>JAQISU010000155.1:8855000-10102500 GCA_029339505.1 Unio delphinus
ATCTTAGTGATAGATCCATATGTCAAAACCATAGAATCAGTATCTTATCATTACTGTACTGGAAATTTCAGTGGGAAATCTGACGATTCAGGCAGACCCTTGGAGCAGCCAGTACTGGTAATATCTGGGCTCTCTGATATGCATCCAGCATCCATGCCGACCATACACCATTCACAACTGTCAAGCCTTTCCAACATGGGGACATTTGCATCGAATCAGTCCAGCTAAACATGATTTATGGGGATCTTAGTGACAGATCCATTTATCGAACCATACTGTCATTGACTTGCCATTCTATGACAGAGATTTCAGTGAGAAATCAGTCTGTCGTGCCAGACATTAGATCAGCTGGTAAACGTGATAGCAGAACCATCTCCTATGCTGCCAGTTTCCATGCCAACCATTCGCCAGGAAACCAGTCAGCATTGTCTTTAGTAGCTGACCTTTATATCATTACTGCTTGTCCACAAGAGAGAGCTAGTGATGTTTTACTGGGCATGGAATTGAGTGCTCATACCACGTGATATGTCTTCTTTAGTGCTGCAAGTAAAACCAGTTGCGCCACAAAGCAGCCATGTGATAGAACTCCTTAAAATCTACCATCCTTCACATCTTACTCAAATTCTACCATGAAACAGGCTGAAGTTTAATTTCAAACTGCCATTGAAAATAATTTCTTTCTTCAGGTATTGGCTACTTCAGAATGATCCCACCCTTACAAAGAGTTGGTTGGTCTCATTGAGAGGGAAGAAACTGACTTATGGTGGCAGGCGCCTTTAGAACCAATCTCCTGGCATTTGTGGAGAGTATTCCATCAGTCTCCATCTGACAGATACACACTTTCCTGTCCATATATACCCCATTTCCCGCAAGTTTCTTTATTTTGCTTAACATGACACTATCAATTAACCTTTCTTTTCTGTGGCCTCAATATCAGCCCTCGGGCTTTCACTCCAATTATTGATTGCACTGTCTCTCTGTTCTGGTCGATGTCATCTACAGCAATGTCCGTAATGTACCAGGATGACATCCTTGCAGAAACACATGGGTAAGTTCTATCCTGCTCCAAGGCAGAACAGTTTTAACTCATCTAGACATTCTAGTGAACTGAGAAAAGTCTAACCTCTTTTCATCGCAGAAATTTGTCAATCTGGATATGGAGCTCTTAACCAACCAGAATATGGTATGGCTTTCCGTGTTCTCATCACCAGAATCATCCAACCTAGCAAGTCCTTTTCCAATAAGACTTGGATCTCAGTGAGAGAGTTTGCAATTCCTCAGTTTATTCAATGTGGCAGTGGACCTGATCCCACTTAGCTGCCTTTTTATGTACCCCTTACAGTTTGTCATTACTGACTCAGTCTCACCTTTATTCAAATCACTTTGACCAGGCCTGCCTGATCAAGTATGAACTTTGATCAGTTCCTTGAAATGATGGCTTTATCAAGGTCTTTCACTTCTAAGAAAATCAACTCTCAGGCAAAATAGTCCTCACCATGGAATGGTCTCTTCACCCATTGGTCTTTACTCAGTGTTACGTATATTTGATATAAGTCATTTATATTTATTTTTATATTATTTTTATTGTTTGTTTGTTAGATTTAAATTTTGCATTTTAAGTTTTAAGATTAGTTCATTGGTGTGGTGACCTGTACTTTACAGAATAAACACAAAGTGTTGACCTCATTTCTGACCTGGCTTCAGAGTTGTAAACAAGCTTTTAAAATGATTGGTTGGTTCCAGGGACATTATGGAGCTTTGTGTAAACATCTTTCTATTTTAGTTGGGTCATATAGTGGGTACGTGAGTTTTTTTAACGTAAACTGTTTCTAAGAGATTCTAGAAGATCATGTGACCCCTTTCTTGATTACGTAAAAACAGATATATAAATTATGTTTTGAGAGCGAACTAAGGAGTAGAATTTGGGCTGTTAGAATATTAAGTTGTGTCGTTTTGAGTTATCTCGTACTGGAAAGTATTTCAATTCTTTTGGATTCAAGAGGATTTATTTTGTTATTTATCTGGAAAAGAATTGTGCTCATAGAATTTTATGAACAAGAACTGACTTCGTCAAGTGACATCGTCTTCCATCTTGGATACTTCGCTGGGATTCGAGCTTGGAATTATTTGGACATTTTATTGCCAGGACTTTTGCAATTTCTCTAGTGGATAATATTTTGAATTATTTTTGGATTAATTTTGGAATTGATTCTTAAAACCGTAAGTTTATTGTCTCTTTTCTGGAAAATATCTGTGCTCAATAAATTGTTTATTAAGTTTTTACAAATTTGTTATTTTCATTCTTTCTATGTTACTGTTTATTCGAGCCTTATCACTTAACATCAGTTATGTGTCCTTTGGGTTACCGAGGTACTTAATCTAATGAAAGATTTATCCAAAAGTATCCTTATGTAGCCATGGCTGAGGGTGTTCCATCTCTGTATGGACCATCTTCTTCTACACATTTGACTCTTACTAGGAAAGCGTTGCAAGACAGAGGATTTAAATCTTCAATTGTGAAGAGAATCTCGTGAGCATGAAGGCTCTCCACACTGAAGGCTTATGATATAATGTATCATATATTATCGGACTGGTGCCACATCCATTCAATCATCCCTTTAAGTGCCACAATATCTCAGCTGGCTGATTTTTCTTTGATACTTTGAGGAGAAACTGTTGGGCCTCAATTGTTACCAACGGCTACCACCACTTTATATTGGACACCTTCCAGCATCATGGCAAACATGTTTTTGGCTGGGATAGAGACCTATTGGATATTTTAGGTCTCATTTGACCAATACCCTTCATTTGTCTCCAAATGAATCCAATCCTGGGGTTTAACGTTGCTCGATTAGAATCGCTTCAAGCTTCTCTCCTACAATTGACCAAAGCCACTGTGATACAGATCATGTTTTCTAATAGCATTTGCTTCTGTATGAAGGGTAATGTCCCCTTTTTGTAGACCCATATTCCCTTAGTTCAGATCAGAGGCTTTTGTGGTTCTCATGATATCATTGGGCTTTGTAGCCCCAAATAGGTTACAGTTGCTTGCTTTTTTCTATAGCCAAGCTGAGGACAGCAGCCATGCTAGATCCTGTTTGCACTCTCAAGCACTAATTCTTCTTCCTTCCAGTGTTGTCTGAAACAAAAGATATCACCCTGCAAGTTATTTTGTCTAGGCTGAATTGGGTCATACACTTGGTATACTTTGATGTCGGACCAGATCAATTACCTCGTATAGCTTACTGCTCCATAGTTTCACTGTTAGCCAGAACATAGGATACCCTTTCTTTGTGGCTGAAGTGGGTTGTACTGAACAGATCAGAGTTGCCTCACATAGATTACTGCTACGAAGTTTCACAAAAGCTCTGTAAGCCTTGTGTTCGAATGCAACATTCCAACCTGAGGTATAATAGAAGTGGTTGGCTGGCAGGGAGAGTCAACTTTGAGTCACATATGATGTTTTGGTCTTTTCAGATATGGTCATCATTCCTTTAATATTCAAATATCAATTCGTTCAACTTCCATTGTTAATGATTGGAATATAATTTAACCCACATGTTTTAAATGCAATGTGCCAAGTCATTTAAAATTGAAACGCACTTTTCCCAAGCTGAAATTGACATCTGTTGATGCTAACATTTTATAAGTGTTTTACATTGGTCACTGCCTTAATGTCTACTGAACATCTGCCACATAAAGTCTTTATTAGGGAGAGAAAATATAAGTTTCTAAAAGCAGGGAAGGGGTACATCCTTGAAAACTATTGTCTTATTCTGAGTTGTGATATAAAAATGTACATTCTTTACTTTACTTAAACTTATCTTATGAGGAATGAAATAATAAAACATTACACTCAGAAATAATAATTTAGCCCCATAAAGTCAAATGCCCAGTCTCTAACAGGAAACATGCATTCAGAAATGAACTAGTTGATAGCTGTGTACTGTATATATATATATATATATATATATATATATATATATATATATATATATATATATATATATATATATATATATATTGTCTAACCAGAAATCGCATCGCACATTCGCTTCGGCCGATATTCAGTTTTTCGGTACTATTCTTCGGAAGTGTTCGCCTCGGCCTATAATACACGCGCAAATGGTTACAAGTAAAATAATTCAATAAATATTGAACTTTTCATATTACATTTTTTTTAAATACATAATAATTTTAGTTAATAATAAATAATTTTATCTTATAGGCGATGTATACGGTACACGCAAAGTTTAAGCTTCACATACAATAATGAAACAAACAGTACTCTCCGGAGTCGCACCTACTACTCGGTTTGTGCCTGGATCTGGCAGATAGACATCCAAATACTCTGATTCTGTACTCGGCGAAACTTATCTTCTCGGTTATGTCCTACTGCTATATTGAATCTCGTAACTGTACCATTACTTCTTAATGACTAAACATGTGGTTTGCATTTAAGTTTATATTCAGGGGGGGAGGGTATTTTTATACAGAAACTGCTGCAATCTGCAATTTAATTGTTCTTGCATTAGAGAATTATTTTTCATTTTTGAACAGTAGAATAAATTTACATTGTTGTGGTCCTAGAGGAACAAAGAATGAGCTCCCATTGGTTTATAAAAATAGCAACATTCGTTTTGTACTCATACTGTCATAAGGTACAGTGTCTATTGATGTCTGTCTCACAACTGCCTTCATTTTTTAACAGTAAGATAAATTTACATTGTTCTTCAGAAGCTCATCAAGGTGTGCCTCTTATCAAGTCAGCACATAAGGTTTCTAAATGTACGAAATATACAAGACTTTTAAAATTAATTTGAAATTATCCATATATGATAGAAACAAAGATCACTGATTGCTGAAATGGATATTAATTGTTAATCACTCATGATGTCTCAGTCTTTCCATGCGTGGTCTTCATTGATTGACTGTTCAAATGTTAATCGGTAATGCTGCTAGTCATTGCATGGTGGAGATACCATCTGCATGCCAGCCAAGGCACATGGGGTGATTTGTAAGTATATTATTGATCAATCGCAGAGCAAAATGGATGGGGATTACATCCCCCACCGCCATGTGTGGTGTTCTGAAAATACATGTAAGCTGTACTGTAATGTTACATTCTTATTATGCTTTTCATATTTTTCTCAAATGTATTGGGAATTCAATTTGTTTCATAGTTTTTTTAATTTTTATGCTATTTGTGAGATTGATATTTTTTTCTTTATTTTCAGTTACAAATTTACAAATTACGTCTCTAGTATATGGTAATATCACTGAGAACACGATTCCAATATCCTGGACTCCACCAAATGATAGAACTGCAGTGTCTTACTATCGTGTGGCATATGGGCCAGCAGATAACAGAACAGTTGTTAATCAAACAAATGTTGGTAACCAGACCTCATTTGTTCTCAACAGCCTTGATCCAGGAAAAAAATACTCCATATCAGTTTTCTCTGTCAACACGCAAACGGACTTAACTGAACGAAGTACATCAGTGACAAAAAACCAAACTACAAGTATGTATTGGTCAAAACAATTCAATCAATTGTCAGTGTAATATGTAGGTTTATTAATTCAGTAATGCATTGGAATAGTACAGATTCATTTGTATTTTCTTGTTGTGTCTGTGTGTGGGTGTGTGTGTGAGAGAGAGAGAGAGAGAGAGAGAGAGAGAGAGAGAGAGAGAGAGAGAGAGAGAGAGAGAGAGGTCTAGAACAAAAACATAGACTATTTTAGTATCATCCCTTAGATGCTTGTTATTTTGAATATCAAACATTTATAACTGGGACATAGTTTTTCTAGCTTATGTAAAGACAATCATATACATTTTTGCATTTTAATTGAAGTTTTATCATCAGTCTTAGTTAAAATTTAGGGGCCTAAGCAAACCCACTAGACTGATTTAACAAAGAAAAACCTGCCCATCTTTCAAATAATGAGGTTACCAGAGGGTCCATGGGAGGAATGTCTGTTAACTCTTTCAAGTCTGCTCCTCTTACTCCTGACATCCCATTAGGTCCCAGACTTGTCTTGTTTTCAGAGGCTTGATCAGACCTTACAGGCAATGCAAAATTTGGGTTACTGACTTTGATTGTGGAACCTTGCATCTCTTTCAAGGATCCCTATTTGACAAATATCCCAGACGAATGAGGTTTACACAGTTGTAAAGGACAGACAGTCTAGGATGTTATTTCCAGATCTCTGGTTTCTCAGTATATTTTAAATAAAAGGAGGAACGTTTCACCTCTTGATGAATGAAGTTTACACAATTCTAAGAAGAGACAGTCATAATCCAGGATGTTATTTCCAGTTCTCCCTGATTTAAATAAAAGGCAGACAGTGAGATATTGATTTATATTCTCCATTAAACAAGTTTTCTCTGAAATGACATTTCAGTATGTTGGCTGTTGTTGGTATCATTTATCAAAGGGTACTCATCCCCCATTTTACTTGGAGGTCTATATCTTCTTTCACTGGATATTTTCTATGGAGAACACTCTCAATAGTATGCCACATTTTTGGAAAGAGAAATAACCTGGAAGACAGCCACATAGAACTTATTTCAACTGGGGACAGATAGTCAATTTAGACCTACATGCTATGATATTGAATAACGAGCTTACTCATTATATGTCTTCCATAGTGGTGGACACTTTCAATCTGAGGTTAGTCTGAATGCCTACATCATCTAACCTTTGAAAATGACGCCTTAACAGAATTAGGACGTAGATATTACATCTCCCATCCTGATAGCTCACCTGTGACCCAAGTACGCATGATTCAGTGTCTCCTTCTATTTTTGGTAGACAACCACTGAGATCTGCTGTCAGAGCACAGTGAGTTCCTCGTGTACAACAATTCAGATTCTCACTTTCATGCCTGGTTTGTATTAGCAATCTCTCCTTCCCATTTTAACTAAAGTTGCAGGTTTCCTTTGTTTTAGAGAAAAGGAATATTAAGTATCCACTGTAATGGCATTTGATCAACCCTCTCCAATACACATAAGTTCTCTTAGGCTTCCACAAATTGTATGGGTTTCGGCAGACCCTTATCTTTCAGTAATTAACTTAACCCTTTAATGCACAATTATGACTTTTGACTAATGATGAAACCAATTAAAATACTCAGTATGGTCCAAATAAAGGCTTTACAAAATGAATCTGGAAAGTAAAAAATAAATCAAGTATATATTTAATTAAAATATTAAAGCAGCCGCGCAGTAGAAAAGCGTAGTATAAAATATGTCCATTCATTCAATACAACAGCATTTCTGCCATTTGTTAAGCATCCCACAGTTGTAGCATGAAGTCATTTGAAAGGTTTAATGCTGCAACTAAATGAATATTGATATAATATTTGTCAATATGTAATGTGGCAAAACAAATTATGTTCAATGTTTAGTGTTGCTTAGTGCTATAAGAGAGAGAGTTTGTCTTTTGAAAAAGTGTTTCATATTTTTTGATTTTATTTATGAACAAATATTACGTATAAGTATAAGTACTATACCGTGGTCAGTTAGTTATTTGACCACTACTTCTGAACCGGGAAAGTGGCCATTTAAGAGGGGAACTATATTTGTAACAAGTAAGTGTATGTAGTCAGAAAGCTACAAATAACTTCAAAACATTTAATATCTTCATTTAAAAGTAGCATTAATTATTAAACGTTTATTCTTGTCTAAAGAACTGACTTATTTCAAGCTAACATACAGGATTAGTTCTTCTTCTTAAGTGTAAAACTGGGAGTATTTTAGTACTGACATATTCATGGCAAAACCATTCAAAAACATTTAAATCTTGGTACATACATTGCTTGGCAATTAAAATAATTATCTTTCCAATTACTCCATTTTTCCACTGCCGCAGAATATTCCCCTTATCTGTTACAATGTTGTATAATCAAGTCTTCCCAACATAAGATTTTTTGGCAAGAACTCTTGAACTCTTCCCATTGTCATCAAGTCAAATAACTTTTACTTTTATTCTAAAGTAATAATTATCCGTTGATGTAATGACATGTTAAAGTTTTGTAACAATTTATTCCTTTGTTGCTAATTGTTCAGTACTGTAACTTAATCATGCAGACAAAACTTTGTAGTCGACTAAAATTGACACATGTACTATCTCGTGATTTTCAGTCTTTGTTTGGTACCCTGTTTTCTACAAGATTAATTTCTCATTAATGTTTAATCACAAAATCTACATTTAGCTTATGCTAGTCATATTATGATCTAAACAATTACGTCCAGCAAAAAAAAAAAAGTATATCTGATGTGTGATGCCCAAAACTATCACAATATTGTTGACCCAATTACCTTTAAATATTGGCATTAAAGGTGTAAATTTAAACTTAGTTGTACATGTTCTTTAGCTAACTCTTTATCCGGTAATGACAATCTAAACTTGGAAAACAGACATTGGTAAAGATAAATGGTTTACTTACCATGCCAAATAAATTAAATATTTGTTCTGGACATTTATTTAAATAAAATATGGCCTCATGTGAGTGATACATTTTATATTTTAGCACATATATGCTGGTTTCTAGTCACATTGGAGGGGTTGCTTTTCTTGAGAGGTACTATTAAATTCGAACTCTTTGGTTCCAAGGGATTCTGTCCGTCAAAAATGGGTGACTGCTGGTAAGGGGGACCATTCATAATGAGGACCACTGTATCTAATTTAAAAAGTTGAATTTCACTAGACAGTTGATGTACAGTATAGATATGTAATAATTTATTTTGATATTGGATTTTCAACAAAGATAATACTACATAAAGATAAAAAGGTGTATGACACATTATTATTGTGCTTAATGGAAAATGATTAGTGCATTATAACACATGCACTAAAAATAGCATGACTTTTTTTGCTGGTATAAAACAATTTGATATAACAGTACTGTTGGGGGTATTAAATTGTGAACCACCAATGGTGCAGTTATAGATATATATAAAGATTCAACAATAGGCTATCACTTTTATAATCATTAGATCAGTTATGAATTTTCATTGATCCAATACAAAGAAAATTGGGCAAAAATGTTCATTTAAAACCCTTCTTCCTTCTCTCTCTCTCTCTCTCTTTCTCTCTCTCTCTCTTTCTCTCTCTCTCTCTCTCTCTCTCTCTCTCTCTCTCTCTCTCTCTCTCTCTCTTTCTCTCATATATAATGGACTAAATGTGTGTAAATATGTGGAGACAGAGAAAAAAGAGACTTGGCTTGATGAAATCTTGGAAATTAAATTAAACTAAGTAACCTGCAAGAATATTAGATGTCATAACGGTATATTGGGCCCCGAGTGGTCTAAAGCGCGCTCCATTACGGAACATTGCTATCTCACCTCTATCTACGTGGGTTCGAGTCTAAGATTCGGCTAATGTAGCTATGTGAGAAAGCTTGCCAGTAGATTCTCATGGGTTGTGGTTCTTTCAGGGGGTTTTCTTGGGTTCATCCTCCACCAATAATATTGGCTGCCATGTATAGCCTATTGGCTGCAAAAAAATGGCGTTAAACTGTTCAACAACAACAACAATAACGGTATGTGTGTACACTTTCCATGGGATTTGTCTACAGTTTTCATAATAACGAAGATTCCAACTAGCAATCCCCCTTCTCCCCCTCTGTAAACCATCATAACACAATATGGGTAAAATTCAATGAAAAGAAACAAGCAGCATGAATTTTTCTGTCATGCAATTATTTCTCTGGACCTATGAGTGGTCATAAAATTTACAGACAGAATGACCAATGGAAATAGGAAAGAGAAATATTGAAGATAAACATAATTGTATGGTAGGTAGCGATGTAAACTAAAGTATTATAATAACTTAGATCAACCAAAATACATTTAAATGCTTGAATTACCTACCGTATTGTTGGTTCATTATTTTGGATAGTTTATAATCCTCATTTCTTTCAGTATACTTGCCAGTAAGTAAATGGCTGTGAGTCAGCATTCAATAAGTTGACCATGCTTAATGTTTGGTATTCTCTACACCATTTTAACTGTTTTTCATATTTAAATATTTGTTGTCTCTTATCTTTATTTAAATAGTAACAATAAAACTAAACGCACAAAAACAAAAAAAGAAGCAGCTTATTAATGTGCAATGAGAATTGTAAATAGTTAAAAAATCAAATCAGAAAGGTTCCACTTCTCATCCATTGAATTAGATTATAATTAAATGCATTTATATTTGTACTTTTTCTAATTTCTTTTGGGATTCTGTTCCAAGTTAGTGTTCTTACTATTGAAAACTTTTCTTAAAGAGTTCTTTATATGGTTTTGTGATCGATAGGTAGTTAGCTGAAATTGATCTTAAATTTGTATAAATGCATTGTTTTTAGCAAGTTATTGTTCATTGAGATATAATAGATCATATTCTTTAAAGTTTTGTACATAAGCTTAGCCTTTCTCAAGCACATTTGTTCACTTACTGTTAACATTTTCATATCATCGAGATTTTCAGCATCATCTTAGATATGTTTGAAAGCTTTTCATTAGTAGAATAATTTGTAAATATTTCTGTCAGAAGTGTTCCAAGGTAGCATTACAGTAGTCTAAGTATTTTTGTATATAGGATTTATAATAAATTAATCTGAGTATAGTGGATAGATATGGCCTTATCTTGCTAAATAATCACAAACATTAATTGACCTTACGACACATGAATGGACTTCTAATCCAGAGGTCACAAAAATCCAGCCAGACAAGCCTGGGTTGGTTATATCATTGTGTTCTTGAAAAAGACATTTAGCTTCCATTTCCTCGGGATAATCACATTTAATATATGGATATTATATAATATTGGCAATAAGTAATTATTATTCATTAAAGAAACTTTTTCATTTTCATCAATTACAATTTTGAAAAGTTATATTGTAAATAATGAAACGATACTTACTATTCAGCTCAACAGTAGTTATCTTATTTAGCTCTTTTTTAGTTATATCATATTCAGCTCGTTCTTTTCTTTGAAGAATAAGACACTGTTAGTGACATACTGCTGTTATCCTTAAATATTGATTGTAAAATTACCCTAGTTTATAAAGGACCCCCCAAATACGGACCCTAGTGAATAAATATGTGCTAAACTTTCTAAGTTAACAGATTCTTTCTCACAAAAAAAAATTTCTTTGACATATTGCAAGTGCTACATTGAAATTCGTTTATGGATTAATGTTTTGATGAATATATGATTCCTTCTGGCTGGAAAGCGCATTATTTGTCATTCAGTATTTTAGGTATATTTTTTATTCAACTGGGACACAATGAAAAAGCTTGAAAAGATTAGAATAAAGCATGTTTAACATGTGACTTGTCTGGCTGTTACTAGGTTTTCTGTAGTTGTTGAGAGAGTTGGGAGTCTATGAAGAGTATAGGTCTATGTCTATGTGCATGGATCAGTGTTTTCTGCCATAGTTCATTTCACACAGCATTGAGATTGTTCCTATCCGTAGCTCAGTAAATTTTCAGGTCAGCATAATTAAACATAATTAAATGTAGCTATCATTATTTATTTTGTTTCACACAAAGTATTTGAAACTAGTTGGGTAGCTTTAGCTACATTTAATGATGCTGATCTGAAACGTACTGAACTAGACCTGCATATAGCATAAAATTGACCATGCTCTTTTTTTAGTAGTTCTGAGCACATGGACACCTTTAATGAGATGAATGGTCTGAAATGACTTGACTTGACTGAGATAAGAAAGTAAGGTTATGAAAACAGATTGATTTCTCTGTTGCATGGGTGCAAAAACCATTGCACATAATCAGATACCATGTGGTAGGTGATTTTCATAACTTGCATCAGTTATTTCATCACGATAGAGGTGCCTTTACAGGTCTATTTTTGGAATAATATATTGACTTTTTCTTTCACCACCGGTTTGAAACTAATATGTGGGGTATATAATAAAGATTTAATAGGCACACTAGGTATTTGTATATAAAAAAAATAAATGTATTCTATGTTTATAAAAATCTTACTTGATTTGCAAAACAATTCTTGACATTCACCTAGTATATCTTGTTTATAAGTGACATATTAATGTACAAGCAGATGGCTCAAATTTCATTTACTTCACTTATATGGGAAATTTAAGTCTGTCATTTATTATACTTGTATCTGATATAAACAAATTCCCACTAAATTTAATGAATCTGGATTTTGAGTCCCCCCACTCACCGAGGTTGAGAGGAAATTGTGTGGTCCAGTAACAGTCATCATTTTGAGATAATGTATGCATGTTAATTTCTATCAGTAAATTCTCCCCTATTCCTCACATCTAAAGTATGTTTGGATTGGATTCCACTGTGCTCAGTGATCGTTTTTGGAGTAAATTCTGACATTATAAAGATTTCATGCACTTCCATTTAAATGACAGTTAGGAAAATGATTTCAAAACATTTCACCTAATGCTTTAGATCACTATATTTGAAATAGTTTGCCTGGTACACAAAATCTTCAGTAGAGGCAACAATAAGTGACATCCAATCCATAATTTATTCTCCTAGTAACAAGTTCATTTTTTGTTTCTGAAAGCAGTTATTGACTCACTGGTAGCAATTTAGTTTTCTTTCAAAGTTTTGCAATCCATTGGCCATTCCACTTTGGCTGGTAAATGACTGCTGTCAGAAAAATCACAGTCCTTATAATATAAATTTTTTTTTTGTGTATATCATAAAAAGCTGGAAAAGAACAGTGAGTGAAGTAAACAAAAGCTGATGCCATAGGAGACCAGTCAGTGTAACATAGTCCTATCTTCAGACCGGTACTTAAAGCTAAGCCTACAATTTTAATAGTATTTGCCCTAGAAAACTCCTGTGTTCTGGATGCTTGCCTTATAAACAATTTTGTTTTACCATGTCAAATAATTTGGTAGCATACAACATATTTGTTTCTTGATGTATAAAAAAATATTTATAATGGAATGTTAAGTGCTCAAACAAGCATTAGGATGAACATTCCTAATTTGTAACTGCTCAGCTGCCATCTTACACTGATAATGATATCACCTATTACTCACATCTAAAGTGTGTTTGGATTGGGTTCCATTGTGGTCAGTGATCATTGTTGGAGTCAGTATGGATATAAATATTTCAAATAATTCAGAAACATTATTTATTTTGAAACTTAGTACTATGGTATGATATTTAATTTCCATTTAATATTTTATGATTGTTTTCTTTTTGACAAAAGCTTTAGAAAAAAGGAAATTTTAAAATAAGCTACCCTTGTTAAGAACCATACATGAATATTACATTTTATTACACTTTATACATTAACAGATTAACGTAAATAAACATAATTCATCAAAGCAAAGATTAAATGAAATATATATGCCAAGCAGCATATGTCTCAACTACTATCTCAGAATAAGCACCTTGATTAGTAAACAGTGTAAACTGATTTAAAATTCTGTTCTAGGAAACATGGTGAGTGGGAACATATTTTTCTAATTATAAAGAAAATTATAATTGTTTTGAATACATATGGTATTTGAAGCTAGAATCTTGAGAATTCAGATGTGAACTCTGTCAAGATGAATTTAAACAAATCTTTGTGGAAATCACCACCCATATGGATTCTAGTAGTACACTAGGTGTCACATTGTTTCCCACATTGGTTTACTTAGAAGTGGTCTTGATTTCTCTAACAAACATCAAGTGTACATACTCATCATTTTTATTGTGAAAACAGGTATGAATATATAATTTTAACAGTTAAGCTTTTCATATATGAAAAATTTAAAGGTACGAGTACTTTATTTGCAGCATGATGGCCTGCCCTTGTCTAATATCTTCAACATAAGATATCAACAGTTTCATTGGGTTTTATGATGTACATGGTGATTATCTATATTCAGACATCATGACTTAACCTTAATCTCATCTTTGCAGTCTCCCCTTCACACAGGATTTGTGAAAAAACAAAAATTTATATCGGCATTAAAGAGCCTCTTTATCAGTTGTAATTGCAATGCAAATCTTTGTTGATTTTGGGGGTTTCTCCCCACCCCAAACATGCCTTTAGATGATCCAGCCCACCCATTGCAAGTGTGCATGTATATTGTTATACAATTATTCCTATACCTTTTAAGATAAAACCTTGAAACTTTTATATGCAATTTTGATGAGTATTAGAGATGCATGACATTTTCAGGTTTGATTAATCCCTAATGCGGTCTGAAGACACTGATGCATAAGTATAGGGTTAGTGATAACTGAGAAAGGGCAAGACTGCAGGTTTGCTTCTGACCCCTGGTCTTGTACTGCAACGTGTTCTCAATAGTTTTCTTATTTCTTGCTAATAATTAATTTTTTTAAGCCTACAATACCCAGTCTTAAGCTAACTGTTGGTAATATTCTTTTTTACAGAGCCTGGTATTCCAGGAGCCCTTGTGAATTACTTGGACATAGACGCAAGCTCTGGCAACATCACTGTCGAGTGGAATAGGTCTATAGGTGTTGTGACTGGATATGGTGGCCGCCTAGAGAACACCACCTTGTTCATATACAACAAGATATTCAACATATCAGGGACCAATTCGTCTCAGATATTTTCAGAACTGAAAAGTGGAACATGGTACACATTTACTGTACAGGCAGTCATTAGATATGCTGATACGAAGACACTATACAGTGACATCCATACACAGCTCATCAAAACGAGAGTTCAAGGTATAGTTTTAGGATTTAAGCTGACAGACATAATTTATTTTTTTGGTTAACAATGGTACATGTAATGGCATCTTTTATGCATTGGTTGTATCATTTTATATATTTAGTTGTTCATCACTGTATAGTGTTCATGAGCTATGAGAATTATCCATAATATAGGTAAGTGTCAACTTTTATTAAAGAGTGTTCAATATCAGACTTATATTTTTTGTCAAAATAGAGATCCATGAAATGTTTTATAGTGAGGTGTAAGAATTTACTGATGCCATATAGTGCAGCACAGCTCGATTCTGAGAAATGGTATGAAACTGACTATACTGATGTGCTTTATTTGGAGGTACCCTTATAATGAGGGACTATTATGTACTGAGTTACCCTATACTGAGAGTAATAATAAACTGAGGTGCCGTATCATGAGGGAATTCACTATACTTAGTTATTATATAGTGAGAGCAATAGTAAACTGAGACGCTTTACAATGAGGAACATCACTATCCTGAGTTACTGTTTTGTGAGAGTAATAATAAACTGAGGTGCCTAATAATGAGGGACATCACTATACTGAGTTACTATATAGTGAGAGTACTATGAAACTGAGATGTTTTATAATGAGGGACATCACTACATGGAGTTATGCTGAAGTTAGAGTTGTAATAAAATGATATACCTTATAATGAGGGGCATCACTATACTGAGTTACTATGTAGTGAGAGTAATAATAAACTGGTGTGCTTTATAATGAGGGACATCACTATCCTGAGTTACTCTATAGTAAGAGTAATAATAAAATGATTTACCCTTATAATGAGGGACATCACTATACTGAGTTACTCTATAGTGAGAGTACTACTAAAATAAGGTGCCTTATAATGAGGGACATCACTTTACTGATGACTCTTATAGGATGACACTATAATGATGGTTTATATTGATGGACAAAAACTAATCTGTTTTCTGATTAGATTTTTATAAAACTTGTTATACATTGTGACATTATGAAGATGATAAAGGAGTTATGTTATAAGCAAACAAGAAACATCCTAATTAGATAATCTTATACATGATTGGCTAAACTTGTTACACTCTGAGAAGTATTTTTATCGTATTTATGCACTGAATTAAAAGCTGGCATCCTTTGTATTATGATGTTTTTAAGCAAATAAAGGTGGTGGAATAAAAAAAAAGTTAAAAGGCATGAAAATCCTACATAAAATCTAGCAGCCAGCATTAAACTACCTTAAACTAATTGACTCATTTATAAATGTGGTCAAAGATAGCAAAGCATCCAAGCGAAATGAATACTTTGTAAAATAAAGATTTTTGCAGATACAGACCATTGTGGCAAATCAAGTTTCAGAGAATCCTGAATTGGCACATAGAGATATCTTCAAGGCTGATAAGTTGTTTCACTATTACTTCCAATGATAATTGTCATGTCAGTATTGTATGAAATGAACTATCCGAATATTGAGTTTCAACGTTGATGGTTGTCTCACAAAATAAATGTTGCTAGTTTTTGGAGAAAAAGAAACAATCTTGTGTGATGGTATATCTACGGTTAGCCTAGCTCCCTGCTACTTTGACTCCCGATTTGGCACTTTATTATTAAATACCACTTTGGGAACCAGACTAATTACAAAACAAAAAGCAGTTAAACATCTTTCACATGTTGGATATTTTGAAATAAATGTTATTTTTGCAAAATATCAAACAACTTCATTAGACAAAGCATGTTATTAACAATTATTATTAATCGGATTGTAAAATGAGGATTCAGGCATTAAGCAGCCCAATTCCCAATCTACCCTGCCCTGCAATTTTCTCGCTTAGTGGATTTTTTTTCAATTTTTGGAGGACCCTCAGTGACTCGCGCCTCATTTACAATGTGTTCTACGTTTGTGGACCCCGCTGTCTTTGAGTTATCAAGAGAGAAGTGTAGTTTAATGAATTATAAGTGGATAAAAGCATGAGATATTTTTGCACCCTTACATATATCTATAAAAGACCTTGCATGTTACTCTTGTAGATCAAAACAAAATGGATTCAAATTTTTAATGCAGCATGGTAGATTATCAAGGAGGAAATATATAAGTAGCTGCAGACAGTGAGATATTTTCAAAAGAAAATTCAGTCACATTATCTCTATCACTCAACATCCAGAGGTCCATCATCTAATATGTTACCTAGAGGTTTGACATTAAATTGAAAAGGCAATATGGAGTTCATGAAATGGTTGCTGCTAATTTCAGTAACCACCAGTTAAATCTGAGAAACCTTCTTTAATTGTTTGTTCTGGTAAATGTTAGCATATACTTCATTGTGTTATCTCCATTTCATCACATAATTTTAGCAGGAGAAAAGGCATGGAAATACAAGATTTTATAGTATATCTTTAACTAATTTTTTCTTTCTAGCTCCCAATCCTCCAACAAATCTCATCTGCTTAGATGCCACAGACAGGGCAATCACTTTAAAATGGATACAGCCACAGCTTCCCAATGGAGATATTATTTCATATATTATTGTTATTGAACGGACTCAGCCTAGGCAAGATCCATACCATATTACATCGCAAGGAACAAATGTACAGTATATTGTTGCTGGGCTTACAGCAGGTAATCTTGTTGGGGAATAAACAATATCAACTGAATTTTATCCTTCACTGATTTGGATTTTTAAAAGATATTTGTTTCATGTTTTCTCATGATTGTTCATATTGTAATTGTGAAATTGATGCATATACATCTCTGTCACAATGTTACCATACAAGAGACTCATTTTGACCTATATTGCAACTTTTACTGACATAGACGTTTTTTAATCTCCCTTATGACCACATACAATTTTAGCATGTTATACGTTTTTTCCTCCCTCAAAACTAGAAACTCATACGACAATCGATCTTGATAATTTCTCACCAATGCAACAGAGAAATAAACCTGTCTTACTAACCTTACTTTTCTTATCTCAGTCTTGTTATCTCAGACCAGTTGACTCACTCATTGTATCCATTCTCTAGGGACTAGTCTATCAAGGGAAGCAAGCATTCTGTTTGGCATGATGGAGTTGTTTTCCAATCAAACAAACACCAACACTTAAGCAAATTTACTAGAAAATAATTTGGAGGAAATAAACAACTAACTTGCAAAGATAAGATTTATAAAAAAATTATAAGAATTCGACAAATAGAAAATGGACTACAAGCTAGGGAACATCATGACTCTTAAATATAGGAGAGGAAAATTAGAAAATGTTTACACATTATGCCCCATTTGAATCAGTCATGTAACTGCAATCTTTAAAATTACAAATAATGCACTTACCAGTCAGTAGGAATCATTTATCCCTCCAGATATTATCCCACAAGCACATTTCCCTAGCATACATCCTTCACTAATATAAATGCTTGCCATATTTCCAAAACAGAAAATATAAGTTTTTAAAAAAACCATGAACTTGAAAGTTTAGCACACGGTTATCCGGTTGTGTATGTATTTGGAGTCATTCATAAACTGGGGTAATTTTGCAATCAGTATTAATTACAGAACATGTATGTCACAAAGAGTTTCACCACTTACAAAGAAAAGGTCAGTTATACGCAGTATTGATAGATCTCTAATTACCCATGAATGAGCCAACCCCACTATGTCACTTATGAAATAATATGTTACTCTTTGTTATTCCCTATATACCACAGTAAAGCTGTGTACCTAGTATCGTTACAATATGTCTTTAATTAAAACGGATAAAAATCAAACATTTTGTTGTAATAAATATTAATTAGTTATTGGTATTTTCATATAATATTCATATATTAAATATGACAATGCCTCAGTACTATGCAACGTCTAAAGTGCTTACTGTTGTGGATCACTGCCATCTCACCTCTGCGTGTGTTCTAGTCTCAGTGATCCATAACGGAAAGTGCTCTCAACCACTTGGGTCCCCCAAGTGCATGGTTGCTAAAATTTTGTATGCATATAATTTAGCATATATATTTAAAAATAATCTGTTTAAATTATTAGGGTCTTACAAGTTAAACATATAATTAAAGTTTGTGCAAAGGACTCTCTGGTAACATTGTGAACAGTTTGAATTCACCATGGGCTAAATGTTACTGGATGCTTTTGTCATTGAAAATTGGGCGGACAGTTTAAATTGAATTCACCATGGGCTAAATGTTACTGGATGTTTTTGTTATTGAAAATTGGGCCGACAGTTTAAATTGAATTCACCATGGGCTAAATGTTACTGTATGTTTATGTTATTGAAAATTGGGCCTACATTTTAAATTCAATTCACCATGGGCTAAATGTTACTGTATGTGTTTGTTATTGAAAATTGGGCTGACAGTTTCAATTTAATTCACCATGGGCTAAATGTTACTGTATGTTTATGTTATTGAAAATTGGGCCTACAGTTTAAATTAAATTCACCATGGGCTAAATGTTACTGTATGTTTTTGTTATTGAAAATTGGGCCTACAGTTTAAGTTGTATTACCATATGCTTATCAGTCCGAAATTTATTGTCATTAAAGATAAATAGTTGTTTTGCCTGAGTGTTATATCACGCTTCAGTAATCTGATATCAAGGTTTCTCTTTTCTTTACCAGGTTCCTTTTATACTTTCCAAGTCTACACCAGGAATGAAAATTATACAAGTAACTCATCTGCACAAGTAACATCATGTGCAACAAAACCACAGAGTGAGTATAATTTTGATAATTCTTTTATATGGCTTAATGCATAGAGTACAAGAAACCTATTTTTTGCAGTAAAGTGATTCTGTCAAATACATGCAAATCTTTTGCTCAAGTTGGTTTATCTCGTATGTTTAGCTATATATTCCATTGCTGATGTCACTCACTGAAATCTCCTACATAAAATTATTAATCACCGATTTGTTTTCTTCCATTTTATCATATTTTGGTTCCAGTACATGATATTGACAGTATATCTTTGATCATGTGACTGTAAACTAACTTAAGCAAAGCACGGCAATTTGTATGCTAATTTTAACCTTTGATCATGTCCCTATATTTAGCTGCCCTCATTGATTGAAGTTTGTCAAGGTGAATTATACTGTGTGTGGGTGGAAGTAATTCTGAATGGATTAAAGATATTAATTGATTTTAGTTGGATTACATAAGAGCCCACTCAGCATATAAACAGTAAATATGACTTTGATATCTCAACAAGATATGTTATGTTTTAAAATTGTCGAGATGGATTAGGGTCTGTATCGTGTATAATTGAAAACAATTTGGACAAGATTAAAGATGTTACTGATAATAGTCCGATTACTAAAGAGCTCAAGTTGCATCAATTTGAAATTGGTTTGACTCAAGTGTTTAAAATTTTATCAATATGTCTAAGTGTGTGCCGAATTATTTAAATTCAAGCAGCATGAAATATTTCATAAATTCAATGATGGATGGAAATGGAATTTCAATAGCTGCAATCGCATTCTAAAGTGGCATGAATATGCATTCTGCTCTTCCTGTCAAGCTGAATTTAAAATCTGTTATGGTAGCAAGAATAACACACATCATGAAGAAACCTTATCTCATAAAAGCATATTAACTGGAACAATAAATATGCCATCAATGATGGACATATGTACAGAGTCTGCATCAAAATTTAGATAATGTTACTGTGCTGAGACACTATCTCCCATTTTTATTGCCAAACATAATCTTCTATTGCTGATATCAGGATTTTGTTTCTTCAGATTTAATCAAACAAATGTTGCTAAACTCATATAAATATTCTCTTGTAAATTGACAAGACCTATTCAATTGAGCAACAGAGGGTGGACAGACCGAAACTATTTCAAGCAAACCGAAACTATTTCGAACAAAATTCTAAGGATTTCAAACAGAAACTGTTTCAAACAAAACCCTAAGGATTTCAAACCGAAACTATTTCAGACAAACCGAAACTATTTCAAACAAAATCCTAAAGGATTTCAAACCAAAACCAATTCAGGCAGACAAAAAAAAAAGAAACATGGCTTCGTTTTGTCATGCTATTGAGACTCTGTCTCCAGACAAACCCGACGCTGATGTCGCTGCGGAGACGAATTGTTATTGTAAAGGATTTTACAAACAGACTAATTTGTAAAACCTCACCTCGTAAATCAATTAGATTATTGGACTGGTCAGTGAGTTTGAAATTAATTTTTGTTAATGTATCATTATGAAATCACATATACACTGGATTAGATGAATCTTCAATGATTAAAAATCTGGATGGAGCTGTTGGTGCAAATGAATATAAAATATGTCCCTGCTGGGCTTGATTTGATCTTTCGAGATTTATTTGGTAACTTCTTTCGATGACATCACATACTAAATTCACTGCAATCACCGAGGATATATTGACGTTTTGAGGAGCAATATGCCTACCACCACCGTCTGGATCATTATTATGTTTGAGGATAGTTGTTTGTGGTGGTGGTATTTTCTTCCGTGAGGCGAGAATTTGTAGGAAGTACTCATCGAGGAGATCATTGGTTGATTTTTTTAGTTCGTGTACATCATACCGGGGAAGCTTAAATTCAGAAATATCCTCTACAAGTATTTGATACTTTTTGGCAAATTCTACTCTCAGAACCATCTCTGGCATTTAATACAGCTTGAATAAGTCGTAAGTTAAATAGTTCCATATCATATGTGATCAGATTTAGTATTTCCGTATATTTGATGATTGAGGTTTTGGATGATAAATCGATAATATGTTCTTGCAAACTCTGCTGTAATTTATTTAGATACTCTTTGTGGGTTTTTTTGTTATAATTGAAATTATTCCTGCGATTGCTGTCGCCGCCGATATACAAACTGGAACATCTATCGGGGCAATCATTGTTACTGAAGATAGTATTATCCCAGCTCCGGTAGTTACACCTGGTACCGAGTACATGGTGACATCAGCTGCGGTAATTCTTCATCGGTATTTTTTATTTTACTTGACACTCCTCAGTGAGTGTTTTGAGTTTAGTTTGAATTTCTCTGAACTGATCATAGCGATACTGCTGTGACGTTGCCAATGATGACATTTTATTTATTACAATAGATTTGAAATTGCTAGCAATAAAAACGCTGGTCTTTTCAATTAAGCTGTTTACTTAAATCCGCTATGAATTCCACATACCATGTTCCTGAAACCCTAACCAAATTATTATCGGTGGATATTATTGTGAATTGTTCAATTTTGCTTCCTTGTCGATGATCGTTGATTTCATATTGTTCACCCCAGATGAACTCGTTGATGAAATATTAAATTGAGTTAGCGACACTAGTGTTAATCGAGAAATACCTTTGGCTGTCAAGGTGATATTTAATATGTTATTTTGTGGTGTCCACGTAAATGAGCTGTGTTGAATCGTGTATACTATGTTGTTGGTTTTCTCATGAGGAAATTTTGTTTTTTCAATGATTTTTATCATCCTCGATGCATTATCTCTGATGGCCTCGATGGTGTTTTTCCTCTCTTCAATGGATTTTCTAGTATCTGGGAGTTTTATCTCGAGTTTATCAAATGAGCCTCCAAGAAATTTATCAGCGATGTTTTTACGAAAAGTTGAAAACTGTTTTATGTGTTCTTCATATCCGGATTGAAGTGTTGCAAATTCTAACATGGTTGTTTTTATCTCTGTGAGCTTCGGTGTGGTCACTGGTGGAACCCCAAAGAAATTAGCGACTGGGAGTTGAACCTCAGAGATTGATTTTTGTAAACCCGCAAACTGATTTACTTTAATAT
Organism: Unio delphinus; assembly: GCA_029339505.1. Taxonomy (NCBI): domain Eukaryota; kingdom Metazoa; phylum Mollusca; class Bivalvia; order Unionida; family Unionidae; genus Unio; species Unio delphinus. Next base: position 8,877,458 of record JAQISU010000155.1, read on the forward strand.
CATATTTATCGAGAGATTTTAATGATTCTGCAGATGATACATAATTATCGCTGAGTGATGTTAATTTATCTGTGAGCGTCCAAACAAGTACACCCGGATTGAGTTTACCCTCCTTGGTAAACAACGCGATAGTATCTTTTACTGCGTCTATTCGTGTACGGTTTTAAGGGGTGCTTTTCCCGATGATGAAATAGCGTTGATGACATTTAATACGTCTAAGGCGCATATTGGTGGGTCATTCATTTCCTGTGTTGGTAGCGTGGAATACCAGATAGGAGTTTTTAAGCGGTTTATATAACGCATACATTCTTTAGGCGGTACTAACCCATATGAATCGAAATAAACAATCACGAGTGGATCAATCGCGTATGCAACCCAGTGAGTTCCGGGTCCGGTGCTGTTATCGAGATTAATGTAACCCGTTTCAGTGTTGTTTGGTTGTGTGGTAATTGATCTCTCATAAAGACACCTCTAAAGTTTTTTATCGCTATTTTTTAGCAGCAACGAGTAAATCATATTTGACATCAAATTTGTTAGTAAACTGTTCCTAGGCTCAGGCCCTTTCCGCTGTACTATGAATACGGAGTTCTTGGTAGTCTTAGACTCTTTCCTGATCGTTTCTTTTTTTTTGTACCCATTTCCAGTTGCTTTCTTTAGTGCCATCCCTTATTTTGACCACCAGACATCTGATTGTGCTTCAGCGATATCGCAGTTCCACGTTTTTTTTATCTGATTCCGATTGTATTTTTTTTAATTTGACCAGGAGTTAACGTAACACTAACATGAATATATGACATTTTATTTAATACGAGATTGATCTAATTGTCTACATATTTTCCACTGGTGCATCAACTACTCTCATTCGTCCACCTATACCTTCGAGTACTATTGATTTGTCGCTGAGAATAACAGCAACTGATCTGTAATTCGTTATAGTGACAACACCACTTGCAACCGGAAGAGATACATGAGCTCGGAAGTGTATATCAACGAAGGACTGTCTTGTTAAGTCAAGATGTTCCAACGAAAAGTAGTAGATGGGATATAGGTTTATAAAATCCCACTGATATTTGCAGACCAGTATCCACATTATTATCGCCTCCCATAAATGTCAGCAACTGATGATTCATGTGTGCTATTTGGTTTTGTCCGTAATTAAGTAAAATATCCTCAGATGACTCCTGCTGGTCGTTTATCCTCAACGAGACTTCATTAACACCCAATTGATCAAATATCATATGGCTGCATGTTTGGTCATTTAATCGCATTTTATCCTGTCACGCAATAAAGATATGCCGCGGCGCTGAAATGCCTTGTTTTGATGCCAGGTGCCATGTAAATACACCATTAACAGAGGACTGCATGATATCCGTCGTTGTCGTTAAGCATGAGATCAATGATTTTCCTCCATGATCCATAAATGATAGTAATCTTTCTTCTGCGGTGATTGATGGAGTCATTACTGGCATCCACTGTGATAGTTTTGTTATATTCACCTTGCCAGGGTCAACCTCTTGATTTGCAGGATCAGCTGAAATCATCCAGATTGCATCATTATCATCACTTTTTCCCACTAAGACTACTGTATGCTTCGCTCTATAGATAACGTTTCTAACATTTCTGCAGAATCCAAATATATGGGATAGTAGCATCGGGCAGGAAAATAATCTACGCTGTCCTTCCAACATTGATACGCGTGTTGCAGCTCCTAGCTTGTAATCAGGCTCACTATCTATAATCATATTTTCGATATCAGCATCAACAGCAGGAGCAGCACGATCCTTTGGTCGTCTTATAATAAATGGAGTCTTTCCAGCGCGATCATTAACAACCTTAGGGAACATCAAAGATGGACCTGCCGATCTTGTAAAATCATCGGAATATCTTGCTAACCCAACTATTGTTGTGTCAACTTCAACCTCGCGCTCTATGGATTCAGTCTCTCTTCTATCAATCATATATCTAGCACTCTCAAATAGCGCCATGATACCATTATTGACAAAACCGACTTTGGCACCAAGTGCATATGGTGTATCAGCTGCAACATTTGTTACGAATTCTCCTTCTACTTCAATAAACGCTTCGGCGGGTAGAAAGAATTTGCTGGTATCATGGACTTGAAGTTCGATTCTTGATCGACTATTTGGTTGTACTGCATGATAGGAATATAACTGATAATCGCGTACAGAATCATTCTTGGGTACTGGGGCATCTAAATCAAACGCTGTATTACGAGCCGATTTGAACATATTATTATATATTTCTTGATATAAATCGCGATCTCCCTCGCGATCTCAAACCAATTCCCGCTATAACATTCGCAGTAATATTTCCCTGAGTGTCATATCCATCATTGTTCAGTGTTGTTTATTATTTTGCTAATACTCGTAGGCATAATTTCCATAGATGGTAGTGGCCCCAATGATTTTATCGCCAGTGGCTTCTTTCGTCGCCAAACTAACGCTAGTAGTTTTTCCTTAGCCGCAGAAAATGCTTTCCCGGCAACATCACCAACAACGCTAATATCCTTATCACGAATAACATCAATAGCTTTCATTCATAACTGTTTTGCGATTGGTGCTATTTTTGGAGCCATTCTTGCAAATAACCCTGCAATGGTATTGCTGAGACCGTCTCCATAGCACGCTCTATAAACTGGCAATCGTGCGTTTACTACGTAAGTCATGGTTGGTTTATTGTGGTTGTAGTGTATGATCATCTTATTTAAATGATATTTATCTAATCGCGAAATTCTTTTGATTTTCAATAAAATGTCACAGACAAAGTCATCAAATTAATCACTGTGGTAATCGTCCGCTAGCTCATCAATAAATTCTCTGTATACACTAGTATCCATGATACCACCCTCAAATAGTCGTCTGCAGCTATGAGCGGTCTCATTAATTATTTCCGGTGAGTTATTTCCAGCTAGTCTCCCTCCTACAAGAATTTATATTCATGATATATTCTCGTGAATACTATCAGGACAACGAACTAGACCATTACTCGAAACACCTCTTGGGGTTCCACTTTGAGAAAAACCCTTACCGGTAGTACCAGTTGCACCCTGACTATCATCATCAGGTGGTTGTGAATCATCAGGTGGTGGTTGTTATTGAGATAAAGATATTTTCTTTGAAGATTTTCGTTGTTTTTCTTCCTCTTTTTGTTGTTTTTCTTCCTCATTTCGTTGTTTTTCAAGTAGGTTTCGTTGTTCTTCCTTTTTTTCTTTGTTCATCCTCTTCTTCTTGTAGTTCTCGCAACCTTTCTTCTCGTATAAGCCGCAATTTCTCTTCCATTTCTGTATTCCGATTAGATATTTCAAGTACATCTTTGATATATCTACCATTCGATAAATCCTTTTTTCATTAATTTGATTTTTTTTGTTCTTCTAACTATATAAAGTATATCCTTCCAAGATCCTAGATTTTTAATAAATCCTCGTTGTTCGGGTTTCAGTAAATCATTTTTATTTTCGTACCGTATATCAACAAAATTATGGAACTCTCCCTCTATAATCTCATCGATATGCGCTAAGAAATCAGAAGAAAATACATCTCGTAAAGTATTGACTTTTCTCTGATCAAGGGAGGGTTTTTGTAGCAGTTTTGGTGACTGTTCGGTTTCCCTTGCTATTTTTTCAAGTAATGGAAGAAGGGCTGTTTTTCCTATCTGTTCCTCAGTAATATCCCCTAATATAACTTTTCTAGTGGTCGATGCGACTTCCTTAGTAGCAGTGGTTACTGGTTTAAATAATTGTTCAGTGTCTGTTGCAAAATTCGGTTTGCAATTCCTGTCTTGCTTTTAGTACATGCTGGTTCACAGCCCGTGACGAGCTTTTATGCTCCTTTCAAGCTCGCGCGTGCTAGGTGGTTGACAGTGCCTCACGAGCTTGCGTGCTTATTGCTAGCTGGCGCGAGTAAAATTTCAGCGAGCTTGCTATATGCACGCATTGAGCGCGTTTAATGCTCGTACGAGCCTGCCACGACTTCGTAATCATTCCAAATCCGACCTCTATTTGCAATACAGCGAAGTCGTGGGCTCGCACGTGCGAGTTGCAGCGAGCTCGTATACTGTCTTGAAATAAACTCGCGATTTTTATAAGGGTTTTTATTTAATGCCCTGTAAATTATATATATTTATATCCCTTTGAAGATACAAAGAAGGTTGTAGATCTAGAAGTCAAAGTCACTGATCAAACAGGTAAAGTATGTTATTTTTAGGGCAAAATGACCCAAGTTCTATTACACATATCACCAAACTTTGTTAATGAACTGCCCTTGATATATAAAGGGTTGTAAGTTCTTGTATTGTTGTGTATTTGTTGTACCATATCTTTATTTTCGTTCTTGCCCTTGTTTTTGTCTGATAAGTCAGGTAACTTTCCTGTCTCATTGTTTTTCATTGAGTGCCAAATATTAAAAGATAATAAAAGAGTTTAGAAACAAATTCTCATTTCAGTGGCAGATCCACCAGAGGATCTTCTTATTAAGAATGTGCCAAGTCGTTCTGGAACAGTGACCTGGAACAAGCCAAGTAGTTTAAATGGTATACTGTATGGCTACAGCATACAAATTCTTAATGATTCAAGTTGTGTCAGAGAAGTGATTTGGAAGTGCACTGACTGTCAAGGATCCTTTCCAGTGAGTAGTTCACATTTGTTGTATACATTATATATCTGTAGCTTTTACAATTTTTATCACATGTAAAATTTTAAAATTAAACAGGAACATTTGTTGGAAATGAAAACTTTTTAAAGCCAATGGGTGTGTTTAGGTTTCCATGAAAATTTAATTTAGGTTACATAAAGTATCTGATATTAAGCTAAAAGAAAAAGGATATAACGAGTTCCAATATACATACAAAAAAACTCCCATGACCTAAGTGGTTAGAGTATTTACCTCGGATGCAGGAGATTGCATATTCAAACCCTGGCCAAATCTTACCAAAAACTTTTTAAAATTATACTAGCAGCTTCCTCGCTTAGTGCTCAGCATTAAGAGTCAGTGTTAGGAATAGCTGACCTGGTGTGAGAGTAACATGACTACCAGTGCTAGACATCATAATAAATTGACACACTGCAGACATCATAGCCATATGATTGAAAAATCGTTAAAGCTATATAATAAAAACCAAATCACTAGATGAGGTTTAACAGCATATCACATCCAAGAGTAAAATAATTCATGAGTTAGAAGCTTACCTTTCTTTATTTTGAAATATTAATCACTTGCCTTTCCTAAATGATCAGTTACCTTAATCAAGGTCAGTATGCTTTATACAAAATATAATCTTTTGTATCCAAAATTTACAATCAGATCTCTCCAACTTATGTTCAATTCATCTAATTTTAGTGAAAGTAAATATTAACTGTCTGAATTTGTTTTCATTATTTTTATATGACTGGCAAAACATGGAATGCATCATGTTTTGATATTGTCCATTCAACTATCCATTTTATTTTTACATATTAAGTACTCCAATTGTTCACCATATACAGTTATCAAACTTTATGAAAGAATTATCAGTTTTAGGGTCAAAGGTTAAGGTCACTATGGCTTAAAGAAGGAAGAATTATCTCAAGTTGTGGGTTAAAATGTCACTTCTCGACTCTAACATACAGCACTGACAGTGACAGAGGCAGCATACAAATCACAAAAACAAGTCTGACAACCAGAATCAGTCAATTGTGAACACGTTAGTAACTAGATAATCAAGATGGGTCATTTTTATCCATGACGACATCCTATTTCATTGCCAAGAACAATTTCCCTTTGATGAATAACTAAACCCTATGTTTCATATGGACACATCAACTAGAGGCCACCTGCAAGACTCAAGTGATACTGTAAGAAGAACAAAGCTGTTGTGGAGGAAGATCACACCTCTTTCTGCATCTCGTAAAAGGACAAAAGGGTCTATCAGAACAGACTGTTACATACTGGAGTAAATGGGTTATTTGCAAAGTATATAATGAAATAATCCTTGCTCAATGATTTTATTATACACTTCGGCTTACGAGGTTCGAGCAGTTGCCACCATCTTAGCATCAGACCGGAACTTTTAACAAACCAACATCATTCAGGCTGTGGGATGAAGATCAAAGTCCACATCTGCCAGCTGTTATCTCCGAAATATGTAAACCCAGAGGGTCCAATTATGTTTGGTATGATCTATATCAGCAGCTCAATGGGTCAACCTCACCGATTTATTAACAGTTTCTTAAGACAGATGGAGTCCCCACCAGTCGACTTGCCTAGAAGTTGTCTCATATACCTTAAGTGACCGGAGATAGTATGTCAGTGGTAAGGCAATGTTCTTCCCTCCATATCTTACCTATTCTCCATAGATATTATGAATGGGTAATGTTATTTGAAGAAGATAAATTTGTCCTAGTGAAATATGTTCATTTCAGAATACTTATCCAATGATGATACAGAAACATTGTCTATGCTTTCATGCAGTTACATTGGTAGAGAGCATGCTTTCCACCCAGTAGTAACTAATAGGTTCTTAGGCGTTGCCACCAAGTCTTATTGTATGGGGAGATTACTCTGCCCAACCACCACATAGGTCAGGAGACAACTTTTAAATCCCTTTAGCTAAAATAGGATCTGGGATGGCTGGATTGCATAATATTATGATTGGGTAAGTATTCTGAAAGAACTGAGAAAAATTGACAGTAGCTTTTCAGGGTCGGGGGTTCTTTCTGGAGTTTTCCCGGGTTCTTCCTCCACCTTTATTACTGGCTGCCATATATAGCCTCTCTTGTGCTGATAAATGACGTTAAATTCTTCAACAACAACAAAAACTTTAATAAAATAATAATAATAATAATGATAAAATACTTTTATACTTTGATTAATTATCATGCTTTATTTTTTTTCTCCAGGATTGCATAGCAACAATGATAGAATCTGCGTTAATGCAGAAAGTATGATGCAGTCTATTCATTAGCATCTTAATCGATGAGAGTACAGACATCTCAAATACCAAGATGCTGGCCGTTTGTGCCAGAATCAACCAATAATGTTTGTTTCAACAGCTCATTTTCTTGGTAATGTGATTGCAAGGCCAGTCACACACTGCTGAAGTTCTTTTCAAAGAAGTTGTTCAGTTCTTGAAAATTTGTTGACTTTCGCAGTGTTGGGACATCAGTCATGACAGGCTGCAAAAGTGGTATAGCAACATGGTTCAAAGAGAAAAGCCCTCGCTTGATCAGCATTCATTGTGTGGCTCATATATTGAATTTGTGTATCCCATCAAAACACATTCCGTTCCTCAAGGAAACTTTTGAAGGCACAGTTAAAGACCTATACTATTTTTTTAAAAATAAATCTGCCAGCTGAATTGTAGGAATTCCAGAATGTTTTGAACAGTCCTCAACTGAAAGTCAGAGAAGTGCATGAAATAAAATGACTGGCATTTTATGATGAACCATTTGCAATTTTTTAACTTTGAAGGGCTCTCATTGAGATATTTCAAAAAGAAGAACATGACAAATGAGTGCCACTTGTTGAATAAACTCATGGCTACAGATTCCTGGCATGAATATTCTGTTGGAAATCATACCTCACTTAGCATAGCTAAATATGCTTTTATAGAAATCTGACTTGGATAACGTTAATGCCACTTGATATTTTGAATTTCACCTTACAGAAAGCAGACACAGGAAAATCTTTTCCCCAGATCTGTATGTCTGACAAATTGTTGGAATCATCTAAGGATGAGACAAAACTAAAATCACTTACTATGTTGTTGAACTCAAGTTACAAAGGAGCACATTAAAAAAAGTTTCAGATGATGTGTCTAACCTTTGCCACGAGTTTGTTACAAATTTGCAGGCGGAGATTGCTGCAAGATTTCCAAAGAGTAGCACACAGGTGGCAACAGCATTTGAGGTTCTTGGTCTACGTAACCTCACATTCCTATCTTCTGAAGAACAAGACATGTATGGTTATGACCAGATACAGATTCTCTGTGATCATTTTATTTTACTTGATATTGCTTTTTTTGAATACATTGAGGATTTTATACATCTTACTGGAAGGTAGCCCCATATGGGTACATTGCCCCCCCCCCGCCTTTTCATATTCCGTGGGGACAAGTGCCCACATTTTTATCAAGTCCTAGATGCAACCCTGTATCAGTAGAATCTTCTTTTCACTTGATTTCCAAAGCCAGAGTTCCATACAGATGATACTGTTTGTGAGATTGTGACAGTCATTTCTCTTCTGTCATTACTGACATATCCAGCTGCAGCATATGTTACTCCTTTCAGTTTGCCAGTGTTTATTGCCCTGAGATTTAGCTGGTATGTGTCCTAAGTGTGCCAGATAATGTAATGGTTTGGGTTTGCTAGCTTTAAGTATAATCTCTCTGATTTGCTAAAAGCTTTTTAATTTGATTTTACTTAATTTGATTTTTGATTCCACCAATTACATTCAGGAAGTTACAAATGTCCATGGTACCATATAGATGGTACGTTTTATTAGGGTATTAACACTGTCGGGGGGGGGGGCGAGTAATCTAAAGCACTCTCCGTTACGGATCACTTCCATCTCACCTCTGTCTGCGTGGGTTCAACTCTCTGATTCGGCCAATGTGGGTATGTGAGAATGCTTGCCAATAGCTTCTCGTGGGTTGGTGGTTCTTTCTGGGATTTTCCCAGGTTCTTCCTCCACCATTTATGATGGCTGCCATGTATAGCCTATCTGTGCTTAAAATGGTGTTAAACCTGATAACAACAACAGCGGCAACATGCAGACCAATTATTGACATCTCATCTTTTTACAAATCTTGAGTTGCAGTATCAAAGGGGTTTACTGTATCACTATTTTTTGTGGTTCTCAATATGCATTGGATCTGGATACTGGCCGCCATGTATAATCTATCTAGTGCTGAAAAATGGGGTTAAACCGTACAACAACAACAACAACAACAACAACAATACATTGGCGGGGGTCCTGAGTGACTGAGTGGTCCAAAGCTTTCTCCATTACGGATCACTGCCATCTCACCTCTGTCTGCGTGGGTTTGAGTCTCAGATTCAGTCAATGTGGGTATGCGAAAAAGCTTGCCAGTAACTTTTCTTGGGTAGTGGTTATAACACTTTACAACTTGCTTGATTTATTAAATTGGTTGCAGGCGGCATCCATATCCTATTAGCACTTACCTCGGGTTTTTGTTAATCTTTTCCTCAAAATAGAAGTGTTTGTTTTCTCTTTTATAGAGCTTGCCTAACCCATGCTCAGAAGTATCTCAACAGAATGCAAGCTCAACAGCATTGCTAGGTCCCCAGTATTATGCAGCAGTGGATCTGTTTCCTGACACTAACTACACATTGACTGTGACAGCTATAACAGGACTTGGGAGAGGACACCCAGCTAGTACACATCTTCCCACAAAAGAAGAAAGTTAGTTTTTTATGCCACAGTTGCAAGTATAATGGTTACAACTTTATTTCTTCACGCCAAGCCATGTATTGATTTGTCTTGGTATAGCATATTAGTGTTAGTTGTATGTAGAAGACATGTGACATAGGCAAACTGAACAATCATCATGATTTTGTACATAAGCATAATGTCAGGGTTTGGTTTTTAATGCCATTTAAATGATATTTGGTTCATTTTTATATTCTTTTTAATTATTGTTACATAACCATTTTAATTATAGAGTTCATACTCATAGATAACTCACTTATATTGGCCTGTTTGATAACTTGTTATCATCCCTAAAAATTATACACCCCTTTCAAGAGCTCTTTGATGAATTGAAATCAGAAATCTTGTGCGCTGATTTACTATTTGCTGTTCCTGGTAAATACACCCCATGAATCCACTCAAATGCCTAAATCACCAAAAAAGAAAAGACATTATTGCACTGTCTATTCCAATTATCATGGAAAATCTGTTGATGAAAAATTATAATTCTCAACATGTTTCTTAAAGGTTGATAAAATCATGGATAAGGTGTATTAAAGTGTGATACCCCTACAACAACTTATACACATGTATGTAATACATTTGAAATCAAGTTATATTTGAAACAAAAATTTGTTAAAAAAATATCAATCAAAATAGAATGAGCACTGTTCATTCACATATGTATTCTTTTCTTGAAGTATTTCATGATTTTATATCATTTTAGAACTGCTTTTCTAATTTGTTTGTTTTTTGCAAAGTCTTTGATATTTCTCAGCTGCATAAACTTCAAATCCTCAATATCTTGGCTACATCAATCTTTTCTTAAATGCAAACATTGTTGTTAAAACAGCAGAGAGTGCTTCTGGTGGGTTTTCCTCATCACTGTAAGTAATTGATTCTACAGCTTCTTGATCTGTGGTTTTTCTTTTGTTGCCTCGAACAAAGCGAAGACACCAAGTATACAGAGCACTATGCATGTCCTTTTATTTTCTAGATTTTTGCATCTTTGTCAGCATCTGCATCAAAACCAGTTGCCAGATATAGTTAATTTTTCCTCATTTTTCTTAAACTGTGCAAAGTTGACATTAGTGTCAAACAATGACCATGAAAACTCTTTCTGGTTTTTTTTGAATAAAGTTTTTGTTGCAAAATTTTTAGCTGATAGATGTTTAGTTAGAATTTGGTGATAATCGCAATCGGACAATTTGATGAACTATATAGAAACACACAACTCATCAGGTATTAGCAGTAACCATAAGCTTATTATATCTGTAGTTAACTTTGGATTTCCCAAAAGTTCAAGAGCTTCAACGTTCAACCTGTACTGCAGCATTGTTTTGATAAATCTGGTTGCAAAAATCGGTTCTCACACTCCAGGCATGACACTATAAGTACCTGTGAAATTTGTATCAAACGAATCACATTCTGGTTTTATCATTTCATTGGAATAAGGCTTGTCAGTAATTCACACTCCATGCATGACATTATAAGTACCTGTAAAATGTTTATCAAAAGAATTTCATTCTGGTATTATCATTTCATTGGAACTAGGTTTGACAGTAATTCAGTTGCTGACAGTCCTCCATAATCACAATACAGAATGTATTAGAGAATCCCCACCTTTTATTTAATTGGCACTGGTGACTACCTTAATTAAAATCTGGTCATGATCGTAACCAAGTGAATAGTTAGTAAGTAGTTTGATCAGCAGAATCATGCAAAGTTACAGTTTTATAACAAAATGATTGGTTTAAGATGAAAACAGTACATTGCTTCCGATAATTGATCTTACCTGCTCCTTGGACAGCCTTCTTAAGTCGTACAATGATTGTACAGTGCCTGCATAGATACGTCAAACAATCTTGGTTTAACCCATGGAGCAAATAAAAAAATAAAAATGTATGAATATTAGCAAGCAAAATATAGTTTTTGAAGATAGTGTAGTTAGATACATCTTGTGATCATTATTACTTTGGCAAAGTACACTAGAACTCTTGTGTTAATTGATATTATCAGACTGCATCATTGCACATGCAAATTCCACTGCTGACCATTTATGTTGTTGAAAGGAAATACTATGAGCAAAAAGTAGGTCACATTAACATACTTTTCAAGTTTAAGTAAGCACAGACATTTTGTTAAGTATAATACAAAAATAGCTATAAAACAGCTGCTCTTACTTAACCATAATAATACAGTAATAAGTCATACAATTTTTTTGTTTTTTCTCCATATTTTGATATCATGACAGGAAGAAGGTACATGTAGGTGGAAAGTAAGATGCATGTACAATCCATTCAGTATTATCATACTTTGCATTTACATGTAGCTCAGTTTCCTAAACATTGTTGCATGTATGAGTATGACATTTTATGCGTGCATTCATTATTATCACTCCATGAGCAGGCTGGAACAAGCAAATTGTGGTTGTAATGATATCTTTCTCTTGCTAAACTTGCCATGCTAAAGTTATTGATGGAGCAGATGTCAGACATATTACCTATAATACTTCCTCTTGGTTCGTTTTTAGCACAAACCATCAACGTTTTTATCATTTCTGTGCTTGAAAGAAGTGACACAACTATAATTTGGATTAATCTAATCAATAAGAAACAGAGTAATGACTCTCATCTTGTTTAATATTTCACTTGCATCCTGTTTGAACTTTTCAAATGTACCAATTGTATTCTTGTTGCATTAAGTCCTTTCAGCATAAGAAAATGGTGGTATGCTTTAAACAAAATTGTGTCACGAATTTGTGGCAAAAATGAATCTGTTAAGTACTGGTAGTGGACATTAGGATGAATACAATCGATTTTTGTTTAATAATGAATATAAATTGACACAAAACGTCGATAATGGATATATTTTGTACATATTTGAAAGACCTTGATAATCCTAACATGCTGATTGCTAATGTACAGCCTTGTAAAGATGCAAGATTGAGCATTTATTTCAAGAGTTGAAGACAGTTGGCTTCGATCGTCATTGCAACAGTTACTGTCTTGATGAAAATGTTTGTATCCCATTTCTGTCAAAACATCTTCGACATGATAAGATACGGAGTATAATTGGAATGATTCATTTCAAGAAAAGTTTCTATCACAGTTTTAGACGAATGGAAATTCATGATCCTAGAATCTAGACAGCGTTTTGTCATCTAACTACAAACAAATTTTCCTTGGAGTGTAGTCATGACTCTTAATCAAAATAACAAAACCCTCTGGCTAGCAAAGATTCAATCATTAACACTTTTTAATTGGCTGCTTACTGATTAGTTTGACAACTGCTTTTGTATTTGATAATCATGTCCGTATATTGTATTGTCTGTATATTATATTCTGTTAAGCATGAAACGTGCAGATGATGACGGTGTTATAGATATTCTCTTCACAGTCAGGTTAGAAATTATAAATCATTGAATGAATTGACATAAAGTTCATGGCACCTTTATTACATTAAAGCTATTATTGAAATCGGTAAGGTGATACAAACAAATGGGTTGGTAATGTGTGACTATGATTTAAGCTACATTGCTGGGATGATAAATGTCCTTGTTCACTAAATAATTCCCTTATTTAATAAAAAAAAATTTACCCACATTAATGTTTTTTTACTACATGTTTTAGGTGAAATAGTAATGCTGTGTAGCATTTTCTTGCTCTTGATAAAGCAGTGTTTGAATGTCTGCTGATTCTGTTACCCAAAACATATAGTTCAGGTGCAATATTCTAGTTCTAAATTCACATTTGCATGCGTATGTACATGTATATGTACAAATGTGTGTGTATGTGTGTATGTGTGTGTGTGTGTGTAATCTGATGGACATAAATCCTTTCTATTTGCAGAGTTTGATTTAGGCTCCACTTGTAGCAACGCGACAGGTGTGCAAGTCTGTAAGGATGCTAATGCTGTGTGCAGTAATGGCATTTGTGCATGTGGTTCTAACTACTATGATGATAATGGTGCTACACCTAATGGCACTTGTAAGCCGAGTAAGTTCACATCAACTTTGTCTTGTATACATTAGTCTGGAGATATCTTGTTCTTTGCATCATAACAATGTCTTTATACATGTGACTATTGAATACTCTAGATCCATATTTAGTATCAGACTTTAGCCATGTTTTTCTTATAAGCAATTTCTTATTTACACCCAAAATGAGATCAGTTATTTTTACATTCTTTACATAATTTTTAGCGTTACAATCTTTTAGTACGTTAGTATTCATGAAGCAAATACATAAGCTTGTATGTAATTTAACTTCCACTTTTCTTTATAGCTTTGAATCTTATTTGAAATGAAACTTAATCTTGACATTGACACAAAACGTCGATAATGGATATATTTTGTACATATTTGAAAGACCTTGATAATCCTAACATCCTGATTGCTAATGTACAGCCTTGTGAAGATGCAAGCTTGAGCATTTATTTCAAGAGTTGAAGACAGTTGGCTTCGATCGTCATTGCAACAGTTACTGTCTTGATGAAAATGTTTGTATCCCATTTCTGTCAAAACATCTTCGACATGATAAGATATGGATTATAATTGGAATGTTTCATTTCAAGAAAAGTTTCTATCACAGTTTTAGACGAATGGCAATTCATGATCCTAGAATCAAGACAGAGTTTTGTCAGCTAACTACAAACAAATTTTCCTTGGAGTGTAGTCATGACTCTTAATCAAAATAACAAAACCCTCTGGCTAGCAAAGATTCAATCATTAACACTTTTTAATTGGCTGCTTACTGATTAGTTTGACAACTGCTTTTGTATTTGAGAATCATGTCCGTATATTATATTGTCTGTATATTATATTCTGTTAAGCGTGAAACGTGCAGATGATGACGGTGTTATAGATACTCTCTTCACAGTCAGTTTAGAAATTATAAATCATTGAATGAATTGACATAAGTTCATGGCACCTTTATTACGTTAAAGCTATTATTGAAATCGGTAAGGGGAATCAAACAAATGTGTTGGTAATGTGTGACTATGATTTTAGCAACATTGATGGGATCATAGATATCCTTGTTCACTTCATAATTCCCTTATTTAATAACATTTTTTTACCCACATTAATGTTTTTTTTACTTCATGTTGTAGGTGAAATAGTAATGCTGTGTAGCATTTTCTTGCTCTTGATAAAGCAGTGTTTGAATGTCTGCTGATTCTGTTACCCAAAACATATTGTTCAGGTGCAATATTCTAGTTCTAAATTCACATTTGCATGCGTATGTACATGTATATGTACAAATGTGTGTGTATGTGTGTGTGTGTGGGTGTGTGTTTTGCTATACTTGCAAGGACTCGAGTTGGGTTGCACACCAACATCTCGAGGACTGTACTACATTTCAAGGACTTACACACCAGTCCACGAAATGTTTTGTCGGAAAATGGTTGGGAATGATCATATGATACCAACCACGTGTTTTTGTAAAAGTCCTCACAAAGTCGGTAATGTTTGACATACAGTCACACTCCGTGTGTAACAGTCACACAATTTGCAGCCTTCCTTTGGCGCTTGACTAGTGTGCAAACTATTAGCCAATCAGAATGCGTTTGATTTCAGACTGTCATCCAATCATAATATCGCTGCTTTGCAGTGTCACTGTCAATTTAATATACAGATAAATGCGACTTTTAAAAATAATTACTGGTTTAAAAAAAATAATTTTGTAATAGTGGCAAACTGGCGATGCCAGAATAAAGTGCGATATTTTAAGCCCAGGGCATCCGTTTGTGCTATGTTTTGGCGCGTTTTTGTTTAAGCGCGTACATTGATTCCATTCCTGCAAGAGTTAGCCTAATACACAAAATTCTTGGAAGATGGCAAGGCATGCTGGATCAAACTGGTAAGTAACAAAACAATTCTTTTTCAGGTTGTTAACTGTATTCCTCTAAAACAGCTTCTAGATTTTTATATTCGTTATTATTTGTGACAACTTGGTTTTTTCCACTAATAAGCTTATCTTGATCATACACATTTCCTATTTCTAATGAAGACAATTTAATAGATATGCCAAATAAATTGTAGATGATACTTAGATAATGTCTCGAAAATAACTATTTACTACTGTACTTTTTCATTTACGAAAAGCTGATGAGCACATTTCGCAACGGTGCATAAAAACACCGGAACGCAATAACGTGTACAGTAGTATACCATTGCTGAAATTTGTTAAATTTGCGACATTTTATTAAAGAAAATAACATTTACGGCACCCCGTCAAAAGAGCGCACGACAAAACAACGCCGACAAAAGAGCGCACTAATTTGCCAACAAAAAGCGCCGACATAAGGGCGCAAACTAAAGATCGGAAACAAATATTTAAAAAAATAGAAACAAGAAAATTAACTCAGATCAGACGGCATCGTTTGATGGTAACTCTTTTTTTTCTTACTACATTAAAAACAAGTATTGGCGAAAAAAATTAATTGTTCAGTTCCTTTAACTAAAAAACTGGTATAATCGTATAGGTAAACACAAATAGCTGTGATGTCGTTTGATCGTACCTCCGATTGTTTCAATCTAAACAAGTATTAGCCTTAGCGATCACAAATTAAAGTTCCTTTCTAACTCTGCCATATTCGTTTATCGTACCTCAAGTATTTGTTTAAGTGCGCCCAATTGTCTTCGCTCTTATGTCGGCGCTCTTATGTCTGCGCTCTTTTGTCGGCGCTCTTTTATCGTGCGCTCTTTTGACGGGTCACCAACATTTACTATTAATAGTGCCTAATACAGTTGTTACATAGTTTTAATGCTTAATCTATTGCAAACAAAAGCATATTAGTAATGATTTTATTAATAAGTGTTCTCGTCACTCGTAACGTTTTATCTATTATCGTTTACACTTTTTTATAAAGTTCACGTATCTTGTCATCAACTATTCTTATTTACTGTTGTCTGATATTTTGATTAACTTCTACATGGATAATTTATGTATCTTTAAAATTACTGTTCGTAATGAACCGTATTCACATGTCATATAAAGAAGAAGATATTGAAAATAAATACCTTTGATTACGTACTTGTATATGAACACTGCCATATTGTTTCAACTTACATAATTGGTGTCTAAACCATTACACCTGTCAAAAATGTTTTTTTTTGCACAGAGAAAATGTATTGGGTGATGAATGTGTATTATTTACTCATATATCTCACATTAGGGGTCATCCATATAGTACATACGCAAAGATCTGCAGAACCTTTACATTTGGGCTATTATCACGCATAATACATGATATTTACAATCAAACTACATGTATATAGCTGTTTTGCATACTGAGTTGCACAAATCTCACACATCACGAAACTTATCATAATAAGAAAAATGTAATACTTAATAACCACAACATAATAATCCACTTTAGAAATCAATATTAAATCAATAGTAATATGTTTTTATTATTAATAACTGAAGCAATAAACTCTTATGTAAATTGCTATACACGCTGTTAATATTAGATTATGGTACTGTTTGAACTGTCACCGAAATGCGGTTTCCAGCTTCTTTTTAGTGGCACTCACCCTTTTTAGTTTCATGTTGCATTACTTGCAGAAAAGAAAGTACAATTTATTATAATTTATATAACTTATATTAAATATAACAAATTTTGAATTATTTTTTGTACATTTGGTTTAATAAAGCTTAATGTGTTTTTTAAAATCTTTCAATACTATGTTATCAGAATGTACAGACATCCATTACTATACATGTACTTTAATTATAATGTGAAAATCAGTAGTGAAAATAACGATTACAAAACAATAGACACCAAACAGTTTACAACAATCCGCATTCGTATTTGATGCAACACAATACTGCACAAGTTTTGATAGTTACGCCATGCACGAGCACAGCAGGATCGGATGAAGTGTTGGGAAGGGGTTTTCCAAAATTAAAAAAGGATCTCAACTTATGTGACTCTTTGCCTAAAGTGCCTATTACCCAATAAACATGAGCAAGAATATAACTAGCCAAATTTCAAGTGACAAGTAACTGTACATTTATTTTGGGTTTTTTGGCTGAGGGGAATGTTGGTAGATGCCCTGATGAGGTCTCTGTAATATTTTGTACTATTTCTTTTGATATCCAATCATAGTATTATTGAAGTGTGATTTAAACTTGAGATTTGCATTATAAAAATTATTTTCTTATTTTAAATAAATCTTGTGATGAATTTAATAACAAAGAAAAATATGCAGGTCAGAAGAAATAATCTTGCCTCAGTAAATGGCCAGTACTGTGCGATACACATAGTTTCTATTGAATAAGTATGCATTTTCAGCCTCGTGATGTAAATCATTATGGGATTTGAATTCAGAATGGGCTTTTAAAAAAAAAATGGCATTCAACTGGTATTCAGTTGTCTACACCTTAGACTGTGTAAGGTGGATCAGATTTTCTTTGAATAAAAACTAAAAGTATACAAATTGCAAATAAAATAAGTCTATAAACCTTCTCTAAACGGAATAGGTGAGACATTTTTCTTTTACCGCTATGTGTTTTGGTCTTTTGGATGGTACTCATCCATCAAGCATTCAAATTTCAATCAGTAAAACTTCTGTATTATTGACTGCACCATGATAATTTGAACTAGACTTACCTGGAATGAATCCAAGTTATTCCCAAGCTGGCAGTGACATTATATATACTTTAAAAAGCTATTAATATTTCATGGTGTTACCTATTAGATTAAAAAGTAGACAAAACAAACCACCTGACAATTTAATATTGCTGATGATATATTTGCTCTTCTTGTATACAAATTTCTGTTGAACCTAGGTGAAAATCTTTGCAATAATCATTTCATTAATTCCTATATTTTGTTTAAAGGGGACACAAAAAAGTTCCGCATAGTGAAATAGATAAAGCATTGGAATCTTGCAAGCTCGGCATAGACCCAGCTGGATTTGTGGTGAAATATATAGATGACTATGTAGGTATGTAATTAATATACTTTTACAATATTAAATAAACGGTTTTGTTATGTTTAGTAGGTACAGTTGTTTGAAACATTTTTATGACATTACAACTCGAACATCTTTTTGAGGAGTTTTGTTATTTGTTAATTTGCGTTATTTGTTAACTTTCTTGATGATTGTCTTGAAAGACCACTGCTATGCAATACCAACTGTCTAGAGAGACAATATTCTCAATGCACAAATTTATTGATTATATAGCATTCTGACCTATTCTGAGAGGCCTTAATTTTTCTAATATATATGATAATTTATATATATATATATATATATATATATATATATATATATATATATATATATATATATATATATATATATACTCCTTCTTTATAACACTGTTTATGGGAATCATGAGAGTTTTTAAAGAAATAGCTGGAGCAGTGAGTAAAGCTGAGTACCTCATAAATGTATTGTGAGCCATAATTTAAATGTACAAAGCTTCTCAGTTTGGTGGCTATGGTGATGTAATCAAGAAACTAGTACATTATTTTAATCCTCTAAAACAACAAGGAATATAATTAAAATAATAATAATGATAATAATGGTACCAATACCTCTTATAATACTAATTAAATGATAGATAATTTTATAAATTGACTAGGACTATCTTTCTTACCTCACGTTAAGCTTTTATGTTGGCTGTATTTTTGTGATGGTTTTAGTTGTATTTTAATGTACTGATTTAGTAATTAAAATATATAACTGACATCAAATCAGGAATAGATAAAGTCTTCCCTTTTCCTTATCGCTTCGGTGGCCATGTGGTTAGAGCGTTAGCTTCAGAAGCGGGAGTTCATGGGTTCAAACCCCAGCCGAGTCATACCAAAATCTTACAAAAATGGTTCTTAAAGCTGCCTTGCTATGCACTCAGCATGAAGAGGTTAGTTTTAATACTTTTCAGCCTGGTGTCAGGATAATGTGACTGGGTGGGAGATCATGCTACATGTATGTGACATGATGCATCAATGATAGACATCACTATAAACTGCCATACTGCAGACATCGTAGCAATATGACTGAATAATTGTTAAAAGCTATGTTAAAATACTAATCACACACTCACTCTTTGCTTACCTGGCAGGTTGTCATCATACGTGGAATAAGGTTTGCAAGAGAAACAATATGATTTAAAATTATTAAGTTGTCCATCTTTAGTAATCTTCTAAAAAAGCATTAATATTTGATTTTACTTTTTTTTTAAAATAGTGACATGGTATTTATAACATATTTCATGGTTAGATATTGAAAATGTATCAAGAGGAGAAAAATGCATATAGATAATATACACAGTGGCAACATTGCTACCGTAACAATATCATCTCTGGGACTACTTTCTTGTCCCATCTGATACGTATTCATTATTGATAGACGATGGCGGAATTCATTTAGCTGATGTAAGGAAATGTTTCAGAGTGAAATAGAAATACTGTATTATCAAATCAAAATGTTTTCGATGAGCTAGTGAAATATCTCCTTACATCTACTAACACATATTTGCCTTTATCATATATTTTTAATTTTAGCCAATTCGTTTTTCTTTATTCCATTATCAATTCCTTGCATTGATTTGTTTCCCCATACTGTATCAGTGTGATTAATGACTGAATAGCTACATCAGTGGAATGAATTTTGGATATTTTGTAACAGCTTTTTGCAAATTTATACGTTGTACAGATTGCATCCTTTTTTCACATTAGTGAATGTTTTAATAAAACATTTTAAGTGAGTCTTAGTTTTGTTAATATACGTTAATTGTGCAGATTGATACAGTGAATATTGCAGTGGTGTGGATTACTGTAGAAACATTGCAGAACAGTCCAACAGACTTGAGAATGTAAGAAGAATAGGCAACAGATCTGAATGATTTTGAGTTTTACTTGTCAGAGCTTTAAAATAAACTTCACAAATGAACAGGCCACTCTAAATCTAGATAAGGCGGACACATATTGTGAGTTCCTCCTAAACAAAATCATTATCTGACTTGCCAGAAAAATACTTTGAACAAGTCAATGACATGCTGCTGCATATTTATTTTTAATATATTGACAGACTCTAGTAATTTATTAATATATGTACAACTCCTTGCTGGACCTCATCCGTTAATCCTTACAGATTATGACGATGATCTTTCCAGTGGCCCTAGTTGTTCTTTTTACCTCTTCATACTTTTTCCAACTTTTATATTAGACTCCCTAATTTTCCCACATTTTTCCAAAATGTCCCTACAATTACTACTTTTTTATAATTTTATGTTGACATATAAAAAAATAGTATTACTAACTACATAATTAGAGGCTTCGGTTTTGTCTCTCAATAGGTTTGGCTTTCAGAACAAAAAAATAATTGATTGTGTATCCTTTTTTTCAGACATTTTACTAGTAACAATAATACAAGGTTATATCCCAACTATATGTCGGAATAGGCACTGATTTTGTGATATCCAAAACCTGATGCAGTAACAATACTACAACTGATGTAGTAAACATACTACATAGCTCTCCTGCTATTCCGCAAATCCATGTAGCAACATTATCATATTTCAAAGCACTAATTTGTGACCTCAAAAACGTGATGTCATAACAATATAACAAAACTACATAGACATCCCCCAAAACCCTTGCAGTAACATTATACTATTTTCGAAGCACTGATTTTTTTATTTTCAAAACCTGATGTAATAACAATACTACACAGCTATCCCCCAAATCCATGTAGTTATATTACCCTTTTTTAAGGCTCTGATATTGTGAGCTCCAAAACCCAATGTAGTAACAATACTAATAACGATCTCACCAAGCCATGTATATGTAGTAACATTACCTTATTTCCAGGTACCAACGTGGTGATTTACACGACTTGATATTGTAAAAGTACAATCTTGTTTATCCCTCATTCACATGTAGTAACATTTCTAGGCATTTATTGTATGATCTCAAAAATCTGATGGAGATAATAATACATTGTTTATCACAAAACCCATGAAGTAACTTTGCCCTATTATCAGATGACTTGAAAACCTGGTTATTATAAAACATTGTTAATCCCAATCACAAGTAGTAACATTACTCTATATCAGTCTATGGTAACGGTCTAACATTAACTTTGTTATTTAAAAACATACGATGTAGTAAGATTATTATAGCTATGACTAACACTGCCTCCACAATACAAAAGAAAATTTAGTGTTGTCTTATAGGATTTTAACTTTGTATTTAATATTAAATATCATTATTTTTGCAAATTCCTTCTTCATAAGGTTGTAATATTACCGTTCCAGTGACTTAAGTGGTTAGAGCATCTGTCTGAGATGCAGGAGGTCACAGGTTCAAACCCTGGTTAAGTCATATCAGAGATTGATAAAAATGGTACTAACAGCTGAAAGGCATGAACAAGTCCTGAAGATACTCTGGTGCGGTTCCATGTAGACATTTATATAAAAGAACTGCCTTGTGAAAATCTATCCTGTCATATATTGTGAACCATTTGAGTTCTGTAAATAATGCTTTTGAGGGATGGTCAACAGATGTATCTAAAATTACACATGCTGCTCGTTTCTAAAGTTTATAAATCCTGTCAAGCTCAGACTTAGAACAGTTTCCCCATACATTAGAACAATAATCCATTGTTGGAAGAATATATGACTTGTAGTATAGATTATGAGTTTCCATAGGTAAATATTCCTTGATTCTGCTGAGAAGGGCAATTTTGGATGACAGTATTTTACAAAGCTTATCAATATGATCATTCCATAATAAATTACTATCTGTGGACACACCTACAAGCCTTTCATGTTTGACATTTTCTAATGGATGATTATTTATTGCAAGAGATAGTCTTGGGTTCCCTGACTTGTGTAGCTTTTGTGTCGTCCCCAGAATCATACATTCTGTTTACCTTCGTTAATTACCATCCTATTTTGTTGTGCCCAGTTTTGGACTCTAAAGAGGTAAGAGTTTAATCATGTTTGGATAACTTCAGTATCGAAGCCAGATGTATACAAGGTTGCATCATCTGCAAACAAATCTGTATTTTTTTATTCGTTATTTAATGGTAGATCATTGATATAGATACGGACCATGTGTTATTTAAAATAAGTTCAAATTTTTAGATTTCCATTGTTTAGGTTTATAGCTATTGTTGCTTTAATTTTGCCCCAAATAATGATAGAAGCACCATTGTCTTGCACTCTCTCAAAGCACAGTTTACAACCTAACGAGTTTGAAAATGGTTTTATATAAGTTCATTACATTCTTATTTGCTATATATCTTTTGTATTTTGTCGACTCCATCCATTTTATTTATTTCAATATTAGGTGAAGTATGAGCAATACATGCCACGAGATCTTAAGGATCCAAAACAGTATGGTGACCTTGTTGTTGAGAGCTTGACATATTCTTCAATGAATTCTTTCGAGTATAGGACTTTAAAACTAAGACTGGTAAGTCATCTTTTGGAGATTCACGTGAGTTTTTCTCTCTCATTTTTGACACTAGTAACCAGGGCTACACATCTGAGAAAGCCATGTAAGATAAATTCAGGGTTCCCATGCTACAGGGAAACTGGAGAAAAGTCATGAGAAATGATAGGATTTTTCCCCCGATCTTGAAAAGTCCCTAAATGTTCCAAATATTGATGAAAGTTTTAAAAAAAACCTGGGAATTTTCCTACACAACTTGATGTCCAAATCAATTACATAATTGATTTATAACTGAACTGATCATGAGTTAATTTTATTGAGTTCTAACCTGAATATTAAGAGGTTACAGTATGGATCATTTGGGTACTTGCCATAATTATTTGTTGAGACAATCTAAATGCTTAGTGGAGTAGATTCGTCTAGTAGACGTTTTATTTCACAGTCAGCTCTATATCCATATAATGTTTGTTATGGAAGGAATGAAAACCATTCTAGCATCACAAGAGGCCAACATGGTGGCATTAAAGCAGTCTTTAGCAGATGGGCTAGCAAACTTAAACATTGTTAAATTGAGCTATATGTGCATGAAATAAATATGAACATTATTTTCTCACAAATTATGAGTATTAAAATTTTTGTCTTCAATCTACTGAAAGACGATAGAACTAATGCGTTGATGCTGGTATAAGCAATTTCGATTGCTACTTGCACGAGCACACATAATCTCACAACCATCATTTTGAAATATTGTAGAAAAATATTAAATGACAGTGGTATACTGGTTGTAATATAAATGCAATAATCTGAGACCTTCATACGAAGTTTTGTTGTTATCATTTGACTACCACATTGACATGTGCTCTCTTATGCAGGTAGCATATGAAGCAGAACCAGAATACTCTGTTTGATGAATAAGAAGTTTCTTGTAGTTGTTCTCAAGATAAATATGTTTAGAATTATATGTTCTTTCTGGTTTTTACAAAAGGTATGAGACTTTTATTTAATATAATTGAAATTTTGTACAACAACACTAAAAGGAGTTTGTTGATGATATCACAAAACTATTGTACTTTCAATGTCGCTGTTTGAGATTTGTGAAGTCATGTGACTATTAACATAAATGGTGAGTACCGTGTCAGGTTTAATCTATGCTGAGTTTCATTGAGTTTGTCAGCAGATTTAAGGCATAACAATTCCAATACTTGCCATTTTTTGAGAAAATAAATAATTTTCCTATCTATTTCATGCAGGTATAAGTCGATATAACATAGTTTAAATTTACTAGGCCTGCTTCTAAGTTATTTTACGGTGGCATCTGATTCCAAATTGTTTAATATGTAATTGCTCTGAACCCACATTCCATTTTAAATGTCCAAATGTGAAACATGGGGTTGGAATATTCTACGGAACCTAATTTAGACAAAAATCTCAGAACTGAACTTTTGTGTAAAACTATTACATAGTACCGTGTAGCATGAAGCATTGGAAACAGATCTTAAAATGAATGCATGAGAAATGGGAAATTGTCGACCCTTTTATCATATATTAAGAAATGATAAGAGCGTATGTATCAATGCAGGTTTGGGGACTGGTTTATTGAACTACAAGAAGACAAGTTGATTTTACAGAAAATTCACTCCTTGTTTATACAACAGTATATAATTTTGAAGGTCTTTTGTCAAAATTTAAATCCAGCATTTTGTAAATGTCTTTTAATGATGTAATTTGAAGGGGTTTAGGTTGGTTGAAAAAATCTTGTTTGAGATTTTATTGGCACAGATAAATTCAGAGTTTAAACATTTTTTATTACTAGATAAGATTTTAATACATGTACTTTGCATTTATTATGTGTTTTTTTCATACTGTGATAAGAAATGTTTACTTTGTAAAACATGCATATATATTGCTCTAGAATTCTTTGGAATAAAAGGTTTAAAAGGAAACAAAATAAATTATGTTCATTATCTTATTTCCGCTCAGTAACATAATGCAGGTCAACAACGTAATGTTAGAATTTGTATTTTGTACATTGAAATTGCTATAAATGCCAATTTATAGGAATATAGTCAGATTTGTTTTGTGTGACTCATTTTGTGGTTTTGTACACAATCATAATGGTCATATGTTAACCTTGAATGTCTTTTTATAATTTCATCCTGGAAGAAACCTGGAAAAGACTTGGAAAATTATATTTAGAAAAGCGTGGGAACCATGTAAAATGAGTACAATGTACTTTCTATATTCATCTTGATTTCATTAGAATCTGTAACAATTTTGGGAAGTTTTAATATCATAACCTTTTATTATCATCAGTTTGTAACAAAGTTTTTTTTGTTACCTAAATATGTTGCCCTTATATCTTTTCAGCAAATTCATGTTTAAAAAAAGACTTTGTAGTAAACTACACAATTTATTACCTATATATTGGTTTTGCAATAAAGTAACAATGCATTACCATTTTATTGGTTTTGTAACATTTATATTGGTTATAAAAATATATTTTACCTTTTACTTGATTTTGTAAAACCAGACCTGCCAGCCCTTACAATTTTGCCATTTTGTCTTACGAAAATATATCCAATAAAATATGGACTGTCAGAATAATAGTACACATTTTGGAAATACGGTTGTTATCTGCTATAATCCTGATGCAATCTGGTCTGTTTTTTATTTGGATCTGGGATTCATGTTAGATTTAGTTGAGTTGGCCAGGGAACCATACAGGCATTATAGTAGTACAACTGGCACTATAAACTGCACATATTTTATGATTCAAAACATCTGTATAAGCAAGCAAGTTTAAAAATGGCATCAAGTGATACATTTTCATGATGAAAGGGATAATAAACCTCTCAGTAATCTTTAGTAGACAGTACAGAAGAATTAAAGGAAATTTTCAGATTCGTAAGGAAAAAGCAAGGAAGTACAACAGTTATGTTCAGTGGACATCATGCATTGATTTGAATGTCGCATTGCAGAAAGATTATTCACTTAGTAATGGCCCACATGAAATTTAATTTTAATTTTTAAGAATTACATCAAGATGTGGGATAGGAAGAAGCCACTGAGTTTGTGAAACTGTACTGGAGGTGATCATGGTTCTAGCATACTTTAAAAGCTTTTCAGGCCTAGCTGAACTCAGTTTTTGCCATCACTGCATCAGTCTTCAATCACACCTTTGGACTTTTAATGTGTTCCAGCTTGACAATAGCAGTATATGAATTTTGTTGTGCCCTACTGAAAACTGCTCTAACTTGTGAAACAAATTGACTGCCTTCTGAGAGAGCCCTGTCAGGGTTGGCAGGTCTAATAAACTGCAACAAATTACCATTTTATTGATTTTGTAATAAACTAAAAAATGTGTCACCATTTGTAACCATTTGGCTTTGTAAGAAACTGAAAACTGTGTTACCTTTTAATGAGTTTAAATTTATAATAAAACTAAACAAATTCTTACCTTTATATTGGATTTGTAATAAACTAAAACTTTGTTACCCTTATATTATTTATACTAATTTTGTAAAAAAAAGATAAAGTGTTTCTTTTATATTGTGTTTTGTAACAAAAATTTAAAAAATTATCTTTATATTGGTTTTGTAATAAACTATAGAGTTTACCAAATTATCAGCAGTAAATTCTAGCTTAGAATATATATTTTGTAATAAACTTAACATTTGTTTACTTCTAATAAAGCCAAAACAATTTTTTTTTTTAATTTATGGTAAATGTATTTTATGGAAAATGTATTATGTCTATATGGCTCGATAGAATCAATCGGCAGGAATGAAGCTTCTTTGCTGAATTCCAACTAACAGTCTGATATATCTAAGATGGGATTTCTCAATCCCACACAAACACATGCTTTATTATAATTTACATTTCCTTAAGTTCATTAAATAAATGGCAAATTGTTACATTTCTTAATATATATATGGTTATATTTTTACCGCCATTTCTGTATCCAACACCATTTTATGTGATAGATTCTATTAGTCTCACCTTAGAGAAAGTGAATCTTGTGAATGATATGCATTAGGAGTTATACTGTAATACACAGAACACGTGATATGTATTAAATATTAAACTGGAATAAACAGAACACATGTACTAGGTGTTATACTGTTATACACAGAACATATGATATGCACTAGGTATTATACTGAAATATACAGAACTTGTGCACTAGGTATCAAATAGAAATATACAGAACACATGATGTGCATTAAATGTTAAATTTAAATAAACAGAACACGTATGCATAAGGTGTTATACTAAAATATACAGAACACATGATGTGCAATTAATGTACTTATTATACATGCTATGACTGTTTTAATCTGTTGATTTTTTTTAAAAACACAATACTAGAACCCCCTTTTATTACATTGACCTTTCTTTTTTCAGTTTCATTTTGGCAAGTGCTCGCGTTTACCAACACCCATGCATATGTCAACTATCCTAGTGGATATTGCAATGCCCATTACATTTATAAAAAAAACTACTGATTCAGATGCTGCACATAGGAAAAAAACTTTGGGTTACATTTTCTTTTCCACAATTATGTTGTTTGGTTGGTTGATTAGGATTTTTAACGTAGTTTTTTAACAATTTGTCAGTCATATCGCTGCGATGTCTGCATTGAGGCAGTTTATAGTGAAGTCTAGCACTGAGACATCATGTCGCAGACATGTAGCATGATGTCTCACCCAGTCACATTATCCTGACACAAGGCCGACCAGTCCTAACACTAACCTCTTAATGCTGAGCATCAAGCGAGGCAGCTGTTAGTACCATTTTTGTAAGTCTTTGGTATGACTCGGCCAGGGATCGAACTGATGACCTCCCGCTTCTGGGTCGGATGCTCTAACCACTAGGCCACCGGAGCGGTTCCACAATTATGTAATTTTAATGCCTTGATTTTACATGACAGGGAGAAAAGGAACGAACGATCAAACATTTTCACTTCCTAAGCTGGCGGGACTACTCAGCCAATGTTCAGCTCGATACAATGATTGATTTCAACATAAAGGTTCGCAGCTTCATGCAACCACCTGATGTAGAAGGGCCAATGATTATTCACTGCAGGCGAGTAACACAAAATTCATTTATTGATATAAAAGCACACTAAGAATAAAATTTTCTTTCCCTGAAAATTTTCAGTGCTAATTTAATTTTCAATGCTATTCAGTTTTTTTATATACTTAGTGGAGTACAGCAGGTATAGTTTTAACCACAATATTATATTATTAATCATGGATTCCATCTGGGGAAAGCCCAGCAGGTGAAAGCCAGTATGGTATGGAAAACCATAAAGCAACTGAGAATTCTAGTTATACTAGGGTGAATGGGGTATATATAAAGAAAAATATCATACAGGTCATGAAATTCTTAATGCATACTCTACAGAGATTTGAAGCCTGGTAAACAGGTTATGCCACCCATCACCTCGACCACCTGTCTTGAGAGACCAGACTCTCCATGCACAGATTTATTCATTATATAGTGATGTCACCTGTTATGAGAGACCACCTGTCTTGAGAGACCATTATTGTTTGACAGAAGGGGTGGTCTTTCAAGACAGGTTCTACTTTACCGCTAATAATTAACCAGTAAAGGTTTCTGTTGCAAACACATGCTTGTTGGCAAGATCACCATTTTCTTAGACCTAACAACAAATTTTAATAAGGAAGATTATTAATAGGACAACACATATGCCATTTATTGTGTACATTAGCCTGGTAAGATGGTATCACATTTCAGCTCAATGATAGTATCAAGATTAAAGTTTCTTGCTAATAAGTATATTTGGATGATGTCACCAAAACTGAATAATCCTTGCATATTTAATCACCTGTGCATTACCACAGCACATAAATTACAAATTTAGCCATTCCGTGACAATTGCCAATAATTTCCAAAATTCTTGTCAACACATTAATCCCTGGCGCCG
Organism: Unio delphinus; assembly: GCA_029339505.1. Taxonomy (NCBI): domain Eukaryota; kingdom Metazoa; phylum Mollusca; class Bivalvia; order Unionida; family Unionidae; genus Unio; species Unio delphinus. The sequence goes on from JAQISU010000155.1 coordinate 8,906,246, forward strand.
CCTTTATAGAGCAGGAGGTAGTAGCCTACTGCCAAGCTCTAGCGTCAAGGTCATGTATGATACACTAAAGTGGGTGGTAATATAGAAAGGTAGACAGATTTAGCTCTACAATGATACCAAATAATCTAGACGTTTTAGCACTACAAATACAGCAAAAAACCTAATATTTTGGACCAGTTCTTCTTTTTTCATCCAAAATTTGACCATTGTTGGAATCCAATTTTGTGTCCAAATTTGAGACTTTTTGGCCTCAGATCTAAGGCAGACCAATCTGAACTGCACACAGACAGGTGAGACTGTGCAAAAAGTAGGATAAGGTGAACAGTTTTAATAAAGAGTGGTCTCCATATGAAAATGATGCTTTCTTTAAGCAAAAAAGAAAGAAGAAAAAAGAACTCCAACTTTTCCCCTTCTGCTCATGCATGAGCAAAATAACCAATGGAAAACAATGTTTTTAACACAACTAGGCATTAGGCTAACGGACTATTGCCTAGAAGTCAATGTATTAGGATCTATTAAGAAATACGAGCCAAAATGTGTTTCATGCAGAAACAGCAAACATTTACAGGGGTTAATGTGTTAAAGTAGAAGTAAACTCTTAAATAGATAAAGGTGTTCATTGCTGGGTTTTTGACATTTTTTTAAAAAAATTATTTTAATTTTAAAAAGTTTTTGAACTTGAAAGTAAATGACATTTTAATTTTAAACAAATATAGCAATTCAATATTTACCTCTGCTTATTGTGATTTTAAGGTAGTCAATAATTTTATGACATGCAGTAAATTGGTCTAAGATGGATTTCAGACTCTGATGCTGTTTTGGTTCAGAATATAACACAACACAATCAGATTGAAGTAACATGTAAATATTTTTACTCAGATAATTATTTATAAATTAGAATGAATTGTTATGTGTACCTAGTTGAATCTTTGAAAATATTCCAGTCTGCTTTAGTATCACCCAATATATTCTGTAAGTTTTTCATAGATATGCATGTAATCATTGCAGCTGTAGGTTTATATCAAATGACTTTTACATTTTCATTGTTGCTCAAAAGCTGATGTTACTAAACAATATCTGCAAAATGTTTCAGAGGTCCGGATGTGCAAAAAAGATGAATGTTATAATCATGACTAATCCAGGACAAAATCTCTTTGAACCCTATTTAAAATCTGATTGATAAGGTCATTTTGTCATATCACTATGATGCCCGTAGTGACATAGCTAGTTTGGTACCCCCACTCTTTTTTTAAAAAAAACTCTTACATTCCAATTTTATTTCATTTAATATGAGAGGATTTTTGATGAATATAATTTGAATAGTGTTCTGCCTTAACAGTCTTTGCACATCAGATTTTGCTTGTTTCGGGGTTGTGGTTTAGGTGGATACATCAACAAATATACACCATATTCCATAGCAAACGTTTTCTGCACAATTAGTGATGTTTACCTCCTTCGCATATAATGTGAGAAATTTTTGTATATGTTCAAGTGACACAACTGGTTGTATGAGAAGGGTTTATACTTGGAAAATCAATGAAATCAAATAAATTAAACATGGGGCAATGGTTTTGATCCTTGACTGCTTGTTTTGCTGGATGTAACAGCTTAATCCCTGAAATAGCTCCGAGAAATTGTTTAATTTTTTACATGATGCACTACTCTAAAATCCAAACAAGACCAGGATTCTGTGATTTAATCTAACTTACCTCTTGATTGTTTGAGCTTGAGATAATAACCTACTAATTTACTTGTACAAAATTATTTAAAATTTAGTCAATTTAGTCCATTCCTGATCTGAACTGAATATCAGACAATTTGGTGTTATTGTTTTAAATCAAATTTGTTATGCTGTTAGGATACAAATATTGACTTCAAGCCATGGCAATAGTAATGTGTTTACCATAGTATGTGTAACTTCAAAACTCACCTTATTGACTAGTGCCTAACATGATAGGATTTCAACACTACAATAAAATATTTTTTCAGTGGAGAATAATTACTAAGATAAATTGATCATTGCATCTAGTAAAAGAAAGTTAGAATATCTTTTTTTTAATAAATATTATTTGTTCATCCAGTGCTGGAGTTGGTCTGACAGGAACCTACATCGCTATAGACTATGCGATTCAGCTCATTGATAAGTATGGGCATGACTCCACCACCTTGGACATCTTTAACTTTGTCCTGAAGATGAGAGAGAACAGAACCACTATGGTACAGACAGAGGTTAGCAAGATTTGCCACATTGCTCCTAATTGATCCAATTATCAGCCCTAAATTTCTCCATTATACGTGACTATATGTGATATGAGCCTTGTTCTTCTTTTCCTCAAGAAATATATATTTTGACCATTGGGGATGTAGAATAGGCACAATGTGCACTCTAGCATGTCATAAAGGTGAGTAATGGATTAAATCTGTTTACCCAGGGATGTGTCTCATAATGAAGTTCCAGCAGAGCGGTCAAGACATTTTAAAAGCATGCAGTTTATATCAAGAATTTGAGCTTGTATTTTAAAATTAATCTTTTACCCTGAGATGTTTCTCATGATATATTCTAGCACCGAAGGACTTGGACACTTTAAAATGGTAGTTTATATTGAAAATTTAACCTTGTATTTGAAGAGTATTCCCTTTTACTCCTTTTAAGGAAAACATAAACTTACTCTGCATTGTATAAGTTGATGTGATTTGAAATCACATCCATATTTATGTCTGTCCATTGCTTTCTTAAGCTGGGTATCACCATCCACATTTTATCATAACACATATCATAAAAAAATTAGTATATGTAATAATTATTTTTATACATATCATAATTATTTTTTATACATATCATAATAATTATTTGTATGCACATCATAATAATTTTTTACATATCATAGTAATTATTTTTTTTACAAATCAATTATTTTTATACATAATATTTATTTTTATACATATCATAATTATTTTTATACATATCATAATACTTATTTTTATACATACCATAATAATTATTTTTATACTTATCATAATAATGTTTTGTATGCATATCATAATAATTATTTTTATACATAACATGCTAATTATTTTTATACATATCATAATTATTATTTTTATACATATCATAATTATTATTTTTATACATGTCATAATAATAATTTTTATACATACCATAATAATTATTTTTATACATATAATAATTATTTTGGTACATATCATAATAATTTTTTGTATGCATATCATAATAGTTATTTGTATCCATACCATAATAATTATTTTTATACATATCATAAGTATTATATTTATACATATCATAATAATTATTTTTATACATACCATAATAATTATTTTTATACATATCATAAAAAATATTTTTATGCATATCATAATAATTGTTGTCATGCATACCATAATAATTATTTTTATGCATATCATAATAATTATTTGTACATGGTATGTATCCCAGTAGTGCCAAATATAAATTGAAAGTTACACAGATGAGTATATATTTTTAAAGTAAGCATAGCTTGTCTTGTGGCAGTTTGAAATCTGCCCCATCGCTCATTTATGCAAATAATTTAATTTATTCCATCAGCACCTTCATTCACTGGTTAAATATTTTTGTATATAAAAGAGAAATTTCAAATGTGTTTCCCATGTACAAGTTAAGGAGAGATGATGAAAGGACTTATCTTCAGGGAGACCTCCCCTTTTTATATGATAAAGGTCTCCTTTAAGATAATGCCCTGTCATCATCTCTGCTTAACTTATATAAACTTAAGTATCTGTCTCATTTTCTTCCTGCTCCACTTTCTAATAGCTCTATTGAAATCAACATCTTTAACTCTCTGATGTCACCTCTAGTTGTATAAGCATTACCGGTAATATGTTAATTTATTCTGAGCATACTCTGACCCTTCTCTTTCTATCAATATTGTTCTGTACTTCTTTCTGAAGGGGCATTTCCATAGCTAGCTTCGTCAGCTTGAATATGTTGGAAAACTGATCTTTATGGTTCTTATGTACAATTTTATGTTGATCACAGATATTATCTTTTGGATACCTCTGATCCCAAGTAGGATTTTTCACTAACATAAATGTCCTTGTTAAATCAGTAGTTTAGTGACTACTATGCCAAATTTCTTATATGTTCCATGGGTATTTAGTCCATAAATACTTATGCACACATTATTATCTGTACGTCTTAATTGCATTTTATAATCATTATTTTATTCAGTTTACATTAACGGTTTCCCAGCTGCAATAATCTGATATACTTCATGACTTTAAAAATTATTTTTATCATCACTATCATCATCTAGTATTTGCCGAACTAAATCATTTTGAACCATGTCAGAAATCAGACATTTTGGTTTTCAATTTCTCATGTTTTTTAAACATGCATTTGCAAAACTTTTCTTCGTGAATGGTTCAAACTATGCCATAATTGATAATGTAATCATGGATCCAAAGCAGACAGATATTGAATAGCACAGATTTTTCACTTCATCTTTAAATTTTCTGTTCTTAATATGGGGAAAAGGCAATAATTGTAGAATATACTGTATGTTAGTTTAGAAATTAGTGCCATAATTAGCACTTTTAAACATGCATTTGCAAAACTTTTCTTCATGAATGGTTCAAACTATGCCATAATTGATAATGTAATCATGGATCCAAAGCAGACAGATATTGAATAGCACAGATTTTTCACTTCATCTTTAAATTTTCTGTTCTTAATATGGGGAAAAGGCAATAATTGTAGAATATACTGTATGTTAGTTTAGAAATTAGTGCCATAATTAGCACTTTATAAAACTTAACTGTCCTGAAGTAAGCTTATATTACAAAGTGCTTGCATTTCCATGTTTACAAGTTGGTGGAATCTGTTGACAGATAAGCATGTCTGAGATTCAAAATGGAATGGAAATCTGCTGCTTTTGACCTGATATTGAATATGCTACTTTTCAAGACAAAAGAACTGGAAAAATTAAGGTCTTTTTTAGTTGACATTTAAGTATAAGGTGTTGTTCCTTTCAATATTTACTGAAAGGGTCTACTTGTAATGAATGCCATGAAAAGCATATTTGCATTCTGTATTCAAATTTGATATAATATATACATGTATATCTGTAAAGGTTTTCTTATGAATCAATTTTTTATTTGATAAATATTGATCTTCTTACGCATACCCAGCTACTTAGATTTCCTTTCTATTTACTGTATTTTATGCCTAACAATCAGTACTATAAGATGTAGAACTGGTTTGCAAATCTGTATTTTTCATATTTCCTCTCTAACCTTTCCAGTTCTTAATATAACAAGTACTGTATATAATACACATCACAAGCAAATATCAGATTCAGAATGGAATATAAATCTGTTGCTCATGACCTGTAGTCTGATATTGAATATACTATTTTTAAGCCATGGAACTGGAAACATTAAGGTGGTTTTTTTCTCTAATTGATCTTTGAGTACAAGATCGTACTTATTAATTTAAATATTGAGTGAAAGAGGGACATGAAAAACATTTAATAGCTATATTTGCATTCTATAAACATATTTGCTAGAATATGTACACTTAATAATTTGCATTTTTCTCTAAAGGTTTTCTGATGAAGCAATTTTTTATTTGATAAATATTGATCTTTATTTCTATACCAGCTGCTGTGATTTTCTTTCTGTTTAATATTTTGTATGCCCAACAAACAGTTCTATAAGATATGGGACTTGTTTGCAAATCATATTTCCTTTCTAATCCTTCCAGTTCCAAATACAGCATTTTTCTTTTTGAAAGTAGAGACATGGGCCTATAATACATCAATACAAATCTTTCTTACTTCCTATGGACAATTTGCTGCTGAGAAATGGCATTAAACTCCAAGAAAACAACTTCCCCATGGAGTATTTTTTATTAGTTACAGAGACAAAATGCACTTTATATTGCACACTATTTATTCTGACAATTCAAATCGTACTCCATATAATTTCTTGAATAAGTGACAGATGAACATTATGTCTAACTGGTTCTGTATGGCAGCTGCTGCAGACCATCAATACAGTATTGTATATACCCAAGTCAATCATTTTTTATGGCCAGTTTTGTTTCTTCTCTATGTGAACCAGCAACAGCTACCTCAGTAATTAAATACTAATTGGAAAAATGCATTTGTTAAGGAATGCTTTTCCATAATATGTCTGATAAAAGTGATGATAAACCATGCTGGTTATAGAAAAAAGTAATATACAAATCAACACCTCCCATGATTATTTCATCTATTGATATTTTCCATAATTTATGAAGAATATAATCTGATAACGTAAAATAAATTATCTTTAAATTGCATAGTGTCATGTAACTGTTTTAAAAAAAATGTTTGTTGCAGTAATGGCATTGATGTTGCTATTTGCTGTATAATGCATTGAGAATATGTAGCTGATCAGATCTTAGATAAGTTATAAGGATGAAGATTAAGTTTGGTGCACATTTTCTTGCATGTTGGAAATAAAATTACTTGTCCATAGGAACAGTAAATTATATATAGTAGATAATTTTTAATACTGATTTTACACATCAGATTAAGCAATGCATCAATTCTTATTGATCATATGTACCTACATGAGAATCCAACTATTTGTTTTAAAATTAATATAGTTTGCATTCTGTAGACAACATAGATTCCATCTTATCAATTCATAAACGGTTTTTGAAAGTTTCATGTCTCAAGACTCAAGTGAACAATTTCCAAGCTAGTGAATTTTCTACATTCAACCAAGCTGTTGATGACATAATCACATGCAATAAATGTCTTTACGGAATATGTGAAACAGTTGTTTTTTTAAGCAAAAAAAACCTTGGAACATTTTTGAGGCTATTAGAGAGATCTCAAGACTTCCTTCCTTTGTATATATTTCATTTGTTTGAGACAGACTTTGCTTGAAACCATGGAAATAATATCACAAAAAGTATTTGTAAAATATAATACAATTGGCTACCAATATATAATTTTTGGGGGGTAAAATCGTGGTAATTTTTATTTAAATTTGTCTCAATATTTCTATATATTTACAGCAACAGTACATCTTCGTTCATGACTGCATTAAGGAGTACCTGGATCGATTCCAAACATATGAAAACCAAGCTTTCAGTAAGTTATTTCTTCTTTTTTGTCAAAAAGTGTTGATTTATTATTCATTGTTGTTGTTTTTTTAAGATCACTTGTTGTAATGCATTGCCTGGTATCTGTCAACATTTGCTATATTTGATTTGTCTCTGGGAAAACAAGACATTGGACTGATGTAAACAAATAGTTTACAGGGTTTTGTCAGGATGGTGTACAAGTTGTTTTGTTTTTTAATTAAATCTTTTTGTGAAAGTGTACATGTGAATTGTAAATTATATTTTCCTTTATGGGGTGGGTGGGCAGAAATGAGCTTTTATAGTGAAATTTAATGGGGATTTGATCAGGAATAGGAGTTTATGTGGGTTGTATGTTTAATTGAAAGTGAAATGAATATCAAGATCTCATTCAAACAGGTTTAAAATCTTGTATCCCATGGTTTAGTTTAAAGGTTTAACCCATTATATTTTCAGTGTTATTTGCTCCAGCTGTTAGAGAATTTGTACTAGCCAATGAATATTTAAATTACTGGACTACAAATTGACATATTGGCAACTGTCAATCACTGACTATCTGTAAATCTACCAAACTAAAAGCCAATAATATAACAAGCTAATTGTGGACCATCACATTTTAACCACGAAACCTAGAAACATTGCCATGAAATTCGTCACAAGTTTAAAAAAACAAAACAAAAATATGTATTCTTTAGTAATCAGACAAATATAGGGATTAACTACTTGATTGAGAATCCTGGACCCACTGTGAACTTAGCCTGTTTCAACAATACTGCTAGACTTGAAGAATGGTTATGATATTTTAATTTTTCTTATCAATTTGGTAATCAAAACTTATTTCCTCAGCTTCTTGACTTCAGGGAATTTTTTTTTGTGTAAGTAAAGGAACTGATATGGCTAAAGACTTTTGGCTATGCAAAATACACAAATTTAATTTGGTAAATTTTCATTAAATACCTAAAAAAAACATGTACTGTTAACAAAGACGCATTTTAACCGTCAACCATTTGATCAGTTAAGATAATTTCAGTAGCTAATGAGTAGTAACTTGGATGACATTATATCAGCTTGTGTTAATGACTCAGATTCATTTGTAAAATATAACTGTATGTCATATGCATGTTTCTTTGTTTATAATTGGTTTTACTGATGTATTTCTTCCAGTAGGTTCTGAGGAAGAAAGTTTGTACCAGAACACGGCCGAGACAATGGACTTGTACCAGAATGTTTGTTTCAACTCCATCCAGAAAACCGAACTTTGAACACCATTAAAATGAGAAAGAAGCATTAAATCACAGAAAATTAGTTGAATCAGTCTGTCAATAATCTAGAGTCAGTGCTATCATATTATTTTGTTATGCCATTCAATACATAAAGCATAATTTTTTTAAATGACTTTTTGACCATACTGTATTAATACATAAAAGCCATGCAGTTCTTCACGTTTGTACTGTTAAATTAACCAGATATACAAAACATGGAAGATGCTAGTTTGTTTTAACTACAGAAGAATATTTTTATCGAGGTCATGTTTTTTTGTTGTAATTTAAACCTAAACAGTTTATAAAAATTTTAGAAAACGTTATTTCATGAAATCTGAAATCATTTAATCTGTTCAGAGTTAAAAATATGACTAAAAGTGACATTTTGTGAAATTGGTGGAAATTATATTTTGTTCTGATTTTGTATATTGTCAATAACAAGTCTTTTACATCATTATCTTTATGGTAAATGTATATTCAGTATGTATCGAAATCTGTAACAGCCATCAGAATTACAAGATATATAGATATATAGTTTCATTTAAGTTTGAATGATGGCAAATTATTTCATACACCAAATAGCTTCCAGTTGTTCCTAACTGAACCTTGTTGTGGACTTTGATATAAATATTGATATAAATAGTGTGCAAATTTAATTGATTTGTATGTATAAATTTGGTTACTGATGTATATTTGTTACTATAACATATTCTTTATCAGAGCTTTAAGTACATCAAACTGTATTGTATCAGTCTGTCTGCTAAAGTAGTTTTCACATTTATGTTGTTTATCTTTTGCATATATTAAGTTTTGTTTTGTTAACCAAGCTTTATTTAAATGTAAATTGTTTTTTATTAATGTGCTTGTACATTTGCATATGTTGTCAGTCTTCAATAACAATATTTGGTGGCCACACATGCAAAACGTTGTTCAAAAAGAGATCTATTCTTATAAGAAACTTTTTCATGTTTTAAATACATTTTCTATTTTTGTTTATTAAGGAGAGCCTGCAATCCATAACTCCAAAGACATTTCTGATATTAATGAATAGTGCAGTATATAAAATATTGCATATTTTAATGTCTAGAGTTAGCAGTCATGGGTGCAAGCAAGAGGTTGGAGAAATTAGCCCCTTTACTGCAAGAATCGCTGATGTATTACAATATTGAAAACAAAGTATCCTTTTAATAATTTTATCAATTTTATAAATGATTGACATCTAAAAAATGTTTTTACATTAGTCCCTCTCTGTGGTGAAACATGCTGTTATGACACATTGGATATTAAGAAGACTACATTCAGACCAACATAAAAACCACATGCAAAGTGATACATCTTTGTTTGCAGTAGTGATTACCACATCTTGAATCCATATCAAGTAATTTATTTTAGAAAGGATCCACTTTAATGCAGTAGATAAGTGCTAATACTACTTTTGAATGAGGAAATATGCAATACATTATGATATTGTACGTTAAAAGTACATTTAATTAGAAAGGCACAAGTTCATCAACGACACAGTTTTGCGTTCCAAATAATTGTGTGCTTCTGTAACTGTTATTATTATTATATTGATTGTACTGCATTTTCTAATATAAACAATGGTATATATTTGTATGAAAAAGGACAATATTTTCTATTATTTTATTTACTGTATTTGAAAAATAACATGTACTCTATTTTTTATATCTTGATGCAGTTACATATTTTTATGTGATATGAGTGACTATTGACTTCTCATATCTTAGAATAGCAGCTAGAAAAGAAATTTATTTTATAATCCTTTCTCAAATAGTCATCATGTTCTTGACAAAAATCATACAAAGCAGATATCATAATTAGGAATATATTTATTTCAATGTTAGCAAAGTGAAATGTTCAAGAAGTTATGAAAGAGCTTTAGATATGCACATCTTGTTCCAAATTGAAACAATTTATTTTAGAATATTTTTCAGTGTCTTTTCTTCATCAGAACAAGTCACCTCACAATGGAATTTTAATCTAAATCTCAAATGTACAAATTTACTGCTGATCCAAACCAAATCTCTTGTCTCCAAATTTTTAACCCTATAACTTTAACATATTTACATGTGATAATGTGCAGCGGGAAATTCCCTAAGAGAATTTAGATTGTTAGACTTTTTCGCTCCTTTCTTTATACTTCATTTTGTTATGCAATGATTATTTTGTTTTTGTAAATAAGTCTATTTTACATTTTACCATAGACATTCCATATGTTCTTCATTTTGATTATAAAAAATCCTTCTTTGTCACTAGCTATGCAAAATAAGATTAAGTCAAACTTGTGTATAAAGATTACACAAAATTGGTTGATTTCAAGGAAATAATCAAGCACTGATCATTAGATGTACAAAGAGTTAGACTGGTAGATGAAAGAGAACAGAAAGTTACTGAGTAAACAATCTTAACTTGTAACCACTGTTTACTTATAGGCAGTCACTGGACTGAAAACTGTTGGTCGCTGGATGCATCGACACAGATATGCAGGCAAAATATATTGGAATAGTCAAAGGAACTGTATATGATGTCCTTCAAGGGCAAGTGGTCATTGATGCAGGTAGTTGCTAGGTCAAGTTTGACTTAATATTGATGAGTGAAATGCATATTGCTAGGAACATTTCCTGTTTTACTTTTCAAGTGTGTGAGTGTACATGTGTGTGTAATATATATATATATATATATATATATATATATATATATATATATATATATATATATGTATATATATATATATATATATATATATATATATATATATATATATATAATTTTATTTCCATTTTGATGATTGTTTTTTTTTCCATTATAATTTGTTAGACTAATTAGCTTACAGAAGGTTGTTATTATATGTTAGATATGTTTTTATATAGTTAATTATTCTTTTTTACAACATAGAATTTTAAGAACTAAATCATAATACAATCATATTAGTCTCTTTTATTTGATTTAAGGCACACAATCTTAAATCATATTCATATGTTTTGTAAAGTTTCAAAATACTGTATCCAAATTCAGTTTGGTCCTAATTTTTAATAGTGATCAATCAAACATCACACAAATTATTATCACCTTTTTAATTATCACTTGAAATGATTATCATGTGTAAAAAGAAATTAATTGTGTTGGTTTGGTTTAGTTCTGTTTTATTGCATAACAGCATATGTAGCACCAAAGCAATTGTAGTAAAAATGCCACAGATAACACCACGTTAGCCGAAGTAGGCTGGCTGATCAATATTAAAATTTGAGTCGTTATCCTCTCAGTTGTAAGCCCACCAACAAATAGCTCCCGAGGAAACACCTGCAAATTCAGAATCATTTAATCTTATTTAAATAATAAATATTGTGGTTTGTATCAGACAGCATTTTGTTGAAGGGGTTTTATAATAAGTGGGGTAAATGCTCGATGAAAATAGTCCCAATTATTGCTTTGAGTGTATTCCAATTTTGCAACTTAAATCTGTTTAGTCCTACTTTCTACTACAGAGTGTAGTCTGATGAAAAAAGCACATGCATTTATTGTTTTCTAAAAATAAATTATGTTGATTACACTTAACAATAGTGAAATGTATTACAAAACTTATTAAGTTTTCATCATCAGACATCTTTTTTTTTATTTACATTTGTCAGAAAATTAGAAAAACTTTTATCAAAATAAGATGGTGAATTCATTAAGAAAGGAAAAATTGAAGCAAGTCATGTGATGAAATGTTAATATGAAAGAATGGTTGCCATAATAACAATATGTCTTGGAATTTGTTTTTCTTACAAACATGCACTTTTGTTTGCTACAATAAATAATGGATTTACTTTACTTGATGTACCTATTCTCTCTATATATACTTTTTATCTATAAATATATATATTTTCAAATAAGCTTTGCAGATGCTTATCCAAATTTTAAAGATGAATAAAACATTAGTTCCATTCAGATCAAGAGATGAAAATTTATAAATGATCCATGCATAATAATATATTTCAAAGCTGAAATTTTTCATCCATTTTAGTAGTTGATATTTTTTAGAATGGCAAATAGTCCATTTAATTCCATTAATATGAAAACTGTAATGCCAGGGATTTTAAATACATATATTACCTTAAATGGCAGAGGGCGAAGGGGATGGGGGTGGGGACCAAATAACAACAAAATAGAGAACAGTAAGCACATTGTGCTTAAGGAACTTTGATATAAAATGAAAACTTTTTGTGTACCCAGTTGCATTGGTGAAGAATTTTTGTATGGAACAGTGTTTCAATAAGAAGGTCCCAACAGTAATTAAAATTTATTTTTGTAACTTAGCAGTATATACTATGTACATGTATGTTATGTAAATAATCTGCTATGCAATTCTTTTGTACTCGGATCTCATCAACTGCTTTAATATTATCAAAATGTTCTACTAACATGATACATTTATTGAATGCATGTCGTAAAGAACATACAAGAATTTCATTCTGTCCTAGTGTTTCCCATGTCCTTTCGTTATGTCTACTTATCATTTAATTGCTAATTTTGTTTCTGCTGATTAAATTTTCAAGAATTTTATGGATCTAATTCATGTGCCCAATTATTCTGTTACTGCTCTGTAACGTTTCCGTCTGTCTTGATGCTTTATATTAAGAAGACCTAAGTTGGCTTCACATTTTAAAAAATTCTTACAGAGTTATTGCCATTGTTTGACATACAATTTTTCTAGCCTCTTACAAATGTAGCTTTTCTGTATTTATTGAGTGAGATCAAAGTAGAGATTTAAACTTTTAAAATCAAGGCCCATCTTGAAAAACAAATCTAAACTTCAAGTAGATTCAGATTTCTTGACTTGATTTGATGAACTGTTCAGCAGACCAGGTGAATAATGGCCACATTTTAAAGCTGGAACATCATCCCAGGTCATATAATTAAAAGACTACTTCGTTCATAAAATGTCATAAAGGAATACAAGTTTGAGTACAACTCATTTCAGGAAGTTTTATGACAGCATGGCTAGATTTTAAAAAAAAAGCTTTGAATCAACAGCTGTCAGATCCTATAGTTATATTTAGGAGGTGCTGATGCTGGAGCAACCCAAATTTGGCTAAAAATTAAAAATTAAATTAGACCAAATTATTCTGAAATATTGTCTAAAGAATGTATTTTTGTTTGAATTTTCCATCTTCATTATTGCTATAACTGGCAAATCTAGTTATTTTGCTGGATCATTTCATTTGTTTTATTAAATCAGCAGATCTAAAGATGTATCAATATCAGAACCGTAGTTAAGATTTGAAGTTGAGTCTAGTTTTATGGATGGGTGCTTACTTTCAATTTTTTTTAAAATTATAAAACACCAAATGATTAAGACAATCCTTTTGAATGAACTCTTCCTTCATATTGTGTATGTGTATATATATATATATATATATATATATATATATATATATATATATATATATATATATATATATATATATATATATATTTATGGAGCTTACAAATGTTTATCCATTTATTCATGATAAAAAATATGACCTGTATTAATTGGTCATGTTAATTTTCTTTAGTAGCAAGTAAATTGAAAAAAATTATTTGACTCGTCATATTTTTTTAAATTCCCAAATTATGTTTGTGCAGCACAGAATCATCAAGCCATTCATTGTGAAGTTGACAGTAATGTGAGCTCTTACCCAGAAAGCATCGTTTTCTGAACAAATGCGGCAATGAAGAAACATGTATGCTATTTGATATAAAATCTTGACCAGTGATTTTCATTCCCTTTGGAAAAATGCCAAGACAGCCATTTGACCACATTATGTAAAACCTAGTTCATTTGCTAAAATAGGACAGGTGCCACTTCCAATGGCAGTTTTGATTGGAAAATTTCACATATAAAATATTTGCCATTCAAATATGATGGCAAAGCAGTATTCATAATGTAAATGTAAGCAGTTCTCTAAAGAGTAGATATAATTCTTGTTGATTATGTTCCAAAACACATTAATGTCTTCTGCTGAAAGGTTGCCACAGTGCAGTGTTTTTTATGCTAACCACTTTGAGTCTATTGCATTCACAGTTTCCATATAATATTTATATGGATTGCATATGCCAGAAAGAAAGAAGAGAAAAATAAAATAATAGTATGAAAATACAGATAATACTGTGGTTTTAAAAACTAATGAACACAAGAAACATAGTATAGCTAGGAAACTGAGATTTAAACAAACTTCAAGGCTTAGTTTCTTCGTGTACTTAATAATGTATTTGGTTTTATTTATAACATTCCTCTGAAATTGATTATGTCCCAAAAAAATTATTATGCAATGTTCTTATTACTTGGAGAGAGTTTCCACTTTGTATCAGCTCCATGCTATATTTTGGGGGCTTGTTCAACATTAGATATTGCCTGTTATAGGATTTTTTTTTAAAGTCTACTTTTTAATGTAACAGAAATGTAAAATCATTACTTCAGCAGCAATTTGAAATAGAAATTGCGCTTTGTAAATTAAACAGAACAGCTCAAAATACATTTTTAACAAATAACCATGACCTTGTTTATCAATACATATTGGTTGTATAAGGCAGACTTGAGCAAGAAAAAAGTAACCAGTTTTGAAAAATGCTAATCAGAAACTATTGTGTTTGCAAGAAGATAATATATTTCATTTTATTATTTTAAGTTTCTCTAATAAAATTTCCAAACAAGTTTACAATCAGATCTTACAAGTTCAGATTTTAACTGCAGGAGACATCATATTCATTTCATTAAAGTTGGTTGAATAGATTGTTTGGTTGATGTTTTTAGAAGCACTTTCAGGACTATCTTGATTACATCATACCAAGGAAATAACAGCCAAGTGACCATAGTCAAAACAAGGCAACTGACCTTAGTGAGCATCAAACCTGTAACCCATGGATTACAAATCCAATGCTGTTACCATTTGTGCTATAACCGCATCCAGTAAAAATGGTACCATAATAAGGTTTACTGCAGAGGGTATCAAAAATCTGTAGTGATTATAATTGGGATCGAATTGATATCTTTGAAAAAATGTTATGAAGTCTGCAGAAACAAAACTACACATTGTATAAAATCTAATGATGACAGATATCTGAATTTGTAAACGTTTAGCAAACCATAGGTGAAATTTTGGGCTAAATTGTCCCTTGAAACTTAGAAATTTGAGCACCTCACTTTTAAATTAATTTTGTCAAACATATATATATATATATATATATATATATATATATATATATATATATATATATATATATATATCAGCTAGTATTTATATTATTTTGATTTCTGTACAAAAGTGATAACAAAGTCACAGCTCCTTTGCTCCAATAATGACCTCCATATTCTAGCATAATGATAGATGCAGATCAAATAATCTGACTGCCATTAAAAATAGAAAGAAATCATTTACACTTGAACATAGTCTATTTTTATAACACTACATCTGTTTTTGTTGATTTTTATATACCCATGTCATAATTTGTACTTATGTAATGTGTAATATTACCCATTACATCACAAATGATATAACATATATGGTACTCAAATTGCCATAACAGGTGACACATCCAGATTTATTTTAAAGTAATTTAACTGCACAATTCACCAGTGTCATAAAATGAAAGAATTTGTAATGTAGTTAATATAATTGTCCTGAACAACAAAGTTTATGCAACTTGTAAAAATATTTCAATCATTTGCTCAGCAAGGTTAACAAAAGATTTAAATTCTTCAACTTATTTAGTAACTTTGATTTGAAAGGAACGTTGATGTTAGATTCTTTAATTGTTATTGTATCAGTTGTGAATGAGCTTGCCCATTTTGTAAGGCCCCACATTATTGTTTAATTGGATTTGATTCACAAATTGTGTCAAAAGATTGCTTTCTTATGAACTGAATCAAAACAATAATTGTATCGCTTGATATATATATATATATATATATATATATATATATATATATATATATATATATATATATATATATATATATATATATGTGTGTGTGATTTAAAAAAAGTAACATATTGCAATCCAGACATTTCAATACATAATATATACCTAGATAATCTGCTGAGTTTGGTTTTTGTGTTGCAGAAAACAACTTATTAATAGCAATCTCCATTGCTGACATCACTACATGCATCAAGACAATTGTTATACAGGTGTTGAGAAAAATATTTTCATATCAATAAATATATCTAGCTTTGACTGCTGTTGCTTTTTTGTTCTTTTAGGTTATAATATTAGATATAGATGTTTTTTCTTTTACCTATGAAAACATTCTGATACATAGGTATCATTTTTCAACTGGCAGTGATGTCAGTGTTGAAGTTATGTATTACAATTTTTACAAGTCATCTACAGAAGCAGGGAGATAACTGTATGGATGCCGATGAGACAGTTCTTTGGAATACTGACTAGGTATATGTAGGTCACGCCAGTTATCATAAACTTATATCTGCAGTAAAATGGGGAAAAATATCAGTTAACTGAAATTTAGTTTTTTGAAAGTAAAATTCTTTAAAAATTTCTTTCATTTAAATAATTTGTTATCACTTGAAAGAAAAGATTATTTTACTTTTAAAACTTCACAGAAGTAAAAATAATTGCATTGAATAAAAATAATTTCCTTTCAGTTGTTTTGTCACTTGAGTGAATTTATAAATCGGATGTGTAAGAAAAGAAAACAACCATACAGAACTACAATTATCCATTCCCAGTGCCCCACTCCTGTTCCAGTACCACCAGACAAGGAATATAAAAGGACAGGAAAGGGCCTTTCAGTTCAAGGCTGAAACTGTTGTTAATACACATTTGTTTCATTGTTCCTGTGATGAATTAATGAGTGAATGTCTATTATATTTATTTTCAGACTTTTATGGTAGAGAGACCTATGTAATTGCTTTTAGCAATCATGATTGTCTTCACAGATTGGTATATCTTGTACCTTAATCTTTATCTCTCACCATCAAAACTAGACTATACTAATTATGTAAACGATATTATCTAATTCTTAATATCTTGACACATAGGCATCCTAGCGGTTATTCTAAAGGTTTGCGAGCAACCCAAACATATACAAAAGCACAAATAAATCTGACTTCTCTTTGTGAGCAACTCACTTGAAGAAAATGAAATTGTTCTAAGAGTAGTTGATTCCAACCTTACTATGCCATTTAGTTTAATGTTCAAATTTGTTGAAAAAAATCATGCATCATAACAAAATGTGTCATACTAAATACACTATTTTACAGTAATTTAAAAACAAAACAATTAATGAGCAGTTTGCATTTGGTGAAGGGATGAGCTTCCAGATAAATGAAAACATTATGCTAGTATTTGCATGATAGCCCTGCAGAACAATGCAGCCTCTTGTGCTGGCTTCATCTTTAATGGTAATCTGGCAGTGCTGGTGGCACCTTGTCACTCATGCTGTCAAGAACATATAGTAAGTAAAGTTCAAGGTGGGTGGAACCCCAGTTGACCTCATCCCTCTATATCATGCATCAAAGCTGCTCATTGTGATATCTCCAAAAAAGACCACTTGTGAATAATAAAAAAAGAACAAGGATACCTTGGTTGATAATCATTAAAATTTTGGGGAAAGAAAATTAAAAATTACATGGATCCCATAATATGTAAACCCGACTGGCTTGACAGAAACAAATCCAAAAGGATTAGGCACGGGACCTGGCCCAGTGTTTACATTCTGACAGACACTACGGTCGTTTACAAAAACAAAGGAAAAGGTACAGGATCTGGTCTGTTATCTCCCTTTGTGCGCAGATACAACTGAGTGCGATTAGTACACGAACTAGCCAACACAAGTTATCGTTTAATATGTATGCGTTATTTTATTAAATGCATTGAGAAGAGCTCCCCGAAGTGACATATAGGGGCCACTATATTTAGACATCCTTTCTATGTGACAGCACATATTTTTCTGGTTTTAACGGACTGCTTCATTTATATGGTTATGTATTCCCGCGACCAAAACTTGATGTAACGTTGCCGGTAATCTAGGCATGAGCTGACAAAGAAAAATATATTAAACGCAGTATTTCCTATATAAAGGAATAGCAAATGCATCATATTGGGTGCAATTACCTCTGGCAATCTATCGGCGTTTATACCGTTGTCCCACATAAGTAGAATTACAATGTTGGACTTTCTTAATCCCCCTTCGTTCATATGCGTCAGGGCTTGTCATTTGTACGCCCTCCGACCCCCTTCTTGTTTACATTGCAGACTTCAGCTATGTTGAAAGACTGAACGATTCATTGATCCGTCACGAACATCAAATACCAATCTATTTATTTAAAAAGAAAATTAAACATAATAAGTTCATTTGCCGTCTGAGAGAGAAAAAGATGGCTCGTTACAAAATAAAAATCTACTCACTTTCACTTTTGCGGAGTGCGAGCAAGAAAAGAATCCTTACAATTATCAGGAATAATAGTGCAAAAAAAAAACAGGAACAAGTAAAGAGATCGAAAGAAAGAAAGAAGAAATTGTTTTTAAAAAAGACTATATGCAACCCGTATCTCGAAGAATTATGTTGCAAGTAACGTTAAAAATGATGGCCCAGATATTCATGCTCCGCAAACTAGATTCAATTTTCTATTCTTCTTGCTTATGTAAGCATTAGAATTTTTTGTTAGTACTTACAACATCCAAAGTTCTGATCACTACAAACACACCTAAAGAAAAATCAGCTATAAGATCTGTCATTGTTATTTTAAGGTCTTGAAATAA
Organism: Unio delphinus; assembly: GCA_029339505.1. Classification (NCBI taxonomy): domain Eukaryota; kingdom Metazoa; phylum Mollusca; class Bivalvia; order Unionida; family Unionidae; genus Unio; species Unio delphinus. The sequence goes on from JAQISU010000155.1 coordinate 8,925,407, forward strand.
ATCGTTCCTTTGACCTCAGATAGTTAATCAGCCATCATGACCACATTATAAGATTCGTCGTCATCTGGTTAACAAAATTCCAAAATGCTTAAAATAGTTGTTACTTCTTCTTCGAGGTGGAGGGGGTTTATCCATACTGGTCTGATGGTTCTATTGTTGAATGTCACTGTACCTTTGTTAGGAGCAATCGTGATGACCTTTATGAAGAGTGATGACGTGAACATCAATAGGCCTTTCTTAGAAGAAATCACACTTGCACACATGGCTCTTAAAAAAAGGAAGGACATTAAGTTTATTTCCTTACAAACACTGGAGAAAAATACAAGCATCACTGCACTTACCTTCAAAAAATGCCCAGTTTTTATATTTTATTGTCAACCCTTTTTCATATGAAAAATTGCACAATCTTTTCAAACTTAAAAGTGTGCATGCCTTATGACTTCCAACAAGTATGATACTGCTGGGCGGCCTGATGAATGACCATCAACAAATAGAGGACCTAATCGTAGTTGTACATGAGTGTTGGGGACTGAATCGTAGTTGTGCATGAACACTGGTGACCGAATCATAGTTGTGCATTAGCATTTGGGTGATGGAATGTAAATATTCAAACATTGTTGTTGTAGCAAGAAAGGTGTATATTTACATAACACTGAACATACTAAAATAATGTATAAAATTTTAGTCAGAAAAGATTTTTCATACATTTCTTTAAAAATATAATTAACTAAAGAAAATTATGAGCCATACAAATTAAATATTCATAGAAAAATGTGACTTTAAAAATCTCAATTGTTTTAGATAACCTGGAATTTAAGGCTAAAACATTAATGCACCAATGCAATTTGTTATGTATTATGATGATCGCTTCTGATAGACAATTTCTTTTGTGGAAGTGTGATCTCTCCATTCAAGGGTTGTTGTATGTTTTTGGTATAGCTTATAGGGCAGAATAAACTAGCACACTTTTGGTAAACAAGTTCAGATAATAGGAAAGGTAATAGGGATTAAATTAAGGATTTTGTTTTTTTCAGCAAGTACATTTTATTCTAAGACAGAAATTACGTACAATTTAAATTGTTTTTTCCATCCATATTCTAGCAGACTTTTTCCAGTTACAATTAATTGTTCATATTACTGACAAATATTTGAATATGTGTTATATTGACTCTCTGAACAAATACACAGGAATGGCTCTGTTTCAAGAAAAGAATAGCCTGACTTCTTTCCACCAGTTCATCGTTAAATGTTAGCTTTTTAGTGCCACTCGGAAGAGAGAGAGAGAGAGAGAGAGAGAGAGAGAGAGAGAGAGAGAGAGAGAGAGAGAGAGAGAGAGAGAGAAAGAGAGAGAGAGAGAGAGAGAGAGAGAGAGAGCTGACCATTTCATTTTCTTTCTACTTCTTCCTCATCGTCTTCATGAATATTGATATGTCACAGTACCTCAGTGTTACTGCGGAACTAACAATCTCATGCTCCACCACAGATGTTTTTTTTTATAAAGTGATTTGTAAGTTACGTTTTGTATTTAAACTGTAGTGGGGCATTTATGTTCCATGAACACATTTCTATTTATTATCTTTTCTATCATTGCTTAGCATATCTGATACTTACATATATAACTTTTAAATGATTGCCTATTTAAAATCTAAACATATACTATAAGTATTATTTCATAACATGCATATCAAAGTTGGCAGAACTATAGTAGATCACATTTACTGGTTCAGTTAATATTTTGAGAAGATTTTGTCTCCTGCTATGTGCTAAAGTTCAGCTTGCTCTGGAAATGGTATAGGAAACTGACCTTACACGAAATGATAGAAGGCTCTGCCTACTAAATCAGATGACATAACGACCTGCTAACCTCTGACATACATGCACTATTTGGCAAAGGAATAATTTCACCTTAAGTGATATGTTCATTGAAAATGATTTTGTAATATTCTTAAAATGTAAAATTTTAAAGTTGCATAAATTATACTGCAGTAGACAATATTTTTATTTGTAGTTCAAGTTCGTACAATAATAATTCAAGTGTGTTATTTCATTAAATAATAAAAATCAGACAATCGGGATATTGACAGTCAGAATTGTAAAGGTTCCACTGCCTTTTTTATCCTTATTGATCAATAAATCATTGCAAAAATTGTAAATACTTAGCATAATCAATTAATTATTGCCACAAGCAGCTTTTCAAAAAAAATGTCGGACATAAGCAATGTCTGTATGTGTGTCTAATTTACCCTCAGTGATTGGTTAATTGATCAGCATGATTAACAAGATATCATAGATCAATTTATTTTATTTGATGTATATATATATATATATATATATATATATATATATATATATATATATATATATATATATATATATATATATATCTATATATATATAATTCCATGATGCATAATTTGCTTTTTTGCTATTTTTGTGGGAAATTTGAAAGACAAATCTGGTGAGTATTTGAACAAAAGTTTAGATGGATTATTCTGGACTATATATTGATGGTTCATTTATAGTTTCTGATCATTACCATTATATTAGTGTACATAAATTATACATACTCTTTATTGTCAAAAATGTTTAAACCACTTTTATGCTACTGGTGGCTGCAGTTTGTTAAAGTTTTAATTCAAGTTTCTGATTTCATTCATTCACAACCCATTTATAGATTGTCATCATTCTTATCATAATGCTTATGAAACAAAGGAAGTTCATTTCGCACATAGATGCTCTCCCATACAACCTTGGCGTCAAGGTCACAGTCATGGAAAATTTTCATTTTGGTTTTGGTTAAAGGTTTCTGTTTATTTCGCTTATATTCTCTAAACCCATCAATTGTTGTTGTTGTAGTGTTTAATACCATTTTTTAGCACACAATATGCTATACATGGCAGCCAGTATTAATAGTGCAGAAAGAACCCGGCAAAACCCACTGTTGGAACCACTGACCAACGAGAAGCTGCTGGCAAACTTTCTGACTTACCCAAATTGGCCGAATGTTAGTCTTGAAGCCACGCAGATAGATAAGATCGTATTGATCCGTAATCATAGTGTTTTGGACCACTCTGTCACTTGGGGCCCCAAACCCTAGAATGTCGGTATAAATCTTTATTGAAGTTATTCACGATAAATTGTTATTGAATCTAATACAGTTCATTCTGTGGGATGCTCACTTGCCCTTTTAGTCTTTAGGTCAAGGACACAATCATTTGGCATTAGAGTTTGGGTTTTGGCAATGATCTTTTCATTTGCATATCTTTCCTAATACTTGTCATAAATATTGCTCATAATTACAAAGGGAAGTAATAACAATTATTATGTTACGCTCTGTCTCAATTTTGGTGTTGGCATCAAGGTCACACGTTTTTCATCAATGGTTTTATTGGCATGTAGACACAGGCCTTGTTCTTTCATATGTTCTTTAAAGTCTTGCATGTGGCAGAGGTTATTACAAAATTATGTGTTTTACAAAATTCTTTATGAAAGACGGACAAGTGGCCTAAGGCTACAAGTCACTTATATATTTCACCCTTATCTATGCAGGTTTGAGTCTTAGCTCAACCAGTATGGGTATGTGAGAACGCATGCCAGTACTTTCCTGTGGGCTGTTGATTCTTCCTGTCGTTTTCAAGTTTCATACACCAGAAATACTGGCTGCCATGTATAGCCTAAAATGCTGAACAGTGGTGCAAAACTCCACAAAGCCATATCAAAACACTTTGAAAGAGCAGTTCAATATAAGTAAAAAAAATATTAAACAATTGAAAAATCTAATACAAAAAGTATAAGCAAAAAACAAGTTTTAATTTATTGTTATCAAATAATTATTCACCTATTTCTCAGAACATTTTAAAGCTCATTGATAATTATTTAAGTGAATTGTCTTTTTATCCTATGCTTCCAATAGGAACATAATTACATGTCACTCCATGCAGTACAAGATAAACCATGATATAATTTGAGGTATCATAGAAAACTAAAGAAATGTGATAGAAATAAATGTTTATAATAAATAGTATAATTTAGTAATAGTTTTAAGATCAGTGATAATATTTGGAAATATGACAATAAAATGAAAAGTTGTTCTTAAAAGTTGTATAATAATAATAATAATAATAATAATAATAATAATAATAATAATAATATTGTAGCAGTAGTGGTAGTACAAGTAATTGTAGTACTTGTTTCTGGTGCTGCAACTAATGTGATGCATAATTTTATAATTATTTATGTCTGTATATTTATTAGACTAGGGTGAAAAAATGTATTTTGATTCATGTCAAATTAATGGCTAAAATATGCATAGTTACTTGATATTATTTCATCCTAGTATTTCATATATTTGTCTCAGTACACAATTATGAATCAGCCAGCACTTCTAATTTTAAGTCTCCCACTACGATGTCCCTGCTTTGATCAACATTCTATTTTCAATTGTCTCAAGAGCAGTTGCAGTAATGCATTTATACCTAGTTCACCTCAAAATACTTCTGTACTAAATTATTTTCTACAAATGAATGTGTCTTTTTTATCTTTTTTATATCACAACAAAAATGCTGAACATAATGTTATGTCCTTCTGCCCATCAACCCATCCATTTACATCTATGAATCTGGCCTTCTGTTATTTATTTATTTGGGGTAAAGGAACTCACATACCTTATTTACTGTATATATTGGGACATAATAAAAATATAAAACTTTCCTGTCACAGAACTTATGGTGAAACTTTTTCTCATTATGGTATTTGTCCCAAGACTTAAAAAACAAAATAATTTTGTGTTGAATTTGTTCCCCTTCCCCCAATGCACAGTAAAATAAAATAGATAACAAACCAATTATTTAAAAATATAATGAAAGAAGTTAACCTTGCATTTTATCATTTTTTCCTTCTTTTTTCATCATGCAAAATTTATTAAAGAAAAATATTTCTTTTTTCATCATGCAAAATTTATTAAAGAAAAATATATATCAATGAATTCTTTATATGTAGCAGATGTTGGCTGGTGTATGCATTCCTACTATAGTGTGAATTGCTTATGTCAGATAACAAAATTGTAAATGAGACGGGAATATCACCTGTCATACACACACGATATGTTATAAAGTGCGAAATGACCAAGATTGTATTGTTTCAAGGTTAGCTATAATGGTATCTTACAAATAATAATCATTATTTGAAAATACGTTTACTGTGAGTGCAAATGTTAATATTTTGGCTTGCATGGCTTACAAAAATATTATTGAAGATAGTTATTGCTCTGAACACTATTTACCCTTTTATACCTCAATGATTGTTTGTATCAACTATAATTACATATAGCAGCTATGATTACATATAGCAAACAATATAAGATTGGGTGATATATATGCACAACTGGCAGCAAGCAGTCAACTCATTGCTTAACTCACCAAAGGATATCAAATACAAAGGTCATTTTATTCCAATGCAAGCCAACCCCAGAAACCTACTTTAGATTCTTTTAAGTATGCTGATGTTTTTTCAATGAAATTGACCGACATTAGAAAGCCAACTTTGGTTCCTTTTGATTCTTTAAAGTGCGATTTATTTTTGTTTTAAAAAGTCGGTTGACATAGGAATCCATCGGAAGCGATCATTGATTCCTTTTAACTGTATTAACAAGAATTTTGAAAATAAATTGAAACAATGGAACACTTTTATAAAAAAAGACACAATCTAGCGTGTCTCGCATGCATATCGATAGAAGGCAGAGCAGTAAATTAGTTTTCAATAGTTTTATCTAAATGTCCCCTATCCATAGTTATAATGCTTTTTTTTTCAACCACAAGACGTATGTGCTTCGTCTTGTGGGGATAAATGTACATCATGTTTGGTTGGCATCCTCTATAGGTGGGAAATCATGACTAAAGGCAAGTAACAGCATTGTCTTTCAAGTACTTAAATTATTATTTCCTCTTTACACTTGATATTTTTTCTGTGAGTATAACTGCTTTCCATCATGTAATCCAAATCTGATGTAAAAATAAAAATGACTGAGTATCGCCGGTGACCTTACATGTAAATGTTTTATTATATAACTTGTTAAATATTTGCCAGTAGTTTTAACTATACAAATCTTGTAGAATATGATTATTTGCAATGAAAATGAAATCTTAATTCTTCCACTTAACTTGTTATTTCCAAAGAATTCATCTTTACGAAGTTTTAATATTCTGTGGATAATTCATATTTCATATGTAATGGATTTCCAAAATTCTTCAATTACTTGACAATCATAAAATAGGAGTTAAATAGTTTCAACTTATTGATTTTCAAAACTTTATTTTTTACAATAATTCTGAGCATCAATTTAAACTGAAAAGCAATTAAATTTATATTATTGGTGCACTTCGTTGCTAAAGGTAGAGATTTTTTTTCCAGATTTGATTATTTAACTGGCACCTAAATTGTCCTGACTAGGCTTTGTTTTCCATAAGGCATATGTTTTGTTTTACTCCTTACTAAATTGCTATTTACAGATCTTAAATTCTTAAATGATAAGAAAAAGAGTGTTGTCCTGGTTAGTATAATTCTTTATTTGTCTCTTCTAGTAACAAATTTTTTTTAAAATATGTTTTTTAAAACAAAATGAAATTTGTTTTGCAAACTTTTTGATGTAATTATTCAAATTATTCAAAGTATATCGATGATCTTTTGTTATCAAAATGATTTTTCACACATTTTATTCTGTTTGATCATCATCTTTATTTTGGAATCAAAGTTAATACTATAAACAAATTTTTGAGTGTCCTGCGACAAATGTTCTTTCACTTATGAGTCTTATTTACCCGACCTTGCTAAGGCAAGGATATCAACGTACCAAAATATATTGATAATAAATTTACTAAATTCTTTTAATTGTATCACCTCTAATGTTAATATCTGAAAACCTCCAAATTTTCTTTGAACCTATTTTGTAACCATATTCTGCCAAAGTCTTTCTTCATCTGCACTAAGGCATTTAATCCAAATGATCTTGATATATTGAATAAACAAGTGAACATATCCCATGCCTAGAAGACCATATGTAGCTGAGACTATCTGAATATCTGTTTTAACCCATTTGTATGGGCTTACTTTTTCTTTGGAGAATTAGTTCCTTGCTATCCAAAAAGCTTTCAATTTTAATACATTGCAGTGTAGACCAGAGACTGATGCAAAATCAAAGTGTTTTGATAGTAGACCTGAAAGACTGAAGAGAGTTATCCAATAGTAAAAAGGCATCATCCACATACTGACCCAGTTTATACTCTCTGTTTCTGGCTAAGTCATACCAAAAGACTTGCACAAATGGTACTAACAGCTGCCTCACTTGGCGCTCAGCATTAAGAGGTTAATGTTATAATGATAGGTTAACCTGGTTTCAGGATAATGTGACTGAGTGGGACATCATGCTACATGTTTGCGACATCATATCCTAGTGTTAGACATCACTATAAACTATCACACTGCAGGCATCGTAGCGATATGACTGAAAATTAAAGCTACGTTAAAAATGTATTACACACAAAATCTCTGTTGATATAAAAGACTTCTATTATTCACTTAGAACAAGGAAGAGAAGCTCTTTTCCTATCATGAATCAGTATGGTTCTAGTAAGTCAACATGATGACACCCTCTCACTAAATGAAGAACTGAGACAGATGATCATTTTTAATGACACTGTCATTTGGACCATTTGCAAAATACTGGCATGGACTAACTTTCATGGATACTGTTACATGTTTAGGCTTTAATAAATCGTAACACAGAAAAAAGTTAAAACAACAAGCTTTGTAAAATTTAACAAATAATTTGTTTTCCTGGATAAAGATTGTATAAATGGAAAAGGAATGTACAATTTTAAGAATGAAATCCATTCATATTCCAAGAATAATCCACGAATGGAATAACAAAAGTCCTAGTAAGGAAATGTTCTAATGAATTCAACTTTTGAGTCCTAATGGAAAATCCATAGATGTACGGCGATGACAAATGCTGTAGTCAGTGTGTTTTATCTACAGCACCTTGGATAAACAAAAGAAATAACACTCCGGTGTTAGAAATCTAATTAAAATTTGATTAACAAAGAATTCTGTATGAGCACATACAATATTTCCAGAGAAATGAATTAATCTTTTTAAATCAAAATGATCTGATGCAAAATGAACTAGAACTCTAAAAATGGGCACAAACAGATACTTTCCAGTGTTAAAAAAGCACAAACTGAAGTATTTCTTCATAAACAAAGTCTAGAGCCTAAACTAAGTTGCAGTTTCGGAAAACCGTTAGGGTCATGTGATTGTGTTTACATCATGTACACTGAGTATTGCCTAAGTTTCACTCTCTATGAAACCCGCATAAATAACGAATTTTTTTAAAACTTGTTTATTTTTTAAATTACATATTTTCATCATGACCTTGACAACAAGCGATAATTTTAAAATAAAAGTAGAACTTGTTTATGTGGCTTCAGTGTTTTTTTAATCAAGGTCAGGATCTATGTCAACAGTAGGTGTTTATGAAAGAATGATTCAGTTGAACTGATTTGGGGGGAAAATATCCCCAATGAATAAATTTACATTAAAGTTGCATGTAATGAAGAATAAATACAAATTTAAACTGACCAACAATTAAAATCAGATAAATATATCTTAAATAAGATATATGTAGCACTCCCTCCCCCCAAATAATAAGGAAGATTGATATGATAAACCTTTATTTTTGCCATTGATTAATTATACATGAGGTTTAAGAAAAACTTAAAAAGTACTCTTATGAATTACAGTGTACATGAAATAATACATTTCTATACACGAAAAAGTTCGTCTGCTATTGAATTATTTTTTCCATTGATGTGTCTGTTGTCAAGATTATGTTCCTGTCACAATAAACTCACTGTTTGTTGTCTTTGACATTTATTTTCATCTTGCCGATGACAGTAAGGCGGTGTTTAACTTAACACAATATTCAAAGAAGGAGCTGAACTAAAGTAAACCTTAAAAATTTCGTAATACCAGTATCAAAAACAAACATTCCTTCACCCTTGTTGAATAATTTCTTTGATGCTTATTTAACGTTTTAGAAACATAACACACTGGATGGTCAATTCCGTTTTGTCTTCTTGAATCCAAACTACTCCAAACCCATCATAACTTGAATCAACAGATAATTTAAATGACTGGTTGAAATTTGGAGAGGTAAGAACTGGCACACTTTAATTATAGCTTTTTACTTATCAAGACTGGAACAAATTTCCAATAGTTTCCAGCCATATCTGAAAATCGTATCAGTTGCTTTTCATTAACATTCAGAGATAGTTTCGAACTTGGAATCTATAGGTTTAACTTTTTCATGTAGCACAATATGTCCTAGAACCGTTACACTAGCACGGCAGAACTCACTTTTAGATAAATTAATTGTCAAATTTGCATCGATAAATCTGTCAAAGAATTACCGAAATGTTGCTAAATGTTCTTTGAAGGTGTTGTTGTAGATGATGATATCATCAATGTAAGCATCACAATTATCAAAAGCAGATGTGATCATATTCATGAGGCGTTGAAATGTACTTGGTATCCATTTCATCCCAAATGGCATTACTTTATATTGGTAAAGTCCATCTGGAGTCATGAATCCTGAAATTGTCTTTGCTCTCTCTTTCTCTCTGTTAGTGGAATTTGCCTAAATCCTTTCCGAAGGTCAAATTCGGTGACATACTTGGCATTTCTGATCTTATCAACAGAGTCATTGATTCTTGCTAATCGAAATGAATCTGTTTTATCACACTATTCGCCTTCCTATAATCATTGCACATACAGAAAGTTTTATCTGGTTTTGGAACAAGTATGCATGGTGAACTCACTTTTTTAAAAGAGGATCACTGTGATCAATCATTTCTGCTTGATCCAAACAAAGAGTGAAAGTGACCTTATCAAAAGTCTGAACAAAACGTGTCAGCTAAATGAATACTTTCCTTATCAACTTCATTCTCAAGAGCTTTCTTTGACATAGCTTGTGTAAGTGCACAAGCTGGGAATAAATCAGAGAATTCTTTCTGATTCAAACAAGGTTAGTCAGTTACAAGTGGATTATCCACAACAATGTCTCTAACTAGGTCATTGTCTAGTAGTACATGAATGTCCTCTATGGGCAAAACAGAGAATGTTCTAACTATCACAGGTCCTGAGACTAACTCTATTGACAAATGTACACAAAGCCGCACTCTATTCCCTGAAGAAGACTTCTTAGAAAAAGGCAAAGTACCTGACAATAATAAATGGCTGATACATTCTGCAAGAAATAAAAAGATTTGATTTTTCTGTCAAGAGAGCAAAGGTCAGGGTCACTGACTTAAAGAAGAAACATGCTTTTAATTCACATTTTAGCTTATATTGAACCATTTACCTTCAACAAAGTTTGTGGAGTGCTTGTTACAAAGCTCAGAAACATGACAATCAAATAAAAATAGGTTTTGCTGAATAATATTTGTTGTGTACCTTGAACAAACCTTGTGGATGGCTTGCACTTCAGGAAAGAAGAAAAACTAGTATATTTTGGTGGTCTGAGGTCAAGGTCGTGGTAAGTCTTGAGAAAATACTGCATACTATGACCGAAGGTGGTAAGTCTTGAGAAAATACTGCATACTATGACCGAAGGTCCAGGCCATCGAGACCTGTTAATCAGTAGTCACCAGAGTCAACCTTGTCCTACTGGTGACTACATAGAGAACTACTGAGCATGGGACACTGTAATCTTCTGACCAGAATTATAGCTTGTTGACTTTAAAAACAATCTTTTTATCAATGCATAAGAAAGATTTTTCATCATTTTTGTTTTAATTACTTTTAGTATTAGAAAAGTGTGAAGCTTTTACCTATTAAGTGAATACTGCTGTGAAAGTTTCTCTGCAGATTTTCGTAATATTGAAATATATTCTAGTTCTTATGATGATTATATTGTAGCTAACTTAAATGTACAATAACTTATAAGTGGAAGGTAGAAATCCAGAATGAAAGTGTTGTTGACATTTGCTTGTCGTATGCGAACAAAATATATGACAAATTTGATTTCAATTAATATAAGATTGCAAAGTTTCCATATTATTTGTAGATTATAGAAATCAGAGCTTGACAGTACATAGCCTCCAGGAGTATTGGATGTACCAGTTTACTGTGTATTTGAGTACCTCAAAGGGTTCCAGTTCTCCTGTCCATTCTGGCAATGTCACAACAGAAGAAGCAGGTAAGAACCGGTGTTAACTGGTAAAATATAAAAACGAGAATGCGAAATATTGGAAAAGTGTGGTAAACAATGTGTTAAATGATTTAAATAGTCTGTTCATTTCTTCACTCTACAAGAATCCAGGTTTGTGAAAATTTGACCATGGGGTAACTAGGGTTGTACACATTTTTCATGCTGTAATGTGTACTCGGTTACCAAGTAATAGGAAACAACGGGTACCAAAGTGAAATTTCCCATGGTTTTTGACAGCCCTACTTTTGATGTAGAATCATCTTACATGATGATTACATGCATCACTGAGTAACACACCTTTAAAAACTAGTGGGTCACTGTGACCAGTATTTCATATTTTATTGTTTTTGGTTACGTTTTGCAATTAGCTCTTGACCATATTTTGATTTCAAATCATGCATGCATCCTATTTTTGCATCATGTATACATCCTATTACATCTGGAATCATAAAAGTAGGTTACACATGTCTGAGTAGTCTTAAAATTTTTACATATCCCGTGCCTTTTTCCAAATTTAAATCTCTTGTTTTGATTCAGTAGGATGTAATTACACTATGCTCGTTATTTATTTTGATTTCAAATCATGCATGCATCCTATTGTTGCATCATGTATACATCCTATTTCATCTGGAATCATAAAAGTAGGGCACTCATGTCTGAGTGGTCTTAAAAAGTTTACATATCCCGTGCCTTTTAATTTATTCCCACATTTAAATCTCCTGTTTTGATTCAGTGGGATGTAATTACTCTATGCTCGTTATTCCATAGAAAAAAATTAAAAAACTAATGTACAAGATATTTCTTTTCTTTCTTTAAAAGGCCTAATTTGTCAGTTGTCTATTGTCAGCATATCTTGTATACACTATATTGGGCTCTGATACACTATCATAAGTATTTCCATCAGTGAAAAAGGAAGGAAAGTTAGTGGAATTTAGAGCTTTCTAAACATTTCTCAAGACTTGATCAGAAACGTTTTATATCAGCATGTGGGAGATCACCGCTCATGAGTTTTGCAAGTACATACCATTCTTTTGTGTAAGCGGATGCATCTTGCAACCATTACGCTTTTACACACCTAATTACGTTTTACACTGACCTGTATATGAATTATACTTTTCTGAAACAAGAAATTAGGCAACAAAATGTTTTACTTGTCATTTTCTTTATCATTTCTTTAATCTCGTTTATGATATAAATTGAAGAATATTCTAAAATAAGTGAAGACTACTGCATAAAAATAGCATAAGGGGACATTTTTCCATCCTCGACTTGTACCGGTATGTGGTTTCCCTATTATATTTATTGCATCAGTATACGACACATTGCCAAGAGAACTATGTCCTAAGAGTCCTTGTTTATATCATCATATACATTTTTCAGAATCAATTTTTTTTTATATTCAATATCCAGAATGTACATACAATTATGCATGCAACATCTGTAATGAGTTATATTATAACTTCAAAAATAAAATGAGAGCAAAACATGTATACAAACTACGACCACATATACAATTTTCTTTTGTGAATTACATAGTCCTATCAAGGTGCAAACGTCATGTTAACATCCTTTTCTTTTCTCAAATATTGATTAATGTAGACTCTTTTTTCAAGTTAGAAAGACATGCATGTAGATTTGAATTTTAAATTTCAGAACCATTTTTTTCGAATAATGAACTTTAAAATCATTCCCAAGAGAAAGCAAAAAGTGCAGTGTGGAATTTTTTCAGACTTGAGAAAAGGAAAAGTAGTGGCAAAATTGAAAAAGGTATTACCATATGCAAGAAGTAAAACACAGACTACAAATGGCAGTGAGATTTTTATTTGCTTATATTTGCATAACTCCCAGGTTTTGATAAAGGTTTTGAAAACTTACAAAGTAATATCTCTTTGAGGTGATATATTTTCAAGTAATAAATATTAAATTGATTATTTAATTTTTTTTATTAGGTGTTAATGTATTGCAGTATGCATGTGATATATCACAACATATCACAATGAAGTTTTAAGCATATCATTACAGCCCTAATAATTATACTCATACCACTATCAGGTTTGACAGTTATGAACTTGATAGCACAAATCTCCCATTTCATTAAAGTGGGTCATTATGCCACACATATTATGCTTCTCATCCAAGGGTTGACCCCTCTGGTGACCTAGTGGTTAGAGCATCAATCACGATAGCGGGAGGTTCTTGGGTTCGAATCTCAGCCGAGTAAAACCAAAGACTTACACAAGTGGTATTTAAAGCTACCTTACTAGATGCTCAGTGTTAAGAGGATAGTGTTAATACTTGTCGACCTGGTGTCAGGATAATGTAACTGGGTGGGACATCGTGTAACATGTCAGTGGCATGATGTCCCAGTGTTATACATCACTATAAACTGCCCAAATGCATACATCGTAGAGATATGACTGAAAAAGTGTTAAAGCTATGTTAAAAATCCTAATCGCATAACATCTCATGCAAGGGTTACATTTTGTGTATGATGTCCATGTCTGATAAACTGTTCATTATAATTATTAAACATGATAATTATCTCAGTGAGGACCACATGATTATAATGAAAATATCACCATCTTTTGCTGACTTTCATTACTTTTTTGCATTGTGTGTTTTGGGTATTCGACATGCATACTGGATACCTTGACTCGTGAAACATGGGAAGTGATGCATCTTGAGTACTGCACATGTATTGCAAAAAGAGGTATATATGGCCTGTAGTTCACGCTACAGTGAATATATTGAAAATTTAGGTTTTAATGTAATTTGTTAGGTACTATTTACATGGCTTCTGGTGGTCGACAAAGATAATAGCTTCTGAGGCTCATACATATTATATACAACGATTTAATGGAAAAACAAGCAATTAGTCTTTTGAATTTTGTTACATCCATTATGGTACCCTTGCACCGATATCATATTGTAGAATGTTCTTTTTTTAATCAATTTATATTGTTTATGTGCTGTCACAGTGACTGACATTTTGTAGGTCATGTCACATTATTCTGTATTTTTTAATTTAATACCTGATCATGTTTACGGTTGCATTTGGAGACTACCGAAAGCTTTGTAGAGATGAGCTTTGTAATCACTGATAATTTTTTTTTATAGCTCCTGAAGCACCCATTGATCTTGATTTGATATACTATAATGGCAGCAATTGTAATGCAGCCATGGTGAATGTAATGTGGAAGACCCAAAACTTGAGGACAGAAATGGACAAATTGTAGCATACATAATCGAAATAACCGTAAGACAATTTTTAATGACTCAACAGTGTTGCAAATAGAGTTCAGGCTCACAGCAATGTTTTATTCTATGTCCCACATACCTTGACCCTGTGCACTCTTCTGAGCAATGCTTTTCATCAGAAAAAGAATTGGAAAAATGCCTACAAATATTCTTGGGTTGATATCCACCCATGTCACTGTTGGAGCCAGCAATGTTGAAAAAGTGATAACACTGTATGATGACAATGAGTATCTATTCTATAACAATATTTGTTGTATCAAGGAACCTAATAATAAACGATTAAATGCATGTTGCTATTTAATTTTACATATTGTTGCATCTTTAATGAAGATCTTGTACATGGAGACTACATATTCATTTTTGTAGACCACAATGCATTTTATGCATACAGATTTATGCAGATTTATCCATACTGTTTTAGTGTTGATAGGGCGTTTTATTTATTAGTTTTACTTACAATAAATGCAGTCTGCTTACTAAACAGACATGAGCATTGTTTAAAAGCAGAATTTGATTTTCCACAGCATGAGCAGTATGTAAGAAGACCTAACCATGGTCTTGATTCCCAAACTATTTTTGTGCAGCAAACAATGATATAAATTGTTGAATGAATAGTTTTCTTTACTATTACAAATTGTCGTACAATTTGTTTTCAATTAATATTTTCTGATAAATATAATGAGTACATTTTCCAAGAGGCCATATTAGGCAGTTTACTGTAAACCCACTTATTCTACTTGTAGTTTATTATATGCTCAGTTATCTTATTTTTCAATCACTTTACTACGCGTTTCATTGAGCAATTTGTCATTGATAGGATATCTTCTCCACGTATCTTCATAACAACCAAGCACCAACAACTTATTTGGCTTGAACTTCATTCTGACCCAGGAGACTATCATCTAAGACTGCTGGAATCCGTTGTACCTTATTATGAATTTATGTTCTAACAGTCATTTCATCCATAAAATCCAATTGAATGAGAGATGGATTATGGACATGGTTTTTGAAAACTGGGATTCTCTTTCTGCTATTTTGCTAAGATTCATTTCCATAACAAATAATATAGCATAAAGTTTACAACCCTTGACGCTACAGACCTTTTAAGTAAACTACTACCTGATGCCCTGTAAAGTAATCGCTAGGGGTAATGTGTTAAGATTCATTTCATTCACAAAGAATATAGCGGAAATTTTTCAACCCATGACAATTCCCTTCTCAAGTCTTTTCCATGCAGTTGTGAATCTATCCGTTGAGAACCTCATGTAATTTATCACAAACTTGGGGACAGGTATATGGTAGTGTTTCAGGGCCACTTCAATCAGATGATGCAGGATGGAGTCATGTTTTCGCCAGATTCAACACACTACTGACAGATTTCCTTTGTTGATCCTGGCCTTGTGCAAAAGTTAGATGATGGCACCTAATAAAAAATATATTAACGATGAACTTATCACTGTACATTTGTGTTCATGTCATAGATAAGCTGCTAATTAAGCATAATTGGTGATAAGTTTTTAACTATGAAGGTCCTTTGTTTCATCATATTTTGTTTATAATCATGCATAGTTAGTTACATAGAGAGCTTGGATAAAGTCAAAGTAGACTGTAAAAAATTATTCCTTATAGTTTAGAGCAAACTATTTGATAACAATTAATTGTAATATACATTCTACATTAATATCCAATCCTCATGGTCATAAAAAAAAGACTTCACACAGCCAGATGAAATAATAGCAATAGTGGGAGAGAAGTGATCTATTATGTTTCTCATATTAACCGTGATTATACAATTCATTTTTTCTTCAATAAAGACATATTGGTCCTCTCTGCCATTTCATAACAAGCATGAGACATATTTCAACATTCAGTCACACACATACACATCCTGAATATATACTGAATACAAAGTGACTGGGCCAAGTAAAACTGTACTATGTACTTGTACCTTGAGAATAAATCTGAGTGCATATTCAACCCTTAACTAGAATTAAAGTTCAACATTGCTTAAAATAATGCATGCAACTGTTTTAAATAATGTCTGCCAAATGTATCTGTTAGATGTAAGCCTAGAACATGCCACAAATGGAAGATGTCAGCAATTAGTATGCAGGTACTTTTCACAAGAAACATCTTGCCTATGTACATTGAAAATAAGACTTTTAAGTGTCACAGCTGATTCCCACTAATGATGTTCTAAAGCAGATAATCTCAAGACAATAGATGATTAGTCTAAATTTAATTATGTTAGTGACCTAACAATATTCCAGTTCTTTTGGCTAATTAGTAATCATGCTGTTATGGCACCGATGCGCAGTCTATCTAGAATGGAGCCTTGACCAAAATGAATCATTTAGCATGAAAGGTGGTGGAATTTGGACGTTTGTAATTCTTCTTTCAGATGCAAGTTACTGACATTTTTTTATGTGCAAAGTAATTAGATTCTTATATACATATCTACTGACATCATTACTCTGACAATGTGTTAATAAAGCTGGACAGTCTTGAAATTATGTGATCTGGGGCAAGCATACCAATGTCTGACCATACAAAAATCATAACATTCTACAACTTGAAAAGTACAATACTCAGAATAAAAATAAACTGTGAAATGACACCAGAACATTATAATTTATAGACAGCAGTAACATGTCAAGTACATAGCTTCATTCAGAAATGAAAACAATTATGGTATTTAATGGCTGTAAAAATATATTCATAACATCCTTGCATGATCACAAGTAATATTTGTTAAAATTAAAATGTCATTTTATCAATCAATATACCACATAAAATACAGGTTTAATTTGCATTTGTAAAGACGAGAGAAAGACTGCTCATTTGAATAAAGATTTCTAGTTAAGAATGGTATATTTATCCAGTATATACACAAGAAAACAATTTTCTTTTCGTTATAGAACAAACTTGTTCCTGAATCAAAGCTTAAAAGATTAAACTCACTTCACTTCACCACCATTATTTGTAAATTAACCACATTTAATTGATGGATCATAAGTACATCTGCAACTTAAGAGAGTGGTAGGATTAAGGTGACTTCATCCATCCACTTGTGAACATATGGGAATGAAAGTGTGAAACTTTGGATTTTAAAAACAATATTCTTTATTGTGAAAACGCCTTGAATACCTGAAATTTCTAACACTCCACATAATGTACAGGTTTCATATTTCCTGAAATTTCTCATAATTCACATAATGTACAGGATTCATATTTTTTGATTGCCCATCTAAATAACTTTTGTTTTGAGCAGGATAATTTTACCTGTAATTTTTGTAGTTTGGCATGCTGTCCATTTATTTTATTGTTTCTTGATGAATTCTTGAAAGCGTTTGATTTTTAGAATTCAGTGATATCATTGACTTTTTTTCCACATCATGACTTGGCCATGAATAAGTTTGATCTGTTGTTTTTGGTGACATTACTTACCATAGTTATATCCCCCGATCATTCTACTGACAATTTTCATTATCTAGTTATTAAAAGTATTTTACCTGCTGAGTTTGCAAGATTGTGCAATGGTGAATATTTTGGCATTCTGTGGTAATGACTGCTGTTAAATGTGCTTTTGGAATTCCGTGGTAATGACTCTGCTGTTAAATGTGGTTTTAAAGAACATCACATTGTGCCAAAGTCATAACACATGATCACTGCAAATATACTGATAATGGAGATAAACAACTTGAACAGTTGTCATAAAAACGTATTTATCATGCACTTTTTTGAATTCTAATGTTCTAAAAAAAACACTGTCGAGACAATTGAAAAAGGATTTTAGCCTCTTCCTCCTTTCTTTGATTACACTCCAGTGGAAATCACTGCATCTTAAACATGTTGCTATGGCTACTCTTCCTGAACATTTTGTTATATATATATATGTGGTTTTCTCTCTAACACTTTTTATGATGATCAACTAGCCACAAAGTCAGCTATCTTGAAAATCAAGTTCTCTCTTTTCTTCTGAACTTATCATTATATGACGTGATTGGAATTCTTTTCTAAACATTTTACAATTTGTAGTTGTCCAAAATGAATACGAGTTGGATCTGGCCTCCAAAATGGTTTATTTTTATTCAGACTGTGGCAAATCACTACTTATGCCAAAATAGGGCTTTATTTTATTAAGAATATTCACGCATCTAATGATATTTTTATATTACAGAAAGGCACTGTAGAAACATACAGAAATAACATCACTGATCCAGATCCATATTCTAACTGGTCCTAAACCAGGTAGGAAATATTAGAGATTTTACCTGATCGAGAGTATGATTTACAGGTAGATAACAATGAAACATGCCTAAACTGACAAAAGACACTTTAGGAAACCCATTTGCCTTAGAAAAACATTGCCATTGAAGTTCTATATGGTTCCACTCTTTGTTTGCTAAGTACTTTTGACAACTGAAAAGGTATAAGGTGAAGTTGTGTGCATTTGAAACAAGCATCGATATCCACAGCACAAAATAATTTCTTTTTGTGAAAGGTAATACAATAAATTCATAGGTTGGCATAACTCCATGCTATTTTTATGTACTGTGATAGACACCTCTTATATGTTTTATGAGGTTAACAGCATGCTGCCAAAATCAGAAAGCTGATCAAAATAGCTGTTCCATATGCTCAAGAAACAACCATGAACTAATATGAGGTACACTTACTTTAGGAGTTATTAAATTAGGCTAAGCCTTATTCTCTTTATCCCAAAGTACAACAATCAGTGATACACAAAAATAAGTGAATTTAAAATTATTTGAACAATAGTTTAGATATACAAAGCCTTTTCATATAATCAGAACCATTTGCCATGTTTCTCATGGCCTAACAATGTTTAATACAGCTTGTGAGGCTGTGAGCTGGCCAACTCTAAATAATTGACTTGTCAAAGATTGTTTGATGAATGCTACTGTAAAGTGTTAATGTTTATTAATATCACTGGTGAGATTTCATTGACAATGCTTGAAAATCAAATGACATGTCTCTAAGGATAGTAACCACCTTGAGGAATTGGTAATGAATATTGTCGATGTATAAAAAAAATAGCATCCACAAGTGGCGTTTGTGATCAGTTGTTTCAGATGATAATTACAAATAGTGATTCAAATGGCATGACAAACAAATGGATTAAAATAACTATTCTTGATTATACAGGTTGGCTCATCAAATAGTTTGATATTTATCACTGATTTCAAGATGACTAAAAAATCAATTTTATAAAAATAAGTTTTCAGAAATCCGTCGGTCATGAGTATGAATATAACATTATAAACAGCCTAGTCTTAAGTTCCCATTACTGTTGATGTAGTTGATGAGTTGAGTAATTAGTTGACCGTAATTCGTTGTATTACCTGTAGTAGAACTGTTTAACATTCTGATTAAGAAAATAATGATTAAGAGTTCACTTAAAATCATCTCCAATATCTGAAAATCCCTCAAAGTCTTCATCTTCTGTATCGGAATTAAAAATGGTGGCAAAAAAGATTGATAACACCGTATAATCATTTTCTTTTATACAAAGGTACTTAATTGTTACTACTGTGAATGATGCATAAGTTCTCTTATTGTCAATACAAGATCTACTGGTGTTTATTAACAAATGGACAAAGTACTTCACAGTCCATACCTTTAAATATTATCGTTAATTAATTATCCTTATAAAGTCAGTCACCATATTACTGGCAATTGTGACATTGCATCACCCATGCTAACATGTTTGTGATTTTAAAAAGAGTTTTGATGTTTTCTTATACAACAAAAATTGCATCTTAGTACATAGTGAACACCACATACCCTTGGTCAACTAGTCGTGTTGTTTCATTATAGTCATACAAATGTGTTACGTATATTTTATATAAGTCATTTATATTTATTTTTATTGTTTGTTACATTTAAATTTGGCATTTTAAGTTTTAAGATTAGTTCATGGGGGTGACCTGTACTTTACAGAATAAACACCAGCTATTGACTTCATTTCTGACCTGGCTTCAGAGTTGTAAACAAGCTTTTAAAATGATTGGTTGATTCCAAGGACATTATGGAGTTTTATATAAACATCTTTCTATTTTTAGTTGGGTCATACGGTGTTTACGTGATATCTTGAACGTAAATTTGTTCTGAGAGATTCTAGAAGATCGTGACCTCTTTCTTGTTTATGTAAAAACAGGTATATAAACCATGTTTTGGAGCGAGCTATTGAGTAAAAGAAATTGGGCTGTTAGAATCGTAAGTTGTGTCGTTTTGAGTTACCTTGTACTGGAAATTGTGTCAATTCGTTTGGATCAAGAAGAACTGACTTCATCAAGTGACATCGTCTTCCATATTGGATACTTCGCTGGAATTCGAACTTAGAATTATTTGGATATTTTATTACCTGGACTTTTGCAATTTCTCTAGTGGATAATATTTTGAATTATTTTGGATTAATTTTGGAATTGATTCTTAAAATCGTAAGTTTATTTTTTCTTTTCTGGAAAATATTTGTGCTCAATAAATTGTTTATTAAGTTTTACAAGGTTGTTATTTTCACTCTTTCTATGTTACTTTTTATTCGAGCCTAAGCACGTAACAAATGTAATATATAAAAACCTTGTCATTTTCTATCGTAAATTTGAAAGTTGCAGACTGTTAAATCAATTCGTATATATATATACGCATACTATCGTTTATTTAAGTGTTCTGTTGTTTTTTACTTGGATATAATTAATATTGTATTGCAATCTATTCGACGATATATCCCTCTCTGACCTTTATTAGTGAGTTCGAATAACAATACGTATGTCCTTATAACAATTTCTGTATGGACAACAGCTTCAAACGCACATTGACAGATTTTCATTTCTCTAAAGAGAGCCTCATTTTTCCCTACTGGCATCCTTGCTTTTTTTACCTATTCTGTCAATTCTTGCCCTCAATTTGGTTTCAACTGGAATTACCAAAGCACTACGCATGTTTAATTACTGTGTAAATGACATTGCATAGCCATGTGTTTATCGTGACAATGTACATCGTAATTAAAAAAAAGAATGAGTTGTTTATTTAGCTGTGTTTATTCATAATGGAATATAGTACGGTCGCAATACATGAGGATTATCACAATCATCAGGTAACTTAAAATAGTTTTTTTTACTCTTTGCAAAAGCTACAAATAAAAAGCATCCTAAATAGATACGGTCTTGTACTCTGCCAATTTTCTCTTCCTCTTTTCTCTCTCGCGTGCACATATGCACACACGAGCTTACGCACTATAACTAAAACAAGATTTCAAGTTCATCCTTTATTTGTTTCAATTTGATAATGAGATTATTGCTGCTGTAAAAATGCAAATTGCACTTAGTTTCTTGACAACGTGTACTCGTGTCATTGCATCCAATTGACCCATAAATAATACCATTAACTAATGCATGTACAAACCCTTTTAATCATTTTGCTAGTCCTATATCAAAGCGTTGACACTAAAACAGAATGGCATGTGAAACGTATTATATGTAGGACTATCATTTTGCCTACATAACACAACATAACAGCTGCAGATGCTTTAAATGAAAATGAGCTTTCACACTGAGATATAATATTCTCTCTCTATCTCTCTCTCTGTCTCTGTCTCTCTCTGTCTCTCTCTCTCTCTGTCTCTCTCTCTCTCTGAGTACTTTTTTTTTATTATGATTAGATAGAAAAGTCATTTGGGGAGGACAGAGAGGAGCATTTGCCTTAATTTGCATGTGCTGTAAAATTGCTGTAGCCTATGTACAAACATTAACAAGCCCGTCAAGTTCCCACCCCATAAAAAATTGAAATGATGTCCCTGTAATTAAATTCTTGAGCGGAGAGCAGAATGAGACAGACAAGATACGTTTACTTTCAATGTTTGTACCGTGAGGTTGTCGATTATCATGTTTTCCATATAATTTGCTTAGATATGATCCTTTTATTTTTCATACATGCTCAGAATGACAACATGATAACTATTTATTTTACATATAATTATTTGTACATTGAGATTGATACTCATTTTAAGTACGGAAAATAGTTACATGAAATATCATAGTTTAGTTTAAACCATATTTTTGGAGACACTTTGTCAAATACAATTTTAAATATATGATTTTTATGGGATTCAGTAGTAAGCATAATCTACGATATTACAGAAATAAAAAATTGAGCTATTATGGAATACATCTTTGATCAATTAAAAACCTCTACCAAAATCGTTGCATGTGTCCAACAGTATACTGGAAAAACAAATATTAGTGAACCAGTTGCTGAAATGTAATCAGGAAAAATGAGGTATGGTTAAAAAGGATGAATAAAGCAAATTATATCATATCTTTTTTTAGGTACCAACATTAAGCTATTAATTAGTACAGTAAGTGTGCTATGCGGCCTGGAGATTTTTTTAAATTGTAATTGTTTTATTTTATTTCATATTTGAGAAATAAGAAAAAGTGCAGAATGCAAAACAAAAAATAACTAAACTTATAAATATAAATGCAGTCAAATTAGTTTTAAACAATTTATTTACATAGTAATTTAACAGGAATTTGTACTTGTATCTGACTTGTTTTCGATTATGCCGATTATAGAGCAATAAGTTTATTATCATACTGGGTAACATAATTCATTCATGATTCGATACAATTTCAATGACATAATACATATAAGTCAATTTAGATTATAAGACGAAGAACTGACTTTAAATAAAAAGCATTGACTTATAGGCCAGAAAAAATGGTACTGTCATATCTGTGTAATGAATTCTGATGAACCGGTTTCTGGTTCAAATAAAAATAGTAATTTGTCCTAATCACTATTTATTTTTCTTGGTGTTTTGTCAGAATTCGATTTGGATGAACTTAATTGATTCCAATGAATTTATCATAAATGGATATGTTGTAATTTATAATTATGCTAAAATTAACATAACTCAACTACCCAAGAAACCAAAAGAATCAGTTCAAAGGATCAGCAGTTGGAGCTAATGAGGAAATAGTTGGCATTAATCAGTAAATTTAAATTAGTAACATGCTGTTCATATCATTTCTGGTGAAATTTCAGGTTCAAGCTATAACAGAAACGAAGAAAGAGGGTATGAAGGCAAACAAGGCATTCAAGTCAATAACATACAGTAAGTGATAGGTCTTTTCCAACGCATGTTTTGTGAATTTGTTTTCTTCAAATAGATATGAATTTGTGTAGTTTTTCAAACAACAATTACATTTTCAGCATTACTATAAAATTTGTATGCCAGTCATAAGAAAATGAAGTCAAATGTCTTCACCAATGGATCATTATTTAATTTGTTTTTAAATTTATTATTAGTAGCAAGCACAGAAGCCATTAAGATTGGTATTTCACAATTTTAGCATGCTTAAAATAAATACTTTTTATTTGTATGCCTTTCATAATTGTGTTAATTCGTTTTGTTAGAGAGACCGTAATGACTCTTGCACCACAACTACACTCTATTATTGTACGATCTGGCCAGTTGTGGCAAATTTGGTGCGTGTGTTTACGTGATTTTAGCCATTCCCTTCTCTGTCCAGAGTTCTGAGACATCCTTTATGATTGGAAATCCTTACATTTCTGTTAAGCCCACGTTCATGGAAAATTGAGACATGACAGTAATTTCTTGACAGTTATAGTATTGTCATCAGTATTTTGTTAAGGTTTTGGCTGCAATTTTAATTTACATATATTTTCCTAACCACTTTTTTATAGTTGGGATGAATCATTATGAATCAAAGATAATTGTTTTGAGGCACACTTTACTTGCCCATGTGATCTTATGATCAAGTTCGGAGTATCAGGAAATTTTTATTAAGATTATAGATAAAGTTAATTGTTTATTTTGCTGCTTGTAAAGGTTTTAGAAAGTTTCAAATTGCTGCATCTTTTTCATACTTTAGACTTTAAATACATTACTTTATAAAAAACAAATGATGAAAACTTCTACTCCCTCTTTAAACCAGTCCTCCTTGATAATAAATTTAACTAGAGAGACTTAACAATATTCTGCCAATCTAGCTGGTGGTTGGACACAGTGATCGCCCGTTAGATTTTAGGACCCATGAACTTATGAGTTGTTGCTACCACTCATGCCAAATGTCACGCATGCTCTCATCAAAAGAGATCTCGGAACAGCTATAATATATGTGGAAGCCTGGAGTGTTTCTTTTCTGAAAGTATACTCCACCTATTTCCAACCTTTTCTCTTCCTATGTCGACAAGGTTCCACCTTTACAATTTCTAGCACTTTGTCCTGATCACACATGTTGGTTCCTGCACGGGGAACCTACTTAACTTCACATTATGTTTGGGCTGTAATTATTTTATGTACATTAAAGTATTCATTGGCCAAATATAGGACTAATCTTCTAAAACCGTCCTATCAAAGCCCTACGCAACAAAAAGTACGGTTCTAGTCAACCAAAGTGGATAAACCGCTGAGAGGGTCATATCATTCAATCTAATATTTCAACTCATGACAGCCTCATCCCTTCAAACAAGAACATCATATCCACTCCCATTTCCACATAATCCGATTTAACGCTCCAATTCTTCACTGCTGAATGGGACAAAATTTGCTGTAATGACCTAAGGACTAGACATTTAATCATAAATATCCTATTTCACTACATTCCTTATTCCCATCTTGTTGTAGCCAAATTTAGGTACAGATTCAAAATAATAATTATCCAGTGGTTTTCTTAATGTTTGCTGTCTTTCCTAGAATCCCTGAATGTCCATCCATAATGTCTTACCCAGAGCATTTGCATTGTTTATCAATTTCTCTTTCTACACTGCAATTTTCTAATGGTACTGTATATTCTTAATTACTTAATAACAGCGGAAAGTGAGCAATGTCCGTAATAATTATTTAGGATGATAAGGCTAACCAAAAGCCGGTTTTGCATATGGATAAAAGTACGGACATGCTTTGTCGTTATTATTAGAGCTTGATTTAGGATCATTCATGTCAATACTGCCATGTTCTTTGTCAGCTGAACAAAAATGTTTTATTGTGATTCTTCACTCATCAAATTTTGTCTACATTTTCTCCTCGAATAACTAATGGTTTCAGTTACAGCATCATTCAAATCAGCCATCAATGGGTTTGTTATTCCACACTTACTACACCATACATTCACATTTTCTGAAATAAAGAAAGATGTGGTAAGGAAATTAATTTAATTCATTTAATGAAGAAAGAAGAAATATTAATTTTTAATTTATGTATTTGATATCAATTTGCAGGGAATACGTTATGAAAACAGATTGTTGATTTTGTTGTTTAATGGCACATTACACATGTTATTGGCTATATTATGTCAATGAAATGGGAGCTAAGTACTTTTCCCCCAGGATGCACTACGATAGCTGACCTAGTTGAGTACTGAACATGTGACTCTTTGATTACAAGAATGACACTCAACCAACATGCTACAGTGGCTCACTTTTCAAAATTAAGTAATTTATTAGCAATTCTGACAAAGTTTTGGGGTTTAGTGGTTTTACATCACAGCAACGTGTTTAATGCTATAGTGTACTGAGGGAAAGGAACATGCTAAGGACACATACATGTGAATCAAAACTCCCACCCAGATGTCATGAGTCCAGCACCTTAATCAATAAGCCAGCATGGTTCAAAACGACGAAATATAATCCGTTAAATCAGTTATTACTTTGAATATTATTAACATCTGCAGAGAGAAAGCATATATTATTGAAATATTAGTTGCATGCATGCATTAATGATATTTGCTGCAAAGGATTATTCACAGAATATAAAATTTTTCTAACAAATTGTGGATAAAGACGCTCATCAGTTATGCATCTCACCTTTACATGCTGATTTGCGTGTTTTGTCCAAGGGAAACCTTATATCTCCTTTCTTATATTTCCTTATATTTCAGCAATCCTTGACCTCGGGAAAGAGCCATTTCCTTCTCAGTAAACACCAACGGTAGCAATTATCTCATGACTGCATATCCTGGATGGCTTGCTTTCTTGGCATACTTAAGGTATGCTTCAGTATGATACCGTCCACTATGACATCATAAGAACTAAGGAGTTTTTTTTCTGAAAACTCCAAAGCATTGTATGAATATATTAATAATAAACTGTTAATCTAACTGATCAAACGTAAACAGTATGTTCTATTGTTTAAGCAACTATTTATACATAGATTACATATATTATCACTTAGGTGGCAAAGAATATTGTAATATTGTACAATTGTAAAATATTCTAGCATTCGTTTTAAAAAAAAAACATTGGAAGTTAAGTGGTCTTAGTGATCTAGTTTTGGTGAGTTATAAATGTTTCAACTAATGATGCTCCCAATTGTAGTAATGTGCTTTTAATTAAGACAGTTTAAAGTGTTACTGTCTACATTTTAAGAGTTATCTATGAAATTCTATAAGGGCTTAATTGGGCTGTGACATCAATGCGACATCAGCATATTTAAATAGCGGACATTTGTGTGCTTCATTGCAGCAATATTCTTGCGTTTAAAATGGATCATTTCATAGTGTTTGGCATACAATTTATATAAACATGAGGGCCCCTGGTGCCTGAGTGATCTCAAGCAGTTGCCTTTATCGATCACTGCCATTGCACCTCTGTCTCGATGAATTTGAGTCTAGTGTTCAGTCTATGTGGTTACATGAAAACGTTTGCCAGTAGCTACCCATGGGTCAGTGGTCCTTACAGGGGTTTTCCTCAGTTCTTTGTCAGCCAGTTATACTAGCTACCATTTTTAGTCTATCCTACAGACTTTAATTCTTCTGCAAACTTTAATACTAAGTTAAATATGTTTATCCCTACATTTAGAAAAAAAAACATTGGACATGAATGAAAAACAATTGACCAAATACATGTGCTCTTTTAGATGGAGAAACATAAGTGTATCCCTGCCCATTTTGCAAAGTGGATTAAAATAATAGATACTTGCTGCCATCAGACATTATCATTCTTCTCACTCCGGAAGATGAAGTCTCCAATGCTGGTGATTCCAGTGCAGCCATCTTTTGTGGTGACCTCCTTGGTGATGAATGGGTGGCATTTGCTGCTGTCGCAACTATCGGTGTTGGTGGTGGCAGTAGGAGTTGCTGCTTCTCCTGGCTGCTGCTGACTGTGTGAGTTGTCATTTGACAACTGATCGTTTGCTCATAATTGCAGGAATCTTAAAAGAGGTTCATATCTTCATAATTCCTTTCCATCATTGCATCATGGATTTTCTTTGCTTGTCTTACAGTAGGTGAATCATTTCCACTGAGAAGGTTTTGGGTGTTGTGTGATGCATTATGAAGTGATGGGGGAGCTTCTAGTGTGTAGTATGTTGGTTCATCTGACACAAACAAATTACTTTTACAAGGAATTGACTGCTGTGTTTAGTTCTCTTTTTTATTATCCCCGTAATAGGTAGACCACTGGGTCGGGGAACCATCCCAAGGTCACCTTACAATGTAACATTTATAATAATCTAAGGATAATAAATATAATCTACAGCAAATGAAAAAAAGAAAGAAAAAAAGAAAAACACACCCACACGTGCATATGATCAATATATTTATTGTTTAAACAATATGTGAGTCCATTTTATATATATATATATATATATATATATATATATATATATATATATATATATATATATATATATATATATATATATATATATATATATATAAATATATATATATATATTGCAGTATTATGTTCCTGTTTAGCATAAAATGAGAAACCTATTACATATTGATTATAGAGGTCCACTTTTGAATAAATTGGTCTTCTTTTTTATTTACTATAGCAGTGTATTTTTCTATGTTCTTATGCAATGCAACTATTTGCCTAAAAGCATACATAGAAGGATTTTTCATATTGAATCGGCAAGTATAAATATAATACTTTGCCAAAAAAAGTAAGAAATTACACAAACAGTCCAGATTTTCACTTCCTAGAAATATTTCTTTCTTGGATAAATGTGCAATATTTGGGTAAAAAGTTGCAAAATATTCAATAAAACGGTACCAAAATTGTGAAGTAATATTACAATCATAGAAGAGATGCTCAATGCTTTCATTTTCACTCTTACAAAAAGTACATTTGTTGTCTTCTAATATATTAATTCTTTTCAGAAAATCATTAGTAGCTATTATTCTATGGATTAATTTAAAGTTAAAAGCGATCAATTTGGTATCCTTTGTACATGATTTCGCTCGGATATATATCTTAGACCATTCTTCACTACTTATACTTTTATTAAATACTTCTATCCAAGTTTCATGTTTAGCAGTGTGTTGCCTTTTATATTTTTTTAAAAGATCTTTGTAAACAAACTTCAGTGAATTTTGCTTTTGTAAGTTCATTATTTTATCCTCCTGCTTTTCAAACTTATTTTGTACTAAATGTTTTTTTATGACATCTTTCCATGCTTTTGGAATTTTGGATATTAAGGAGAAGTATTTTAGGAAATCATCACTTCTAGTTTTTTGTTTTATTATTTCAAAAGATATTAGATTGCCATTATCATCTATTAGATCCTTCAGATTTTCAAAACCAGCCTCTCTCCATGAATTGAATTGATGGAACAATTTAGTAGGTACAAAATTTAAAATATTCATAGATAGATACTCATTTGGACCCTGCAGTTCCTCTTTCCAATTGGATATTGCCAAAATTACATCTCTCCAAAAACTATTTTTAATGAGCTTACTAAGTTCTTCTAGTTTCCTTCTCCCCAAAATCCAAATATTCTTTTCATTTCTGAATACAGTTGAATTGACTAAGGTTTGTCACACTCCATTCTCCCCTTCCAGCAATCGTTTTACCCATCTTATCTTAATATATCTAATGAATGAAAACATGTGTATCATATTTAGTCCTCCCTCGTTTTCTGGAGATACTAGTATATCGCGTTTTATTCTCTCTACTTTTCCACCCCATACAAATTTAAATAGTGCGCGATTTAGTTCTGCTTCAACTTTTGCTGATGGATTTGGAAGTTCTGAAAAAAGATGTATGAATATCGGCAGAACAAGAGTTTTTACCACAATTACCTTACCAACTAACGACATATGTCTTTGACTCCAGCTGCTTCTCCTGGCTGCTGCTGACTGTGTGAGTTGTCATTTGACAACTGATCGTTTGCTCATAATTGCAGGAATCCTAAAAGAGGTTGATATCTTCATATTTCCTTTCCATCATTGCATCATGGATTTTCTTTGCTTGTCTTACAGTAGGTGAATCATTTCCACTGAGAAAGTTTTGGGTGTTGTGTGATGCATTATGAAGTGATGGAGGAGCTTCTAGTGTGTAGTATGTTGGTTTATCTGACACAAACAAATTACTTTTCCAAGGAGTTGACTGCTGTGTTTAGTTCTCTAGGGTATTATGTACCTTGAAATAATAAAAAATGGAATAAGTAGGTTTATTCCACCAAATAATCAAACATATATGGAAATCTTTTTTTGGAAAACATATTTTAAAAGTTCTTATGAAGAACTGCTTGATCCATGTAATGTTCTGTTTACATTATGCATTCTGTATTTGTTGACTGTATGTGTTACCTCACTCGATGAATTCTGGCAAAGTAATTCTTAAAATAGGTATCTTACTATACAAATATAATAAGAAGAATCACGTTTCAAGTTTGAAGATGATCTTAAAGAAAGTGTCAATCAGTTTATATGAAATTGTGAATTTGCTCAAAATGCACAATAATTTATACCTGTATACATTATCATTTTACTGTTACATGCATCCATTTAAAATGGATAGATACACATAAAACATATATAACCTTGCAGAGAAAAGAAACTTGTATCACACCAAACGAAGGAAGCGCTTAATTTCTAATATGATCTTGCTACGTACACTCTATAAACTGGCTTATATAGTAGAGCAGCACTTGTTTCAAAGAAGAGGGGTTCAAGGTTTGAAATCTTCAACGTGTGAGTTGATGACCTTAGAATATAAATGTTTTGACACTGTTAAAAATGTGTATAAGTATGGAATCCTATCCATGTATTTAACTATGCAAAATAGTGATTTAACTAGTATTTGGGTAGAACAGTATTATCTACATATCTGCTAGTGAAATCATTTTATTTATTGATAGCTCACTTAGTACTTATTTGTATCTACAGATCACATGTATTTGCAGCTGCTATATGATTGTACATCTCTTCATAATCTAGACTATTTTCTTATATCAGAAGACATGAAAAACTCTAGGAACATCTGTGCTGCTCACGATGGGACTGCTTCTAATTTTAGTATTACCAAAGTCCTTTCCATTTCTATATAATTTAAAAGAAACAATCGTTTGGCATCATCTGTCATTAACAGAAGAAAAATTACATCAAAGCACTCTAAGTTTCCATGGTTGCAGTTCCCTGGTCTATAGGACTGAACCTATGGATATATTAAAAGGTGAAACAGCTTCATGACATTTGTTGCTGGAACTGGAATATATATATAAACTAAATATCAATCAACACACACACACGCACACACACACATATCTATATATATATATATATATATATATATATATATATATATAAGTATATATGTTATTTGTTGACTCTCTTCTTACATAGGATGGCATTGATACATATACATATTACAGCATATATAGCTGTATTTGTATATAGAGTGATTACCCAGTATATTATATATTATTCATTTAATTTAAAAATGAATGTTCAAAAATATGCTTTTAAATGCATAAAATGGGACTGATTACAATATTTCTCTCCGGATAAGAAGTTTTATTAATGTCTTGTCCTATGACCCTCCAAGTTTCTGTGAATGGTGTAATCTTTAGCGAATTATTGCCGACTGTGGATGGGCTAGAAAACTGGTTAATGAGTACTGTTTGGTTCATTTTTTTGTCTGGTTTTGCAGCTGTGAAAGCCTCCATTTTCTACTTCTCATATAACAACACAATCAAGTGTAGACCCATGAGCCACCAGCACTGGTACTACTATGCCAGACATATCTTCTGAAAGAACTTCTTTAGTACTCTTAAGTACAACAACAGCAACAACAGCACAATCAAGTGTAAACCTATCAGCCAGTACAGGCACTTGTCAAGAGATAAAACAAACCTGGTAACTTGTTTCTGTCCGAATAAGAAGTTTTATTAATATCTTGTTCTATGACCCTCCAAGTTTCTGTGAGTGGTGTATTCTTTAGCGAATCATTGCCGACTGTGGAAGGGCTGGAAAACTGGTTAATGAGTGCTGTTTGTAGCATTTCTTGTCTGATTTTACAGCTGTGAAAGACTCCATTTTCTGCTTCTTAACCTCGTATCATGATGGTGTCACCTTGAATTCTTTTCATTACATCTTCATTCACTGCCTCTTTCTCTGTTTTACGTTCTCTCAGTTTTTCAGTCTCTTTTCACTTCCTTTTCCAGAAAAAAGGAAGATCTTTAGTGTTGTTTGATATGTCAAGCTCAAACATATCCACTGGAATTTCTCTTTCATACTTTGGCTTGAAGGACGTGATGACAGATTTATAAGATACCTTGGCAAATTTCTCGATCAGTGTTTCATTATCTGAAACAATTTATCTTTTACAGATGTTCTTTTTATAAAACATATTTAATGTTTTACTTATGTTTTGTTAATTTTATTTTAAAACCAAGAAGTGATTATAAAGATTTTTATCTATCTATCTATCTATCTATCTATCTATCTATCTATCTATCTATCTATCTATCTATCTATCTATCTATCTATCTATCTATATATATATATATATATATATATATATATATATATATATATATATGAATCGATTAAAGCAAAGTGGCAAAAATATGTACATGCAGAAATAAAAATAATTGTTTCAGCACCTATGCAGCAGTGGCAAATTATGACTGTTCTGGTATAGCAGTGGTCATTGCACTGATCTGACTTTTCTGATATTTAACAAGCACCACAAGGGTATTTTAAATACAAAATATCTTACTTTGTTCATAAAATTCTAAGTTTCTCAGTTAACAATTTCTCACAATGAAATTTTCTTTACTTAGCTTAAATTGGCTGTTAACCTAAGTGCTTTTTGTCTGACAGTTATTATATAAATATCTCATATTGAACAATGCTTAAGAATGTATTCACTGGCTTATTTGCAAAGAACATAGTTGTTTTACATTCATGCCTTAATTAATATTCATGATAAAAATTACGTACAAAAGAAATCTAAGATGCAACTAAGCTGGCATGACAACCACTGAATAGACAGATTATATACAGAGTGTACTTAGGTTTTCACTTACCACTTATTTTTACTATAACTCCACTGAAGAACGTGCAACCCCAATTCATCTCCACTTCTTCTTTTATAGAAAACTCTGTCTTCATTTTCAAAGAAGGATTGCTTTTTGATACAACATTAAAAGTTTCATCTTCATGAAAGGAAATACAAGCAAACATTGTGCATATTTGGAAATGCTAGTCTTAGACTCTTAGAGATAAAACTACAGTGATGATTTCCAATTTCGAAATAATGAGGCATTATGAGATTCATGAGGTCCTCCTGCAGGGTCTTGAGTATTTATAAACAAACTTTCATATTGTAGAATATATTCTGTGCTAGTCAAATGTTTAATCAATTTGTAGAATCTATGCAATGTCAATATCTGTCTCTGAGGTAGTGATTGAGTACTTTCAATAGCTTTATAAAAATAATTGTTGTTTAACAAATTAATGTACCTTCTTCAAGAGTCCTCACGCACTGACCTTAATCTAGAGGGAAAACAACTGCTGATACAGCATATAATGCTGATATTATGGTTGGATTTGTTAATAATGGAATTATGGATGTTTTTTTTATAGTGCTACATATATGATTGATGGAATAAATATTTAAATAGCTCACAAGCACGTTGATGGTGCTACAACACTAATTGGCCTAGCTATATATTCCGATGATTATACAAGATCAGCTGGTCCATCAATGTTGTTTGCTAACGATAGGTCTAATAATCCTGATAGTAGAAATGTAACTATTGGTAATGTAAGAAACGCTGCAGGAGCTGCAGAAACACCTGCGCTAAAATCAATCAATGATGATATTAACTTATTATTCCTTACAAATGTCGATCAATTTTAAAGAGTGATTATAGAAGATTTTAATGTGTAATACCAAAGTCTCACATCTTAGGATTTTGTAGAAATGTTATTAATGTTAATTTTGGAGCCAAACGTACATTTGTGCTTGTAAGAAAAACTACTGATGATGATGCAATCTGGCAAAGTAATCTTATCAAAAAACTTTCTTTGTGGATGCCAGTAATGACCCCATTTATTGCTGAAAAACAAACATTGCTTTCGTTTATGGATCAAGGTGGTAAATTGATGTTATCATGGTTGACAGTAACTACAGATAGTGTTGATACCACAATTGATGGTTTATTTACATGGCATATAGCATCACAGCACGGTGTTTCTGCACCACTACATATGTTCATTGCTTTTCAAAATACAAATCGATTAAATTCGCAAATACATAGTCATGTGATATTTTACTCGGTACTTTCATTTAAGATTAGTGGTCAACAAGAACCATCTGAAGATATTTTGATTAATTTTCAACAATTGTTGGACTATGTAGGCATAACTTAAATCGTTGCTTACACCATTTTGATAATGAGAGTTTTTTTCAATTTATTTACTGCCGGTAGTCTGTTTCCTAAAACTTTAATTCGGTATGTCAGAGCTGGTCAATTTCGTTTGGTCAGTGTCCAGCAGGAAGGAATATGGAGATGTTGTAAGCATGACGATCCATTAATTTGCCTTTATTTCAACAAATCTTTGTAATGAAGAAAATCTGTGTGACTGACCCATTGTCTATGGGAAAAAATCATCCGTAAAATTGTATGATTTAGCTTTAGGTGATGGTAATGTCCTTAAGAAAATATTTGATTTTCAGCAATTCTAAATAATTTTAAAATCCTATTATAGCTTGTGTTGCATATTGCATGTTTTTCAAATCCTGCAAGATGATCTTGAAGTGCGGTACCTCCGCCAGAAGCATGGGAGATGTTATTTCCCTGACGGAGAGGAAAAGACCGAGTCGCAGAGGTAGAAAGAGCATATACTATACGATGGATATTTATATAGCAAAAACCGAGTAAATGCCGAGGGTAGTGCATCCTGGAGATGCTATAAACGTGATTGTAATGGGAGAATTAAAGTGATCGCGGTGGATACAAGCACTGTGCTTTCTGTTTATAATTATTCTCAAGATCCAGAGAGCAACAAATCGAAGAAGACCGTAGCAGAGATCAATAGAAGAGCAATGACCATGGTCGAGAGACCAAGGCAAATAATTCATCAAATCTCTCTTAGAATTTCGTTGCAGACCGCGAATATTTTGCCACCGTATGCGGTTTCACAGAGAGCGATCCAACGACGGAGAAAGAAAAACGATATTACATATGCCAATATAACTTCATTAAACGATTTTGTCCTTCCAGAATCTCAGCAAAACTCTACAAGAGACACTAATTGTCTATTGTGGAATTCGAGTGAGGATGAAGATGCTCTCATTCTGATGTTCGGAACGACTAAAAATCTGACCCCTCTACAGCAAAATTATCACTGGTTTATCGATGGTACCTTTAAGTTGTGCTGACACTATTTACTCAGCTATTCACTATTCATACTTTAATTAACAACTTGGCCTGCCCTGTAATCTACATTTTGCAGCCGGGAAAAGACCCAGCAGAGTATGGCTATGAACGTGTCATGCAAAAACTTCTCAAATCGCTTCCAAGTTTGAATCCGGCATGAACTATGGCCGATTTCGAGAAAGCCAGTCTAAACGCTTGTGCATCCATCTTCCCATGAGCACTGTTAGCAGGATGCTTCTTCCATCTAGGACAAATATTTTGGGGTGCAAAGTACAAGAATGTCATTTAGCGGATTATTAGCGTGATGATGAAAATGTTCTCATGTATTTCAAAATGCTTTTAGCCCTCAGTTTTGTTTCAGCTGTAGATGTGCCAGACGTTTTTGATGAGTTAGTGGAAAGCAGCCGTACGGAACGTACACCAATCAATGAATACTGGGAGGAAAATTACGTGAGAAGATATAGAAGAAACCATTGAGAAAATCTGAGATTTCTTATTAGTCTGTAGAACATGCGCGACCGTTTAGACGACAGTTTACCACGCACTTATAATTCGGTTGATACATGGCATCGGGCATTTCAACCGACAGTAGGCTGTCATCATCCGTCTGTCTACAAGCTGGGTGACGACTTTCGCAAGGAGCAAGATCATGTTGAGATTATGATTGGACGATATTGAACAGGATTTAGACAGCATGGGGCATCGAAATTAAACTATATCAGACTTAATGCTAGCTTTGGTTCCAACATACGGCAACGTACCATTGATGGAATATCTGCGCGGTATCGCACATAACGTTGCAATCTAAAAAATGGTAGACATAATAAACTTTGTTAAACGATATGTATGAATCTTATTTATTTGACATAATAGCATTTATCATTTTTGCATTCCGCGCATTTAATGGAGCGCTTCTGTTTTGCGCGCAATTGTCGATGCGCACATTCGTCAGCGCGCTTTTGACCTGTGCGCTAACGATTGGACAGCATATTTAACACCATCCACCATATGGGTTGTGGCTAAACATGGAAAAACTTCATATCATTCACATATATATTCAAAATATCACGCACACACACACACACACACACATGAGTATAATCTTTTCCTCCAAATAAGGCTCTATCGTAAAGGCTGAACACGAATGTCCTGTGTGTTACAGTGTGAAAATTTTAGGATGATGATCATGGAAAATGTTCAACATAGGTGTCGACAATTTTGCATTCAAACATTCCTTTCCATTTGTATTTTTTTTTTAAATTTATATAACAAGAAAGGTCTTAAACTGTTGTCCTGCTTTGTAATTTCAAGGTACTTTATTCGACACATGTCAAGTAACGCCCTAGCACCCATTATCTTAAAGTCGCAAGTATGTGAAAGTGAATTCACTCACTGATTTTCTGTTTATACGAGAGATTCTATTTGCATTTGGGCCTTCTAATAAACATAAATGCAACAACAACATTATAATTTCAATTTTTGACATCAGTTCAAAATAGCAGCCACCAATTCTGGAGAACTACTCACTTACAATTTAACTAAAATCAGTGATACATATGTACTATAAAATAATATTATTATATAGTACACGTATTAACTCAGTTGAACTGCAAGTAATAATACAAGCCACTGTGTCACTAAATATTGACTCCAAACTGCTGAAATGTTGCAGCATACTAAACTGAACGAAATGAGTCATTACTATTATCATAGTATTTTGTCATATCTTCACCACTTCAGTACTATCGCCCCACCAACCTGTCTGTACTGCACTTACAATAAAAATTTAGGCCAGTTATCATCAAGGATAGAAAGAAAATAGCATTTACAAAATAAATTACCGAAAGTAAAAGTCCGGGAGTGATTCCGACAGTTAATCTTGAATGTAGCATGGTGCCAGTCACAAAACTTCCTGGTCCAGCCGGAAAACTTCGTCTTGAAAAGAAGCCTATATAACGTTAGGTATAATGTTGGCCAAACGTAATATAGTCAATTATCCACACCTACCTTTTCAATGATATGGATAGATGCGTTAAAAGCAGCATTATTAGAAATGAGAGGACTTTACATGCACAAGGACTTCCAAGAGTGTTCTATTTATTTCCTGTCAAACAGGTTTTCTCCTTCCTGGTCGGCGTACCGGTGAACAAGTATTATTTGATACTTTTTCAACACAAACCCACCATGTTGGCCAATTCTGCGCGCCGGGTGATTCTATACGTGATTGCTGTAAACATTGGATCACATCTTGTTTTTGGTCTAAACTGCAGTTTGTATAAATATAAATCGATCGAACTTTAATTAAAGAAATTAATATTAATAGTGTACAAAGACATTCCACATTTCTACTATAGGAAATACATTATTTAAAAGATGGAAATGACTATCATAGAACAATACCGATTTTTAATCCAAATCTAAGTTTTCAAGTTGTCTCCCACGTATATTATCGTCTGCTCTGCAAGTTGTCAGCTTGTCGCAATAAACGGAATTTTCAAGATATTTACTGGTGTATGGTCTCTTTCCGAATTTTTTAGTATTTTTCCCCATAAACGAGACTCTGTAAACACATTACATTCTATTTATTGCTGTTTCTCTTTCGCAAACAACTAAGCTTTCTTTAAATTATAAAATGTTTAACTTTTACTAGGTTTTTTACAAGATCAGTTTAGTTTGCTTAATATCTCTTGCTATTTAGTGGCATTGTAACAATGAATTTTTCAAAACCAGCTATGAACCAAACCTAAGTACTCGACTGAAATGTTGAGTCCAAAGTAATGTATTTCATTCCCATAGCCCCTTGCATAAACATTATATCTTTTGAAAGCAATGCGCCGAATAGGTTGAGATATCGCAACAGGGGAGTAATCTATTTCTGTTAAAGTTTGTATCATATGTCTTTAGCTCAGAAAATGCACAAAAGACCAAGAAAAACAATCATTGACATTTGGATTTGTACAGTAGGTCAAACAGCAGAAGGGAGAATGAACAGTCCAAATTAAAGGAAGTTTTTTTTATAGTATGAAGCTTCGCACAAAAATGAAAATACAAGCGTCAAAACATTAGACAACTGGGAAGGTGAACAGACGATCTTTTAGAGCAGTCTGTTTTTGAAAATAAAACTTTCTACGAAATGAACAGACAAGCTAAACCGAGTCATCTAGCCGGGTTATTTTCTTGTCTGTCGAATTTTTTTTACTGACCTGTTGGTTGTCACCCTGTGTGTGTAAACAAAATACGGTCAGTTGGCAGATCTCTCATCCAAACATTTTATTGATACGTCTGCAATATCGCAACCGAGGATCATGTATATTTATTTTGATAAATTCATGAAGCATCTGTATTTTCACATAGACACAATAAAGTAAAGGTGTTGGCCTTAAATGTTCCCGGAGGATCTGTAATTTAGGGTCAAAACTTTATAAATCACACTGGGAATGTTTATGGTCAATGGGAATTTAACATGGGAAATATTGGGACTATAACGAGAAGAGAAAGTGAAGTTGTATAGGGTAACACGAATGAAACAGGTAAGTCGACGTCATGGCACTGAACATTGGCAACAATTATAGGAACATGTATGCACCTGGTTGACCTCAATCAGGGACCAGAGAGTGGAACATGGAAATAGACTTATATAACACATACAACAATCAGCATGGAGGGGTGAACATACCGTTCGCTGAAATTTAATTTGCTTAAAAATAAAGCTTCCGACGAAAATGAAAAATATAAGCGTAATAACGCCAACCGGAAGTACCTACCTGATCTGGAGTTTCTCTACTTGGGTTAGTTTACTTTCTTAATTTATCAGTCGTTAGTGTTTTTAAAATTTTGTATGTATGTTCGTTTAGCCATGGATCGTTTCGTTGAGGTCGCAATCTCCCTGATATTATAATTAAATCATTACTATTATCAATTACATGGCTCCAGCCAAAGACTCTTTTACACAGCCAGTCTGGCTAGAGAGCGAATATAACAAAATAAAGAAATTTCGTTGTTATTAACACTAATGATATTCCATCTATCGTTTGTAATCACTAAAGTAAGTTTTCTTCCATCAATTTTCTTCCAAAGGTCACGTCTGAGATCTTTAGTCTCCATAGGTCCCTTGTATCTTCTGATTCTATCTTCTACCTCGAACACAATATTTTCCAGAATCCCAAAGTAGGACGTACTATTGTTTTAGCAAACTGTCATATCAAGGGTAAAAGTGCACCAACATCTTTTTCTTCTGAGGAATTGGTATTTGATTTAGGACGAGTTGGTAAATAACGTATCGATGTATCGTTAAGCAATATTTCTGAAGTGGAGACAAAGTTATCCTGTCTTTTAAAACAATTAAATAACATTCGAACACGGTATCGATGACATCTTTGGAGTCAGTTTGAATGACTTGTTTTTGCATGGGTGGAGAGGTTTTGGACAGAACAGACAAGACGTCCCAATGTTTGGTTAAACGAGGAGGTAGTCATTTCCTTTCCGTTTTCTTTGGCGAGTGAAGAATGATGTTTTCTGTGAATAGCATCTTGATTTGTTGGTTCCTAAAAAACACTGACGTCGATGATTTGTCACACACCCTTCCATATTTTTTTACTATCGCTTCGTCAAAAAGGTAACGATGTGTTTTCCAACATCGCCAATAAAACCTCCACTTTGGTGACTCCTCTTTTTCTT
This sequence comes from Unio delphinus, assembly GCA_029339505.1. Lineage (NCBI taxonomy): Eukaryota > Metazoa > Mollusca > Bivalvia > Unionida > Unionidae > Unio > Unio delphinus. The sequence continues at coordinate 8,965,270 of JAQISU010000155.1, forward strand.
TGGACGACTATGTCTTTTCTGCGGGTGAAATTGATTCTTCGCTGTGTTTCATCAGATGGCTAGACTGTATGTTTTTTTTTCCTTTCTAAAGAGAAGAACCATGATAGTACTGGAGTGCACGTCTTTGAGGTGACATATGTGGATGTTCATGATCAGACACAAAATATACACTGAATTCCATGGCTTGAGACGTATCTTTTATCTTATTGTCATGAGAAGGTTGCAAAAATATTGGTTGATCCACTCTTTTAAAACATTTTTTCAAGATATTATGCAAACTGATTGACCATACGATATATACCAAACATTCTTACCCTTTCTTTGGACGACTGTATCTTTTCAGGAGGTGGCGTCGATGTTTGGCTAAGAGTTTTTCTTTTGGATGACGAGACTGTCCTTGTCTTTAAATTTTTACATTTTGGAAAGGATAGCGACGATGGTGACGGTGTGAACGTCTATGAGTGGGAAGCTTTGGGTGCTCAGTAGCACAGAAAGACCGATTCCCTTCGTTTACCACAAGTCACTTTTATTCTGGAATGCGCCGCCTACTGATTGTTTTTACGTCATTTCAATTTGATGACCGATTACACACGTCGTGGAGGGGATCGCAACGGACTAAAGTTTTCGATGTTCTTTCTTGGACAAATCCAGTAAACTCTGTAACATGTCTAGTCTCATATGGACTTAATTTTGTGGGCAGGTACTTTGTGAGCAACTGCCGCTGCAGCTAAAGAATTGTTTTGGAGACGCAAGTTTCGAGTGTCAAATTGGGTTTGGCTGGCATGATCAGCAACGGAGACATGAAAGGACCTGAGTGTACTATCTGGGGACCATTTTATGACCTGGTCTTGCCACCACTGTTCTTTGCATTTTTGCTCCGTTTGGCTTTTTTGGGAGTGACTTCGTCATTGGGGAGAACTTTGGGAGCATTGGGATTCCATTTTAAGAGGGAACAAATGATGACACCTCCTAGAGAACCGCCACCACCATGTTTCAAATTATTTTATTTTTTGGGTTAGTGGAGGATTTCTCTGAGATTGGCTTCTAAGACAAAATGCACGAATCAATTTTACAGGAAGATCGGGCTGAAAGCCAGTGTCTGAGGTTGTTTTTTAATATAGATTTTTGTCGTTGTTGTTAATTTGACGACGGGGACTGGCAACAGTCGTGAAACAGATGGGTATGAAATAGCAAATAATCGGTGGTGGGGGTTGGGGTGGGAAATCCACAATTAAACAGGCTTGTCAGGTTTTAGTGACCAAGGTGTTCTTAACTGTTTGACTAAGACTTGCACTTGCACAATTTATCTCTACGACTTTTATACAAGCCAACGCAATGAGCATTGAGACTACTTTGTTGAAACAAATTTGTGTGATGTAAATGACACTGACATTACGATGATGCCCTTTTCGCGTAAACCCCAGTTTAATTTGTTTTTTGTCTTCTCCTAACATGTCAATAATGGGCAGATATATTTATCAACGTTTGGCAAATTTGGTTTTGCCTGAACCACTATGTTCGGCAATTAACTTGTTAACGGGATGGCAAAGATTCAAGACCTCCCAATTAGCACCATCTAAGTGTTCGTCGATGACATTGAAAGTGGAGGGAGAAGGAGCAAAATCAGCATAAGAAGCTATAGTAGTGTAGGGAATGTCGCTTTGGACACAAAAGCATACAATACAAGAGTTTCTACACTTTTTTCAGAACAAGAGTATTACAAAAACTACATAGAGAAACACGAAAGACAAAAATTTATAAAAGAATAATGGTTAAGTACAACAAACAAAAACACAGCTCACCGATCAACGTAAAATATAAACAAGTCTCTGTACAACATGTTTTGGTAACTACAGTGTCCTAAGAACAGTGTTCAGTACATTGTTCTGTATAGTATCTCAAAATAAACTTACCATCGTATCCCGTGAAATTATGAGCCATTACCGTCGCATAGCAATGACAATCTCCGTAACGTTCCACGTCTCGTCGATGGGGTTAAAGTTCCAATGGGCGATATAACGACAGCGTGTTCGACCCTCGAAAGATTATTTTTACGTCCTTCAAGAATCTTGCTACATTGTGGGCAATGACTAAAGATAGGCTCTTGGGTGTACTTCTCGCACGCACGGTGAGCCACAGAAATATTAGGAATATGAATGCCGGTCTATTGTATTCATTGATACTAAACAGATGAAATTCCCTTTCTTCTGGCCATCATCTTTTTCTACTTCATTACTAAAACGAGAAGTAGCATTTGTGTTCCTTGTCCACAATTTGGGTGAGCCTTGGCACTATTCCCACGTATGACTTGTCAACATGTAGGGCACAATCTCAGGAGTTGATAAGCACTTTTTCCGCTGTGAACCTTGCCACTTCAAATGCTGATGGTATAAGGTTGGACTGACAAAAATGTTCGCTGACAAGCAGGGCAATGCACCTTTATAAAGAATATAACGTCATAGACTACTCTCTTTGGATTGGAAGAAAGATTCCGAACTGTGATTGAATTTTGTAACGCTTATTAGGATTGACCATAAAACTCAAACCGTTTAGATCCGCTCTTCCACTATAAATATCTGCAGTTAGCTGCATTCCCTTCAGATGTTGACAAACGTAGATTCGTCTACTCTCGTATCCTCAATGCTGTTCCGGACAGACCTACTCACGTATGTGAAATCAACATAGACAAATATCAGGATCTCCGTAATGAGCGTTTGGAAAAGAAGAATTTTATATGCAGAGACAAGACTGTTTGAAGAGAATCGTTATCTACGGACCAGAAGTCAGAAGAAGTTTGAGGAAGAGAAGAACACATATACAATACCGTCTATGTTAAAGAAATGATGCTAACTAAAGAGAATATCTTTTCAGGGTCCCCCATCTGCCTCGATTTTCTTTCTTGCCTAAACAATTTTTGTTAGTCGTTTGTATAATGGTTTTGAAGTTTTTGTGACTGTATATTGTATGTTGTATCTGTTATTTAAGGATATGGCTATGTCCTGCTTTCTGGTCTCAGTTCAGGTCAACCCGGTGCACACCTGTTCCTACAACTGTTGAAACATTGTTACCTATCTTCAGTACCGTGACGTCATCACCCCTGTCCCATTCCTATTCACCATATACAACAACTCCACTTTCCCTAGTTGCTACATAGTCCCAATATTCCCCTATGTTAATTTTCCATTGACCCTAAACGTTCCTAGGGTGATTTAAAAAGTGTTGACCTAAACGTTTCAAGGGAGTCTATAATGTATTTTCCCATAGCCCCTACGGTTTCCCCTTTAACTACTGTCATCGCTTGGGATTTTTTTAAAATTTTTTTATATACATGTATTCGGAGCATAAAATCTGATGAATATTTCGTAGCGTGTGTGTGTATCAACCCCATTAAAACAACCAGAAAGTTGCAGTTATCTCTGATCACTTGAGGTATTTACGCATATCGTTGATTAATATAAATTACAACCATATTTTATATCTGCCTCGAGAAAATGTTCGAATTGGATTTGTTTTGTTTGTCTCCCACCACATAGTTGTACACCACCAAATTATTGACAGCCCTTTCGTGATTATCGACCGAAGAAAGCTCAATGATAAAAGTAAAAATAGAGGCAATAATATGATTGCCGTCCTCGTCCAACAGCTTTACATTTTCATTAAAAATCTTTAAGCACGCTGTTGCATCTCTGGTGTTCTGCAGATGGTGCTTCTAAATACAGCCCCCACTAGAGCTAGAACTTTATCAGGTTAAGTGACAGTTGCGTCTTACCAGGCCTAGTTGGGCATATGATGATTGCTCTGATTGCTCTGATAGAATTTGGTAGCTCTGAATGATGTTTGATTGGTTCTTGATTTCCTATCACTGAGAGATCATTGACATTCATGTTGCTGAAAAATGTAATAATTATATTAAGTTATATTGTTTTCGATGCAGAAGACCAACCTTCACCATCGGATCAAAAACATTAACGACGTGGAATTTATAGGAACAGGATCATTATCAACAAAGATAGCAAATTAAGTTACATCTGAGTTGGAACGAATTTATCCACGATGCGATGGCCACATTTTCTACAGGTTGATACTGGCAAAGAATTTCTTGTGTCGGTAACATCTCTGATGAACTAACATAACGTCAAAATCAGACCGCAATTCATAGCGATCATGCAATCATTGAGCGATTTAATCGAACACCTGCTCTGCGATTATTGGATATCAGTATGCGCAGGATACATCCACCAAATTTAAGTCTGGGAGAAGAGATCTCCTGAATAGGTTGCAAGACTACCGATATTGATAGCTGCGTTAAATAATGGGATTACTCGTGGAAATTGAAGGAAATCTATAAATGCAATCTCGAAGAAACACAGACCAATGACGGCTTATGAGAGTCAGCAACATGATTCATTCATGTCAGTAATGTGACTGTCTGATATTTATATGAACCTGATGTACTTGCAGGGATAAAAAGAGCGACCGACCCAGTATGGAGTGTAACCACGCATGAAATTCCCAGCGTGGTAATATACATGGGTAGACCTGCGATATACAAATGAGATTAAACTGCTCCTCAACATGTATTTGTACGTTAACAATTACAAGTAATTTCTAAAGATACACAATTACCACCGCCGTCACATTTGTGAAGGGTGTTTCATACTGGTTCCTCGACGTCGATTACATTCAAAACAGGTCAGCATCACATTTGCTTCGCGTGTATGGCTGAGATTACTATTAATTCTATCCAAATTAAACTGTAATGTTTTTTTATGACAATACTGTCACTACATTACTGCGTTACATCTCACACAGTGATTGTTTTGTTTTTGTTTCAGTGTCATGATAAACTTAACATCAAGACCAAAATCGTGCTTTGTTGCCACATCGTCAATAAGTAGCTAATGCTTTTCCTTACTATATCTTTTAACAACGACGCGTCGATTTCCATAGTTTAATTATTATTCATTGTGCAGGCTATGATAACCCTCCGTAGCTAAAGACAATCCTCTTACTGTCAACGCTGCTAAATGAATTAAATCTTACCATTCGATAACATCATGGACAATCCAAATATTAGTGTCCACAATAGTTAATCCATGTATATGAATGATTAGTTATATCAGATCATATAGTTCATAGAGATTTATACATAGTTAACGCGCTCTCAAGAACATATACAAAAACAATAATAATACCATTGTTTTAAAAACAACGAGCATTTGTTTCTTTGATGATCTAGGAATTTCAATATTAGTATTTTGTTTACGTGTATCTGCTGGACTAGAACACATGGTACAGTTAAATCTGAGAATTTTTTGTTGTGTAACATAAATAATTGTTGCTGAAGAGAATCACAAACTATATTCCGACTTGCAACCATCAGATCTACAGGCCTCCACAAATTCCAAAAGTCACTCATCGCAGTCTGTAATCATTGAATATTATCCGACTGCACTCTGATTAATTGTTTAAACTCTTCAGCGATTCATAAAAAACTCTATGATCATGAAGCATTTCCTCAGAATAATCTAAGAATTCTTGTAACAGCGTTGTGGCGATGTCTCGACAAAACGTGGTGGTTGGCCATGATCACATGATAAAACATTATTACAAGTCGATAACCACTTAATAAACCTTTTCAATACTCAACGGATACCTTGAATATATCATCCAGATAATGATGTTAGGAATATATTTTGTCCAGGTGTCCACATATCTCCCTTCCACCAAAAGAAATAATGATAAGTATGAGATTTGACACCTCTTTCCTTCATATCTCTCTCTCTCTCTCTCTCTCTCTCTCTCTCTCTCTATCTCTCTCTCTCTCTCTCTCTCTCTCTCTCTCTCTCTCTCTCTCTATCTCTCTCTCTTTCTCTCTCTCTCTCTCTCTCTCTCTTTCTCTCTCTCTGTGAGTCGGAGTCAGTGCAACGATATCCAGATTCTGAAATTATTAAATCGCGCGTATTGTTTTACCATAACCGCCAGGTCCGTTGTGATAAACGGTTTTATGTCTTGCCAAAGTACCATATACCGATAGTGCTGTTGACGGTTGTGACATTTTACTAATTTTGTAATATGTCTCAACTGGTGCAGATTCAAAATAACTGAGCTTTTCTATATTCTCCATTCACCCCATGACGCATCAACACCGAACTGTAATTACATTAACAACTATGAGTAATTTTAACTGATATAAAATAAATCTTTGGCGACTCCAACGGCGATATCAGAAAATATGTTTATCATTGAGAATACGTTTCCCGAAACATACGCTAAAATTGAAAACCTTAGATGTGTAAACTGTGGTGAGTCACATTCAATGTTTATCACAAATGTTTGCTTCCAACTGATAAATTAACATTGTTTTGCTCTAAAAAATATATATATCTTTATCTGTTGCATCAGCAACTATAAAAACGAGCTCAGCGTCGTCGGTGATTAATCATGCGCAATGCCGTTTATAATCATATAATGTTTCTTGTGTAAATTTCCATATTAATTTTTGCGCAGCTCTTTTGCAAGTTTAATTTCATAGTTTCTGATATCGTAATTGACATCTTCGTCGCTCCCCTTGATATAATCAGGGAGTTTTGCTAGCCATACTTGCTTTTGTGGACGATACGATATTATTGCTTTACTCACGGTTAACGATATAAATAGCTTTGCATTTATCATATATCGCTACAAAACTATTGGAGTCCAACCACGGTTATTGAAATGACGACCATGCCAGAGACACTCGGATAAAGGTTTTCAGATGTAAACTCGAATGACTTAATACATGCGAATCCAGTTAAGTCAAAATCTTTCAATGTTCCATTTATCGCAACCCGAGTCATCTCGTTTGTTAGATGTACAAATCTTTTTAAAATACATAGCACACTCTCCCATTCCATGAACACTTCCAGGATAAGATGCAACCATATCAACTGGGATAATATCCCTATATTCGTATATTTTATTACACAATCCGTCGTGTCCGTATATTGACAAGAAATTCCGACCGTGTTGGCCTATATGAATTTGGTATTGATAAAAATGAGCAGCAAATGACAAAACAAGGAAGTAATCGTTCAAGTATATCATTAACGTATATTTCTACGCAATCTCATGATCTCGACATGATAAGATCCTGTTCTATAAATATCTCCATTAGACCGAACAAACTGATCATAATTTCCACATTCGGAACTTTGAAACAACCAAAGGATATATGATCACTGTTACTGATATTTCTGATAAAATAGGACATATCAACGTCATACAATTTAACAGTTAGAGCTCTTGGAAATAATGTTATGAATGGTGTCCACGCGTGCGCGTTATCTTTAACGATCTCTTTTGAAGATACCTCTGATTTATACTTTGATTCGTACGGTTAGTGTTTTTACCCTGATTGTTATTTATTTTCCAACTTAGCAACGTTACTGAGCGTAGCTCCATTTTCTCGAACTCGCTCAGCCTACTCGTTTATTTGGTTAATTTGTCGATATTATCTGATAAATCGCATTTAATAATTGGGGTCTCGACATTCAACAACAAAATATAATAATAACTGAAAATTCATGTACACCTCGCCACTATGTCAGCAATGTGGTGGGTGCTAATCTTGCACTCCCCTATGTTGATTGGGACGAGGGTGCAAAACGTTTCCGTTATCAGGATAAATCTGTTGTTTGTAGAGAAGGGCCCTGGATGTGATGTAAGTTTGAATTTGTATATAATGTTGTAAATAATTTGCATTTGTATATAATGCTGTAAAGATATGTAAATATGCTCCATAAGTTCAGATTGTTTGTTGCACCGTCCGTTGGAATTTAGTGTATATATAAAATTGTAAATAATATGCGTATGGTGCTGTCCATGCATACCTCAATAATAAGAAATGCAAATAGTGTGTTTTGTTAAAGAGAGTGTGTGTGTGATTAGGATTTTTAACGTAGCTTTAACAATTTTTCAGTCATATCGCTACGATGTATAGAGTGAGGAAATTTATGGTGATGTCTAGCACTGGGGAATCATGCAGCATACATGGAAAATGATGTCCCACCCAGTCACATTATCTTGACACCAGGCCGACCAATCCTAACACTAACCTTTTAATGCTGAGCGCCATACAATTAGGTCAGTAACAACGATGAGTTTGCGGTATGTTGCTTTTGTTTTAATGCATGCTCAGAAATGATACTTTTTAGTTGTGTATTCAGCGATAAGTCTCGGTCATATCTAAAAAGTTGAAACTCGACTGACTGGCTCATTATGTAGAATGTTGACACTCTTAGTAGATGATACTTTGATGACGAATTCAAGACACCACTATTACAATACACCGAAGCCTTTTACTTCCTGTTTGACCACAAATGGGTTCATCGTCATTTCGTTTTAATACCACTAACATAGATCCAGAAGATACAGCTATCTCTCCCATGATTGTTAGAATTGATTCCTCGGAGTTTGTAATTTTACCGTTTTTAGCACCTGGAACCCGAAGAATAATATCTGGCAACGGGATATTGCTCGTCTTTAATCATCCTTGCTGATCCTAACAAACAGCAGCAGAGAGGGTGAATCCTACAACGTTTTCAGACAAAATTTTGATTGAAATCCTAAAACGAGCCTTCCTACGATCTTATTTTAACCAAAAAAATGTGAACCCTACAACGTTTTCAGACAAAAAATTGATTGAAATCTCCCTACGAAATCATTTTAACTAAAAAAATGAAAACGATTTTTTAATTAATTTTGGTCGCAACTTGTTGTCATCCACCCTCTCTGCTGCTTAGTGATTTCATCACTGGGTTAACAAAAAATAATAAATGATTTTAACCGAATATTTGATCCAGTCTTTAGGATGAAAATCATTTATGATTTCACAAACAGACTAATCGCTAACACCTCTTCTTGTAAATCAATCAGATTATTTGACTGGTCGGTGAGTTTGAAATTAATTCTGGTTAATGAATTATTATGACATCGCATATAGACAGGATTAATTGGGTTTTCAATAATTAGGAATCCTGGAGGAGCTGTTGGTGCAAATGAATAAAGAATATATCCTTGCTGAGCTTGATTTGATCGTTCGAGATTAATCTGATAGCTTCCTTCGATAACATCACACACTAAATTAAGTGCAATCACCGTTGAAATATTCACGTTGAACGGAGCGATATGCCTACCACCACCATCTGGATCATTATTATGTTTGAGGAGGACAGTTGAGTCTGATTTTTGTAGTGCTTTGATATCGGTTTTAACAATTTTTGCTAATTCATCAGCGTTGTATTTCGGAAACTTGAAATTACGCAGGTTGTCTTCTGTGATATTGTAATCGGTTAGGAATCGTTGTTTATTGTCGCTGTTGTCATTAATTATTGTTTGAATAATTAGTTCATAGATATATTTCATGTCCGATATAAGCTGATTTATTATTTCAACGTGTTTTTGCGATCTTGTTTTCCGTAGTTGTTCTAGTTGTGTGTCATATAATTGTTTAATCTCATTAAAATAACCACGGACGTCAGTTAGCGTAAATGAAATAGTAACAGATGAGTCGGTTGTTCTTTTAATGATAAAATCCCATTGCAATGTGTCTTTGTTGGTGAATATAAATCTATCGGCGATTCTTCCTTTTCTTATATCAGATAAATTATCTCGATAACTGGGATTGATTTCATGATATGATTGTACATCCGTGGTTAAGTCGGCGGTGGATTTTTCCGGTGGTTTTTCAGGCCATCCTAGTACGGTTCTAATAGAACTTTGATAGATATCTACGACGTATCCTTCTGTGCTTATCTCAATTGCGGATGATAGTGTCGGCTCATGAACTGTTATAGCGATTTTTGATTCTTTTCCAGTAATCGATTTTATTCTACGCGCGAATTCATTATTGATTTGTTCGATTTGGTATGACCCTGTTGGTATCGAAACGACGTTCCAATCTGGTGTTCCGTCGGGTTTATTCTTATTTGCAAACACCAGTGAATTATTCGGTTGTTGACCACCAAATGGTTTTGATCTGATATTAGGCCAACTGTGGTACACTCGTAGTTTTGCTAGCGCTATCTCCTTCACTGGGACCGGAGAGGGGAAATTCACACTGAATTCTGGATTCGTTGATGTTATTGATATCATGCTTGTTTGTACTGGGTTCGTGTTCTCCACTATTTGTTGAAGTAATTCCTGCGGTGTTGTCATTGTTATTATACTCATGATTTATTTCTAATTTTGGTATCGAGGAATCATAAATACTGACCATCACTGAGAACTCACAATCTGGTAATGTTGATATTATTGAGATCATTTTGTTTTTTGGGTTCGTGTTTTCTGATTCCATCGGTGTTGTCATTGTTATTATACTCATGTTGTCGCTCTAATTTCGATATCGCGGAATCAAAAATACTGACCATCGCTGAGAATTCACTATCTGATATAATCGTATTATCGAGTGACGACGATATCATCAATGATAATTGCGAATATGCGGTTGATGCAATATGAAATTGAAGTAAGTAATTCTGCAGTTTACTCTGGCTGCATGATGATATCTTTTTTGCTATCCCGGTTGATATACCCCCGATTGTAGCCACCGCAGAAATGCAAATTGGAACTACGACCGGGGCAATCATTGTAACCGATGCAAGTATTATTCCGGCGCCAGCGAGAACGCTTGACACCGAGTACATAATAACATCAATTGCGGTGATTCTTCGTCGGTATTTTTTTATTTTTATTTGATACTCCTCAGTGAGGGTTTTGAGTCTATTCTGAAATTCTCTGACCTGATCATAGCGACATTGAGTTGATGAAATCATTGTTATTTTAAAAATACTAGCGTTTTCAATTGTGAAATCCTTTCAATTTAGTTATTTACTTCGCATATGAATTCTAAGCACCAGGATATTTTTGATCTAATCGTACTATCAACCGCGACAATCTCAAATTCTTCTTCACCCCGGATAATTACTGTTGCGGTGCCACCAAAACAGGTTTTACCGCTTACGATGATATCAAATTGCTTGTCAGAGATTAACGTCATCCTGTAGATACCAGGGGGCCACTCCCCGATATTGACTTTCAATTTAGCATTAGAGTCTTTTATCCAATCAAAGGTCCCATGCTTTACCCTTTCAGAGGTTTCTTTTAGTTTAGCAATATCGTCATAAATGTCGAGATAGGTTTTTTTGATGTCGATATATTTCATCATCGTTCCATCGCGGTTACTAAAAAATGAAAACAAAAAGAGGTCTATTTTCAAAACTTCTTGCGTGCCATAATGCCGGCTGAGTTGAGAATATGTCGTCGTGATAATGTTTCCAGAGCCCTCAAAGAACTTATTAGCCATTTCGCTGATGCATTTTTGTTCATCAATAGCTTTTTTAACTTCAGCGAGAGTCATTCCTGCCACAAGCGGGTTTCCAAAGAATCTACCAACAATGTCGTTAGTGGGTTTTTGATCTTCTATTAGTTTAGAAATCTCGAGATAATTTGCCTTGAATTCTGAAGCAGTCATCATCCTTCCAGCTTCCTTGTTAGCGAAGAATGAATTCAACAAGTCTTTAATTTCAGTGAGAGTCATGCCAACCACAAGCGGGGTTCCAAAGAATTTATGTATAACATTTTTGCGAAAAGAATTATAACCTCGTATATGATCATCCAGCTCATTGCCGTGGGTGGTAATCTTGTTGTCTTGGGTGGTAATCCTGTTGTCTTGGGTGGTAATCCTGTTGTCGTTGTCGGTAATCATGCGGTTGTTGGTGATAATCATCTTGTTGTGGGTGGCAATCGCGTCTGTGATCGTAGACACAAGTGCGCCTGGTTTAAGTCGTCCGTCGTTGGAATACAGCGCAATAGAGTTTTCAGCGGCGTCGTGCTGCCGTATCAAAATGTCATTCAATGACACATCACTGAATTTCAATTTACCCTGTTTGTCTTGAAATACAACTATTTCATTAGGATCAACACTTGTTAAATTTAACGTCTCAGCTATTTCATCTTCAATTATTTTTTTTACATCCTTGATAGAATCAGGTGGTGCAGTGCCATCGGGTTTGGGTTTCAAAGATCTCCCCCAAATATCAATCATGTTATTGTAAAACTCTTTCTCTCTCTAAAAAGCGATTGCTGGTGTAGTCATTTACGACAATATGAGGTGGTTTTCCGCTTGGGTTACTCAAGGAGTTAGAAATAGCGTCAAGGACATTTAATACTTCGCTGCCACATATTGGTGGGTCATTGATTTGTTGTGTTGGTAGCGTAGAATACCAAGTCTTCATTGGAAATTGTTTTATGTAACGCATAAACTCTTTTGGTGGGGGTAATCCATATGAATCAAAATAGACAATCCCACGTGGATCAATAGCGTATGCAACCCAGTGAGTTCCAGGTCCGGTGCTGTTATCGAGATTAATAATACCTGTTTCAGTTTTGTTTGGTTGATGTGGTAATTGATCTTTCATAAAAACACCTCTGAAATTTTTAATCACTAGTTTTTTAGCCGCATCCATTAAATCAAAATTGGACATGGGAATCTTCGATTCCTGAATTAATAAATCGTTCCTGGTAGTCTTAGACCCTTTCCGCTGTACCATGAATACGGGGTTCCTGGTAGTCTTAGACCCTTTCCGCTGTACCACGAATACGGGGTTCCTGGTAGTCTTAGACCCAATCCGTGAACGGATCGTCCCTTTTTTTTATATCCTTTCCCAGTTGCTTTCTTTAGTGCCATTCCTGCTGCAGTACCAACGGCTCCTAACGCAGCCGCTTTAGCCACCGCTGGGGCTGCTGCTGCAATCAATGCTGGAATCGCAGCTAACAACGGAAATATACCGCCTATTTTAATCATATTTTTGATAGCAGCCGCAGAGAGAGTAATCTGAACACCTTTTTTGGCTGCAAGTGCATCATTGAAATGTTTCACCTGACGAGTTGTCAGCGATAGTTTATTTGCACCACCAGTCATTTGGTTGGGTTTCAACGTGATTGTGGTTCCACATTTTTTAGCTGATTCCGATTGCAATTTTTTTAATTGACCGGGAGTTAACGCAACACTAATAGCACTATATGACATGTTATACATAATAGATTGATTCTAAATCGTTTACAATTTCAATGAAAAATCGAGAAAATCAATCAAAGATTTTCTACTGGGGCATCTAACACTCTCATTCTTCCTCCAACACCTTCGAGTAGCATTGATTTATCACTAAGAATGACAGCAACCGCTCTATAATTAGCAATACCACCAGGACGGGTTCCACGGGCTCTAAAGTGTTTATCAACAACAGATTGTCTCATCAAATCGAGATGTTCCAATGAAAAGTAATAAATCGGATAGAGGCTTTTAAAATCCAATTGTGATATTTGCAAACCAGTATCCACATTTTGATCACGTGCCATAAACGACAATAGGTTATGATATACACGTGCAATATGGTTGTGAGTGTAATCAAGTTGTACATCTTCAGATGGTTCCTGTTGTCCGTTTATTCTCAGTGAGACCTCTCTAACACCTAACTGATCAAATATCATATGACTTCGTTGTTGATTACCAACTCGTGCATTATTCTGTAACGCCACAAATATATGACGTGGAGCTGAAACCCCTTGTTTTGATGCCAGATGCCAAGTAAATATATCATCAACATTGTCTTGTTTAATATCCGTAGTCACTGATAACCAACTCAACAATGACTTTCCTCCTTGTTCCATAAATGACAAAAATTTTTCTTCTGCTGTGATCGATGGAGTTAACACTGGCATCCACAATGCTAGTTTTGTTAAAATGACTTTACCATCAGCAACACCAGCATCATGCCATATTGCATCATTATCAGTACCCTTTCGTACAAGCGCTACTGTGTGTTTAGCTCCATAAATAACCTTTCGGACATTTCTACAGAATCCAAAAATATGATGCAGTGGAATTACACATGAAAACTGTCGACGCTGTCCATGCAACGTTGCTACGCGTGTTGCAAACCCTAGGTTATAGTTAGTGATATTATTTATGACATCAAAAGTACCAGCTGGTCTTGTATATCCGGCTGGTGCTGGATCAACTGCGGTAGCTTGTGTTGCCTTGACTCTAGAATACTGGTTGTGTTCAGGGTGATCAGTAATATCCTTAGAAAACATCATAGATGGACCAGCTGATCTTGTATAATCATCAGAGTATCTCGCTAACCCTATGATTGTTGTGGCCACATCAACTTCACGGTCAATGGATTCAATTTCCTTTCCATCAATGAGATATCTAGCGCTTTCAAATAACGCCATGATCCCATTATTAACAAAACCGACTTTGATAGTTGGGTTATTGTCATATGGTGTATTAGCATCGACATTTGTTACAAGTTCTCCTTCTACTTCAATAAATGCTTCACACGGTAGAAAATATTTACTGGTATCATGAACTTGAAGTTCAATTCGCGATCGGAGATCTGGTTGTACTGCGTGATAAGAATAAAATTGAAAATCGCGTACAGAATCATTCTTGCCAACTGGGGCATCCATATCAAATGCTGGATCAGGTGACCTTTTGAACATTTATTCTATTTATCAGAGTCTAAATCGCGATTTTTCATTTCATCGTCGTGTTTTTTTAAAGCCACTTCCTACTATCATGTTTGCTATCATGTTATTTTGGTCCCCTTGATTTATCAAGGGAGTCACCATCGACGCTAATTTTTCGTCTACTGCGTTATTTATAATTCTACTAACACTTGCAGGCATTTCCGCTGTAGACGGTAACGGTTTCTTTTTTCGTAAATCACTTCGTGATTTCACTAATGATGTTAATTTATTCTTCGCAGTTGAAAATGCTTTTCCAGCAAGATCTCCAACAGCACTAATCCCCTTATCACGAATAACATCAATTGCTTTCATTGATAATTGTTTAGCTAACGGCATCACTTTTGGAGCCATTCTCGCAAATAACCCTGCAATGGTATTGCCTAAACCATCTCCGTAGTATGCTCTATAAACTGGAAACCGTGAATTAACTACATAGACGAGGGTTGGTTTATCATGATTGTAGTGTATGATCATTATTTTAAATCAGAAACAATTTTTCAATTGACTTTTCAATTCAGTCACTATGATACCCACTTTCCACTAACTCGCCAATGAAATCTCGATATGTGCTGATATCCATGATACCACCCTGAAATAATCGTCTACAGATATCAGCTGCTTCATTAATTATTTCCGGTGAGTTATTTCCGGCTCGTTTTCCTCCGATGAGAACCTCTAATCGTGATATATCACTGAGAACACTACCAGGACATGAAATCCAAGGATTTTCCCTCGAAGAGTTTCCAACTAAACCACTGCCTGAAAATCCTTTGGTTTTATCAGTGATACCGGTTGCACCTTTTTCATGATCAGCCTCTCTCGTTATTTTCATCGGTTGGGGGGATTGTGTTATATCAATAAATTTTGATTGTTCTGGTAGTCTAAGAAATCCGGTATCCGATTGCTCCCCTATAGATGATTCAGCTTTTTTTATTGCTGCCATATATTCCTGAAATGTTTTATCATCTCCTTTTGCTTGAGAGGAACCTGATAGTATACGATATAACCCCCTATACCAATCTTTTTTAGGGGGAAGATTATAATCACCTTGAATATATTTTCTTCTCTGATGAAAACTCCTAGTGACAAATTGGGCTAATTCTTCCATAGAATCAAATTGTTTATTTCTCAATTCATCTAATTTACCGGGAAGAAGTATTTCATTGAATGCAACTCGTCCACTAGTAGTATCCTCCCCTTCTTCTTGAAATTCGGGTGGGGGGATATCTTCTTGAAGTTCTCGTTGTTGTTCTGAAGCGGTTGATATATCCTGAGGAAGTGTTTTCAATGATTTTTTTGTTTGTTTAGTTCTTTTTGCTATTTTTTCTAACACAGGAAGAAAAGACTCTTCTTGTTTTTTTCCTTGTTCAGAGATTGTTGACACTATCTGTTTCGTTGCTGTGGTTACTGGTTTAAACAATTCTTCAGACCCCACAGCAAAATCAGTTTGTAAACTCTGTCGTTGTTGCAGTTTATTCCGTACAGAGTCGCGAATTGGTACAAATTTCTTAATTGCATCCAGTCGTTCACGAGCCAATCGGGTTGTTAATGCTTCATTGACCATTATTTGAAATCAGAAACAATTTTTCAATTGCAAAACACTTTTTCAATCCCGACCTAACACCATCGATTTTTGACATCCCTTGAGGGTCGGCTAAAAAAAATGATTAATGGTCGGGCAATCAAATAATGATAAATAGTCGGTCAATCAAATAATGATAAATGGTCGGTCAATCAAAATTGTTCATTTTCTTGAATTAACGCCCGTAGGTTTCTAACTTTAGAATTAACCTCCTTTTTCAATTCGTATTCGTACCCCAATTCTTTTCGTATTCGTTCTACGATGGTATACAACGGAGCGAACACACTTACGTCACTGGAAAATGCGAGAGAGTCCTTAATAGAATTCTGAATTCTTTTGATGAGCGCATACTTCTTTGGTAGCATATATTTATTGTTGTTAACTCCGTATTCTATATCCTGAAAATCAGACATGATTTGATCAGGATTTAACCCATCTGATAGTTCAATATCCCAACTTTTCAATTTTGAAATCTCGGATAAAATGCTATTCATGTTTTCAGAATTCATTATTCTATAATAATGATATATTTCTAAATGAAAAATATGACGCATTAGACGTAACTAAATCGAATTTTATGTCCTGTCTTTTTTGAAATCGCCGTTTTGGTTATCCCCTCTGCAACTCTTTGTACTGAGGGTGGACAAATATCGAAGTGCCTACCGGCGCTGGTTATTGATTGAAATATTTTTTCTTCGTTAGTTATCGTATTCAAAGATTTCACAGGTCTCGCTTTTTTTGAGCATTTTCCAGTCTCTCCTCTTTTCAAATTCTCACTTTGTGTGATAGCTTGCAGATTTGATAAAGAATTGTTTTTCGGATTAGAATCCTTGTGATCAATGACAGAATCATCCTCGATCAATCCATAAAAACACTCAAATGCGAAACGATGATTGAGATAAGTTTTCTTTCCAGCACCAAACACCAAATACCCCATACCATTGTCAGCACCAACTGATTTCTTCAGTCTGCGGTTTCTTACAACACCATCACTGGATGCTTCATAATTTGTGATCACAGGGTGTTGTCTGAATTCTTGGTTCATTCGTATACATAATACTATTGTTTGTCTAATTCATCGTTTGGTTTAATGATAAATCTTTCGATGTAGTCTTGAGGAGTTCTTATGATTTTATCCTTGATACTGACTTTGTCAGTGTCAAGAATACTGACTTTGTCCGCGTCAAGAATACTGACTTTGTCAGCGTCAGGGTTAAAATTTCTGATTGATTGTCCATTTTTTATTCTTTTATCATAATATCGCTTCAACTCCCTGTATCGCTTACCACCGCAATTCAAACACAACTGAGATTTTCCCCTAACCCCAACTCCACATCGTATGCATGGTAACGGACCAAGGCTTCCACGACGAAAGCTTTGCATATGATACCCACAGAACTCATTTCTGCATGATTTGTTACACGGGATTACTGATCCAATCATAAGCCACTTGCAGTGATTCATATATAAAAATCTTTCATTTAAATGCTTGTTTTAATTATAGCATGAAGGAATTAGGGAGAACGCCTTCGAAAAATGCTGATAAGGAGTTTAAGAGATTATTAAAAATCAATCCTAGATTTAATCTCGATAAACCCAAAAAACGTAACAAACGTCCAAGAGACGGAAACATGAAAGAGTTTAAGAGATTATTAAAAATCAATCCTAGATTTAATCTCGATAGACCAAAAAAAACCAAAAAACGTCCAATAGACGGAAACATGAAAGAGTTTAAGAGATTATTAAAAATCAATCCTAGATTTAATCTCGATAGACCAAAAAAACGTAACAAAATCAATCCTAGATTTAATCTCGATAAACCCAAAAAACGTCCAATAGACGGAAACATGAAAGAGTTTAAGAGATTATTGAAAATCAATCCTAGATTTAATCTCGATAAACCAAAAAAAACGTCCAAGAGAGATTACCCCTGGAAAGATGCCCAATTCAATCTCGATATAGTTTCTAATATACCAAAGAATACAATTCTTGATAAAGCCATGATTAGTAAAATCAGAGACTGTTTTAATGAATTCAAGCGTGATGGAGCATCTTATTGTCGGTCAACATTTCGAATTGATGGTGTTGTTGATGCTACCATGACTGATGAAAAAGCAGCAGTGATAATTTCACGTGTTGGGGAAAAACGGCATTTTTTCCGAATCAAATTCATTATCGATGTCGATGGCAAATGGATTATTAAGGATAAATTTGAACCAATCCTCAAGAATAAAAAAGCTGTCATTGTGAGTAGAGATTCCAAACCAGGGATTCTAACCGGCATTGATAAACCATACTACGAAAGATCTTATCCCGTAACAGCAATGGTTTATGGGATATATCCGTTAAATGATAAACCCGATATCGCAAAACTAGCTCCTATGAAATATTCGTCAGGGCTTAATTGTGTAGCAGAACGAATAATAGAACACTTCACAAATGCATCCCGAGGAAATAAACTAACTGATCTGCGACGTAGGAAAATAACCGAGTGGGAACTGACAGTGAAACAGCATGGTGCAAAGATTTCTGATATAGCTAAATTAGAAACATCATTACGATTCCCAATAACCGTTATGACGATAACCGGAGAGGTTTTATACGAACCGAAATATAACAAAAATGGAGCACCAATACAGATTATTGATCATAACAAACACGCGTGGACACCTGCGGTAACAATATTTCCACGAGAACGAACCGTGAAATATATCCCGAAGGAGTTCGTCGGGGATGTTTTCTATGAAGAGAAATTATTCGATGCTATTCATGCGTTGTGTAAGGATGATCCTGTGTCAGTGTGGTTACTTAGAAGTGATGAAGAATTCGATCAATTTGTAAAACCAAATGGTGAATTATATCGCGTTGAAGAATTAGATAACAGAATGAGAAAAATCGCTAGTGATTTTTCACCGGAGAATTCCCATGAAAAACTACTCACGGATAGTTTTACTATTCCATCAGTGGTAGCTCACTTCGCAAGAGAAAAAAACTCATGGCGTCCAACACGAAGTGATTTTCTCGAGGATGTTAAATTGAGTTGCGTCGAATTTGGTCATGGAGGACTGTGGAATACGAAATACTCACGTGATGGTATGATTTCAATTGATATATCCGCGTGTTATCCCGTAAGTTTTCTCGGGTATGGGGAATGCGCTGAGTACTTCAAACGATTTGGACACCCCACGCATGAAATGACTCGTGTTGCGATTAATGGACCATTGCCTGATTTTGATTTAACCGGATTCGCTCGTGTGATATCATTCGAATTAGCTACAGGGTTACATCCGTGTAGTTATGTTTGGCTCGGTAGACACCTATCTGAAAAGGCCTGGATGCCAATAGTGCTATTGAGATATATGATTGATTGTGGTATGCTAATATCGTTGATTGTTTCCGAGGCTATTATATGCTATCGAGCTCAGAAAGAAGTTTGGCTACCACAACCAAATCTAGATAGAATAATCAACGAACTACGAAAACAGTTTCCAGATTTCAGTGAAGAAGAAATCATAAATTGGTCTAAGAAGTTATTTGAAATTAAAAAAGAACAAGCAAAAGATCTCGGAAGAAGAATAATCGGTAAATTTACCCAGGGTGGACGATACGATAACGCAAAATACTCTTCACGGTTGATCATAGATGTCGCTGAATACGATTTTATTGTAGCGGATTTAATGAAACAGGGAAAACTTGTATCCCGTAAGGATGCTTTTCTATCCAATGGTGAGAAATTAGGTACGGTTGTTACCTACTGTGATGGATATAATTCCCAGTACACACATTTGAGAAGTTCAATGCTAGCCTATGCTTCAATTAATCTATTTTCGATGATAAATAGATTTCCTAATACCGCGGTTAGAGTGGCCACTGATTCGATGTATATACACAATAAGTACAAATCAGCTGTAGCTAAATTCACAGATCCCGAAGAAAATTGGGGGCGTTGGCGATTTAAAAAGGAGATGCTACATGAGTATTGTGAATCCGCAGACGTTGCCATGGATGATAAATATCTTTGTTGTAACCGTATTGAAATTCAATCAGAATTTTCTAATGCACCACCGGTATCTGATCCAATATGTAGATACAAGACAGTTTATTTAAACGGCTGTGGTGGGTCAGGAAAGACAACTCGTGCAATTGAATTATTTCGTCGTGGAAACGCTAGCGTTTCTAACATGATTGTGCTAACACCGACTCACAGACTCGCCAGAGAGATGATACAACGAGGGGTAAATGCTTGCAATTATCACAGCTTCTTTCGATGGAAAGGTGACAAATGGACTCCTGATCGAATGGGTGATAAATTCATTCCTGAAATCATAATCTGGGATGAAATATGCACAGTGTCATTAGATGTATTAAAAACATTTCTTGAGTGGTTGTTAACCAAAAACACAAAAGTCGTCATGTGCGGGGATCAAGGCCAACCACCACCATTTGTCGGTGCATCTCCACATGAATGGCTAAAGGGTTTTGTAGACTACTATGAAGAAATCACCACTGATTATAGATCACTTGATGAACGATTACGCGAGTTCAAAGCGCTAATTACATTACAACCGGATAGAATCCAATGCGAAATAGCGCGTGAAGTGATTTCAGAAACCCCAATGAATGATTTCTGGGAAGCGTGGAGACCAAACGATTTGATCATTGCAAGTAGAAAAATAATCAGGGATACACTTCAGATGAAGTTATTTGAATTGCATAAAGAAAAATTTGCAACGCTTCCAGTACCCCTTTGTTATAGGCCATCGGATACACGAAAACAGAATATTGAAGTTGATATTCCAGGACAGAATGAAAAACAAATTCTGGTATTAAATGATATTGTGCTGGTTGATATCAATGTCGTTGAAGATGCATTGCGTGCTAATAAATCCCCGTGGACGCTAGGATACGCAGCAACAATACACTCTTCACAGGGATTGACTATATCGAATACAATTGTTTGGATGGTGGATAATCACATCGAATGGTCGAATTTAGTCTATCTCGCAGTATCCAGAGTACGAAACATAAATCAACTTCGAAGAGTTGTTTTCGATGATAATGACACAACAATAAGTGATATTGATGTTAGCATCATTAATAAAAAACTCTCCGGTTACAAACAACAGGACAAAAAAAAAACAACGAGAATTTGATATTGATGCTGAACTAATAATCACTTTGAAGAAACAACAGAATAATCACTGCGCGAGTTGCAATTGTATAATGCGTTGGCAGTATTCGGATAAGGATCCTCGCCAATTCACCGTAGACAGAAAAAATAACAATCTCGGTCATGTCAGAAATAATGTGATGTTGACTTGTCTTGAGTGCAATAGACGCAACGGTGCTAGTTAAGACCATGCGGTGGCAATTGAGTATCCTCGGGAATCACTTGTAGTTGTTGTCGAGTAAAACCCCGCTGAGGGGCAGTTGAATCCAGTTTATAGACTGGAGGTCTACCAGTTGATCGTGTTATACTAGATATCTTATGCGTAGTGACGCTCCAAATAGGATCAGTAGCCCTTTTTCTACCCCCTTCAAGCTCTCCTGGTTCGTATAAGTACCTCACAATGACACTACTACCAAGAATTGGTTCTTTGAAATCTTTTTGTGGTTGTACGGGTATTGACTTCTTTTTAATCGCGTTGATAGGTTTCATGTTGATTGTTCTAGTAATCTCGTTATTCAGTGCAGTAATCACAGATGGTAATCTTTTAACCCATTCACTGGATCGCTTTTCTTGAATGAATTCTTTTGCGTATTGATATCCAAATAACCGCTCAGCAATCGTCCGATTAAATCGTTCTACAATGGCCTGATCGCGATGTAGCGCAGTATGCCCTCGTCGTATGATGACATTATGATGTTTCATTGTAGATAACACTGCACCCTGAAATTCCTTGCCAGGATCAACCTGCAATAGATTTGGCCAGTGCAGAGGACCTCGTCGATAAATCCTTTCAAATGCAGAAGCTACTTCAGTGGCTGATTTTGTTTTCAGCGGTTCTGCTTCTTTGTATCGACTTGCAATATCAACTACGGTTAACGCATATTTGTAACCACGATCATGTGGCAGAAATAATATATCAGCCTGATGAACTTCATTAGGAGCGGTCACATCAAAATGCGAGAATTGAATTTGTTTAGGCGGTGGTAGATAAATTTGCCATAGTGCCTGTTTGGATAACCAATTAGCCGCAGTGGTTTTTTTCACTTTTGCAGCACTAGCGAGTTTATTGATTGCAGCGTTACCCCTCCAGTATCCCCTCGGAGAATAATAAATTGATTCCATATTATTAATTACCAGCACCTATCATCAATTTACTTTCCATAGCCGATTTTATCAAAAATGAAGACAATTTTTCTTTGAAGGATTTATCAGGAATAGCATTTAACGCATGAATTAATTTCACATCTGCTAGATGCCTGTGTTGCAGATTGCTGCTTTTATAAGCAACATCATGAAGGTGACAGGCCTTATCAATGGCGTTTATTGGTTCTTCACCGGGGTTGGGTTGATTTTGATTATTGAGTCTGATATCAAGTCTGGTTCCCGGTCCACAGTAGCTATATCCTGGGAGGTGCTTTTCTCCGGGGTACTTTGCCCATGGGGTTCCAGGGAGCTTTGCCAATTTGGCTGCGATATCACCTCCTCGTTTTTTTTTAAATCAGATTTCATAGACACAAATCTAAATTTCTTTGTACCACATTGCACGCATTTACCAGAAAGCGCTGATCGGTTATTTTTAGTTGTAATCGTCGTCAAGTCATCTGTGCCAGTACGCGTTTTACACTTCACACAATATAGATCCATAATTTATGTATAGAAATATGGATATAATTGATTTTTCAGCGACTAAAACAAGAGAACCAATTAAGCATCATGCAGCGCTACCAAACTCTATCCGGATGATTATAATCGGGCCATCTGGATCCGGTAAAACGCAATTGTTACTCAATTTAATAATGAGATGGATGAAGTGGGATAAGTTGTATTTAATTGCCCCTAGCGTAGATGATCAACGATGTTATGAAGTGTTAAAGGATTTTAACGAGAATGCATCAGAAATTAAGGGTGAGAACGCCATTGATTTTATAACCGATATCGATGAAGCACCGAGTATTGATGATATTGATGGAGATATTAACAATTTAGTCGTATACGACGATATAATGTTGGATAAACAAAAGAATCCTGCTAGAATATTTTCCCGTGGGCGTCACAAAAACACTGACGTGATATATGTCACTCAACGCTACACTCAGGTTCCAAAAGTCATCAGAGATAACTGCAATTATTGTCTGTATTCAACGGAGTTGATACTCATACTCTTAGAAATATTTGGCAGACATGGTGTTCTGATATGGACTTCAATCAATTTCGAGATTTCTTTAGTCATGCTCAGTCGACTCCGCACGGATTCGCAACAATAAATCTACATGATCCTCGGACACGATATCGTATCGGACTTGATCAAATATTCGGTTAAAATCATTTATTATTTTTGTTAACCCAGAACTGAAAACTTTAGCAGCAGAGAGGGTGGATGACAACAAGTTGCGACCAAAATTAATTAAAAAATCGTTTTCATTTTTTTAGTTAAAATGATTTCGTAGGGAGATTTCAATCAATTTTTTGTCTGAAAACGTTGTAGGGTTCACCTTTTTTTGGTTAAAATAAGATCGTAGGAAGGCTCGTTTTAGGATTTCAATCAAAATTTTGTCTGAAAACGTTGTAGGATTCACCCTCTCTGCTGCTCAAACAACAACTTTAGTTTGGTCCACATCAGCGCGATTAGCAAGCCCATCCTTGACATCGTCAATGGATGCATATCTGGATAAGTGACCATTGCGCTTGGCTTTAGAGATCTTCCGTAACGAATAACTTTCATTCCTAGTTGCTTTGCAATCGGTATTTATTTAGGGGCTATCCTGAACAACATCACCAAATCCATCTCCGTATATCACTTAATATGTTGGTAATCGCAACTTTATCACCCTAACCATTACAGGTCAACGTTGAGGATTATGTATCATCATCATATTTTATTGTCACTGATCTAGTTGCATCAATCAATCAATCAATCAATCAACAATTTCATCAATGATTAACCGATACTCATTAATGTTCATGATACCGACTGTAAATAATCTCTGACAAATAGCAGCTGCTTCATTAATGATTTCCGGGAAATTGTTGCCGGTTCTTCTTCCACCAATCAGAATTGCTAGTCGATCAGCATCGGCAAGGACGTTATTGGGACATGGAGTAACAAGGCAGGGGAGTGTTTATCCTCTCAACTCTCCTCAGCATATATAGCTGGTTTACTGGTTTAAGTTGTTGAGGAGCACCTTCGTTTTCCGAAAATTGTTTGTATTTTGGTGCAGTGTTTTCCTTGTCCACCTGTGAATGCTATAAGATGGTGTTTTGTTTTTGTGTCTCCGTTATATTTTATAATTAAGATTTTTTGTGAAGGTTATTCTTTGTTTCGTTGAACAAGTATACTAGTTGCATTAAACCATAAAATATTTGCTCCGATTGTACTCCCTACCCTAAGTCAGTGCTTATTCAGGGTATTGTACTCTCTGTTAGTGCTACAGAGAGTACTGGTTTCCTTCTCAGTCCAACTCGTTAACTAGGATTGTAATCTTCTCCCTTAGGATTATTATAATCCAAGGGCTAATTTCCTTACTTTTTGTTATAATTAAAATATATGATAACCCATAGTGACTTTGCAAGAGTCATTTTGTCTATTATGTGTTTGTTTTGTATATTAATCTGAATGATGTACGATGTCAGTGTATAAACAGCACTATCTAGGTCATGATATTTTGAGTTGTGAGTTGTTATATAACTTTTTTATTGTGATTTCGAATAATGTTTAATATTTACACATAAAACCTAGAAAGATATTTTTGACTTACCAAAAAATACAAATTAGTTAGATAGTTTTATGTGTTTTGTGTGTTTTAAAATTTTAAAATTTAATTTTATATGCTGTGGCATTTTTTCCAAAAAGCATTGTGTAATTGAGCTGTGATTTTCCGTTATTCTATGTGGTAGTCAGTTTCCAGTCCAATTCGTTATCAGTTCTTGGTTTTAGAGTTTTCATAGTCTGGAATAGACTATTTCTTATTGGTTGGTTTTTGTTGCTGAGTTTTTTATTTTTTATGGGGCCTTAGCCCTATATTTTGTCAGTCTTTTTTAATGTGCCTTTGCACATATGACTGGAATAGAAAAGTTTTCACGTTTTGCTTGTTTTCATCATTTTCAAATATAAACATTCTCACACGCTAGTGTGAGAGACAAAACGTTTTTGTTAAATTTGTTATTGGTGTTAGAAAACATGTTATTTAACAAGTATCAGGTTTGACATTTATATGTCAGTCTCCCTCGTCACCCATTATTCATAAAATAGAGGGCGGCAGGGGTTGTTTTCTAAATAGTTCTACTATAAGTATGTGTATTGTGGTGGCCATTTATACTTGACCGTTAATCTAGAAACACAAAGAGAATGCGATTGTTAATGCTAGGGCATAGCATTGTTAAGAGAGTTCAAGCTGATGTTGCCTTACCATTTATATGTAGGCAATCGAGTGATTTGTTCATATGAATGGATGGAAGATCTGGGACCAGGGTTGCAACTTCTCTACGCCACTCCAGTGAGGGGCCAGTGCCAGATATATTTTTTGTTTAATTAGGGGGAAATGAAGTAGGGATAATGCATCCCATGGATATTTTTGGGCAGATTATCCGGTTAGGCGGGATGTACTTAAGTCGTGATGTGAGATTTGTGTTGGTGTAACAAGTCCACTTCCTTGAGTGACCCAATCGCTAGCGTTGGACAGACCAATTCCAGTTGTTTCATCTGCTTGTTTCTTCCCTGTCACGGAACTACCTTTTGAGGCTGATTTCCTTTCTGCTCATGTTTTTTATTAATTTTCTTCTTTTTTCTTTTTTTTTCTTTCAAGTTGCTGTTTCATTTCTTCTTGTTTTTGTTTCCTTTCTTGCATTGTTCAGTCAATATAATTATCTACTGCTTGGTTAAAAATGTTAAACTGAGTAATATCTTCACCAGATTTGATATATGAAGTATTAGTAACGACGCAATATACATCCCAATCCCAATCAGCAGTTTGTAGAGCTTTAACATATTCGGGGCTTACATACCATATTCTATCACGATATCCATACGCGGCAATTTTCAATAATACTTTCCGGCAAAGATTTATCTGTAATGTTGGCTCTAACTTTTGTCTCTGGTTAATCCTCAGGTTGTGGTTGAGGATGTTACCGGGGTGGTGATCAAGTTGCTCGAAGACGGCCAACAATATCAACAGGCAATGTCTCAATTGGCGTAAGTAACTTTTATGTACCTTCTATAAATGACACACCAAACTTTTGACGCGCTTTAAGTTTTTGCTTGACAGAATAACGGGCGGGAAGATGTTTCTTACTTGTTTCTTACTTGCATGTAGTTCCTGTCGAACTAAATTAGCTGTGCGAGATTCCATGTTTAATGCAAACTCGCTCGTTATTTTTATTGTGATAATTTTTTTAAAACACCACCTTACAACGCTTTTCCTTTACACACACAGGATGAAGACCAGCATGTCGGTAAATAAATTATACAAACAAGAAAAAAACCGGTCAGAGGCATAGGTTTAGCTTGTATGTTCATTTTTGCGGGAAGTTTTATTTTCAAAAACAGACTGCTCTAAAAGGTGTTCTGTTCACTCTCCCCAATGTTTAACATTACTGTCGCTTGTGTTTTCATTTTTGTAGGAAGCTTAATTTTTAAAACAAACCCTCCCACAATTTAATTTGTTCACCCTCCTGCTGCTCAAACTCATACAGTCAACTCCACTTAACTGCAAATCGGTTAACTGCACACTCAGGATAACTGCACGTAGTCACGTCGGTCCCGTTTTATCCCAATGCTTTTCAATGGAAACAAACTTCGGATAACTGCACTTCGCTTAAATGCACACTCTGGATAATAGCACGATAAATTTCTGCCCTTGGCACATTATTCATTACAATTTTAATCCGGTTAACTGCACAATGTATAGTCATGATCAGTTATTGCGAGTCTACTGCTGTAGCGCTTCAAATAAGCCGAGAAATAAGCCGGTAAATGCGACTTTGTAAATGATTGACATGTAAAGGACGCCTTAGGTGGTATATACATGTATATCTGCGCCCACTAGAGAGCAATAGCGTGGGAAAAAATCATAGTACATGTACAGCATGGGAAACATTGCTCTAAACCGTTCGGGTTTGAAGAATTTCAAACCAACAACTGGATGTTTGGAAAGATGGAAAATGCGCAACGGAATTCAATTTAAACGACAACACGGCAAAGAAAACAGGATGCAGACGACAATGGAGCTGAATACTTTTTTTGCGGGAGATGACCCATCAATGTCTGCCATCAGTTTTCGAATAACTAGAGATCAATAGAATTTCTTGAAATTCGCTATAATTCATTGATCCATTGGTTGAATCAATGAAGTTGTGTTCGGAGAAAGGAAAACAAGCTTAACATTTAAGTAAAAGTTGAAAGAGTGGACTTTAATGATTGTTTATATTTATTCTGCACATATATTCGTGCCGTGCTGATTTAAAGATGTACTGTATCGTACTTCGGTTAACTGCACACTCCGGTTAACTGCATAGTCTCTTGACGGGCCCGAGGGTGTGCAGTTAACCGGAGTCGACTGTAACTGTTTAACAAATTATATCAGAATAGGAAATCTGCTCACTCCTTGGAAAATATTTGACTCATCGATTATGATGGCATAGCAAAATCTGATGAAAACAGACCACCAAAACCAGATGCGTTACTCTCTATGTCAATTCCCGAAACGATGTGCAAATTTCTATATATGCGCTACAGCAGGCTTAAGTCTTGTTCTGAGGAAAACGGGTGGTTTACTCAGGTTTTAACCTCACCATTCCTTACAAGTGTTTAATTTCGACATTGTAAGAATTTCTCAAAATGAATCTTGGGAAATTTGGGGAATACGTTAAAACAAAATATTTGTTTTTAAAACAAAATTAGCAGGATACAAGGATTTTCTTCGCTATCAAAGACAAATGTCTAACTGGATTAAAACATAATGAATCACATACTCGATCCAGCCAGATAGCGGTGTTTGATTCATTGAATGCCATATATGATGTCAGTTATAAATTATCAATTGCTTTAACTATACTTAATTATGATAATCTGAAAATTCAGAGCCATTGACGCGGTTATCATTCGCAACTTAGTTATATGCGAAGCGATAGTCATACAATAGTAGCAGATTGCGGCAGCCATATCAAATATGTTCTGATCAGAAATTTCTTAACATTTGACTGCTACCTCGTTGTTGCGGTACATAACTCGATAACAGCATAATTTGTTAAACAGAAGTCACTTATCGAATTACCCGGCGCGCAGAATTGGCTGACATGTTAAGCGACCCCCCCCCACCCTCCTTCTCTCACGGGGAAAATAATAAAATATATCAAATAATACCTAATAACCGGTGAGCCGACCAGGAAGGAGAAAACCAGTTTGACGGCAATAAATAGAACACACTTGGACGTTCTTGTGCATGTAAAGTCTTCTCATTTCTAATAATGCTCGAGAAATAGTTTTCAATTTTGTAAAATTGTACTCTTAAGGTTTTCACGCATGGGTTGGATCGGGAATCCGGGCATTTTCTCACATCCGGGCATTTCAGTGCATGGTTATGACCGCCGAGGTGAAACAACCGCCATTGTTCTAGTTACTTTAGTAACTTGTGCCGTGTGGGGAACGTTTACACATTTTAAGATATGCCTAAGATTTGCAGTGTTGGTGTTTGCACAAACCATCATATGCTAAAGAAAAGTTTAAATAATTAAAAACTCTTCCTAAATTACAAAATACGTCTTTTCTCTCTCGCCAATAACTACATAAATATACAAGTGTCTATTATAGGTTTAAAATAAACAAATAAGCTATAAATTCTACCTTTAACCGCTCAGCTTTTCCGTCGTTTATATATTCCGCAGATTATAAATCGTACCGAACCACGCTTATTTCCTTGACACTCCATCGTTCATATTTGCCATTACAATGCAGACTCCAAACTAAATATATGTCAAACGAGCCAACTATATGTGCCCACCCGGAATTGTTATTTTAAATGATTTACTACTCTGATTGTGTGCTATTTCTTGAATCTCTTTAATCATGAGAACGACCAGGATACTGCAGTAATTAGCAGGTTTTAATTAAATTCACATACACATAAAAACGGAAGATTAAAAACCGAAAACTGTCTTTTTTAAACAGTCATATGTTGACTACTTTTAGACGTGGGTGGGGTATTGGAATGATAAATTAAGTAATGATAGCGTATTAAATGACAATCAGTTCATTTCACAAACCTACTGTATATTCAAAAATAATCTACATGAATTTATTCTCACTGAAGGTCAAAACACTGGCAATATATAGTAATATCAGCATTTATTAATGATTAGAATTAAAGATTTCTTGCCGCACACATGATCAAGTGAGCTCTTATCTATCTATCTATCTATCTATCTATCTATCTATCTATCTATCTATCTATCTATCTATCTATCTATCTATCTATCTATCTATCTATCTATCTATCTATCTATTTATCTATCTATCTATCTGTAAGTCTGTCTATGGTTGTCTGTATGTCCGTCCGTCTATCCATCTATCCGACGAACCAACAAACCAACTACTTTAAAAATAAACAGCACGTAAAACTTGAAAGTTTTTTAAGTGCTAAGACATTTTGTAAAAGATAGCATTGGAGCCGCAATTTTCGCTGAAGCAAGAAAAGGGGATTCTCTAATTATCGCCATGAAAGTTTAACAACATAATATGCTGATTCAAAATTTTATACAGAAGTATTTTGGCGCATGTTAAATTCCAGTCTACAGGCAAGCAGAAAAACGAATTGATTTGGCAGGTTTGTCAGGGTCGAAAAGCAGATTCTTGAGAGTTTGGAGAATCTAAGATGATGGAGTCGAGTTTAAAAAATAATCTACATTCATTTTGTATTGAAATGAGAAGAAAAAAAATTGCCGTCCTTATTTGCATTTTCCTATGTACGTTTTACATGTTTATGTAAAGGTAACAAAAATATAGAAGTATTTTTTCTTCATGTGTAAAGACATGAAATAATGGAGTATTTACATGGTCATTCGTAAAGCATTTCAACATGAACGCAAGCGTTAACGTTTGGGTACTTGAGTGAGTTTACCCCCCTATTCTAACGGAGGAGTAGGGGTAGGTATAGGAAAATGAGAGGTTGATGGTAAAGTTTAGTGAATTCTGGATACGGATAATATGCTTCTCTTTTTTTCTTCTAAGTCGATTGTCATTAAAATTCTCAAACAAGCAAAAGGAGAAATACCAAAACAAATCCCACAAAAGAACACCATTTTTCTCTTGGTAAGACAAAGCCGACGTAAAATATCATTTTCGTAACTATGTAAAGAGTCTTTGGAATATAACATCTACCGAAAGAACTGACAGCTTTTCTTTAATTATATGACATGCTTACTCGTAGTGTTCTATGAATTTATAATCAGGACCTTGATGGTTAACATCTTATCACAGTAATAGAATCTGGTCAACGATTTTGACCATGTATTGTACTCTACCATATAAAATATAAATCAGATTGTGTAGTTTTGTCGCACTTGTTGGGGTGAAGGAGTATTGATATGCGGACAGATGATGAATGTAGTCTGCACTATATGGTGGTATCATTTCCCAAGTTAGATTTCCTTCCTACCTTATCAACCAAAAATATATTACGTCTAAAAAATATTCGACAAACACACACATATTGTTTCAAATCCTGCATGTACAGAAGACCATGTAACATTTCTGAACAGAAAACAGAAATAAGAAACAAAATATAGGTAAACAATAACGCTTTGTAATATCGAACATAACTAACGCTACCGTACTGTTACTAAGCGATTGTTTTCACCTCCGCAATATGGCGGAAAGTAGATCGCTAAGCTTGTGACGTCATGCCGACCCAACCTATCTATCCAAATCAGTGAAAAACTAGGTGTAAATGATTGATTAAAGTACGGGTGGCCAGCATTATACCTAGCGTGATAACACGCCTCCTTTTCAGGACAAAGTTCCTCGGCTGGACCAGGAAGTTTTGTGACTGGCACCATGTTACGTTCGAGGGTAACTATAGGAGTCATTCACGGACTTTTACTTTCGGTAATTTATTTTGTAAATGCTATTTTCTTTCTCTCCCACCCCCTTTAATGATAACTGGCCTAAATTTTGATCGTAAGGGCAGTACATATACAGGTTGGTGGAGGCGATGGTACTGAAGTGGTGAAGATATGATACAATACTTTGATAATAGTGATTTCTCCTTTCGTTCAGTTTAGTATGCTACAACATTTTCAGCAGTATGGAGGTTGCATGTAGAAAAATCATGAAATTGAATGTGAGTTTCATTTCTGCACATACTATTTGCAAAGGAAATGGATTCTAGTCAGTCATAAACATCCTTGACATTAGTTCCTAAATAAGAGGTAGCAAGACCTCTTTTTGCAATCATATAGTGTGATAGACGGGGTACTATGTCTGAATGGGTCATGGGGGTGATCAGAGGTAATCTTGTTACTTTGGTAATATTTTTTCAATATTAAAGTTCACCTGTGTCTGCAATAAGCAGCAATTGATGATAAATTTAATGCAGTCTATTGTATTTTCGTAATACTAATGAACCAGTTTGTAGTCAAAGACTTTATGATCATGCCCCAAATCAGCTATCTGGAATATTTTCATATTCCCTACTAATGTCTGTCTGTACATTTATCTATTCTCCACAATTGGTAATTCAGCTGTATATACTTTATTAATTAGGAAAAAGGATTGTGTTTCTGGTTGTGTCACAGTGCCTGTTTCTCTTTGCGAACCCTAGACATTTTTTCCACATGTATTAAAAACAAATCACACAAAAATCAAATTGTATGTAGGTTTTAAAAAAGCCTGCCTTTGCTAATTTTAAAACCAGTGCAATAGGAAACATGCATTTTTATTTTCCCTTAATGAATTTTGAGTTTAAATCCAACCACTTTCATGGTATCAAAAAATGGGTTTACAACAAACTGTATGACTTTAGTCTAATATAGACCCTTTAGGTAGACTACCAGCCACACTATGCTGTCTCCGTGTATCCTGCTTTCTAAAGCACCCATGTTTCTGCAAGATAAGTGCTGTAGCTATGGCAAGTAATTTTCATGATCTTCATACCTGTTTTATGAATAGACTGATGATACCCAAAGATTGGCAGGCTATTATTCACAGAACTACAGTTATCTCCTCCCCTTATAAGTGTTCAGCTCTTATACCACTTTTTTCCTTGAACCACTGTTGTATGGCCACCACTCTGATGTGGCATGCAGACTGTATTTTAGGCATAATAATATATAATTTACACCTCACAAGTGGCTACTTTTTATCTGTGTCTAAACTTAATATTTAATTTGTACGTTAAAGTAGGTAACCTAATTATTGATGTCTGTTTCCCAGTGTTACGTTTTTGAAACTGAGAGTTGTGCTGACTAAAGTTCATTATAATGTCAATATTGTGTTATGTACAAATGCCAACATTTACAGGAAATGGGTTCAGCAATGTTGTAATAGAGTTGTGGGCTACACATAGTTCTTGACTTCTTCTGTTTGATAATTTTGATCACAGCAGACCTACCAACTCTGACGATTTTGCCATAAGTGTTAAGAAAATTGCTCTTAAAATACAGACTTATGACATACTAGCAAAAACTATGGAAAAGTGATCGCTGCTGAAAAATCTAAATAATTGGTTCATCTGTGTTTTATTTGGATTCAGGTTTCATCTTAGAATTTGTAAAATTATTCAGACTAACTTTACATCAGCACCCAGATGCTTAAAACTGCATATATTTGTTCATGTGAAGCATCTGCATGATCAAACAGTTGATTTTAGAATGTTTCAAAAATCGCATGCAGAAAGAGATGTATGTTTAAGGCGAGATGCAGAGAGGGTGAACAGACCAACTTTGTAGAAGCGTCAATTTGGCA
The DNA here is from genome assembly GCA_029339505.1 of Unio delphinus. Lineage (NCBI taxonomy): Eukaryota > Metazoa > Mollusca > Bivalvia > Unionida > Unionidae > Unio > Unio delphinus. The sequence goes on from JAQISU010000155.1 coordinate 8,998,549, forward strand.
AACCGAGGCTTCCTCCAAAATCCTTTATAGAAGCGTCAATTTGGTAAACCAGAATCAAAAAAAGACGCCAAAGTCGTTGTCGCGCCCCCCTCTGCTGCAAGGGGTTAAAAATCTTTTATACGATGATGAATTAACAATATAATTTTTATACAAACGGCAAACGTCAGAGAAGCACAAATAACTAGATTAACTAGAGAACGGTTGGCTGCGATCAAGAAATTTCTCCCGGTGAGAGATTCTTTCAGAGATAATTTGTAACAACAACAAAAGTTAGATTTTACCGCTGCTACTGAACAATTATTTAAACCGATAACTACATCAACTGAAAAAGTTGTTGCCGCTACTGAAAAAGTTAGTACAGAAACCGCAAAAGTTGGTACAGAAACCGCAAAGATAGCAAAAAACTAAAACAATTAAAGAATCTTTAGAAACTCTTCCTGGTGATATAGTAGCTGCACAACCTAAACCAGTAGATGAACAACCTGAACAAATCCAAGGGGAGAGGAGGATATATCGACCCGATGAAATATTTGCAACAACATTGTTGGGTGAAATTGAAAATACATCTACAAATGATGAACTAGCTAGACATGCAGTTGACACATATAAGAAAAAAGAAAGATATATAATGACTAGTTTTGATAAACGTATTGAATTTGACCAATGGTATAAAAATGTATTTGGGAAAACATGGTGGAACTACAACTTCACAAAAAGACCCTGATTTTGTCGCATATGTAAAAAAGTACTAAAAGTATTAAAAGGTCTACCACCATATGAAAAACCTATTCCGGAGGAGATAGAACTAAAAGCTGAAGCTGATCTCACGCAAGATATACCTGAGAAAAGAAAAACTGATACGGGGTATCACGTTGGTAATATACCATGTTCGCGAAGTATCCTTGATGATATATCACGGCTAAAAGTCCTCATTGGAGGAAAACGAGCTGGAAATAATTCTCCGGAGATAATTAACGAAGCGGCTGAAATCTGTCAACGGTTATTTCATTACAGCGATTGATCATCGATTAGACAAATAGCATTTAAATAAAATGATACTACATCGTAGTATGAACAGAGCAAGACCTGTTTACGTCGTAAATTCACGATTGCCAGTGTACATAGGTCCGTTCTCGCTGGCAAAAATGTTACTGGGGTACATGAGGTGTATTCATGAAAGATCAATTACCAACACAGCCACATATCCCAGAAACTGGTATCATTAATCTTGATGATAACACTGGACCTGGAACCCATTGGGTGGGTTACGAGATACATCCCAAATCAATTATTGACTTTGACTAGTATGGATTGGCTCCGCCAAAGGAATTTGTCAAATATGTGTCCAAAATTAATACACCAACATGGTATTCAACGTTGCCCACGCAGACATTAACCGATCCTCCGATATGTGGACGAGAGGTCCTTAACGCGTTGACAGCTATCTCAACATCATCTAAATTACCTCATAAAGTCGTCCACGAGTACACGATGATGAATCACTTAAAGATAAATATGTAATATATCATGGCAGACATTTGGGGAAGATCAGCATCACGTCCATCCGAAGAAGGAGTTACCATCAGGCAAATAAAAAGACTTATCAATAGAGCTATCTCATCGATAGCAGACGTAGAGATTTTTAAAAAATTATGCGATGAGATAAAAACATCTATGGATAGATTAACAGCACTCAGCGATAATTATATATCATCTGCAGAATCATTAAAAACCATTGATGATAGATTTAACGCCCAAGCAAATCAATTTGCGGGGTACAAAAATCTGTTACAGATGTTCAACTCACCGCATCCGATTTCTTTGGATTGTTACCAGTGACCACACCGAAGCTCACAGTGATAAAAACTTATATGTTGGAACTAGCAGCACTTCAAGTCAAATATGCAGATCAAGTTGAAAAGTTTACATCATTTCGTAGAAATATCATTGATAAATATTTTGCAACCACGATGGATAAAATTGACATAAAAATCCCTGATATTAAAAATTCCATCGAAGATATGAAAAACGCCATCGAGGCAATCAAAGATGATTCAACGAGGATGATAGCAATCATTGAAGAAACAAAAATTCTTCATGTGAAAACCATCAATGTAGTATACACGATTCAATACGGATCATTTACGTGGACACCACTAAATAATATATTAAGTATCACTGCAACCGTCAAGGGTATTTATCAATTAACACTAGTATCACCAACTCAATTTAACATTTCATCAACGAGTTCATATTGGGTCAACAATACAATATCAACAATCATCGACAAGGATACAGTTGAACAGTTCACGATAATAGCAATCGATGGTAATCCAGCTAGGGCATCAATAACTTGGTATGTGGAATTCGTAACGGATTTAAGTAAACAACTGAATTGAATTCGCCAGCGAATTTAACACTAGCGTTCAAAATAAAATGTCAACAATGATTTAATCATCAACAATACCATCGGTATCACAGTATCGCTATGATTCGGTTAGAGAGTTTCAAACTAGCCTAGGAATACTCTCTGATGAGTACCGTGCAAAGATTAAAAAATACCGGCGAAGACTCAACGTCATTGATGTTACCGTGTACTCGATATCAGGTGTAATCACCGGTGCTGGAATAATACTATCTTCGGTAACAATGGTTGCTCCGATTGCTATTCCAATTTGTATATCCGCGGCGACAACCATCTCAATTATAACAAAACAAATATCGTGTTCTCGGCACAAACTCCAAGACTGTTAAACTCCACAATGTATCTAACGCGTACTCGCAATTATCTTCGATGATTTCCTGATCACTCGACGACACATTAAAATCCAATGATGAGTTTTCGAAGATGGTCCGCCTGTACGATTCCACGATGTCAAAATTAGAAAATGATAATAATAATAACAACAATGTCTCAGACATTCTCAAAAGAACTACTTCCACGAATAGTGGAAAATACCACTCGGGGAAAAACCAAACTAATATCGTTGGTAACGAGAATACCAGAATTCAGCATTGAATTTCCAACTCCGTTACCGGCTAACGAGATAGCATTAACTCAGCTGAGATGTTACTACAGCTGGCCTAATGTCAGATCACAACCGTTCAATGGTAAACCACCCAATAATAGTTTTACTTTCTCGTATAAAAATAAGGTCAATCCAGATGGTACTGCAAGTGAACCAGACTGACACACAATACATTTACATACTGGCGCATATGACATCGAGGATATTAACGCGGAGATCATAAATGGCATTGAAGCAATCACAGGGAAAAATATAATAGTCGTCGAGGATGGGCCGGATAAATCTCCCATCGAAATAATAGGTCATGAACCATTATTGTCGACGACGTTAGAGATAAATTTACCTGACTACGCCGTAGATATATATAATAGCTCGATTAGAACTCTGTTAGGTTGGCCCGAGTATATACCAGGAACCGTTGACTTAAAAGATCTACCACCAGAACCACAAAAATCTGACTATGTTTCCACGAGGGAAGATTATCATGGTTATGATAAAATATATCATCCTGGAACTATTCTACCGATACCCATAGGATTATTTCCAAGAAGACGCTTATATCGTTATATATCATATTACACACCACTAGAGCATCTTTTTGGTCAGTTTTTTACACGAAAAAGAACCGACGATGAAAACTATTATATCATAGATGAACCAGATGTTACCAAACAGTTTAAGACATGAATACTAGTTTTGAGCAAATTAGAAATTTACTTATTATAGCAATTAGTACACTTCCGCCCAACCGAGATGAAGTTATTAAATACGTGGAGGTATGTAACAAAATTATCGCTGACATGGATGAATTTAATTTACGACTAGTTCAATATATTCTAGCTGAGGATAATCCTGCAACGAGAACAGAGTTTGCAAAGAAAAATAATATACGCCTTGAAGATATTCCTACATTTAAGTTTCCAGGATATAACGTACCATGGTTACGAGGAAAACTCAATGACACCATCGATGAATTCTTCCCACGGGTCCACGAAGCATGGTTGAGAAGTCTACCCGTGGTTCATTTTCAATTACCTGAACCAAAGCGATTTGACTTTTTCACTGATGAAAAACCCACTCCAGAGATTAAGTTCGATTACGGATTTGATTTTGGTTTTCTACTTGCCAGTAATATCAATCAAATGTTCTAATATAATGTTAATTATGGGCAGAAAACTGATACACTTGGAAAATATGAGTATAACGAGTACGGCGATATAATATGGCGATTTGCTCTAGGTGCTCAAGGTACTTTTATTATTGCATCAAAAAGTTTGCTTGTGATCTTCAACACTATGACACAATTATTTCAAACTAAATTAAATCAACTAAGAGATTATCTGCAACGAACTCTGTTAATCAATTTAACAACTCCACGAGGTAAAATAAAACAACAACAACAACTAAATTATCTCCGACATGAACTATCTCAACGATAGATTATTCTCGTTGACCTACGAAGATAAATTTTGCGTTTCCAAAGGAAAAGTTCAAAAGAGTATTTTCGCGCACCGACAACGATTTAGTTTACTATAAATACCCAGGATGGTGTGTATCCGAGTTAAAGAAATCACTAAAAGATCTCATTGACGAATTTTTCCACAGATTCACGCGCTATGGTTTAAAATAAATCCGCATGTGGAGATTTTACGGTCGAATAATTCAGTGTATAAAAACGACAAACACAGATCACCCGGCAACGTTGACATGTCGTCCACGATTGCCATACACGTTATTTGTGATCCAATGTTAGGTAGTTATTCCGTTAACACAGCAACGTCAACAAGGGCTGATCCCGACTATATCTTATATACGTTTTCCCCAAATGTTTCCCCGGGAAGTTTAATCAAGATGAATCCACCTCATTTAACATACTTGGAAACCACCAACAATCTTATATCAAGAAAGAATTTTAGAATAGTCGACCAGAACTTTTCCTTGCTTGATCTCCGAGGGGAACAATTACAAATGACCCTAGATGTAAAGTCATAGATTTTCAAAGTGGTAAATGGAAAATCTTTGATTAAAACACTAGTATTAACAATAATGTATCAGCATACGCGAATAGTTATTAATGAGAAACATAGACTTGAAAACGCAGACAGGGAAATTTTCAATGGAATTGGAAAGTCTTCGAATTTTCACGTTGAACCAATTATTGATAACCTTGGCGATGATGATACATTTTTATTGACGGAATCGCAGATGCATCAACTGCAACAAGATACTATAACAACGATTAGTTGTAATTATGATAAAATAATGCAATATGTCCATTCTCGTCTACGCGTGAATGAACTATTAAGAATACTGAGCGGGTAAATTGCTTTGCATGTAAAAATCTTTGATTGGAAAATCTTTGATTTTCTCTAAGTGATTCAATTAGAAGCCGTCGATTATTTGACCCGACGGAAAAAAACAGGAATTTTTGTAAATTTTTGATGATTTTTGTTAATTTGTCACGATTTTTCGTTTCTTTTTACCTGAAAATCATAAAATGATTTTAACTGAGAATAATCTCTAATTAATTCATTTAGAGAACGTCGACTAGTTTACCCTATTTTTCTGATCAAAAATGCAACAAAAACAGTGAAAAATGCAACAAAAACAGTGATAAAATATTTATAAATTGCAATGCTATTATAATAATGTATGAACACAAGAGAGTATTCTTCCACGGCAAATGTAAACTTCATAAAGCTGTCGCAAAAGTTTTTCGTAGGAATCCTAAAGATAAAAAATTCAATGAAAATTTTACTGTTGAACTCACCATAGATAGACTCGGCGATGATGTATTTCCGCTCACTAATGAGCTACAATTAGAACTAGCCCAGGATATTATAACAATGATTAAATGTAATCGCGATCAAATTATACAGTACGCTCATTGGTGTATTCATCCGGTCGAACTCAAAAATATCATAAGAAATAAGCATGAACCCTTCTCTGAGACTGTTGACTCCGGTAAAATCATAGCGATAAATGAATAACGATTTTCATTGTTAACCACCTACCCAACAATTACTTCCGTGTAGTGACAAAGTCAACAGTAAAAAAAAATACATTATCCTACCTGTCTTTACAAATTCGTTCGAGATGAATAAGCGCATACTTGTCTATTGTATGCAGATAAAACCTACCTTAGGGTATTATACATGTCGATCCATGGTGAGAATATTTACAAGTGATTTATCACTGGTGAGGCGACCAAAGGAGAATTCTCGGTTTGTTGGATAAGCATTATTATATTCTTGATCTTTGAATTAACTGCGCGCTTGATTTCATATTCATTTCCTAACTATTTTCTGATTTTTTCACAACAGTAAATAATGGGACAAACTTGTTTACGTCATTTTCATATAAGAACGAGTCATAAATCGCAAGTTGAATTCGTTTTATAAAAGCGTATGACTTCGGTAGTGTATATCTATTTCTTCGGATATTATCTTCAATATCTTGAAAATCGGAAAGGATCCTATCACAATTTAATTTATCTGACAATTGAATTCCTTGATTTTTTAAATTTGAAATTTCGGTTATAACCTCGTTGACATTTTATAATTCATATTATATAATATACTATATTTCTAATACAAAAACAAAAAATAAACAGTAGCTATGATGAGCGATTATCATTTATTGGGTCCCTTATTTGGCCTTTGTGTCTTTCATAGGGTTCTGTTTCTTAGATTTTTTCTTTTCGTTTTTTTCTGTTGTTTATAACCAGAGAATATATCTCTTCTTTTTGACCCTATGACCTCTTAGCCTATAATTCATTCTGATTTATTTTGTGGGGTTACCCTAATGTGACATAAAACTTTTTGCATCCATGCTACTGTTTATTTTTGACGTCCAGAGTCATACCACGAAGTATAGTCTCGAAGAGGAGATTTAACTCGCCAAATAGCGGATTAAAACTCCAAGAAGGTACGCTTAGGGGAATGGGCGTCACATGATATATACATTGTATACAACTATTTACAATGAAGGACGTCAATGGCATGGTATTTATAATGAATGATAGGATGACAATGGTATGATATGATAGGATTGCAATGACGGTGCTGGTCTACACTCAAACAGAAACCAATCATAAACCTACAAAATCAACCAGGTTTGAATGTAAAAAAACACATTCACACCACGTGACGGTGTGACCTATGATTGGTTTCATGTTTAGAGTTTCGCTAAATCCCCAATAATATCATAGACGGCATGGTATATAACCTGACGAATACATGAAAGCCAATAACAGAGGTGTGTTATTTGTATTCTTTTGTGTACTTAACAATGATTATTGACATCATCTAAGCAAAACCAAATACCTGAAGAAAACATCAACAAAAGATAATGTAACTGTTTGTAAATACCGCGTATTTGATTCGTTTTCTTACAGAACAGATAATTGATTATCTCCATTGAGAATCATGGCAGTTAAGCCAACACAGTAATCAGAAAATCCCATTGACATCTGTAACTCTTTCATAAACCGTACACATGCCCTCAGGGGTTACCCCCATTTGGTTTATATATAAACGAACTGAATTCTATTTTTAAAACGATTTGAAAAAGCCGAATTTTGTATTCGCCCTGCAACAAATCGTACTGAGGTTCTACTAATATCAAAATATCTACCAGCTTCATTAATTGATTGAAATATTATTTCCTCGTTATTTTCTATATTAAATGACTTTATAGGTCTAGAATTTTAGCGAGTATTTCCCAGTTCCTCCTCGTTTGGAATTTTCACTCTGAGAGATAGCACATAAATTATCCATTTTGTTATTTTGAGGATTGGAATCAGTATAATCAACTACAAATCCGTCTTTGATCAATCCATTGTGACCTTCATATATTATTCTATGATTAGGATACGATTTTTTTACCAGTATTAAATATCAAATACCCTCGATTATTCACAACACTGACTTGTTTCTTCATTCTGCGGTTTCTGACAATACAATCACGAGATGCTTCACAATTAATCACGGGATGCGGTTGAAATTCTTTGTTCATTTATATACTATAATATTTTTTGTCTAATTCATTATTTGGTTTAATTATTACATTACTAGTGAATCTTTCAATGTAGTCTTGACGTGTTCTTATGATTTTATCCTTGACACAGTCAGGGTCAGAGTAATTGATGGAATTTTTGATGGAGGTTTTGACTCTTTTATCATAATAGCGCTTTAGTTCCCTATATCGTTTGCCACCACAACTGAGACACAACTGTGACTTACCACGCTCGCCTACCCCACATAAGAAATAACGGAGTGGTCCAAAACTAACACGGCGAACGCTCTGTGAATGATATCCACAGACGTCACATCTGCATGATTTGTTACAAGCGGTTATTGATCCTATCATCGGCCATTTGCAATGATTCATTATATAATAAATTCTTTATTTAAATATTTGTTTTAATTATAAAATGGAGGAGTTCGAGAGATTATCAAAGATTACGCCTTAGAAAAATGTTAAATTCAATCCCGATAGAATCTCCACTGATACACCAATGGGTCTAATAAGTGATAAAAGCATGATAGGTAGAATCCGTGATGGTTTTAATGAATTCAAGCGTGATGGAGCATCTCACTGACAAACCGTACTACGAGAGATCATATCCCGTGACTGCAGTTGTTTATGGGATATATTCGTTAAATGATACATCGAGTATTGAAAAATTAAAACCAATGAAGCTGTCATCGTTGAATTGTGTAGCAGAACGAATAATAGAGCATTTTACAAATGCGTTGCGTGGAAACAAATTGACAAATCTAAGAAGCAAAAAAATGAATGGGGACTAACAGTAAAGGAAAATGGAGCAACGATTCAAAATGTGGCAGAACTAGAACGAATACTAAAATTTCCAATATCAGTAACGACGATAACCGGAGAGGTATTATATGAACCAAAATATAAATCGAGAGGATCCCCAATCAAAATTATTGATCATAACGAACACGCATGGACACCTGCGGTAACAATATTTCCGCGAGATAGAACAACAAAAAAAAATTATTTGATTTTATTTACGAGTTAAGTAAAAACGATCCTTTGTCAGTGTGGTTACTTCACAGTTTTGAAAACGAAGAGGGCAAATTCGACCCAACGGAGAACTATACCGTACTGAAGCACTGCACAACGAGATGAAAACATAGCTAGTGGATTTTCAACAGAACACGACGAACAATTATTAACAAATTGTTTTACAATTCCGTCGGTTGCAGCTATTTTGCGACCAGGAGAAATCTATGGAAACCAACACGCGCAGATTTTCTATTAGATATCAAATCAAGCTGCATCGAATATAACCATGCTGGATTATGGAATATAAAATATGACCCTAAAAGTATTATTTCGGTTGATATGGTTGCGTGTTATCCCGGGAGTCTTCTCGGGTACGGAGAATGTGCTAAGTACTTCAAAAGATTTGGACATCCCACACATGAAATGACCCGTGTTGCGATTAATGGACCACTACCCGAGTTTGATTTAACTGGATTCGTTCGTGTGGTGTCATTTGAAACCGCTGAAGGTCTTCATCCGTGCTGTTATGTTTGGATTAGTAGACACATATCTGAAAAAAAACACTGGATGCCAATAGTGTTATTGTGGTATATGATCGATTCTTAAATGCTGATATCGCTGATTATCAGTGAAGTGATTATATCATATCGAGCGCAGACTGAGGTCTGGTTACCACAACCAGACAGTCTAGATAGTATAATCAGCAAAAATAGAAAATAATTCCCCGATCTCGACAAAGAATACATCGTGAAATGGTCCAAACAGATATTTGAAGTTAGAAAAAAACAAGCAAAAGATCTTGGTAGAAGAATAATTGGTAAATTCACTCAAGGTGGAAAAAATACGACGAAAAATAATATTCTTCACGTTTGATTATAGATAGTGTTGAATACGATGTAACATCTAAAGGTATATATGTAAATCGTAAAGACGCTTTCTTGTCCAATGGAACAAAATTCGGTACAATTGTTATTTGCAACGATGGACACAATCTTCAGTATACACATTTGAGGGCGTCTATGCTGGCTTATGCTTCTATTAATTTTTTTTCAAAGATAAATAAATTTCCTGAGACAGCGATTAGAGTAGCCACTGATTCATTTTATATAGATGTGAAACATAGCGAAGCAGTGGCTGAATTCACTAATTCTGACAAGAGTTGGGGATCATGTAGAATTAAAAAGGAAATACCGTGTGATTATTCCAAATCAGCAGATGTTACGATTGAAAAACAATTACTTGAAAAATAATCACATATCAGAACTATCTAATGCACCGTCGTGTTCCGATCCAAAATGTAGAGGACCCATCCGATAAATCCTGTCAAACACAGAAGTAACTTCAGTTGATGATTTTGTTTTAAATGGCTATGCGTCTTTGTGACTCGCAACATCAACTACGGTTAGCGCATTCTTGTAAACACCATCATGCGGCAGAAATAATATATAAGCCTGATGAACCTAATTAGGTGCGCTGACATCAAAATGCGAGAAGTTAATTTGTTTAGGCGGCGGTAGATAAATTTGCCATATCACCTTTGCGGCGCTAGCGACTTTACTTATTGCTGCTTTACCCCTCCAGTATCTCTTGGTGAATAATAAATAGATTCCATGATATTATTAATTACTAGCACCCAACATTAATTTACTTTACATCGCCGATTTTATCAACCATGAAGCCAATGTCTCCTTTGAAGGATTTATCAGTGATAGAATTCAATGCATGAATCAATTTTACATCTGCGAGATGACGTTGTTTTAAATCACCGCTCCGGTAAGCTATATCGTGTATCCGACACGCTTCGTCAATTGCATTTATTGGATTTTCTCCCGGGTTAGGATTATCTTGACTATCAAGTCTGTATCTAATCGTGTTCCCGGTCCACAATAACTATATCCTGGAAGGTGTTTTTCACCTGGATACTTTGCCCACGGTGTTCCTGGGAGTTTAGCTAGCTTGGCGGGGATATCACCACCGCTTTTGTTTTACAAATCGATATCTTTTTGTCCCGCATATTTCGCATTTGCCTGTGACCGCTTCTATGTTATTTTTTGTGGTAACAGTCGTTGGGTCAATAGTTGGTGTACGCTTCTTATATTTCACATAATATAAATCCATAATATTATTAAGTTATATCTAATGGAGTTAATTGACGTTTCCGCGCCAAAGAAAAAACAACAAGTAAATCATCATCCAATGTTTCCAAACTCTATTCAAATGATTATCATCGGACCTTCGGGGAGTGGTAAAACTCAGTTGTTGTTAACGTTGAAAATGAAATATTTAACATGGGACAAATTATATTTAGTTGCCCTGAGCGTAGACGATCAACATTGTTATCAAGTATTTAAAGATTACAACGAAAACGCTTCAGAAATTGCCGGCGAGGATATTATTGAGTTTATTACAGAGATTGACGAAGCGTCGTCCTTGGAAGACCTAGATGGAAACGTTAACAATCTTGTTGTGTACGATGATGTGATGTTAGATAAACAAAAAAATCCATCTAGAATATTTACCAGAGGGTGTCACAAAAACATTGACGTGATATACCTCACTCAACACTACAAACAAATTGAAAAGGTAATCAGAGATAACTGTAGTTTATTGTGTATATTTAACCGAGTTGATACTCATACGATACGAAATATTTGGCAAACGTGGTCATCCGATATGAATTATAATCAATTCCAAAATTTCTTCAGTGGTGCTCGAGCTACCAGACATCGATTTGTAACGATAACTAGACAAGATCCTCGGACACGATATCGTATTGGATTAGACCGTATTTATAATTAATTCGGTTAGCCTCATAGCAGCAGAGAAGTGGGGAGGGGGCGTCACAACAACTTTGACGTCTTTTTTTTTATTCTGGTTTACCAAATTGACGCTTCTATAAAGGATTTTGGAGGAAGCCTCGGTTTGCCAAATTGACGCCTCTACAAAGTTGCTCTGTTCGCCCCCTCTGCTACTAGGCGAAAGGGAAAATAAGCTTCTAGAAAAGTGTTAATAATCAACACAGAAGAATAAAATGGAATATTATGATTCTTGTGAATGAAAGCTGGAAGGGGCATAAGTTTATTAGACATTACATGCCAATTTGAGTATGTCTCGTTGTTGGAGATATACTAGTAATTGGATTGTGATGTTAAATGGAAAAAAATTTCCAAGAATTATGTCAAGTTGAGAGATAGCAACAAGCCATTTAGCTGCATAGTGTTTGGAAATAGAGTTTGTGCAACTGTACAAGTGGTAAATTAAGTCTATGAATCCTATACAAACTTTTTAGATGAACATAATGTTTATTGTCACTGCATCAAACGTTTAATTATCTTTTCAGCTTTACAATAGCATTTATTGATATTTTGTTACACCTAATGACAACTGCTCAATAATATGGAAAACAATCAAATACCTTACTCAGATTAATTTGGGTTGGCAGGTCTGTCACAGGTAATTTTAATGATCATAATATGGTGAGTAATGGCTAAAGAGAAATGGACTTTGAACAAATTAGGGTATTAGGTGAAGACTAAAATTCATGTCATAGTACAAATTACTTTCTTTATAAACAACGCATATGTCCAGAAGGAAAATGTGGAATGTCCCGGAGATGCATCACAGGGAGAAACAGTGCATACTTTTTGAGACGTTCATATCTGACCTGGTAGCATGGGTCTCTGAGAACACTGTAGATGTGTTTGTTATATTTTGTATACCTGAACATAGGTTACAATACTTAATAGTTATCTTATAGTATTTTGTTTTCATCCTCTAGTATGTCATAGTTAAGTAAAGCATACACAAACACATTTTATGGTATATTATAGTCATCGTTTTGTATCTTGCAGTTAATTTCAAGCATACTGAAGCACAACTTGTGCTATCTTGTAGTTATTTTTACAGCATTTGACATTATATTTGTATAATTCTTGTTTTCCAGTCATGTTTTAAGCCTCATCACTACCATATTGCTGCCTGTGATAAAGTAACAGAGATAATGGTTTAAAGATTGGATGACCTTAAACTGATAGGCGTTCTAGTTCTTAAAATATTTTGATGTTGTGAATATATAAACTACTCTTATGTTAACTGAGACTGTAAAAATGTGATGATGTTATTCTGGTCTTTTGTCAGATGATATTTAAATAATATAAGTTAGGATTGTTTCCAATTTGTCAATATTATATACAACTTTTCACAGTGTACCACAGCTATCAATATTGGGACCTCATTCACTTTAATTATATATAAATGATCTGCTTTAAGTGACCAGATATGTATGAAGAAAACACAACATTGCACATTTCAATTAAGTAACCTATGTCATTGAAACTGTTCTAAGTTCACTACTTAATGTAGCTAAGTAATCTAACAAGGTTTTTTTACTTTTTAAATTTCAGATAGCCTTCCTTAAATATTCCATAATAATTAGCAACATAACCTACTGGATTTTGCTAGCATTTTTGAACTCCTATGCTTTTTAGAGTCTCTTGCTGTGCATTTGTCTGTTTGACTTTTAAAAACTTTTATGTCCAAATACTTAGTATTGCTTCCCTTTTATCATTTAACACGACTGAATCACTCAGGTAAGTTGTCATTTCACTGAGTAATTATATTAGCAATGCTTAGTGCACACATTACCTGTTTTTTGTATATCAAATCTTCTTTCAACTTAAAGGGGCCCCGAGTGGTCTAAAAAACTCTCCATTACGGATCTCTGCCGTCTCACCTCTGTCTGCGTGTGTTCGAGTCTAAGATTTGGTTAAAGTAGTTATGTGAGAGAGCTTACCAGTTGCTTCTCGAGGGTCGGTGGTTCTTTCCGAGGTTTTCCTCAGGTTCTTTCTCCACCAATAATACTGGCCGCCATGTATAGCCTATCGTGTGCTGAAAAATGGCGTTAATCCCTAAAACAACAAGAAACAACTTTCAACTTAATGGCAGGAGAAATATCAAAGCCTGTTGTGGGTAATTGTGGCAGCAGGTAACTTTAAAGAAATGAGAAAAAGACCTGGAACTGACACCGAATTGTTTTTAATTGTAAGAGGATACAGTCCAGTCGTATCACTATCAGCATGGTGTCCTTTTTGTTGAAATGGTCCAGCCAAACAGTTGATACCGGTATCTAGCCATTTTATCGGCATCTAAAACTGGTATACCAGTGATTTCAGTGACCAATCTGTCTGCAGGAATAATCCTCTTTCTCTTTGAGCTGATTTAGGCTTTTTAATGGACTGGGAAAAATCAGACTTCTGTCCATCCAAGAATTTTGTCTATGTGGATATGGAGTTCTTCACCAAACAGAATCTGGTGTGGATGTCTCATCATTACATTACCAGAATTGTTGATATCATTGAGCCTTTTTCTAACAAGACGAGAGAGAATTTTTTCACAACTCTGACGATTCAGTGCGGCAACAGATCTAAGACTGCTCAGCCACCTCTTTATGCGCTCCTTACTGATGTCATTCCTGCATAAAAGTGCCACCTCTCACTCAATCAATCCATCCTGATCCCAAACTAGATTCAATCATTCTTGTATCACTGATGCAACTCAATATGGCCGAACATGGGAATTCCACTTGAGATGTCCCAAGCAGAACTAACAGTATTCTAGGCCAACCCAAATCTCCTTACACACGCATGTTCAAGGGTGTTACATCCATGCCTGGGCTATCTTCTTCTGCATGATTGGCTCTTACATGAGGACAACCTTCCAAGACAAATGATTTAAACCTTCAATTGTGGAGGGAATCTAGAGAGCAAGAAAGCCCTCCACTCTGAAGGCTTATGAGGGGAACTGGTGCATGTGTCTTGACTGGTGCTAGATTCATCACATCATCCCTTCGAGTGCTTCAATACCTCTATAGGTTAACATTTTTCTCTGGCTTTTTGAAGAGAAACACTGTCACTGTAAAAGGCTATTGCTCTATGATATTGGACACATTCCGACATCATGGCAGATATGATGTTGAGCATGATAAAGATATTTCGGATCGTTTAGCCTGTTTTAATCTTAATCTTGATCAATATTCCTAACCCTTTTTCCCAAATGGAATCTGTTCTGGGTTCTAACATGGCTCAACTCAACTAAGTTCGAACCACTTTTCCATCCTTTGCTAAAGTTTCTATAATACCAGATATGTTTCCTGATAGCTTTCACTTTTGCATATAGGGTAAGTGAGCTGCATTCCCTTTCATTTGACCCAAACTATCTTCACAACCAGGTTTTGTAGCCAAACAACAGTTACTTTCCATGGGTAACCAAAGGGTCATCATTTGCTCTCTCTCTCTCTCTCTCTCTCTCTCTCTCTCTCTCTCTCTCTCTCTCTCTCTCTCTCTCTCTCTCTCTCTTCCATAGACTAGTTGAGAGGAGCAGCCATGCAGTATTCTTTCCATACTCTCAGGCACTGCATGAGATAAATTGTGGCATGTGCGCATACTTCTTCCTCACTGTGAAGGCTGGAAAAGAAATCATTCCTCAAGCCCTTTCTTCACATCTGGCATGGATTCTAAACTTTGTCTTGCGACCTCACAAGATCAGAGTCACTTCATGGAGAGTACAGTTCATAATTTTAAAGCCACTTCTTCTGACCTTGCGTTCAAACAACATTTTGATCTGAGATATTGTAGAAGCTGTTGGCTGGCATGCAGTCAACCTTTTCAAGTGCTCTCTTAGATTTAGTGTCACAGAGGCAGACTTTGAATCTGGTAGGGCTGGCGGCAGCAGCACAGATGACCACCAGACCCATTTAAAGCAATTAACACTGTTAGTGTCGCTGCATTCAATAGTGAAACTTTTGTAGGTAAGAAGATTTCAACTTCATCTTCTCAACCGTAGATAAGATTCCATGGTCAACGAATATCAGGTAGTATTGCTTGTGTCATTAATATAATAGGTTATCTCTCACATGGAGAATCCAGCTATTCTTCCCTTGAAGGATACTCCAGGTGGAGATTGGGTGTTCAGCATCCCCCTCCTCTTACTTATTTGCCTAACATAGTGTAAATATGTAATGTATTTGAAGGAGAAAGCAAATTGTTTAGTTAATTATATGTTTCTCCAAGAATGCATACCATATCATATTACTTAACAGCCCTCCCAACCACTTCGACATACAAGTATCCTTGTTAGTATCTCACTCAGCTAAAATCTGGTGATACCTATATGGTATCATGTGAAATTAATGGGCAAAATTTACTACCTTTTGTTTATGTAAGACAGATTGAGATGATTTTCATCTTTTAGCAGGGCTAGATTTGCAAGGTGGCAGGTTAATATTCCTAATGTAATGTGATTGGGTAAGCATTCTTTGAGAAACATAATTGACTAAAAAAATAGCATTCTATAACTTTTCAGATTCTGAATAGGACGAGATGTAAATGAAGGATTCAGTGATATTCTACCGGGGATGCAGAGATAGGTCGATAGCTGTTTGGAAATTGTCTTAGTATATACATGCATCATCATCTCAGTGAAATATTGAATTATTCCTGTACTAGAAACATTACCTGTAAAGAGCAGTGTAAAAAATCTTCAACATCAATTTTAACTATTTTACCATTTCGTAAATATTCGTTGTCTATAGAAACATGTAAGCTTGGAGTAAATCTGATCTTTATGGCTGTATCCTTTTTTAGTGGAGAATGTTTTATTTTATTCAAAATCTTGAGAAAATTCATTCTGTCACTGAATTTATGTGACCAACTTTAACAGACATTTGAAAGCCTCTAAATTTACCATTTGTTTTTACTACATTTGTATCACAAAATCATTTGAATTTGATAAATTATCAAATCAGTGTTGCATACATTAATTTCAGAGCCTATTATTTATGCCTTGATAGTCGTAATTGTAATCATCCAAATTCAAGAAAGTTCTGAATAGTCTCCAGTTTACATAATGGAGAATCCAACCTCAATTCTTGAAATAGCAGGTTATGACTATGTCTTTAATAATAACAAGTGATGCGATGCATAAAAATAAAATAAAATAAAATGAACAACTTATTCTTTAAACAGCGTCCTGATTGATTTCAACCAAAAAAGTAAAAGTGTCTTTCTTTTCAGATCTTTCATATGTGACAATCATACTGATTGGTGCTGAATTTGACTGTAATTTATTTAAATTAAGAATTAAATTTAAATGACTATTAAAGACTGGACAGTAATTAAATATTATGATGGTGGACTTAAATGCATTTCATAAGTTTTTCAATTGTATTGTTAATATAATTAAAAAAGGCTTGCCATCTTTGTCATGTGATTCAATTATAGGTTATAATCCTACTGTTTTGTGTAGTAGTTTAACCTGATTACTCATGGTAACTGTATTATCTTGATTTCTAAAAGTCAGTGAATAGTACACATGAGTATATATTTCAGCTAATAAACACCATGCTTGAAGATTAGCTCATCTTCATCTTCACACAGATTTGGCAAATATGACTGAGGAATAGTTTTGCCCAACACACCTACTTTTAAAAAAACATATTATGAGCCTAGGCCCCACCCAACTCGTAGTATCAAGGAAACAATGCATACATGTTGTACATACAGTCACTTTGTAAAGGCATCAAATAGATAATTGATGACTAAGCTTGGTTTGGACTGTTCACAGTGTTACCAGCTTTCTTAATGTACGTTTTCTGTATTCTTTTATCCTCATTCTTAGCATTGTTTGCAAATATAGCAGCACCAAATTTCATTCAGGTGTTATTTTGTTACAGCTCTGTGGCCTTGAAATAACAAACAAACTAAACCAATAAGTTTTTTTAAATGAACAAATAATTTAATTCTCAGAGTTTTAAAATGAAAATTTAATAGGAATGTACAGTGTCGTGAATTAAATCCCAAGTAATATTAAATGTTCTATCACATGTCCAGAAGTATAGAATGTTCTGAATGAATTCCAATATTGAATGTGCTGATGTACAAAGTCTTGATATTTCATAAAGATATAATTCAGAATGTCTTAAAGATCCCTGCATGATAAAAATCAGTTCTGTAAAGAAAAGGAAACTGATAGAATGTCTAATAGATTAACGTAGTAACCTGTATACTAAAGAAGCCATCTTTTCCTGATATATTAACTCAGATAACACCCCCTTCCCCCATCATGCAAAATTAGATGCCTTAGATTAATCTCAAATAGCAGAATCGTCTCTGAATTTGTTACCATTTGCATTATCAAGATTATTGTACCACCAATTTGTACGCTTTGTCTTGAGATCTCTCAAGATTAGAGTCACTTCATGACGATTACAGCTCATAAGTTTAAAGCCATCTCTTCTGGCCTTGTGTTCAAACGTAACATTTTGATCTCAGATATTGTAAAAGCTGTTGGCTGGCATGCAGTCAGCCTTCTCAAGTGCTCTCTTAGATTTAGTGTCAAAGAGGCAGACTTTGAATCTGATAGGGCTGGTGGCAGCAGCACATGCGGCCACCAGACCCATTTAAAGCAATAAACATAGCCTGTTAGCTTTGCTGGATTCACTAGCGAACCTTTTGCATGTAAGACGATTTCAACTTCATCTTCTCAACCATATATAAGATTCCATGGTCAAGGAATAACAGGCAGTGTTCTTGTATCGTTAATAAAATGGGTTATCTTTCACATGGAGAATCCACCTGTTCTTCCCTTGAATGATACCCGATGTAGAGGTCGGATCCTCAGCATCCCCTCTTCCTATTACTTTTTGCCACATGTAACTTAAAAGCCCTCCCAACCACCTCACCATGTGAATATCTGGAAACACCTAGTTGTATCATGGGGAGTTAATGGACACAATTTACTGCCTTTTGTCTATGTAAGACATGATCAGATGATTTTCATCTTTTAGTAGGCTGGATTCGCGAGGTGGCAGGTCAATATTCCTAATGTACAGTAGTGTGATTGGATAAGTATTCAGAATCTGTCAAATTCTGAATAGGAGGAGATGTAGCTGAAGGAATGTGATAATCTTCTAGGGTTACAGCCTGGTATATATGTGGTAGTTTGCAGTGACAGCATGTACTGGTGTTACCTAACATTCTTTGGTAGTTGCCCCTGTTATTAACAGGCCCACCTCTTTCTGGTCTACTGAAACCAATAAAAGAACCCCTACCTTTTTTGGTATGGTAACCATAATAATTTTGAAAACTATTCCACCGGCAAGCATTACAACCCAATTTTACCAAGTTTCACATTTTTAAAATTTCTTTTGAAAGATGATCTCCAAACAAGAATGTCAAGCTTAGGGTGGTGAGATAAATAGATTTTGGAAATTGTCTGAGCACATACAAGTATCATGGTCTCAATGAAATATTCAATTAATTCTGTACTAAAGACAGTAACTGTTAAGTCTAGAGCAATGTAAAAACAATGTTCAACATCAATTTGAACTATTTTACCATTTTGTAAATATTTGTTGTCTATAGATATATGTAAGTTTGGAGTAAATCTGATCTTTATGGCTGTATCCTTTTTTAATAGAGAATGTGTTTATATGCTTCAGAATCTTGGAAACATTCATTCATTCAGTGAAGTTATGTGACCAACTTTAACAGACATTTGAAAGCCTCTAAATTCACTATTTGTTTTTTTATACTATGTCTGTATCGCAAAATCATTAGAATCACTCATTTTAAACTTCTCAAACTAACACAGTTTTGAATTATAGTTTCTGATAATTAAACTAATTTTAAAGTGTTTTATTCGCCACTATTCTTATCTTAAAATTATATTTCTTAAATTCTAATTTTCATTCTCTCAGTTGTACTTCTTGGTCATCTACATCCCAGATGTTAAGGCCACTTTGGGAGATAAATGTGGTAACTGCACAGGAACAAATGAGACATGTACAAATGAGACTTGTGTATGTGAAGAAGCATTCTTTGACAGTAATGGTATTGATCCTGGAGGGAAATGTAATCTAAGTGAGTATGAAACAAGCACATATTTTAATAGTTTTCATTTAAATAATTTGAACTTCTTTGTCTTTGTAAGTCCGCGTAGGTTACCAGTACACTACCCCTTAGGGTTTACTGTACATCCCTATTATTTTATATACAAATGGTTATAGTTAAGTGTTATTTGTTAAACAATAATGCAACATAGGCTCCTCCTCAGCTTAATAGGAATTTGTATTAATTTGTACAGTTTTAAATAATTTATGAAATATTAATTCAATACTTTTTTCCATTTCATTATCATCTGTTAATAATGTTTTGTAAGACTCACATGACCTTGTTATTGTGTGTCGGTCTGAAATTCCCTTGCCACCAAAATATGAAACTTAAGCAAAATAAGTAACTTTCAAATAAACAAGAAAATCTGAAATAAAAACTAAAATATTTGTAAATTAGAAATATTAAAACTCTGACAATACTCAAATAAAATAAATGAGCCTTAAATGAAACAGACAAATGAGAAAAGAATCAGGTATAATGTGATCACTACTCCAATAAAATAAATGAAGCACAGATGAAACAAATGTCAAAACTATTGTAATAGTTATCATCACTTGAGACCTTTTTTGTGTCACAAAAAATATATTCAAGCCTATGTAAGAAATATAGAGATAGAAGACTTGTAATGAAATTTTCAGCAACTCAGAGAGTTATATTTTCAGCACTATAATGAGATTTTACTTTGTAGTAAAGAAATTTTCTTTACGGCTAGAATGCGGAGTAAAACCTGAATCAAGTGATAGTCCATATCTATCTCTCTCTCAGTGGTAGCTTTTTGAGGTACTAATTAATTGAACCAAATTGATTACAAATATATTTTAAAAGCATTTCACGTCCAATGAAGCATATTTACATTGAAAACTCTTTAAAACAACTCTATGCATTAAATAATGTTGCCTGGTCAATTCTAGTGGTGAGCTTGATCTAGAGTCACAAGACACACGTATTGGATTTTTTTATGGCGTGTATCAACAAGCCAGATGCTTCATATAATCGCATTAGTTAATATATCATTTTGTCTTGCCTGATGCAACATGCTCAAATGTTTCACAATTAGCTCAATAAATGCAGTGTCTACTTACAATGAAACAGTTTCTCTGTTGTTTCATAAAATTAATCTTTAACACATTAACCCCTGGAGGTTTCTGCCGATTTCGCATGAAATGCGAGTAGGAAACACATTTTGGGGACTATTTCTGAATACATCCTAATACATCGAGTTCCAAGCAATGTGCTTAAGAAAATGTTTGGCATTGGTTAGTTTGCTGGCGCATGAGCAGAAGGTGAAAGGTTGGACGTATTTTGTTATTTTTTTGTTCTTTTTTTTTTTGCTAAACGGACCCATCATTTTCGTATGGAGAAGACTTTTTATTCAAAATGTCCACCTTATCCTACTCTTTGCACAGGTTCACCTGTATGTTTCAGCACCAGTTATTTGATGATAAGCATCCTCATTCACATTTAGGTACAGATTTCAAAAAGAAGTTCTTTTCATCCTGACTAACAGCAGGAAGAGAGCAGTGTATTTGTGTACCACGGATTTTTAAAGTAGCTTTAACATTTTTGCAGTCATATCGCTACAAACGCTGCAATATTGCAGTTAATATTGATGTCTAGCACTGGGGCATCATGCCACATACATTTAGCATTATATATAACCCATTCACATCATCCTGACACCAGACTGAGCAGTCCTAACACTAACTTCTTAATATTGAGTGCTTAGCGAGGCAGCTGTTAGTTGCATATTTGCAAGTGTTTAGTATGATTTGCCCTTTGGCTTGAATTATCTGAAATGTATCCCCTAAACACTAGACCACGTGAGCTGTCCAAAACTGTGCAATTTCAGTAATCATATATATGTGTGTGCGTGTGTGTGTGTAATGTGATGGCCATGCATTCTTTCTATTTGCAGAGTTTGATTTAGGTTCCAATTGTAGCAACGTGACAGGTGAGCAAGTCTGTAAGGATCCTAATGCTGTATGCACTGGTGGCATATGTGCATGTCGTTATAACTACTATGATGTTGATGGTGCTAGACCTGGTGGAACTTGTCAGCTGAGTAAGTTCACATCAATATTATCTTGTATACATTAGTCTGGAGATATTTTGTTGTGTGCATCACTACAAGGTCTTTTTACATGGGACTTTTGAATACTATTGCATGCACATTTAGTATATGATTTCAGCCATGTTTGTCTCAGAAGCATTTCATTTTTTACACTTAAAAATATCTCAGTGTAGTTCTACATTGTTTACTTAATTCTTACAGTTACAACCTTTTAATGTGTTAGCATTGATTCCGTAAATATATAAGCATGTAAATAATTTACCTTCCACATTTCTTTATAGCTTTGAATCTTATTTGTCATGAAACGTAATCTTGACATTGACACAGAACCTTGATAACGAGAATATTCTGTATATATTTGAAAGACCTGGATCATTCTGACATCCTGATTATTAATGTAACAGAATTGTGAAGATGCAAGCTTGAACATTTTTATCAAGAGTAAAAGAAACTTGGCTATGATCTTCATTTCTATAGCTACCCTCTTGATAAAATATATCTAATCCCATTTCTGTCATAATAGGTTTGTACATAATAAGCTAGAGAATATAAATGGAGTGCTTCATTTCAAGAGAAGTTCTAATGAGTTTTGATGATGTATAAAGGTTCGCGATGTTACTGAAACCTTGTTGCCATTAGGTACCTTTGAACTGATACAGAATCTTGTCCGTACACTAGAGAAATTACATTTTCATTTAACTTACAGCAATTTTTTCAATAAGTTTTTTTTTGAAGAAGAATTGGAGAAACGTTGGACAAAAAGCAGTTATTTGTGGATAATTTTTTAATCGTTACCACCTTTTATTGTCTCTGAACAGTCATCCATATGGGTTGTAATCGCTGATGCCTTTACACTGTTTTGATTTCATGAAAATTGACTGTTGACATTTGCTACAGCTAGGTCTCAGATGAGCTCAATTATGGCTGTATTTGTCCTGATTCTTCCATAGGTGTGGCTTGATCAATGTAAACAAAACGTATACCAATGGTTTATAAACATTTTACTTGAGGAATATGTTGTGGTCAAGCGAGTGATCCATTTAGACTTTTGTTATGCATGGAGGATTAATTTGTGAAATAGTATCTTGATCGAAGATACTGAGTTGGTAATAAACAGGCAGTTGAGATATAGGCTTTATATGGTTGTTATAAAATAATAGGAAAATTTGAATTGTGTTAAATGAAGTTGTATGTATTTTGGTTTCATGTTGTGACTAGTATTTTAAGCAACATTGCTCTGATCATAAATGTCCTTGATCACTATCATAATTCACTTTTTCTACACTTTGTTCTATGTTTTTTACATTTTTAATCTTTATTACAGCTTTTGGGTAAACGTTTGAAAGACCAATGCTGTACAGCATTTACTTGTCGTTGATATAACTGTATTTGAATGTCAGTGTATTATGTTATTCAGACTAAATATGTTTCTGAATCACAAATACTATTCCTGCATTCTTATTTTGTAATTATCCAAATTTTCGTAGATAGTATTGGATTGAAAATAACTTGCTCAGAAGCTTCCACTCATCTTCTGCTCAAACATCAAGCATATCTTCATTCAAGTACACATTTTGTCAAGTTACAGTGTTTGGCTATTAGCACTGAGACAAGAAAGAAGCATCTTTGAGGACACTCAACGTTTCCGGTTTTTTTTAATACCTTGGTATGTTTTTTGACTAGCTTTGAGCTTGACAAAGAATACAAACCTTGATGATAAGCATATTCTGTCCATACTTAAAGTATGTTTGGCTATTAGTCATCGTAGCATCCTGATTGTTAATGAACTTCTATGTGAATAATCAAATCATCAACATTTTATCAAGTTTTGAAGAACATTTGTTAGAAACTTTATTTTAGCAGCAGATATAATTAATTGATGATAATATTTATATCACACATTTTATGTCCAAGTAGTTTTTGAACATGACAACGAATGTGCTGTTAAACTTTGAACAGTACATTGTCCAATGATTATTTTTAGATTTACAACAGTTGCACTTCGGAGCTTCATCTTCAGAAGATTTTCTAAAAGATTTAATATCGTCTACACATATTCAAACTGATTTCCATAAAGTTGTTAAAAACAAATATGATGTTTTAACTTTGTTAACTTAACTTAAGTTGGTTGTAAGATAATATAATGGCAGTGATCAGCATTTTCAGCAACAGATATTTGACGATAAGCATCCTTATTCACATTTAGGTGCAGGTTTCGAAAACATATTTTCGTTTCATCTTGACTAACAGCAGGGAGTGAGCAGTGTATTTGTCTGGTCTGGATTTTTAAGGTAGCTTTAACAATTTTGCAGCTATATCGCTACAAAGTCTGCAATATTACAGTTTATGTTGATGTCTAGGACTGGGGCATTATGCCACATATATTTAGCATGATATCCCACCCAGTCAAATCATCCTGACACCAGACTGTGCAGTCCAAACACTATCTTCTTAATATTGAGTGCTAAGTGAGGCAGCTGTTAGTTGCTTATTTGTAAGCTTTTAGTATGACTTGGCCTAGGGTTAAACATTCGAAGTCTTGTATCTGACATGTATGTATGCCCTAACCACTAGACCACCTGAGATGTCCAGAACTGTGCAATTTCAGTAATCAGAATTTAAGATGATAACGCAGACCAAAATACACATCATCTTTATGCATATATATATATATATATATATATATATATATATATATATATATATATATATATATATATATATATATGTGTGTGTGTGTGTGTGTGTGTGTGTGTGTGTGTGTGTGTGTGTGTGTGTAATGTGATGGCCATGCATTCTTTCTATTTGCAGAGTTTGATTTAGGTTCCAATTGTAGAAACGTGACAGGTGAGCAAGTCTGTAAGGATCCTAATGCTGTATGCACTGGTGGCAAATGTGCATGCAGTTCTAACTACTATGATGTTGATGGTGCTAGACCTGGTGGAACTTGTCAGATGAGTAAGTTCACATCAACATTATCTTGTATACATTAGTCTGGAGATATCTTGTTGTGTGCATCACTACAATTCTTTGTATATGGGACTTTTAATTACTATTGCATACACATTTAGTATCAGATTTCAGCCATGTTTTTCTCAGAAGCATTTTAATATTTACACCTGAAAGGATATCAGTGTATGTCTACATTGTTTACTTAATTTTTACAGTTACAACCTTTTAATGTGTTAGCATTGATTCTGTAAATACTTAAGCATGTGAATAATTTAACCTCCACATTCCTTTATAGCTTTGAATCTTATTTCTCATGTAACGTGATATTGACATTGACACAGAACCTTGATAATGAGCATATTCTGCATATCTTTGAAAGACCTGGATCATTCTAACATCCTGATTGTTAATGTAACAGCCTTAAGAAGATGCAAGCTTGAACATTTTTTCAAGAGTTAAAGAAAGTTGGCTGTGACCTTCATTTCTACAGCTACCCTCTTGGTAAAATATTGTTAATCCCATTTCTGTCATAATAGTTTTGTACATAATAAGCTGGAAAATATAAATTGAGTGCATCATTTCAGGAGAGGTTCTAATGCGTTTTGATGATGTATTAAGGTTGGCGATGTTACAGAAACCTTTTTGCCATTAGGTACCTTTGAACTGATACAGAATCTTGTTAGTACACTAGAGACAATAAATTTCATTTGAGTTACAGCAAATGTTTCAATAAATTGTTTTTGAGGAAGAATTGGAGAAAATTTGAACAAAAAGCAGTTATTTGTTTATAATGTTCTAAACGTTACCACCTTTTATTGTCTCTGAACAGACATCCATATGGGATGTAATCGCTGATGCCTTTACACTGTTTTGTTTTCATGAATGTTGCCTGTGAACATTTGTCACATCTAGGTCTCAGATGAGCTCAATTATACCTGTATATTTCCTGATTCTTCCATACGTGTGGCTTGATCAATGTTTAAAACGTATACCAATGGTTTATAAACATTTTACTTGAGATTATGTTGTGGTCAAGGCAGTGATCGATCTCAGTACCATTTAGACTCTTGTTATGCATGGAGGATTAATTTGTGAAATATTCTCTTGATCGAAGATACTGAGTTGGTAATAAACAGGCAGTTGAGATATAGGCTTTATATGGTTGTTATAAAATAATAGGAAAATTTGAATTGTGTTAAATGAAGTTGTATCTATTTTGATTTCATATAGTGACTAGTATTTTAAGCAACATTGATCGTATCAAAACTGTACTTGTTCACTATCATAATTCACTTTTTCTACATTTTGTCCTATCTACTTTGCATTTTTAATCTTTATTACATCTTTTGGTTACAAGTTGGAAAGAGTAATGCTGTACAGCGTTTACATGTCGTTGATATAACTGTCCTTGAATGTCAGTGTATTCTGTTATTCAGACTAAATATGTTTCTGGATCACAAATACTATTCCTGCATTCTTATTTTGTGATTATACTAATTTTTATATATAGTATTAGATTGAAAATTACTTGCTCAGAAGCTTGCACTCCTCTTCAGCACAAACATCAAGCATATCTTCATTAAAGTACACATTTTGTCAAGTTACAGTGTTTGGCTATTAACACTGAAACAAGAAATTAGCATCTTTGTGTACACTCTATGTTTCCGCTTTTTCTAATAGCTTGGTATCTTTTTTGCCCAGTTTTGAGCTTGAGAAAGAATTAAAACTTAGATGATGTGCATCTTCTGTCCATATTTGAAGGATCTTTGGCTCTTAATCATCGTAGCATCCTGATTGTGAATGCACTTCTATGTGAATAATCAAATCCTCAACATTTTTTTCAAGTTTTGAAGAACATTTGTTAGAAGCTTCATTTTAGCAGCAGATATAATGAATTGATGATAATATTTATATTCCACGTAAGTCAGAGTAGCTTTTGAATCTGACAACGAATGTGGTGTTAAACTTTGAACAGTCCATTGTCCAATTTTTATTTTTAGATTTCCAACTGCTGTACTTGGGAACTTCATCATGAGAAGAGTTCTAAAAGATTTGATATCTTCTACACATATTCAAACTGTTCTCAAAAACGTTGTTAACAAATAATATGATATTTTAACTTTGCTGGCTTAACTTAAGTTGTTTGTAAGAAAATATAATGGTAGTGATCAGCATTTTCAACAAGAGTCATTTGACGATAAGCATCCATATTCACATTTAGGTACAGGTTTTGAAAACACATTTTCTTATCATCCTCACTAACAGCAGGAAATGAGCAATGTATTTGTCTGGTCTGGAATTTTGAGGTAGCTTTAACAATTGTGCAGTCATATAGCTACAAACTCTGCAATATTGCAGTTTATATTGATGTCTAGCACAGGGGCATCATGCCACATACATTTAGCATGATATCTCACCCAGTCAAATCATCCTGTCACCAGACTCAGCAGCCCTAACACTAACTTCTTAATATTGAGTGCTAAGTGAGGCAGCTGTTAGTTGCATATTTGTAAGCTTTTAGCTTGACTTCGACTAGGATTGAACATTCGATTTCTTTTATCTGAAATGTATGCCCTAAACACAACACCACCTGAGCTGTCCAAAACTGTGCAATTTCAGTTATCGGTATTTAGGATGAAAACTCAGACCAAATACACATTTTCCATGCATATATATATATATATATATATATATATATATATATATGAGTGTGTGTTCTTGTAAGGGTATAATGTAATGGCCATGCATTCTTTCTATTTGCAGAGTTTGATTTAGGTTCCAATTGTAGACAAGTGACAGGTGAGCAAGTCTGTAAGGATCCTAATGCTGTATGCACTGGTGGCAAATGTGCATGTAGTTCTAACTACTATGATGTTGATGGTGCTAGACCTGGTGGAACTTGTCAGATGAGTAAGTTCACATCAACATTCTCTGGTATACATTAGTCTGGAGATATCTTGTTGTGTGCATCACTACAAGGTCTTTGTACATGGGACTTTTGAATACTATTGCATGCAAATTTTTAATCAAATATCAGCCATGTTTTTCTCAGAAGCATTTTATTATTTACACCTGAAAGGATATCAGTGTATTTCTACATTGTTTACTTAATTTTTACAGTTACAACCTTTTAATGTGTTAGCATTGATTCCGTAAATACATAAGCATGTTAATAATTTACCTTACACATTTCTTTAGAGCTTTGAATTTTATTTGTCATGAAACGTAATCTTGACATTGACACAGAACCTTGATAATGAGCATATTCTGTACATATTTGAAAGGCTGGATCATTCTAACATCCTGAATGTTAATGTAACAGCTTTGTGAAGATGCAAGCTTGATCATTTTGTTTCAAGAGTTAAAGAAAGTTTGCTGTGATCTTCATTTCTATAGCTACTGTCTTGATAAATATAGTTAATCCCATTTCTGTCATAATAGTTTTGTACATAATAAGCTAGAGAATATAAATGGAGTGCTTCATTTCAAGAGAAGTTCTAATGAGTTTTGATGATGTATAAAGGTTGGCGTTGTTACTGAAACCTTGTTGCCATTAGGTACCTTTGTACTCATACAGAATTTTGTCAGTACACTAGAGACAATACATTTTCATTTGAGTTACAGCAAATTGTTCAATAAGTTTTTTTTGAAGAGGAATTGGAGAAAAGTTGGACAAAAATCAGTAATTTGTGGATAATTTTCTAAAAGATACCACCTTTTATTGTCTCTGAACAGTCATCCATATGGTTTGTAATCGCTGATGCCTTTACACTGTTTTGATTTCATGAAAATTGACTGTTAACATTTGCCACAGCTAGGTCTCAGATGAGCTCAATTATGGCTGTATTTTTCCTGATTATTCCATAGGTGTGGCTTGATCAATGTAAATAACGTATGCCAATGGTTTATAAACACTTTACTTGAGGATTATGTTGTGGCCAAGTGCGTGATCCATCTCAGTACCATTTAGACTCTTGTTATGCGTGGAGGATTAATTTGTGAAATAGTCTCTTGATCGAAGATACTAAGTTGGTAATAAAAAGGCAATTGAGATAGATAGCAGATATAATGAATTGATGATAATATTTGTATCACACTTTTTATGTCCGAATAGCTTTTGAATCTGGCAACGATTGTGGTCTTAAACTTTGAACATTCCATTGTCCAATTTTTATTTTTAGATTTCCAACAGTTGTACTTGGGAGCTTCATCTTGAGAAGAATTCTAAAAGATTTCATATCTTCTACACCTATTCAAAATGATCTCCAAAAAGTTGTTAAAAACTAATATGACATTTTAACTTTATTAACATAACATAAGCTGTTTGTAAGATAATATAATGGTAGTGATCAGCATTTTCAGCAAGAGTTATATGACGATAAGCATCCTTGTTCACATTTAGGTACAGGTTTCGAAAACACATTTTCTTTTCATCCTGACTAACAGCAAGAAGTGAGCAGTGTATTTGCCTGCTCTGGAATTTTTAGGTAGCTTTAACAATTTTGCAGTCATATCGCTACAAAGTCTGCAATATTGCAGTTTATATTGATGTCTAGCACTGGGGCATCATGCCACGTACATTTAGCATGTTATTCCACACAGTCACATCATCCTGACATCAGACTGAACAGTACTAACAACAACTTCGTAATATTGATTGCTTAATTAGGCAGCTGTTAGTTGCATATTTGTAAGCTTTTAGCATGACTTGGCCCGGGTTTGAACATTCGAAATCTTCTATCTGATATGTATCCCCCAGACACTAAACCACCTGAGATGTCCAAAACTGTGCAATTTCAGTAATCAGTATTTAGGATGACTACGCAGACGAAATACACATTTCCCATGCATATATATATATATATATATATATATATATATATATATATATATATATATATATATATATATGTGTGTGTGTGTGTGTGTGTGTGTGCGTGTGCGTGTGTAATGTTATGGCCATGCATTCTTTCTATTTGCAGAGTTTGATTTAGGTTCCCTTTGTAGAAAAGTGACAGGTGAGCAAGTCTGTAAGGATCCTAATGCTGTATGCTCTGGTGTCAAATGTGCATGTGGTCTTAACTACTATGATGTTAATGGTGCTAGACCTGGTGGAACTTGTCAGCTGAGTAAGTTCACATCAACATTATCTGGTATACATTAGTCTGGAGATATCTTGTTGTGTGCATCACTACAAGGTCTTTGTACATGGGACTTTTGAATACTATTGCATGCACACTTAGTATCAGATTTCAGCCATGTTTTTCTCAGAAGCATTTTAATATTTACACCTGAAAGGATATCAGTGTATTTCTACATTGTTTACTTAATTTTTACAGTTACAACCTTTTATTGTGTTAGCAGTGATTCCGTAAATACATAAGCATGTGAATAATTTACCTTCCACATTTTTTTATAGCTTTGAATCTTATTTGTCATGAAACGTAATCTTGACATTGACATAGAAACTTGATAATGAGCATTTTCTGTACATATTTTAAAGACCTGGATCATCCTAACATCCTGATTGTTAATGTAACAGCCTTGTGAAGAAGCAAGCATGAACTTCTTTTTCAAGAGTTAAAGAAAGTTTGCTGTGATCTTCATTTCTACAGCTACTGTCTAGATAAAATATAGTTAATCCCATTTCTGTCATAATAGCTTTGTGCATAATAAGCTAGACAATATAAATGGAGTGCTTCATTTCAAGAGACGTTCTAATGAGTTTTGATGATGTATAAAGGTTGCCGCTGTTACTGAAACCTTGTTGCCATTAGGTAGCTTTGAACTGATACAGAATCTTGTCAGTACACAGGAGACAGTATATTTTCATTTGAGTTACATCACATTTTTCAATAACTTTTTTTTAAGAGGAACTGGACTAAAGTTGAACAAAAAGAAGTCATTTGTGGATAATTTTCTAAAAGATACCACCTTTTATTGTCTCTGAACAGTCATCCATATGGGTTGTAATCGCTGATGCCTTTACACTGTTTTGATTTCATGAAGGTTGCCTGTGAACATTTGCCACATCTAGGTATCAGATGAGCTCAATTATGGCTGTATTTTTCCTGATTCTTCCATAGGTGTGGCTTGATCAATGTTTAAAACGTATACCAATGGTTTATAAACATTTTACTTGAGAATTATGTTGTGGTCAAAGCAGTGATCCATCTCAGTACCATGTATACTCTTGTTATGCATGGAGGATTAATTTGTAAAATAGTCTCGTGATCGAAGATACTAAGTTGGTAATAAATAGACAATTCAGATAGAGGCTTTATTTGGTTGTTATAAAATAATAAGACAATTTGAATTGTATTAAATGAAGTTGTTTGTATTTTAGTTTCATATAGTGACTAGTATTTTAAGCAACATTGCTCTGATCAAAAATGTCATTGTTCACTATCATAATGCCCTTTTTCTACATTTTATCCTATCTACTTTACATTTTTTAATCGTTATTACATCTTTTGGGTACAAGTTGGAAAGGTTAATGCTGTACAGCATTTACTTGTCGTTGATATAACTGTCCTTGAATGTCCGTGTATACTGTTATTCAGATTAAAACTGTTTCTGGATCACAAATACTATTCCTGCATTCTTATTTTGTGATTATACTAATTTTCATATATAGTATTAGATTGTAATCGTAATTACTTGCTCAGAAACTTGCACTCATCTTCTGCCCAAAGATCAAACATATCTTCATTCAAGCACACATTTTGTCAAGTAACAGTGTTTGGCTATTAGCACTGAGACAAGAAATAAACATATTTGTGTTCACTCTATCTTTCCGGTTTTTTAACAGCTTGGTATCTTTTAAACAAGCTTTGAGCTTAAGAAAGAATACAAACTTTGATGATGAGCATATTCTGTCCATATTTGAAGAATCTTTGGCTCTTAATCATCGTAGCATCCAGATTGTGAATGCACTTCTATGTGAATAATGAAATCCTCAACATTTTTTCAAGTTTTGAAGAACATTTGTTAGAAGCTTCATTTTAGCAGCAGATATAATGAATTGATGATTAGATTTATATCACACTTATGTCCGAGTAGCTTTTGAATCTGACAACGAGTGTGGTCTTAAACTTTTAATAGTCCATTGTCCAATGATTATTTTTAGATTTCCAACAGTTGTACTTGGCAACTTCATCTTGAGAAGAGTTCTAAAAGATTTGATATTTTCTACACATATTCAAAATGTTCTCAAAAACGTTGTTAACAAATAATATGACATTTTAACTTTGTTATCTTAAGTTAAGTTGTTTGTAAGAAAATATAATGGTAGTGATCAGCATTTTCAGCAACAGTTATTTGACGATAAGCATCCTTATTCACATTTAGGTACAGGTTTCGAAAACACATTTTCGTTACATCCTGACTAACAGCAGGAAATGAGCAGTGTATTTGTCTGGTCTGGATTTTTAAGTAGCTTTAGCAATTTTGCAGTCATATCGCTACAAAGTCTGCAATATTGCAGTTTATATTGATGTCTAGCACTGGGGCATCTTGCCACATACATTCAGCACGATATCCCACCCAGTAACATCATCCTGTCATCAGACTGAGCATTCCTAACAACAACTTCTTAATATTGAGTGCTTAGTGAGGCAGATGTTAGTTGCATATTTGGAAGCTCTTTGCATGACTTGGCCTAGGTTTGAACATTCGATTTCTTTAATCTGACATGTATCCCCTAAACACCATACCACCTGAGCTGTCCAGAGCTGCAAATTCAGTACTCAGTATTTAGGATGATAACGCAGACCAAATACACGATTTCGATGCATATATATATATATATATATATATATATATATATATATATATATTAATATATATATATATATATATATATATATATATATATTTATATATATATTATATATGAGTTTGTGCGTGTGTTTGTATGATGTGATGGCCATGCATTCTTTCTATTTGCAGAGTTTGATTTAGGTTCCAAATGTAGCAACGTGACAGGGGAGCAAGTCTGTAAGGATCCTAATGCTGTATGCACTGGTGGCAAATGTGCATGTAGTTCTAACTACTATGATGTTGATGGTGCTAGACCTGGTGGAACTTGTCAGCTGAGTAAGTTCACATCAACATTATCTGGTATACATTAGTCTGCAGATATCTTGTTGTGTGCACCACTACAAGGTCTTTGTACATGGGACTTTTTAATGCTATTGCATGCACATTTAGTATAAAATATCAGCCATGTGTTTCTCAGAAGCATTTTATTATTTACACCTGAAAGGATATCAGTGTATTTCTACATTGTTTACTTAATTTTTAGAGTTACAACATTTTAATGTGTTAGCATTGATTCCGTAAATATATAAGCATGTGAATAATTTACCTTCCACATTTCTTTATAGCTTTGAATCTTATTTGTCATGAAACGTAATCTTGACATTGACACAGAACCTTGATAATGAGCATATTCTGTACATATTTGAAAGACCTGGATCATTCTAACATCCTGATTGTTAATGTAACATCTTTGTGAAGATGCAAGCTTGATCATTTTGTTTCAAGAGTTAAAGAAAGTTTGCTGTGATCTTCATTTCTATAGCTACTGTCTTGATAAATATAGTTAATCCCATTTCTGTCATAATAGTTTTGTACATAATAAGCTAGAGAATATAAATGGAGTGCTTCATTTCAAGAGAAGTTCTAATGAGTTTTGATGATGTATAAAGGTTGGCGTTGTTACTGAAACCTTGTTGCAATTAGGTACCTTTGTACTCATACAGAATTTTGTCAGTACACTAGAGACAATACATTTTCATTTGAGTTACAGCAAATTGTTCAATAAGTTTTTTTTGAAGAGGAATTGGAGAAAAGTTGGACAAAAATCAGTAATTTGTGGATAATTTTCTAAAAGATACCACCTTTGATTGTCTCTGAACAGTCATCCATATGGTTTGTAATCGCTGATGCCTTTACACTGTTTTGATTTCATGAAAATTGACTGTTAACATTTGCCACAGCTAGGTCTCAGATGAGCTCAATTATGGCTGTATTTTTCCTGATTATTCCATAGGTATGGCTTGATCAATGTAAATAACGTATGCCAATGGTTTATAAACATTTTACTTGAGGATTATGTTGTGGTCAAGTGCGTGATCCATCTCAGTACCATTTAGACTCTTGTTATGCGTGGAGGATTAATTTGTGAAATAGTCTCTTGATCAAAGATACTAAGTTGGTAATAAAAAGGCAATTGAGATAGATAGCAGATATAATGAATTGATGATAATATTTGTATCACACTTTTTATGTCCGAATAGCTATTGAATCTGGCAACGATTGTGGTCTTAAACTTTGAACATTCCATTGTCCAATTTTTATTTTTAGATTTCCAACAGTTGTACTTGGGAGCTTCATCTTGAGAAGAGTTCTAAAAGATTTCATATCTTCTACATATATTCAAAATGATCTCCAAAAAGTTGTTAAAAACTAATATGACATTTTACCTTTGTTAACATAACATAAGCTGTTTGTAAGATAATATAATGGTAGTGATCAGCATTTTCAGCAAGAGTTATATGACGATAAGCAGCCTTGTTCACATTTAGGTACAGGTTTCGAAAACACATTTTCTTTTCATCCTGACTAACAGCAAGAAGTGAGCAGTGTATTTGCCTGCTCTGGAATTTTTAGGTAGCTTTAACAATTTTGCAGTCATATCGCTACAAAGTCTGCAATATTGCAGTTTATATTGATGTCTAGCAATGGGGCATCATGCCACGTACATTTAGCATGTTATTCCACACAGTCACATCATCCTGACATCAGACTGAACAGTACTAACAACAACTTCGTAATATTGATTGCTTAATTAGGCAGCTGTTAGTAGCATATTTGTAAGCTTTTAGCATGACTTGGCCCGGGTTTGAACATTCGAATTCTTCTATCTGACATGTATCCCCCAGACACTAAACCACCTGAGATGTCCAAAACTGTGCAATTTCAGTAATCAGTATTTAGGATGACAACGCAGACGAAATACACATTTCCCATGCATATATATATATATATATATATATATATATATATATATATATATATATATATATATATATATATATATATATATATATATATATATGTGTGTGTGTGTGTGCGTGTGTGTGTGCGTGTGCGTGTGTAATGTTATGGCCATGCATTCTTTCTATTTGCAGAGTTTGATTTAGGTTCCTATTGTAGAAAAGTGACAGGTGAGCAAGTCTGTAAGGATCCTAATGCTGTATGCTCTGGTGTCAAATGTGCATGTAGTTCTAACTACTATGATGTTAATGGTGCTAGACCTGGTGGAACTTGTCAGCTTAGTAAGTTCACATCAACATTATCTGGTATACATTAGTCTGGAGATATCTTGTTGTGTGCATCACTACAAGGTCTTTGTACATGGGACTTTTGAATACTATTGCATGCACACTTAGTATCAGATTTCAGCCATGTTTTTCTCAGAAGCATTTTAATATTTACACTTGAAAGGATATCAGTGTATTTCTACATTGTTTACTTAATTTTTACAGTTACAACCTTTTATTGTGTTAGCAGTGATTCCGTAAATACATAAGCATGTGAATAATTTACCTTCCACATTTTTTTATAGCTTTGAATCTTATTTGTCATGAAACGTAATCTTGACATTGACATAGAAACTTGATAATGAGCATTTTCTGTACATATTTTAAAGACCTGGATCATCCTAACATCCTGATTGTTAATGTAACAGCCTTGTGAAGAAGCAAGCATGAACTTCTTTTTCAAGAGTTAAAGAAAGTTTGCTGTGATCTTCATTTCTACAGCTACTGTCTAGATAAAATATAG
The DNA here is from genome assembly GCA_029339505.1 of Unio delphinus. Taxonomy (NCBI): domain Eukaryota; kingdom Metazoa; phylum Mollusca; class Bivalvia; order Unionida; family Unionidae; genus Unio; species Unio delphinus. Next base: position 9,034,434 of record JAQISU010000155.1, read on the forward strand.
TTAATCCCATTTCTGTCATAATAGCTTTGTGCATAATAAGCTAGACAATATAAATGGAGTGCTTCATTTCAAGAGACGTTCTGATGAGTTTTGATGATGTATAAAGGTTGCCGCTGTTACTGAAACCTTGTTGCCATTAGGTAGCTTTGAACTGATACAGAATCTTGTCAGTACACAGGAGACAGTATATTTTCATTTGAGTTACATCACATTTTTCAATAACTTTTTTTTTAAGAGGAATTGGACTAAAGTTGAACAAAAAGAAGTCATTTGTGGATAATTTTCTAAAAGATACCACCTTTTATTGTCTCTGAACAGTCATCCATATGGGTTGTAATCGCTGATGCCTTTACACTGTTTTGATTTCATGAAGGTTGCCTGTGAACATTTGCCACATCTAGGTATCATATGAGCTCAATTATGGCTGTATTTTTCCTGATTCTTCCATAGGTGTGGCTTGATCAATGTTTAAAACGTATACCAATGGTTTATAAACATTTTACTTGAGAATTATGTTGTGGTCAAAGCAGTGATCCATCTCAGTACCATGTATACTCTTGTTATGCATGGAGGATTAATTTGTGAAATAGTCTCGTGATCGAAGATACTAAGTTGGTAATAAATAGACAATTCAGATAGAGGCTTTATTTGGTTGTTATAAAATAATAGGACAATTTGAATTGTATTAAATGAAGTTGTTTGTATTTTAGTTTCATGTAGTGACTAGTATTTTAAGCAACATTGCTCTGATCAAAAATGTCATTGTTCACTATCATAATGCCCTTTTTCTACATTTTATCCTATCTACTTTACATTTTTTAATCGTTATTACATCTTTTGGGTACAAGTTGGAAAGGTTAATGCTGTACAGCATTTACTTGTCGTTAATATAACTGTCCTTGAATGTCCGTGTATACTGTTATTCAGATTAAAACTGTTTCTGGATCACAAATACTATTCCTGCATTCTTATTTTGTGATTATACTAATTTTCATATATAGTATTAGATTGTAATCGTAATTACTTGCTCAGAAACTTGCACTCATCTTCTGCTCAAAGATCAAACATATCTTCATTCAAGCACACATTTTGTCAAGTAACAGTGTTTGTCAAGTAACAGCTTGGTATATTTTAAACAAGCTTTGAGCTTAAGAAAGAATACAAACTTTGATGATGAGCATATTCTGTCCATATTTGAAGGATCTTTGGCTCTTAATCATCGTAGCATCCTGATTGTGAATGCACTTCTATGTGAATAATGAAATCCTCAACATTTTTTCAAGTTTTGAAGAACATTTGTTAGAAGCTTCATTTTAGCAGCAGATATAATGAATTGATGATTAGATTTATATCACACTTATGTCCAAGTAGCTTTTGAATCTGACAACGAGTGTGGTCTTAAACTTTTAATAGTCCATTGTCCAATGATTATTTTTAGATTTCCAACAGTTGTACTTGGCAACTTCATTTTGAGTAGAGTTCTGAAAGATTTGATATTTTCTACACATATTTAAAATGTTCTCAAAAACGTTGTTAACAAATAATATGACATTTTAACTTTGTTATCTTAAGTTAAGTTGTTTGTAAGAAAATATAATGGTAGTGATCAGCATTTTCAGCAACAGTTGTTTGACGATAAGCATCCTTATTCACATTTAGGTACAGGTTTCGAAAACACATTTTCTTTTCATCCTGACTAACAGCAGGAAATGAGCAGTGTATTTTTCTGGTCTGGATTTTTAAGTAGCTTTAGCAATTTTGCAGTCATATCGCTACAAAGTCTACAATATTGCAGTTTATATTGATGTCTAGCACTGGGGCATCTTGCCACATACATTCAGCACGATATCCCACCCAGTAACATCATCCTGTCATCAGACTGAGCATTCCTAACAACAACTTCTTAATATTGAGTGCTTAGTGAGGCAGATGTTAGTTGCATATTTGGAAGCTCTTTGCATGACTTGGCCTAGGTTTGAACATTCGATTTCTTTAATCTGACATGTTTCCCCTAAACACTATACCACCTAAGCTGTCCAGAGCTGCAAATTCAGTAATCAGTATTTAGGATGATAACGCAGACCAAATACACGATTTCGATGCATATATATATATATATATATATATATATATATATATATATATATATATGAGTTTGTGCGTGTGTTTGTATGATGTGATGGCCATGCATTCTTTCTATTTGCAGAGTTTGATTTAGGTTCCAAATGTAGCAACGTGACAGGGGAGCAAGTCTGTAAGGATCCTAATGCTGTATGCACTGGTGGCAAATGTGCATGTAGCTCTAACTACTATGATGTTGATGGTGCTAGACCTGGTGGAACTTGTCAGATGAGTAAGTTCACATCAACATTATCTGGTATACATTAGTCTGCAGATATCTTGTTGTGTTCATCACTACAAGGTCTTTGTACATGGGACTTTTGAATGCTATTGCATGCACATTTAGTATAAAATATCAGCCATGTGTTTCCAGAAGCATTTTATTATTTACACCTGAAAGGATATCAGTGTATTTCTACATTGTTTACTTAATTTTTAGAGTTACAACATTTTAATGTGTTAGCATTGATTCCGTAAATATATAAGCATGTGAATAATTTACCTTCCACATTTCTTTATAGCTTTGAATCTTATTTGTCATGAAACGTAATCTTGACATTGACACAGAACCTTGATAATGAGCATATTCTGTACATATTTGAAAGACCTGGATGATTCTAACATCCTGATTGTTAATGTAACAGTCTTGTGAAGCTGCAATCATGAACATTTTTTTTCAAGAGTTAAAGAAATTTTGCTGTGATCTTCATTTCTACAGCTACTGTCTTGATAAATATAGTTAATCCCATTTCTGTCACAATAGCTTTGTACATAGTTAGCTTGACAATATAAATGGAGTGCTTCATTTCAAGAGACGTTCTAATGGGTTCTGATGAGGTATAAATGTTGGCGATGTTACTGAATCCTTTTTGCTATTAGGTAGCTTTGAACTGATACAGAATCTTGTCAGTACACTAAAGACAAAATATTTTCATTTGAGTTACAGCATATTTTTCAATAAAATTTTTTTGAAGAAGAATTGGAGAAAAGTTGAACAAAAACCAGTTATTTGTGGATACTTTTAGAAACTTTACGACCTTTTATTGTCTCTGAACAGTCATCCATATGGGTTGTAATCGCTGATGCCTTTACACTGTTTCGATTTCATGAAAATTGAGTGTGAATATTTGCCACAGCAAGGTCTCAGATGAGCTCAATTATGGCTGTATTTTTCCTGATTCTTCCATAGGTGTGGCTTGATCAATGACAAAAACGTATACCAATGGTTTATAAACATTTTACTGGAGGATTATGTTGTGGTCAAGGCAGTAATCCATCTCAGTACCATTTATACTCTTGTTATCCATGGAGGATTAATTTATGAAATAGTCTCTTGATCGAAGATACTAAGTTGGTAATAAATAGGAAATTCAGATAGAGGCTTTATTTGTTTGTTATAAAATAATAGGAAAATTTGAATTGTGTTAAATGAAGTTGTATGTATTTTGGTTTCATGTAGTGACTAGTATTTTAAGCAACATTGCTCTGATCATAAGTGTCCTTGTTCATTATCATAATTCGCTTTTTCTACATTATATTCTATCTTCTTTACATTTTTAATCTTTATTACATCTTTTGTGTACAAGTTGGAAAGAGTACTGCTGTACATCATTTACTTGTCGTTGATATAACTGTCCTTGAATGTCAGTGTATTCTGTTATTCAGACTAAATATGTTTCTCGATCACAAATACTATTCCTGCATTCTTATTATGTGATTATACTAATTTTAATATATACTATTAGATTGAAAATTACTTGCTCAGAAGCTTGCACTCATCTTCTGCTCAAAGATCAAACATATCTTCATTCAAGTACAGATTTTGTTAAGTAAGAGTGTTTGGCTATTAGCTCTGGGACAAGAAATCAGCATCTTTGTGGACACTCTACGTTCCCGGTTTTTTTAATAGCTTGGTATCTTTTTTTGCCTAGCTTTGAACTTGACAAAGATTAAAAACCTTGATAATGAGCATATTCGGTACATATTTGAAGAATATTTGGCTCTTAATCATCGTAGCATCCTGATTGTCAATGCACTTCTATGTGAATAATCAAATCCTCAACATTTTTTTCAAGTTTTGAAAAACATTTCTTAGAAGCTTCATTTTAGCAGCAGATATAATGATTTGATGATAATATTTATTTCACACTTTTTATGTCCGAAAAGCCTTTGAATCTGACAACGATTGTGGTGTTAAACTTTGAACAGTCCATTGTCCAATTTTAATTTTTAGATTTCCAACAATTGTACTTGGGAGATTCATCTTGAGACGCGTTCTAAAAGATTTTATATCTTCTACACATATTCAAAATGATCTCCAAAATGTTGTTAAAAACTAATATGACATTTTAACTTTGTTAACTTAACTTAAGTTGTTTGTAAGATAATATAATGGTAGTGATCAGCATTTTCAGCAAGAGTTGTTTGACGATAAGCATCCTTATTCACATTTAGGTACAGGTTTCGAAAACACATTTTCTTTTCATCCTGACTAACAGTAGGAAGAGAGCAGTGTATTTGTCTGGTCCGGATTTTTTTGGTAGCTTTAACAATTTTGCAGTCATATCGCTACAAAGTCTGCAATATTGCAGTTTATATTGATGTCTAGCACTGGGGCATCTTGCCACATACATTTAGCATGATATCCCACCCAGTCACATCATCCTGTCATCAGACTGAGCAGTCCTAACAACAACTTCTTAATATTGAGTGCTTAGTGAGGCAGATGTTAGTTGCATATTTGTAATCTTTTAGCATGACTTGGCCTAGGTTTGAACATTCGAATTCTTGTATCTGACACGTATGCCTTAAACACTAAACCACCTGAGATGTACAAAACTGTGCAATTTCAGTAATCAGAATTGAGGATGATAACGCAGACCAAATACACATTTCCCATGCATATATATATATATATATATATATATATATATATATATATATATATATATATATATATATATATATGTGTGTGTGTGTGTGTGTGTGTGTGTGTGTGTGTGTGTATGTGTCTGTGTGTGTGTGTATGTGTATGCCTGTGCGTGTGTAATGTGATGGCCATGTATTCTTTCTATTTGCAGAGTTTGATTTAGGTTCCTATTGTACAAAAGTGACAGGTGAGCAAGTCTGTAAGGATCCTAATGCTGTATGCTCTGGTGTCAAATGTGCATGTGGTCTTAACTACTATGATGTTAATGGTGCTAGACTTGGTGGAACTTGTCAACTAAGTAAGTTCACATCAATATTATCTTGTATACATTAGTCTGGAGATATCTTGTTGTGTGCATCACTACAAGGTCTTTGTACATGGGGCTTTTGAATACTATTGCATGCATATTTAGTATCAAATATCAGCCATGTTTTTCTCAGAAGCATTTTAATATTTACACCTGAAAGGATATCAGTGTATTTCTACATTGTTTACTTAATTTTTATAGTTACAACCTTTTAATGTGTGAGCATTGATTCCGTAAATACATAAGCATGTTAATAATTTACCTTCCACATTTCTTTATAGCTATGAATCTTATTTGTCATGAAACGTAATCTTGACATTGACACAGAACCTTGATAATGAGCATATTCTGTACATGTTTGAAAGGCCTGGGTCATTCTATCATCATGATTGTTAATGTAACAGCCTTGTGAATATGCAAGCTTGAACATTCTTTTCAAGAGTTAAAGAAAGTTGGCTCTGATCTTCATTTCTACAGCTACTGTCTTGATAAAATATATTTAATTCCGTTTCTGTCATAATAGCTTTGTACATGATAAGCTAGAGAATATTAATGGAGTGCTTCATTTCAAGAGATGTTCTAATGAGTTTTGTTGATGTATAAAGGTTGGCGATGTTACTGAAACCTTGTTGCCATTAGGTAGCTTTGAACTGATACAGAATCTTGTCAGTACACTAGAGACAATATATTTTCATTTGAGTTACAGCACATTTTTCAATAAATGTTTTTTTTGAAGAGGAATTGGAGAAAAGTTGAACAAAAGGCAGTTATTTGTGGATAATGTTCTGAAATTTACCACCTTTTTATTGTCTCTGAACAGTCATCCATATGGGTAGTAATCGCTGATGCCTTTACACTGTTTTGATTACATGAATGTTCCTTGTGAAGATTTGCCACATCTAGGTCTCAGATAAGCTCAATTATGGCTGTATTTTTCCTGATTCTTCCATAGGTGTGGCTCGATCAATGTCAAAAACGTATACAAATGTTTTATAAACATCTTACTTGAGGATTATGTTATGGTCTAGCGAGTGGTCCATCTCAGTACCATTTAGACTCTTGTTATGCATTTAGGATTAATTTGTAAAATAGTCTCTTGATCGAAGATAATAAGTTGGTAATAAATAGGCAATTCAGACAGAGGCTTTATTTGGTTGTTATAAAATAATAGGAAAATTTGAATTGTGTTAAATTAAGTTGTATGTATTTTTGTTTCATGTAATGAATAGTATTTTAAGCAACATTGCTCTGATCAAAAATGTCCTTGTTCACTATCATAATTCACTTTTTCTACACTTTATCCTATCTACTTTACATTTTTTAATCTTTATTACATCTTTTGGGTACAAGTTGGAAGGAGTAATGCTGTACAGAATTTACATGTCGTTGATATAACTGTCCTTGAATGTCAGTGTATACTGTTATTCAGATTAAAAATGTTTCTAAATCACAAATACTATTCCTGCATTCTTATTTTGTTATTATACTAATTTTCATATATAGTGTTAGATCAAAAATTACTTCTTCAGAACCTTCCCTCATCTTCTGCTGAAAGATCAAGCATATCTTCATTCAAGTACACATTTAGTCAAGTTACAGTGTTTGGCTATTAGCACTGAGACAAGAAATTAGCATATTTGTGGACACTTTATTTTTCCGGATGTTTTAATAGCTTGGTATCGTTTTTGCCTAGCTTGAACTTGACAAAGAATAAAAACTTTGATGATGAGCATATTCAGTCCATATTTAAACGATATCTGGCTCCTAATCATCGTAGCATCCTGATTGTGAATGCACTTCTATGTGAATAATCAAATCCTCAACAATTTTTTCTGGTTTTGAGGAACATTTTTAGAAGCTTCATTTTTGCAGCAGATAAAATGAATTGATGATTAGATTTATATCACACTTATGTCCGAGTAGCTTTTGAATCTGACAACGTGTGTGGTCTTAAACTTTGAACATTCCATTGTCCAAATTTTATTTTTAGATTTCCAACAGTTGTACTTGGCAACTTCATCTTGAGAAGAGTTCTAAAAGATTTGATATCTTCTACACATATTCAAACTGTTCTCCTAAACGTTGTTAAAAATAATATGACATTTTAACTTTGTTAGCTCAACTTAAGATGTTTGTAACATAATATAATGGTAGTGATCAGCATTTTCAGCAACAGTTATTTGACGATAAGCATCCTTATTCACATTTAGGTACAGGTTTCGAAAACACATTTTCTTTTCATCCTGACTAACAGCAGGAAATGAGCAGTGTATTTGTCTGGTCTGGATTTTTTAGGTAGCTTTAACAATTTTGCAGTCATATCGCTACAAAGTCTGCAATATTGCAGTTTCTATTGATGTCTAGCACTGGGGCGTCATGCCACATACATTTAGCATTATATCCCACCCAGTCACATCATTTTGACACCAGACTGAGCAGTCCAAACACTAACTTCTTAATATTGAGTGCTTAGTGAGGCAGCTGTTATTTGCATATTTGTAAGCTTTTAGCATGACTTGCCCTAGGTTTGAACATTCGAATTCTTGTATCTGACATGAATGCTTTTAACACTAGACCACCTGAGCTGTTCAAAACTGTGCATTTTCAGTAAATAGTATTTAGGATGATAACGCAGTCGAAATACACATTTTCCATGCATACAGTTATCTCTCTCTCTCTCTCTTTCTCTCCCTCACTCTCTCTTTCTTATATATATATATATATATATATATATATATATATATATATATATATATATATATATATATATATATATATATATATATATATCATTCATTGGCGCCTTAGTCTCGGGAGACCATGCGGATATCGCCCTTGGGGTGTCATCTGTCTATGGGTTGTTGGCATCGTCTGTTGTGGCTGTTGAGACCTATTCGTGAGTGACAGTCCCTGTTGCAGTTTGTGCAGACAAGCTGGGAAGCCCGAGTTGCTGTGGTTGCTGTCATGTGGCCCTTTCGGACACGTTTCTCTGATTCCAACTGACCTCTCCTCGTATCAGCAACTAAGATACCTTTATTTACTGTCAGTCTCCAGGTGCCTCGTTCCTCGGCTATCACTTCCCAGCCATCAGGTGTGATGTCACAAGCCTTCAGGTACCTCTTGCATGCATCCTTGAAACGGAGTGAGGGGCGGCCGACTCTTCTTGTGCCAGTGGCCAGCTATCCATATAGGATGTCATTTGGCAGCCTCCCATCCTCCATGCGTCGGACGTGTCCCAGCCATCGAAGGCGACGTTTGTTCAGAAGGGAGAACATGCTGTGGGTATTTGCACGCTGCAGGATTTGCCAGCTGATTTTCAAGATGCGTTTAAGGCACCGTATATGGAAGGAGTTGAGCCGACGCTTTTGCCTCATGTAGGTATTCTAGGTCTCACTTCCGTAGAGAAGGGTGCTGAGAATGCAGGCTTGGTAAAGTTTGACTTTGGTTTGCACTGTCAGCGCGTTGTTTTCCAACACCCTCTTGGTCAGTCGTGACATGATGGTATTTGCCTTTCCAAGCCTACTGTCCAGCTCCTTATCGAGCGAGAGAGTGTTGCTGATGGTTGACCCCAGGTAGGTAAAGGTGTTGACTGCTTCCAAGGTGACGCCGTTGATTTTGATTGTAGGGGCAATGGTGGTATCTTGCACGCTGACCTTTGTTTTTCCCAGGTTGATGGTGAGTCCAAACTGCATGCAGGCATCAGCAAAACGGTCTCCCAGTCTCTGAAGAGCTTCCTCAGTGTGTGCCACAAGAGCCGCATCATCTGCAAAAATCATCTCCCTGATGAGCACAGCCCTCACTTTCGTCTTTGAGCGCAGTCGTGCCAGGTTGAACAGCCTCCCATCGGACCTGGTGTGTCTATACATGCCATCAGTGGACGAGTCAAAGGCGTAGGACAGAAGCAAGGAGAAGAAGATTCCGAATAGGGTTGGTGCCAGAACGCAGCCCTGCTTCACACCGCTGTTAACTGGGAAGGGGGTTGAGGAAGATCCATCATACAGGACTGTTCCCTTCATATCTGCATGGAAAGAGATTATCATGCTGCAAAGTTTTGAAGGGCAACCAATCTTACTGAGAATTTCAAAAAGACCCTTTCTGCTGACTAAATCAAAGGCCTTGGTGAGGTCGATGAACATCATGTAGAGTGGTTTACATTGCTCTCTGCTCTTCTCTTGGAGTTGTCGTAAAAAGAAGATCATGTCTGCTGTCGACCTGCCTGCACTGAAGGTGCACTGGGATTCTGGGTACACACGGTCTGCCAGCAACTGCAACCTGTTTAGTATGATGCGTGCATACACTTTACCAACTATGCTCAGAAGCGAGATCCCTCTGTAATTATTGCATTCACTGCGGTCGCCCTTGTTTTTATAAAGGGTCACAATCGTGGCATCACGCATGTCTTGGGGGACTGCTCCTTCCTCCCAGCAGAGGTAAAGTAGTTCGTGCAATGGTTGGAGAAGTGTTGGTTTCCCACATTTGATGGCTTCGGGCGGGATGCTGTCACTACCTAGTGCTTTGTCATTTGGGAGAGAGTCAATTGCTTTGCTGAGCTCTTCTAAGGTTGACACTTCGTCGACTTCCTCCATGATGGGAAGATTCTTTATGCTGCTGAGGGCTGCTTCAGTGACTACCGTTTCACGGGAGTATAGCTCTGAGTAGTGCTCCACCCATCCGGCCATCTGTTGCCCACGGTCTGTGATCTTCTCTTCCATCATGGATTTCAGGGGAGCGACCCCTTTCATTGTATGGCCTAGAGCCTTCTTGTTGCCACTGTACATACCTTTTATGTTTCCGGTCTCGGCACTGCGCTGGATTCCTTCACACAGTTGTTGCCAGTACTCGTTCGCGCACTGTCTAGCGATGCGTTGGGTGTTGCTTAGAGGACGTTTAAGAGCAGCACGCGTCCGTTCATTGGGGCATTTTTTGTACGCTATAAAGGCTTTTCGTTTCTCCTCGATTAGTGGTTCCATCCTTGTTAGGTGTGCGTTGAACCAGTCCTGACTGGGTCGTTCCTTTTTGCCAAATGTGGACATCGCTGTTTTGTAGATGGTACCCTTCATGGCGTTCCACTTGGTTGTGGCGTCGTGCTCTGGCAGGTCCTGGAGAGCCTTGTCCAGGGGACACATACTCCTGTACCTTGGAAGGAACCGACATCTGTTCGGTGTTTATGCGTGGGTGTCCTTTTGGTTTTAAACAGTTTAGTGTCTTTGGCTGTAGTCTCACCCTGCTGCTCACGAGGGCATGGTCGGAGTCACAGTCTGCACTGTGGTAGGTTCTGGTGGAGAGGACTCTGTTAAGTGCAGAGCGCCTGGTGATTACCAATTCAAGTTGGTGCCAGTGATGGGACCTGGGATGTTTCCATGACACTTTGTGTTCTGGCTTACCCTTGAAAAAGTGTTTGTTATGCACAGGCCATGGTAGGTGCCTAGATCCAGTAGTCTCTGACCGTTTTCGCTGGTCTTTCCAGTACCATGATATCCGAGGCAGGTAGGCCATGATTCGTGATCCTCACCTACTCTTTCACTGAGAAAAAGTGATTCGTGTTTGGGGCATCTTTTAATCTGTTCATCCAGCTGCCCACAGAACTGATCTTTGGTGTCTTCTGAAGACAAGAGGGTGGGGGCGTAGACACTAATGATGTTGACAGGACCTGCACTAGTGGTGAGGCGGATGGACAGGAGACGCTCAGTGCCCCCTGTGGGAGGTTCAACCAAGTCAAGAAGATTGTTTTTGATGGCGAAGCCTACTCCGTCCTGACGGGACTCCTCCGGTTCGCAACCCTTCCAGAAGAAAGTGTAGTTTTCCTCTCTGAGGGAGCCATTAGAGACCAGTCTAGTTTCCTGGAGGGCAGCTATGCTGATATTTAGCTTGGTGAGTTCTCTATCGATGATGGCAGTTTTCCTGGTGTCATCCACTTCTCTGAGGTCATCGGAGATGCTTGTACACATAGTGCGCACATTACAGCTTGCAAATCGAATAGCTGGAGTCTTCTTTATTCGTTTCTTTTTATTTTTGTCTGGTGTGGAATTTTCGTCTGCTTGTCATGTTAAGCGACACACTGAGCTCCAGACACCCACTGGAGCAGGCAGACGATGGCGGGTCAACACCTTATTGACCGGGGGCTGCCCGGCTTGAGGAGGGCGGTAGTTGGCCAGTGAGACACGATGATCCCTCCCACCGTCAAAGCTGACCCGTGGCACCTTTTCCCTACGCCAATCGGGTGGGACTAATAACCCGTAAACTATTCCGTGTTGTTTCCTCACTTAGTAGCGAGACTGGAGTGACCTCTCCAGAACGCAAGCCTGGGCGTGGAATATGGAGATCCTGGGTTGCCCAGGCTTCAAGATCCCCTCTCGTTCTTGCTGGTTGGGTCCAAAGGAATGCTGAGCATGACATCTGGCACCAGTTTGGATGCAGGAGCTGCCGGAAGGAAGTCGTAGTCGACATCCAGTCGCCGTGGGGGCTCCACTACGTATTTTCAGTCTGGGTTTACTCTCGTAGCCTTTCCTTCTCCCGAACATATCCACAAGGCAGTGGAACCATTGGGTTTCAATCAAAGTTTTCTTCTCCTAGAAAAATTGCCTTGACCAGGCTAACGAGCTTCATATCCCGGGTTTGGAGTCAGAGTTTCCCTTCTCTTTGACTGGCTGAATGCCAAGGCTAATAAGCCCAGTCTGCCCTCCCAGTTATACCGCCGAGCACTCGGTCGCGCCACACAACAGGCTCTGTGAAAACAAAGGGCCCCGCGTGAAGGTGCTGTTGTGGACACAATAGTGTAGGAGAGGCTATATGCAAGTAACCTCCTGTCCATCAGAGCAAGACAGTGGTCCTGCAGAGATAACTACACCTGGAAAGGAGAGGCTATGAGAGAAGCTTTACTTCCCTTTGGCAAGAGGGACCTCAGGCCCAGACCATGCACCTCTCTCTCTCTCTCTCTCTCTCTCTCTCTCTCTCTCTCTCTATATATATATATATATATATATATATATATATGTGTGTGTGTGTGTGTGTGTGTGTGTGTGTGCGTGTGTGTTTAATGTGATGGTCATGCATTCTTTCTTTTTGCAGAGTTTGATTTAGGTTCCAATTGTAGAAACGTGACAGGGGAGCAAGTCTGTAAGGATCCTCATGCTGTATGCACTGGTGTCAAATGTGCATGTGGTCTTAACTACTATGATGTTAATGGTGCTAGACCTGGTGGAACTTGTCAGATGAGTAAGTTCACATCAACATTGTCTTGTATACATTAGTCTGGAGATATCTTGTTGTGTGCATCACTACAAGGTCTTTGTACATGGGAATTTTAAATACTATTCCATGCATATTTAGTATCAAATATCAGCCATGTTTTTCTCAGAAGCATTTTATTATTTACACCTGAAAGGATATCAGTGTATTTCTACATTGCTTACTTAATTTTTATAGTTACAACCTTTTAATGTGTGAGCACTGATTCCGTAAATACATACGCATGTGAATAATTTATCTTCCACATTTCTTTATAGCTTTGTATCTTGTTTGTCATGAAACGTAATCTTGACATTGATACAGAACCTTAATAATGAGCATATTCTGTACATATTTGAAAGGCCTGGATCATTCTAACATCCTGATTGTTAATGTAACAGCCTAGTGAAGATGCAAGCTTCAACATTCAAATCAAGAGTTAAAGAAAGTTGGCTCTGATATTCATTTCTACAGCTACTGTCTTGATAAAATATACTTAATCCCATTTCTGTCATAATAGCTTTGTACATGATAAGCTAGAGAATATTAATGGAGTGCTTCATTTCAAGAGATGTTCTAATGAGTTTTGATGATGTATAAAGGTTGGCGATGTTATTGAAACCTTGTTGCCATTAGGTACCTTTGAACTGATACAGAATCTTGTCAGTACAATAGAGACAATATATTTTCATTTGAGTTACAGCACATTTTTCAATGAATGTTCTTTTTTGAAGAGGAATTGGAGAAAAGTTGAACAAAAGGCAGTTATTTGTGGATAATGTTCTGAAAGTTACCACCTTTTTATTGACTCTGAACAGTCATCCATATGGGTTGTAATCGCTGATGCCTTTACACTGTTTTGATTTCATGAAAGTTGCCTGTGAACATTTGCCACAGCTATGTCTCAGATGAGCTAAATTATGGCTGTATTTTTCCTGATTTTTCCATAGGTGTGGCTTGAAAAATGTAAAAAAAAAATATACCAATGGTTTATAAACATTTTGCTTGAGGATTATGTTCTGGACACGCGAGTGGTCCATCTCAGTACCATTTAGACTCTTGTCATGCATGGAGAATTAATTTGTGTAAAAGTCTCTTGATCGAAGATACTAAGTTGGTAATAAATAGGCAATTGAGATATAGGCTTTTTATGGTTGTTATAAAATAATAGGAAAATTTGAATTTTGTTAAATGAAATTTTATGTATTTTGGTTTCATGTAGTGACTAGTATTTTAAGAAACATTGCTCTGATCATAAATGACCTTGTTCTCTATCATAATTCACTTTTTCTACATTTTGTCCTATCTACATTACATTTTTAATCTTTATTACATCTTTTGGGTACAAGTTTGAAAGAGCAATGCTGTACAGCATTTACTTGTCGTTGATATAACTGTCCTTGAATGTCAGTGTATTCTGTTATTTAGACTAAATATGTTTCTGGATCACAAATACTATTCCTGCATTCTTATTTTGTGATTACACTAATTTTCATATGTAGTATAAGATTGAATAATACTTGCTCAGTAGCTTGCACTGATCTTCTGATCAAAGATCAAACATATCTTCATTCAAGTACACATTTTGTCAAGTTACAGTGTTTGGCTATTAGCACTGATACAAGAAATTAGCATCTTTGTGGACTCTCTATGTTTCCGGGTTTTTAATAGCTTGGTATCTTTTAAACAAGCTTTGAGCTTGACAAAGAATACAAACTTTGATGATGAGCATATTCTGTCAACATTTGAAGGATCTTTGGCTCTTAATCATCGTAGCATCCTGATTGTGAATGCACTTCTATGTGAATAATGAAATCCTCAACATTTCTTCAAGTTTTGAAGAACATTTTTTAGAAGATTCATTTTAGCAGCAGATATAATGAATTGATGATAATATTTATATCACACTTATGTCCGAGTAGCTTTGGAAACTGACAACGATTGTGGTGTTAAAATTTGAACAGTGCATTGTCCAATTTTTGTTTTAGATTTCCAACAGTTGTACTTGGGAGCATCATCTTGAGAAGATTTCTAAAAGATTTGATATCTTCTACACATATCCAAACTGTTCTCCAAAAATTTGTTAAAAAATAATATGACATTTTAACTTTGTTAGCTTAGCTTAAGTTGTTTGTAAGTTAATATAATGGTAGTTATAAACATTTTCAGAAACAGTTATTTGACGATAAGCATCCTTATTCACATTTAGGTACAGGTTTCGAAAACACATTTTCTTTTCATCCTGACTAAGAGCAGGAAGGAAGCAGTGTATTTGTCTGGTCAGGATTTTTAAGGTAGCTGATCATCCTGACACCAGACTGAGCAGTCCTAACGTTAACTTCTTAATATTGTAATATTGAGTGCTAAGCGAGGCAGCTGTTAGATGCATATTTGTAAGTTTTTAGTATGACTTGGCCTAGGTTTGAACATTCGAATTCTTGTATCTGACATGTATGCACTAAACACTAAACCACCAGAGCTGTCCAAAACTGTGCAAATTCAGTAATTAGTATATAGGATGATAACGCACACCAAATACACATTTTCCTTGCAAACACATACACACACACACACACACAATAATATATATACATATATATGTATATATATATATATATATATATATATATATATATATATATATATATATATATGTATATATATATATGTATGTATATATATATATATATATATATATATATATATATATATATATATATATATATATATATATATATATATACATGTGTGTATGTGTGTGTGCGTGTGTGTGTGTGTCTGTG
This sequence comes from Unio delphinus, assembly GCA_029339505.1. Taxonomy (NCBI): domain Eukaryota; kingdom Metazoa; phylum Mollusca; class Bivalvia; order Unionida; family Unionidae; genus Unio; species Unio delphinus. The sequence continues at coordinate 9,049,801 of JAQISU010000155.1, forward strand.
TGCCTGTGTGTGTGCGTGTGTAATGTGATGGCCATGCATTCTTTCTATTTGCAGAGTTTGATTTAGGTTCCAATTGTAGCAACGTGACAGGTGAGCAAGTCTGTAAGGATCCTAATGCTGTTTGCACTGGTGTCAAATGTGCATGTAGTTCTAACTACTATGATGTTGATGGTGCTAGATCTGGTGGAACTTGTCAGATGAGTAAGTTCACATCAACATTGTCTTGTATACATTAGTCTGGAGATATCTTGTTGTGTGCATAACTATCAGGTCTTTGTACATGGGACTTTTGAATACTATTGCATGCACATTTATTATCAGATTTCAGCCTTGTTTTTTCTCAGAAGCATTTTATTATTTACACCTGAAGGGATATCAATGTATTTCTACATTGTTTACTTAATTTTTACAGTTACAACCTTTTAATGGGTTAGCGTTGATTCCGTAAATACATAAGCATGTGAATAATTTACCTTCCACATTTCTTTATAGCTTTGAATCTTATTTCTCATGTAACGTCATCTTAACATTGGCACAGAACCTTGATCATGAGGATGTTCTGTACATATTTGCAAGGCCTATATCATTCTAGTATCCTGATTGTTAATGTAACAGCCTTGTGAAGATGCAAGCTTGAACATTCTTTTCAAGAGTTAAAGAAAGTTGGCTCTGATCTTCATTTCTACAGCTACTGTCTTGATAAAATATATTTAATCCCATTTCTGTCATAATAGCTTTGTACATGATAAGCTAGAGAATACTTATGGAGTGCTTCATTTCAAGAGAAGGTCTAATGAGTTTGATGATGTATAAAGGTTGGCGACGTTACTGAAACCTTGTTGCCATTAGGTAAGTTTAAACTGATACAGAATCTTGTCAGTACACTAGAGACAATACATTTTCATTTGAGTTAGAGCAAATTTTTCAATAAATGTTTTTTTGAAGAAGAATTGGAGAAAAGTTGAACAAAAAGCCGTTATTTGTGGATAATTTTCTAAAAGTTACCACCTTTTATTGTCCCTGAACAGTCATCAATATGGGTTGTAATCGCTGATGCCCTTACACTGTTTTGATTTCATGAAAGTCGCCTGTGAACATTTGCAACAGCTAGGTCTCAGATGAGCTCAATTATGGCTGTATTTTTCCTGATTCTTCCATATTTGTGGCTTGAAAAATGTAAAAAACATATACCAATGGTTTATAAATATTTTACTTGACGATTATGTTGTGGACACGCGAGTGATCCATCACAGTACCATTTAGACTCTTGTTATGCATGGAGGATTAATTTGTGAAAAAGTCTCTTGATCGAAGATACTAAGTTGGTAATAAATAGGCAATTGAGATATAGGCATTTTATGTTGTTATAAAATAAAAGAAAAATTTGAATTTTGTTAAATGAAGTTTTATGTATTTTGGTTTCATGTAGTGACTAGTATTTTAAGCAACATTGCTCTGATCATAAATAACCTTGTTCTCTATCATAATTCACTTTTTCTACACTTTGTCCTATCTACATTACATTTTTAATCTTTATTACATCTTTGGGTACAAGTTTCAAAGAGCAATGCTGTACAGCATTTATTGGTCGTTGATATAACTGTCCTTGAATGTAAGTGTTTTCTGTTATTTGGACTAAATATGTTTCTGGATCACAAATACTATTCCTGCATTCTTATTATGTGATTACACTAATTTTCATATGTAGTATAAGATTGAATATTACTTGTTCAGAAGCTTGCACTCATCTTCTGCTCAAAGATCAAACATATCTTCATTCAAGTACACATTTTGTCAAGTTATTGTTTGGCTATTTGCACTGAGACAAGAAACTAGCATCTTTGTGGACACTCTATGTTTCCGGTTTTTTAATAGCTTGGTATCTTTTATCCTAGCTTTGAGCTTAACAAAGAATACAAACTTTGATGATGAGCATATTCTGTCCGTATTTAAAGGATCTTTGGCTCTTAATCACCGTAGCATCCTGATTGTGAATGCACTTCTATGTGAATAATGAAATCCTCAACATTTTTTCAAGTTTTGAAGAACATTTGTTAGAAGATTCATTTTAGCAGCAGATATAATGAATTGATGATAATATTTATAGCACACTTATGTCCGAGTAGCTCTTGAAACTGACAACGATTGTGGTGTTAAACTTTGAACAGTGCATTGTCCAATTTTTATTTTTAGATGTCCAACATTTGTACTTCAGAGCATCATCTTGAGAAGAGTTCTAAAAGATTTGATATCTTCTACACATATTCAAACTGTTCTCCAAAAATTTGTTAAAAAAATGATATGACATTTTAACTTTGTTAGCTTAACTTAAGTTGTTTGTAAGATAATATAATGGTAGTGATCAACATTTTCAGCAACAGTTATTTGACGATAAGCATCCTTATTTACATTTAGGTACAGGTTTCGAAAACACACTTTCTTTTCATCCTGACTAACAGCAGGAAGTGAGCAGTGTATTTGTCTGGTCAGGACTTTTAAAGTAGCTTTAATAATTTTGCAGTCATATCGCTACAAAGTGTGCAGTATTGCAGTTTATATTGACGTCTAGCACTGTGGCATTATGCCACATACATTTAGAATGATATCCCACACAGTCACATCATCCTGACACCAGACAGAGCAGTCCTAACGCTAACCTCTTAATATTGTAATACTGAGTGCTAAGCGAGGCAGCTGTTAGATGCATATTTGTAAGTTTTTAGTATGACTTGGCCTAGGTTTTAACATTCGAATTCTTGTATCTGACATGTATGCATTAACACTAGACCACCTGAGCTGTCCAAAACTGCAATTTCAGTAATTAGTATTTAGGATGATAACGCAGACGAAAGACACATTTTCCATGCAACCACATATATATATATATATATATATATATATATATATATATATATATATATATATGTGTGTGTGTGTGTGTGTGTGTGTGTGCGTGTGTGTGTGTGTGTGCGTGTGTGTGTAATGTGATGGTCATGAATTCTTTCTATTTGCAGAGTTTGATTTAGGTTCCAAATGTAGCAACGTGACAGGGGAGCAAGTCTGTTCGGATCCTAATGCTGTATGCACTGGTGGCAAATGTGCATGTAGTTCTAACTACTATGATGTTGATGGTGCTAGACCTGGTGGAACTTGTCAGATGAGTAAGTTCACATCAACATTATCTTGTATACATTAGTCTGGAGATATCTTGTTGTGTGCATCACTACAAGGTCTTTGTAAATGGGATGTTTGAATACTATTGCATGCACATTTAGTATCAGATTTCAGACATGTTTTTCTCAGAAGCTTTTTATTATTTACACCTGAAGGGATATCAGTGTATTTCTACATTGTTTACTTAATTTTTCCAGTTACAACCTTTTAATGGGTTAGCATTGATTCCGTAAATACATAAGCATGTGAATAATTTACCTTCCACATTTCTTTATAGCTTTGAATCTTATTTATGATGTAACCTGATCTTGACATTGACACAGAACCTTGATAATGAGGATATTCTGTACATATTTGAAAGGCCTGGATCATTCTAACATCCTGATTGTTAATATAACAGCTTTGTGAAGATGCAAGCTTGAACATTCTTTTCAAGAGTTAAAGAAAGTTGGCTCTGATCTTCATTTCTACAGCTACTGTCTTGATAAAATATATTTAATTCCATTTCTGTCATCATAGCTTTGTACATGATAAGCTAGAGAATATTAATGGAGTGCTTCATTTCAAGAGAAGTTCTAATGAGTTTTTATGATGTATAAAGGTTGGCGATGTTACTGAAACCTTGTTGAAATTAGCTACCTTTGAACTGATACAGAATCTTGTCAGTAAACTAGAGACAATACATTTCCATTTGAGTTACAGCACATTTTTCAGTAAATGTTTTCTTAAAGAAAAATTGGAGAAAAGTTGAACAAAAAGCAGTTATTTGTGGATAATTTTCTAACAGTTACCACCTTCTATTGTCTCTGAACAGTCATCCATATGGGTTGTAATCGTTGATGCATTTACACTGTTTTGATTTCATGAAAGCTGCTTGTGTACATTTGCCACAGCTAGGTCTCAGATGAGCTCAAATATGGCTGTATTTGTCCTGATTCTTCCATAGGTGTGGTTTGAAAAATGTACAAAAAACATATACCAATGGTTTATAAATATTTTACTTGAGGATTATGTTGTGGTCAAGCGAGTGATCCATCTCAGTACCATTTAGATTCTTGTAATGCACGGATGATTATTTTGTGAAAAAGTCTCTTGATGGAAGATACAAAATTGTTAATAAATAGGCAATTGAGATATAGGCTTTATATGGTTGTTATAAAATAAAAGGAAAATTTGAATTTTGTTAAATGAAGTTTTATGTATTTTGGTTTCATGTAGTGACTAGTATTTTAAGCAACATTGCTCTGATCATAAATGACCTTGTTCACTATCATAATTCACTTTTTCTACACTTTGTTCTATCTACATTTCATTTTTAATCTTTATTACATCTTTTGGGTACAAGTTTGAAAGAGCAATGCTGTAGAACATTTACTTGTCGTTGATATAACTGTCCTTGAATGTAAGTGTTTTCTGTTATTTAGACTAAATATGTTTCTGGATCACAAATACTATTCCTGCATTCTTTTTTTGTGATTACACTAATTTTCATATGTAGTATAAGATTGAATATTACTTGCTCAGAAGCTTGCACTGATCTTCTGCTCAAGGATCAAACATATCTTCATTCAAGTACACATTTTGTCAAGTTACAGTGTTTGGCTATTAGCACTGAGACAAGAAATTAGTATCTTTGTGGACACAATGTTTCCGGCTTTTTAATAGCTTGGTATGTTTTGTGCCTAGCTTTGAGCTTGACAAAGAATATAAACCTTGATGATGAGCATATTCTGTCCATATTTGAAGGATGTCTGGCTCTTAATCATCGTAGCATCTTGAATGTCAATTCACTTCTATGTGAATAATCAAATCCTCAACAATTTTTCACGTTTTGAAGAACATTTGTTAGAAGCTTCAATTTAGCAGCAGATATAATGAATTGATGATAATATTTATAGCACACTTATGTCCGAGTAGCTTTTGAATCTGACAACGATTGTGGTGTTAAACTTTGAACAGTCCATTGTCCAATTTTTATTTTTAGATTTCCAACAGTTGTACTTGGGAGCATCATCTTGAGAAGATTTCTAAAAGATTTGATATCTTCTGCACATATTCAAACTGTTCTCCAAAACTTTGTTAAAAAATAATATGACATTTTAACTTTGTTAGCTTAACTTAAGTTGTTTGTAAGATAATATAATGGTAGTGATCAACATTTTCAGCAACAGTTATTTGACGATAAGCATCCTTATTCACATTTAGGTACAGGTTTCGAAAACACATTTTCTTTTCATCCTGACTAACAGCAGGAAGGGAGCAGTGTATTTGTCTGGTCAGGATTTTTAAGGTAGCTGATCATCCTGACACCAGACTGAGCAGTCCTAACGCTAACTTCTTAATATTGTAATATTGAGTGCTAAGCGAGGCAGCTGTTAGATGCATATTTGTAAATTTTTAGTATGACTTGGCCTAGATTTGAACATTCGAATTCTTGTATCTGACATGTATGCAATAAACACTAGACCACCAGAGCTGTCCAAAACTGTGCAAATTCAGTGATTAGTATATAGGATGATAACGCACACCAAATACACATTTTCCTTGCAAACACACATACACACACACAATAATATATATATATATATATATATATATATATATATATATATATATATTTATATATATGTGTGTGTGTGTGTTTGTGTGTGTCTGTGTGCCTGTGTGTGTGTGTGTGTGTGTGTAATGTGATGGCCATGCAATCTTTCTATTTGCAGAGTTTGATTTAGGTTCCAATTGTAGCAACGTGACAGGTGAGCAAGTCTGTAAGGATCCTAATGCTGTTTGCACTGGTGTCAAATGTGCTTGTAGTTCTAACTACTATGATGTTGATGGTGCTAGACCTGGTGGAACTTGTCAGATGAGTAAGTTCACATCAACATTATCTTGTATACATTAGTCTGGAGATATCTTGTTGTGTGCATCACTACCAGGCCTTTGTACATGGGACTTTTGAATACTATTGCATGCACATTTATTATCAGATTTCAGCCTTGTTTTTTATCAGAAGCATTTTATTATTTACACCTGAAAGGATATCAATGTATTTCTACATTATTTACTTAATTTTTACAGTTACAACCTTTTAATGGGTTAGCGTTGATTCCGTAAATACATAAGCATGTGAATCATTTACCTTCCACATTTCTTTATCGCTTTGAATCTTATTTCTCATGTAACGTGATCTTAACATTGACACAGAACCTTGATAATGAGCATATTCTGTACATATTTGAAAGACCTGGATCATTCTAACAGCCTGATTGTTAATGTAACAGCCTTGTGAAGATGCAAGCTTTAACATTCTTTTCAAGAGTTAAAGAAAGTTGGCTCTGATCTTCATTTCTACAGCTAATGTCTTGATAAAATATATTTAATCCCATTTCTGTCATAATAGCTTTGTACATGATAAGCTAGAGAATATTAATGGAGTGCTTCATTTCAAGAGAAGTTCTTTTGAGTTTGATGATGTATAAAGGTTGGCGATGTTACTGAAACCTTGTTGTCATTAGGTAAGTTTGAACTGATACAGAATCTTGTCAGTACACTAGAGACAATACATTTTCATTTGAGTTAGAGCACATTTTTCAATAAATGATTTTTTTAAGAAGAATTGGAGAAAAGTTGAACAAAAAGCAGTTATTTATGGATAGTTTTCTAAAAGTTACCACCTTTTATTGTCCCTGAACAGTCATCAATATGGGTTGTAATCGCTGATGCCCTTACACTGTTTTGATTTCATGAAAGTCGCCTGTGAACATTTGCCACAGCTAGGTCTCAGATGAGCTCAATTATGGCTGTATTTTTCCTGATTCTTCCATAGGTGTGGCTTGAAAAATGTAAAAAACATATACCAATGGTTTATAAATATTTTACTTGACGATTATGTTGTGGACACGCGAGTGATCCATCACAGTACCATTTAGACTCTTGTTATGCATAGAGGATTAATTTGTGAAAAAGTCTCTTGATCGAAGATACTAAGTTGGTAATAAATAGGCAATTGAGATGTAAGCTTTTTATGGTTGTTATAAAATAAAAGGAAAATTTGAATTTTGTTAAATGAAGTTTTATGTATTTTGGTTTCATGTAGTGACTAGTATTTTAAGCAACATTGCTCTGATCATAAATAACCTTGTTCTCTATCATAATTCACTTTTTCTACACTTTTTTCCTATCTACATTACATTTCTCATCTTTATTACATCTTTTGGGTACAAGTTTGAAAGAGCAATGCTGTACAGCATTTACTTGTCGTTGATATAACTGTCCTTGAATGTAAGTGTTTTCTGTTATTTGGACTAAATATGTTTCTGGATCACAAATACTATTCCTGCATTCTTATTATGTGATTACACTAATTTTCATATATAGTATAAGATTGAATATTACTTGTTCAGAAGCTTGCACTCATCTTCTGCTCAAAGATCAAACATATCTTTATTCAAGTACACATTTTGTCAAGTTAGTGTTTGGCTATTAGCACTGAGACAAGAAATTAGCATCTTTGTGGACACTCTATGTTTCCGGTTTTTTAATAGCTTGATATCTTTTATCCTAGCTTTGAGCTTAACAAAGAATACAAACTTTGATGATGAGCATATTCTGTCCGTATTTGAAGGATCTTTGGCTCTTAATCACCGTAGCATCCTGATTGTGAATGCACTTCTATGTGAATAATGAAATCCTCAACATTTTTTCAAGTTTTGAAGAACATTTGTTAGAAGATTCATTTTAGTAGCAGATATAATGAATTGATTATAATATTTATAGCACACTTATGTCCGAGTAGCTCTTGAAACTGACAACGATTGTGGTGTTAAACTTTGAACAGTCCATTGTCCAATTTTTATTTTTAGATGTCCAACAGTTGTACTTGGGAGCATCATCTTGAGAAGAGTTCTAAAAGACTTGATATCTTCTACACATATTCAAACTGTTCTCCAAAAATTTGTTAAAAAATAATATGACATTTTAACTTTGTTAGCTTAACTTAAGTTGTTTGTAAGATAATATAATGGTAGTGATCAACATTTTCAGCAACAGTTATTTGACGATAAGCATCCTTATTTACATTTAGGTACAGGTTTCGAAACCACATTTTCTTTTCATCCTGACTAACAGCAGGAAGGAAGCAGTGTATTTGTCTGGTCAGGATTTTTAAAGTAGCTTTAATAATTTTGCAGTCATATCGCTACAAAGTATGCAGTATTGCAGTTTATATTGATGTCTAGCACTGGGGCATTATGCCACATACATTTAGAATGATATCCCACACAGTCACATCATCCTGACACCAGAGAGAGCAGTCCTAACGCTAACCTCTTAATATTGTAATACTGAGTGCTAAGCGGGGCAGCTGTTAGATGCATATTTGTAAGTTTTTAGTATGACTTGGCCTAGGTTTTAACATTCGAATTCTTGTATCTGACATGTATGCACTAAACACTAGACCACCTGAGCTGTCCAAAACTGCAATTTCAGTAATTAGTATTTAGGATGATAACGCAGACGAAAGACACATTTTCCATGCAACCACATATATATATATATATATATATATATATATATATATATATATATATATATATATATATATATGTGTGTGTGTGTGTGTGTGCGTGTGTGTGTGTGTGTGTGTGCGTGTGTGTGTAATGTGATGGTCATGAATTCTTTCTATTTGCAGAGTTTGATTTAGGTTCCAAATGTAGCAACGTGACAGGGGAGCAAGTCTGTAAGGATCCTAATGCTGTATGCATTGGTGGCAAATGTGCATGTAGTTATAACTACTATGATGTTGATGGTGCTAGACCTGGTGGAACTTGTCAGATGAGTAAGTTCACATCAACATTATCTTGTATACATTAGTCTGGAGATATCTTGTTGTGTGCATCACTACAAGGTCTTTGTACATGGGATGTTAGAATACTATTGCATGCACATTTAGTATCAGATTTCAGACATGTTTCTCTCAGAAGCTTTTTATTATTTACACCTGAAGGGATATCAGTGTATTTCTACATTGTTTACTTAATTTGTCCAGTTACAACCTTTTAATGGGTTAGCATTGATTCCGTAAATACATAAGCATGTGAATAATTTACCTTCCACATTTCTTTATAGCTTTGAATCTTATTTATGATGTAACCTGATCTTGACATTGACACAGAACCTTGATAATGAGGATATTCTGTACATATTTGCAAGGCCTGGATCATTCTAACATCCTGATTATTAATATAACAGCTTTGTGAAGATGCAAGCTTGAACATTCTTTTCAAGAGTTAAAGAAAATTGGCTCTGATCTTCATTTCTACAGCTACTGTCTTGATAAAATATATTTAATTCCATTTCTGTCATCATAGCTTTGTACATGATAAGCTAGAGAATATTAATGGAGTGCTTCATTTCAAGAGAAGTTCTAATGAGTTTTTATGATGTATAAAGGTTGGCGATGTTACTGAAACCTTGTTGAAATTAGCTACCTTTGAACTAATACAGAATCTTGTCAGTAAACTAGAGACAATACATTTCCATTTGAGTTACAGCACATTTTTCAATAAATGTTTTCGTAAAGAAAAATTGGAGAAAAGTTGAACAAAAGCAGTTATTTGTGGATAATTTTCTAACAGTTACCACCTTCTATTGTCTCTGAACAGTCATCCATATGGGTTGTAATCGTTGATGCATTTACACTGTTTTGATTTCATGAAAGCTGCTTGTGTACATTTGCCACAGCTAGGTCTCAGATGAGCTCAAATATGGCTGTATTTGTCCTGATTCTTCCATAGGTATGGTTTGAAAAATGTACAAAAAACATATACCAATGGTTTATAAATATTTTACTTGAGGATTATGTTGTGGTCAAGCGAGTGATCCATCTCAGTACCATTTAGATTCTTGTAATGCACGGATGATTATTTTGTGAAAAAGTCTCTTGATGGAATTGGTAATAAATAGGCAATTGAGATATAGGCTTTATATGGTTGTTTTAAAAAAAAAGGAAAATTTGAATTTTGTTAAATGACGTTTTATGTATTTTGGTTTCATGTAGTGACTAGTATTTTAAGCAACATTGCTCTGATCATAAATGACCTTGTTCACTATCATAATTAACTTTTTCTACACTTTGTCCTATCTACATTACATTTTTAATCTTTATTACATCTTTTGGGTACAAGTTTGAAAGAGCAATGCTGTAGAACATTTACTTGTCGTTGATATAACTGTCCTTGAATGTAAGTGTTTTCTGTTATTTGGACTAAATATGTTTCTGGATCATGGTTTATAAATATTTTACTTGAGGATTATGTTGTGGACACGCGAGTGATCCATCTCAGTACCATTTAGATCTTGTTATGCACGGAGGATTATTTTGTGAAATAGTCTCTTGATCGAAGATACTAAGTTGGTAATAAATAGGCAATTGAGATATAGGCTTTATATGGTTGTTATAAAATAAAAGGAAGATTTGAATTTTGTTAAATAAAGTTTTATGTATTTTGGTTTCATGTAGTGACTAGTATTTTAAGCAACATTGATCGGATCATAAATGACCTTGTTCACTATCATAATTCACTTTTTCTACATTTTGTCCTATCTACATTACATTTTTAATCTTTATTACATCTTTTGGGTACAAGTTTGAAAGAGCAATGCTGTACAGCATTGACTTGTCGTTCATATAACTTTCCTTGAATGTCAGTGTATTATGTTATTTAGACTAAATATGTTTCTGAATCACAAATACTATTACTGCATTATTATTTTGTGATTACACTAATTTTCATATGTAGTATTAGATTGAAAATTACTTGCTCAGAAGCTTGCACTCATCTTCTGCTCAAGGATCAAACATATCTTCATTCAAGTACACATTTTGTCAAGTTACAGTGTTTGGCTATTAACACTGAGACAAGAAATTAGCATCTAAGTGGACTCTATGTTTCCGTTTTAGAAATAGCTTGGTTTCTTTTATCCTAGCTTTGAGCTTAACAAAGAATACAAACTTTGATGATGAGCATATTCTGTCCGTATTTGAAGGATCTTTGGCTCTTAATCATCGTAGCATCCTGATTGTCAATGCACTTCTAAGTGAATAATGAAATCCTCAACTTTTTTTCACGTTTTGAAGAACATTTGTTAGAAGCTTCATTGTAGCAGCAGATATAATGAATTGATGATAATATTTACATCACACTTATGTCCGAGTAGCTTTTGAATCTGACAACGATTGTGGTGTTAAACTTTGAACAGTCCATTGTCCAATTTTTATTTTTAGATGTCCAACAGTTGTACTTGGGAGCATCATCTTGAGAAGATTTCTAAAAGATTTGATATCTTCTACACATATTCAAACAGTTCTCCAAAATTTTGTTAAAAAATAATATGACATTTTAACTTTGTTAGCTTAACTTAAGTTGTTTGTAAGATAGTATAATGGTAGTGATCAACATTTTCAGCAACAGTTATTTGACGATAAGCATCCTTATTCACATTTAGGTACAGGTTTCGAAAACACATTTTCTTTTCATCCTGACTAACAGCAGGAAGTGAGCAGTGTATTTGTCTGGTCTGGATTTTTAAGGTAGCTTTAACAATTTTGCAGTCATATCGCTACAAAGTCTGCAATATTGCAGTTTATATTGATGTCTAGCACTGGGGCAGTATGCCACATACATTTAGCATGATATCCCACCCAGTCACATCATCCTGACACCAGAGTGAGCAGTCCTAACGCTAACTTCTTAATATTGTAAGACTGAGTGCTTTGCGAGGCAGCTGTTAGTTGCATATTTGTAAGTTGTTAGTATGAATGGGCCTAGGTTTGAACATTCGAATTCTTGTATCTGACGTATGCCTTAAACACTAGACCACGTGACCTGTCAAAAACTGTGCAATTTAGTTAATTAGTACTTAGGATGATACGCAGACCAAATACACATTTTCCATGCAAATATATATATATATATATATATATATATATATATATATATATATATATATATATATATATATATATATATATATATATATATATATATGTGTGTGTGTGTGTGTGTGTGTGTATGTGTGTGTGCATGTGTGTGTGTGTGTGTGTGTGTGCGTGTGTGTTCTTTAATTGACACGCTCCCCTTTAACTGGGGTCTCATTACGCAAAGAACCCAGTTACCAAATGCCCCAGTTCCTAAAACCATACAAATGAAATCTAATTTGCCTATTTTATTATAAAAAGTATTTATTAAAAATGACCCCAATTTCACCTTTTGCTTCGCTATTATGTCACTCCGAAAAAAAGCAATCCGTCTTTAGACCATAATCATGGAAATCCCGTCTTCGCGCATGCGTGTATTTTGTTTCCTTTCACCATGCTATGGCATTAGATGAGACGAAAGAAAATTCAGGAAATTTAGATGCAGGTAGGTGCTTTTATAAGTCTTTCGCTAATACGCATTCATTTAAAAGAATCATCTAACTATGTATCATTTTCTAATCAACCTTATGTTCATTTAATTTGCAGAAATTAATATTTTGAAAGGTTCATACTTTACCGGCTGAAAAACTTACTGGCCGCCATATTATTTGAATTGGAATAGATTTTGCCGGTTTTAATCAAAAGAATTATCAAATAAAATAAAAATGATGGGTCAAATATTTATTAATATTGCTTTGCAGCAAACTAAATGCTTCATTATATTGCTGGTCATACAAAGAGAACAGTCGTAACTAGATTTTTTTAAGTATGTATATCAAGTGTTATACAGCGGTTCCTAACCCGAGGTAACGTCATTTTTCTTAGATTCGCAGCCCAAAAATGGGTTTGAACCACTGTGTGTATAGCCTACTTTTCTCGCAAATATTTACAAAGAAAATTAGGAGTATCCGTCCATGAATCAAGGAATGGGGTGGGAGTGTCTAAATTTTATATTGGTTAGACCCCACCCCCCACCAGCCCTTGCTTCATGGACGGATACTCCTAATTTTCTTTGTAACGAGCCCCAGTGTGGCAATCCGTGATAAGTATAATTGAATCAGGCTTGCATCAAGTCTACCAAATCTTGAGTTTCATATACTCTTCTTAGCTATGATGCCTTCAGCAAAGCAAGAGGTTATATGTTAGTTCTGCACATCATAGTGATTGACATCTGTGTCTGTTTCTGACTGAATTTTCATGTCATTGTTACTCAAATACACTCCAGTATATCCTCCAGGTATATGTATTAGAGCCCTTAAGAACACATCGCAGAATACTTCAAAAACAATATGTGTGATTAAAAGTTCATTTACACTTTGAAGAATCCTATGATATACTTGTACCAAATTTCAAAATTAAACTTTTAATGGCTGCATACATTTGTTCTGGGACAATTTATTTATGGGTACACTTTTTGCTCTCCTTGTTTAAAACATTATCTGTTTTGGTGCGGTTGTTCACAGCCCCACTTGTGGCCATCATTGAGATGAGATAAGAAATGTACAATCACAAGAAATAGCAGCAATGCCAATGGCGATTAAAACAATGAATAATTTTAATATGAATCAGTATTTTCTTCTCCTTAACATCGTTATATGATTTTGTTAAAGATTCTTGGTCATAGCAACCATGCAGTTTTAAACTATTCTAAAATGATGCAAATAGCATTGATGCATTTATGACTGGATTAGAAACATTTAATACTGTTTTGTTTCTAATATTACATGAATATTAATGTACCAAAATTTAAATATTTAAATGAGATGAGAAATTCCCTTATTGTATTTATTAGACTGCAGCAAATAAGTTGATATTTTGAATGGATTCTAAAGTTTAATATGCAATTTGACGTGTTTTTGTCATTGTATATTAACAGGGTTTAGACAAGCTCAAAGCATTTTCTATATTTGGCAGCAAAGCATTACATAACTGTCAAGGAAATTTACGAATACTGCGGTATCAGCTACATGAAATCACACAATATCAAAGAAATACTATGGTCACTTCAAAACTGACGTCACTGCAATACTCAAAAGTCACTCAAATACACACATAAAGTCTATCTTTACAGATATATTGATACATGTAGACTAGATTTAAATCAGTAATTGATGAATGTTAACACTATAAGTCTCCAATTGACTGCGCACTTGATTTGCATACACGATTAATAACTACAAGCATGAGAAATATCTAATTAACAATTCAAGTGAGGCTAAGCATGATTTGCACTGTGTAAAGTTTGTATCCATATAATGGTACAGCTAGGTCTCCTACTGGGTTAGCTCAAACCAGCCTGAGAATTTTGAAATCTTTATTTGCCTTTAGTTAATTTCATGGTGGAGAAGTCAGAAAATATGCACATTCCAAATAATAACAACAACAATCATAACAGTTTATCGAAAGATCTGGCCATTGCTGCTAGACCTATGTCAATTATGACAATTTTGATGTGTCTAGAAGTGTTGGGACACTTAAAATGTTGTTCTTTATTTGAATCTTGGGATACAGAAAAAATACTTATCTTTTCATGTCTCAAGATTTACAGTCATTAAAATTGCCAACCCCAAAAAGTAACATTTTCAGATTTATATATCGGCCATTATATGAGCTTATGAGCTGCCCACCCACCCACACCACTCCAGGCTTTTATTTGTTTCCAAAATTATTCTACTTATACACAAATATATACAATATTTTATGTACTTTGCCCATCATAGAGCGCTTATCGTGAGTCATGCTGCCAGTAGAAGTCTTGTGGTTCTTGTCATGATGCTTCTTTTTTCAGGTAGGCAACTGTTTACACATCTTGGTACTTGGCTTGACAGAAATGGTTCTTCAACTAATTTTAATTGCACAATGGGCCTTGGAACAATCAATCTCTTTTAATTTTGAGCTCGCGTTCATCACAGAAGTTGTACAAATACGTGTTTAAATACAGGCTACCTAGAAAACCACAAATAGCTAATTCACGACATGGTTCATCTTCATTGGGGAAAAACCTGTATATTAACCCTTTGAACCCGACAGGCCGGTTTACTGGCCTGTTGTAACGGTGTATATACTCTGACTACACATATGCATTCAAAAGACAGTGACGTACCAACGCATAACTCTTAAATGACCATGTCCTGTATCCAATCAGTGAATTAACCTTTATTTTCACCATTACGGTAACAATCCCTCTCTATCAAGATCGATCTGACGGAAGTAGCCCATTCTACTTGTTTTTACCCTGCAGTAAGTAGGCGTTAGTATCTAACACTTGTACCGTACACAGTACAGAATCTGTCCAGCAACAGTCTTAAATATTTGAAGTGTGGTGACGTTATCAACCTTTATTTTTACTATCCAAACTTTGACTAAATATTTCTGTTCTGGAAATTTAAATAAAATTATAAAATGATACAATCTGAAATAAAAAGCAAGATAAACATTTTTTCTTGTGAAATTCAGGGTCTGTAGCGGGCCTTGAAAACACCTTGAAAATTCAAACTATTGTCTGGGTACATTGAAAAGCCTTGATTTTCTTGAATTTATAAATATTTTTCCGTTTTACAGATTTCAGTATAAAAAAAGAAGAAAACTATATATATAAATTTTAATTGAAAAAAATTAAACCCGATCTCTCGCACCGTTTGGTCCAGAACGGAAATTTCCACAACACTCCTCTGTGCAGTCATACGTTTTGAACTTCCGGTTATTCGAAGCCCGGATGTAGTCACAGTTTAAATTTAGATCATTGTACGCGTTGAAAATGGGGAACGGGGTGGGGTGGGGGGGATGCTACCGATTCCAACTTCTATGGCTAGACAAAGAAAAATATATTTAATTTTGGATAATGCGATCTTTCACAGACGGCTATGCAAAATGCAAATGTCAGAAATATATTGATTTTCTTGCTATGGGAGAGAGTGCTTTATTTTATATTACAGATAAGGGGATTCATGTTGTCAGAGATTTCGCCGTACTTATTGATAGAACGCCAGGCTCCTGTGTCTTGTGTAACGGTTTGAAAACCAGGTTTGATAACAAGCTACAAAAGCACAAGATCAAGAAAATTCACTATAAAATATTGTGTACCTTGTCAATAGTGTAGTGTAGACTGTAAAATAAACCTTATTCAGTGACTGTACAGATGTGGGATGTGTAATATAATTTGAATGAAATCAGTGATCATATTCTTGACTGTCTTTTTAAGCAATAAATTTGCAAGAAATATTTCTCATATGAAGTATAGTAAGTATTAAGTTATTTATTTTTCATTTCTGTATCCTTTAAAATTAATGTAATAATGCACCTTGAAAACCATGATTTTGAACCTAGAAATTCTCTTGAAAAACCCTGGAAATTACTTTCATCATGTTATTCAGCATATTTACTGCAGGGTAGAAACTGATAGAATGGGTTACTTCCGTCAGCTCGATTTTGATAGAGAGGGATTGTGCCCGTAATGGTGAAAATAAAAGTTAATTCGCCGATTGGATTCAGGACATGATCATTTAAGAGTTATGCGTTGGTAGTTTGGTACGTCGCTGTCTTTTGAATGCATATGTGTAGTTTTTCAGTCTTCTTGCGATTCTGAAGCGACAAAAGACTCGTGAGAAAAAGTTGAATCGAGTGAAGGATTTTGGTCACGCTTGAATTCCTTATGCTTAGTTATATTACCGATAAGGATAATTCGTGTTGTCAGAATTTTTCCATACTTTACTGATAAAAGGTCAGACTCCTGTGGTCCGTCATACGTCCTGCTCGCTTTACGACTGGTCGGCGGGAACCGAACGTAGTCATAAGTCGACGATTACCTTTATACAGAATCATATTTTCTTTCAGTCTAGTGCTATTGTGCAATCAATATATGATGTAGAAAACAGATTTTAAAGCTTTTATATATACTACCAAGTGAAAACGAATGTGACTCGCTTTACGGCTATATTCGAATTGTGGCAGTGGTCTGGAACCAAACCCGCCGTATTAGCGAGGTATAACTGTATGTGTTCATGGTGATTGGGCTTTTGTGCAACTGTTTCACTGTTCTGGTTACCCCAGTTGTATGTGTGTGCATACACTATATGCATTTTTAATCCCAATTTTGACAGTGTTATGGGACCCCAGTTTCAAGTTTGTGTGTTTGGGTGATGGGACCCCAATTTCCAGTTTGAACACTTTTTCATCCATTTGGATTTGTGATTGAACCATTAGCACTATTCATGATTTAATTCACAATATTGTACCTTTTTTCAAATTTCATTTTGTATTCTAGGGAAATAAACTATTTGTGCATACATGATATGCATTTGGGACCCCAATTATAATAGGCGTTTATGGGAACCCAGTTTAAGCTTTGTGTGTCTGGGATGATGTAGTAAAACTGCACAACAGCTGTAGTAGCTAAAATGTTACATTATTGCTTTTGTTAAAGCAGATACTTACAAAAAAATATTGACAAAGAACCAGGGCCAGTGACCATAAAATAATCACAAGCTCTGACTAAAATTCCAGAATCCCAGATTACAATTAATTGTGTGTAATGATAGTTAAGCTTTTAAAAATCGTGAAGCAACTATTCTACAAACAAATGTGTGTATTACTGTCTGTCAGTCTTTCTATTCCATGGATAAAATCATACTGAAAGCATTGGTCAATGAATTAATCAGAAGGTTCAATTCAGTGTGTCAAATATCTTAACATAAAGGTGATCTCCATATCGTACACACAGAAATGACATAATGAGCCAATACGTTGTTGTTTGCCATATGTGTCCAATATCAAATTCTCTTTATCTCACCCTCCTCCCCCCCATTCTTTTGCTGGCATGCTTTACAAAGAAAACTGTCAAAAAAGAGTTGAAATTTAGTTTTGCTTGTTTTGCTTCCTAAATCACCCAATCAACTGAACTAATCATGCATTTCATTTTTTACATATTGGGCAAAATCTGACTTTGAAAGAAAAAATATTGTCACTCACAAACTAGTCAGTAATCTTAAATTCAGTTTGCTTAAGGTCCTGTTACCCAAAAATCAGACCCAACATCGATCTGAAACTGGGTTCAACAAAGATGTGCTTGAAACAAATTCGTATCTGGTTTTGTTGGGTAATGTAGATTTATCTTGTATGTGGCTGAGACATTTAAGACCAATTGTTCTTTCAGCACTAATTATGTGGTTTAGCCATGTTGATGCTGATCAGGTTTTGGTGCAATTGAGTCACTGTATTCTGGAGATTCGTTAACAGTGTTTGTGGGACCCCAGTTTCAGCTTTGTACATTTTGTTGCAATTATGTCATTGTATTCTGGGGACCAATTTTAACCCTTTAGCTACTACAGCTGTTCTGCAGTCTCAATGATTCTGAGTGCTGTCACATCAGTTACTGAGACTACTGATGCTGATTGCTAGGTTGAACACTAGAGCATCAAGGAGAAGAGAAACTGACAATAAATTTGCATTATTTCGTTAGTTTTTAGTGGGTTTCAGTGACATAAAAAAGCTTAGATGTTAATGTGTATAATTCATATATTTCCACTTCATATAATCCTACCAAAGAAATCCCAGTCATGTAAACTGTTTTGACACCTATACAAAAAAATACAATACATACATCCATATACAAACATGAATGAAATCCAGACTCTAATTACAATGTTGAGAGTGGTACCTCTCAGAACAGTCATTATCGACACATAAATGATAATATATATCCCTAGATATGCCCTTATCTCCATGATGCTGATTTCATACCATTTCATGTATTGCTTTTGGTATCCTATTTTCTTGACAGATTCATTTGTTTCTTTCACAAGCTTTTCCAGCAGACATTCTGGAAAAAATCTTTCTCATTGCTTAGTGGTCTGTACTCGATTCTTGAACCAGCATGAGAATCAAAATCATTAATTTAGAACACGGAAAGGTCATCACTCCATTGTGCAAGTGGGATTATGTTCGTCTTGTCATCCGATTAAAAATTACTTGCATCTGGTTTAGAAATGGGACTAATGTCAATATCTGATCCATTTTATCAGAATGATCCATTAAACTCTTTGATATTGCTTGCACTGACCCTATTACAGTTGCTCATATCTGAATCGGAATCCATCTTTGTTTATGTGAACTACATATGTTCCATAAGGCACGGAAAATCCATTACAGTGTTTCTAAATTTAACCTCTCAGCTTTCAGAATTGCATCAAAATAATGAGTAAACAATCCTCACATTGGTTATGATAATCAAAAATACATGTATTTAGATTTCCTTACTTTCAACCAATCAACGTTTAGCTAACATAGCAGTATTATGCACAACAAGCAAAATGGGGGTTTTGAGTGCAGTAGTCCCCCTCTTATACAGCCACCACTTCTGCTCCGAGGAAGTGGCCTTATAAGACGGATGGCCTTTCCAGAGGGAGGCTGAATTTATTATGAGAAGTATATCTAATGTACGTAGTAAGAAAGCTACATACTTCAAAGAAGTAAATATCTTTGTCTAAAAGTAACATTAATCATTATAAGGTTCATCTTGTTATAATAACAAAAATTATTTCAACTGAATATATGTTAATAGTTTGGACGCAAGTGTATGCGAGCTGGTATTGTTAACATTTACAATGCAAATGGATTCAGAAGCGTTGTTTACATCTTGGTAAATACATAATTATCTTTCCATTTGCTCCATTTTCCCACTGCTGCTGAATAACATTATTGGTTATGACTTTGTTTATTTGAATTCTTTCAACAAAAACTTTTTTTTATTTTTTTCTACATAAAATGTTCAGCACGTTTCCCTCCCCCCCCCCCCCCACCATGTCGTAGAGTAGAATAACCGACTTTCTTCTAAAATAATGTCTCCATTAACGTGATGACATGTTAATGTTTGGTAATGATTTATTCGGTTGTTGCTGACTGTATACGTTTTAATTATCCAGATAAGTGGGTGGAATACAGTCTTCATCAAGAAAGCAGTAATGTGTTGTCACATGATTTTTCCGGTCTTTGTCTGGTACCCTGTTTTTTTGCCCAGATTCTCTGTGTGTGCCAATGTAACAAAAACCTTTTTTAGCCTATGCTGACCCTGTTATGAATGATCGTAACAATTACGTCTGGTTTATAATCATCAAAGAGAAGAACTCAACATAGGTGTTAAACCCCAAACTTTATCATGACATTATTGAAATCATTTCCTGTAAACATAGGCTTTTATAGATAATGACATACACTGGTCATGGGGCTGTTAAAGAGTGAGACTACTGTACTGCTGAACTGTACGCACATAAGCGAACCTGGGGTAGTAAACTATGCTCAGTGGGGTTCAGGAGCTATTTACAGGCGATGCTTAGATGCGGTTGTTGTATCTAAAGGGTTAAGCGTGTGCAAACAATATACATGCATTTGGGACCCCAATGTTAAGTGTTTATGGGACCTCAGTTTCAACTTTGTGTATATGGGATGATGGGACCCCAATTTCCAGTTTGAATACTTGCTACACGCATCTAGCATTTTAATTTACATTCATTAGGTTGTTCTAATTTATGATCATTTTTACCAGTGCATTAGCACAGTGGGATTGCCCACTAGTCTTCAAATGCATTAGCTATTATAAACCAGTTTATTAACTCAATGAAATGGTGGTTTATACCTGACCTCTTTGCCCTTTTAATTGTCTTTTTTTACACTGCCAGAATTAGTTTTATATCCGCTTTAGTGATGACTTCTTACCATTTAAATATGCTAAATGTAATGGACATATACTGAAATATTTATTTTTGTTCTATTTTTGCCCAATGGTTTTGTTAATCCTGTTTTTAGCATGACATGCTACAGGATGGCAGGTCAACATCTTGAATTTTTTTATATAGATTTAATCAGCATAATCAGAGCTTTGTCAAGTAAAATTAAATTTTTTCAATAAGCCTGAAGAGCTTCTCACTTATCTGAAATTAAAGATGTCCTGAGTTTTAGGCTATCAGATTTTTTAACTATGTATAACATTCACTCAAAATACTGCTTCATTTTATTACACAAGATATATCCTGGTAAAAATCCAGTTTTAAGCTTTGGTTATTAGGAACATCTTTGCATGCTTATTCTAATTTTTAATTATTTGCTTTTACCCATTATAGGTAATGGTATTTTTGCAACAGTGGCATTCAACAGAGGTGATTTTCTGCTTGTGTATGTAGAGGAAAGGATAGACAGACTAGAAGATAAGAGAAGAGCGAAAACAATATAGCAGGAAACAACAAAATCATAAATACAACAGATGTTATGTCTTTGGCTTTAAATATCATCAGAAGAAACATTAGTAAGTTTCAGCCAATATAATTATTATATATTTAAGATTTAATACAGTTATCAGGGTTGAAACTGCAAGGATTTGTGGGCTAAAAACTCTCCAATTAAAACCTCATGTAGTGAGTATAGATAAAAATTCAAATAGAGCAAAATTGCTAATAACTAGGGCTGTCAAAAACTACGGAAAACTTACCCGGGTACCTGTTGCTCAGTTTAACGGGTACCCGGGTACTCATAAGAACATGAAAGACGTACAACCCTTGAGCAACAAATTTTTTTCCCACTAAATTACGCGTTACGCGTAAACGTATATGGATTACGCTTTTTCGGTATATCCACCTTCCAAAAATCTCGTTTATATTAACATTACATTAATCCCACAGACCGTATGTTAGAAAAGACCGCTTTACGTAACTACAGTATACGAGTACTCTTGTCCGTGGACTTGTACTTTCCTACAGTAACATGTTATATTAATATCAAACCTTGTTCTACTTTCCTACGAATTCTATTTATAGCATCTATATGGCATAGTGAGAGAACAGACTATATTTATTTATGTGGCTACTGTATAATATGTCCAAATTATATATGTACAACAACTTTTGGAAATTTGCTTATTGTCGATATCACGTGACTGTATGACCTAGGTTGCGAGATTTGTGTAGTCACGTGAAAAGAAATGCAAATAGCCAGATCCGGGACAAATTTCAGCAGATTAAAGGCATAACAAATGCTATGCTCACGATTTTTGAGAAAATAAGTCATTTTCCTATCGATTTCATGCTGGTATATCTCAATAAAAGATCGTTCAAGTTTGCTGGGCCGGCATGTAAGCTGCTACCCATGCCGACATCAAACGGTGTCGGCGAATTCCAACTTTTTAATAGGAAATGCGCTCTGACCCAAAACCCCAACAAGAATGTTCAAATATCAAAAATGGGGTGGCAAGGGTCAGAGGAAACAATGACTACTCAGACCGGTGTGCTGATGATATTTTGATAGTGTTGTTGACAACTTATTTTTGTGAACGGGTACTCGTGATTAATTTTCAATACCCGAGTCTTTCACTACAGTCGGGTACCCGAGTACCTGGGTACCCGTTGACAGCCCTACTAATAACACCAAAAACTTCTCCATGTAAGAATAAATTGTCCCTTGAATCAGAGCATAACTTCAGCCTTGAATTGCACGATAATATTAGTGCTATATGTGGGAATATATTTTTTGTTCTGATTATTTAGTGCTTTGCATAAAATGCCTTTTTATGTTGCAAATGAGAAATGAATTACTGTACAAATTCAAAGTTATGCAGGTAGTTTAGTGAAAGTTGTATTGCTAACTGGAAATTTTCATGGAAATGGAACCTATACTCAGCAATTAAGCTTTGATTGATTAGTGTTTGCTTACAATGAATATACACTGTTTCACCAGCAGAGTTGCTCATTTAACCTGTGCAACCAATTAGGTGAAAGTGGCTTCTTCACTGCATGCCATTTCAAAACATGGTATAGAGTAGAGGTCATATCAGAGACAAAAAAACATCCTTTCAGCCAGATATATTGTTTGTGAAATTGTGTACTATTTGTTGCATATAATAGTTGTAATCCATTAGTTTAGCCTAAATCAGATTTTTTGGGCCTGTTTAAATTAACTGGCTGTATGCATGATGCTTAACACCTTTCAAGTTACACTGAAAGTCTCTTTGTGCAATTTTCCAATAGCTAAAATGTTTATTTATAAATAACTCCTAAATTTAGCTGAATAAGAGTTACTGTCCTTTTTTACTCCTAGTGGATCTACAACACTAAACATTTAGGTCATGCTGATTTCGAAAATAAACAAAGAATAGAATCTAGTGGTACATTCATTTTGATTTTTAGTCAGATTTGAAAACAACACTTCTTCAGGACAGCTTAAGATGATTGATTCCTATTTATCAGGGTTGTTGGTGTTGGCAATAATAGACCTCCTTCCCCACCAAATATTGAACAAGGAAGAAGAGAGCATGGGCTTATTATCAATGATGAATATTTAGATTCTCTCCAGATACACGCCATAGACTAAGAAATGTTTTTATATTCATTCAGTGGTGTAGAAAAGTGCCTATTGATACTGGAAAGGTTAATAATGAAATATTTTACAGCCCATTCTGCATATGTTATGATTGTTTTGACCAATTCAGATGAAAGTGAGATAAGAATAAATTCTAAAGACCATTCCGATGTTCTGAATTCGGTAAACAAGCCCAACACTATTTTACGGCCTGCATTGTAAAGAAGTCTGCACAGAGATATAGTTATGCATGTACTAAACTATATTAATTAATTACAGATCAGACAAACGACCACTAGTGTCTTGCAGATCTGTCCCTTAAAATTTGATGTAGACATGCCATTGTACTTATAATTTAAAAATTGTTGGGTTTTTTTTCATGATGTGGCTGGTATATTATCTCCTATTCATCTCTAGGGTCTAGGTTAATGTGACTTGACGGCTTTGTTTTAGTAGGTAGTTTGGACAGATATATGATTGTTGATCTATTTAAAGGATTGGAAGATGGTTCCTTTTGTAAGTTGCGTTTTCTTTTACTTTAGTAGTATAGATGCCACATCTACAAGAGGACACGTTAGCCAATATGTGAACAATGCTGCCGACCGCTCAAAATCAGTCAATGCACGAATGAAATCGGAGGTGTACAATTTTTACCCAAGGCTTTGTCTTTTTGCAGCCAGAAGTATTGACAGTGGTGAGGAGAGTAGATACGACTATGGAGATGGAAAGAACTTGTACTGGCGGAATAAGGTAGCGCATTCATATTTGTTTTATCCCCATCCCAGTGATTTTTTGAGTGAAATATATTAGGTACCTACTTCAAAAGTTTTTCATGTCTCTCTATAATTTCTTGATACAGTTATATCATTTTAATAAAGATTTGTATTACAGTTATGACCACAATACCTTATATAAGTTTGAGGCTCATTGTCCTAAAAATTTTGTTGATTTAGCACATTGGAACAGTGAATTAGTACACAAGTTGTAAAGTGGCAGTTCTTATCAGGTTTTGGGTAATTACGGAATACATATGTACCATTAAAACTAGAAGACAGATTTAACTTGTCCGGAAACAAGATCAGTATTGTCAAAGACGTATACCAAAAGCATAATTCACCAACAACATAATGGATTAAATTGATAAACAAAATATGGACTGATATGCTAGAGTAAACAGATGCTATTTGATGTTGTAACTTTCAGATTGGAGTGTGAGTTTTCATCACTGTAATATTATTAAAATAAAAATATGAACTATTTAAATTACTAGAGATTTAACTTGTCATGAAAATAATAGTACTGATTAAGAGAATAGCTTCACTCAAATTTTGAAAAAGAACCTTGATTTTGATGTTTCATCATGAAAACCCCTTGATCATGAAAAGTAGAAAAACAAATTTGCATTCGCATCTAATTTTTTTAACATCTTGAATTTTTCTGATATCTGATTTAGTACAGTTAAGTTTCACATTTACCTCTTGAATCATGTTGGGGAAAAGCTGAGACCTTACAGTCATTCTAATGCTTTTTTGCATGACATTAATTTTTTCAGATAAATATGGTCTTATCCCAAGGACCCATGCTTTATAGCTAGACCAATAGGGTTTTACTTAAAATTTTCCAAACCTTGTTTAGGTCACTATCAGTTAACGAGTCCATGCAAATTACTGATGAATTTGTAGGAGGGACTGTTTTCCAGTTTCCTTCCAAAACAATACAAACATAATCTGTACAGTACACTCACCCCATGACCTTAAGGACATTAATAATTTTGGTTTAAGTCTAGTGAGAACATTCAGTTGTGTTTTTGCAAATTAATTAAATAATTATTTACAGAACTTACAATTAGTCTTAGATTTTGAAAATGAGTATGATATTAAAGAAAAGATATTAGATTATGTTTCTCTAATTAGCAAGAATATCTCAGATATAGATTTTAAAGAAATAGATATTTTATAATTGAACTCTGACAACCTTTGTCAATCTTTACACTTAAACCCCATTTATTGAACATTTGTATTTTGAGGAAGAGGTTGAAAGTGAGTGCGAGTCTGATCAGATATATCATAATCATTTATGTTTTTAAATCAACTTCTAGGCAACTCATTAGTGAGATATAAAATGTTTAGTTTAACGTAGGAAACGCAGATCTATGTAACAGAAACAATTCAAGCCAGTTACAGAAATATGATATCAGTTGTCTCCAGTGAAGTCCGCTCTAGGCTTATATATTTACCAGAGGAGAACTGGCTAGGGAGAGTTTGAATTTGAATTAAAGAAAATGGTAACCTAGCTGTTTGTTTGTTGGTTCTACCAGCTAATTCCCCAATGTAGCTGCCACCCACCCCATCCAGCTACAACAAATTACTGTGAATGTTGACTTAGTTGTCTGTTTTGATGGGGAAATGCGTGTTCAATTGCAAATGGATCATGGATCCCTAATGCTTATGGAAATCCATGGCAATGTTTGGTTTGTGTAATAACCTGGCTGTACATTTTCCAATGTTTACTAGGAAATCTTGGACAAATGGTCCTAGGAAAAACCTCAGAGTATTGGTTGTTGACTTTCCAAGGTAATAATCCAAAGATATTTTTTTTATACCAATGTCCAAGGTTTTTATTCTCAAACCTCTGATGTTGACCTTTAACTTCCAATGATTTTCGTAACCAATACTCTGAGGTTTCCTAGGAATCCTCAGACATGTATCCATGGTTTCCAAGCATTCTGAGGATTCCTTGGACAAGGATTTCTCAGACAAGACACCTCCCTGGTATAAAACATCAGACCAAAAATTGAAGCAAATATTATAGAGTACAAGAATAAATCTTATTTTTAATTTGTTCAGCACGTACAAATAAAATTTTGAAAAGGTCCAAATATCACGAATGTCCATAATGTTCCTGTTGTGCCAAATTGTCAATTTAAATTTGAAACTCCATCTATTTATATCTTGGTTTCCAGATGGTTTTTGCACTTCATTGATTTTCTTGTTTATCATCACCTCATTGATATTGTGCCATATCCTTTGAATCAGTTTTGTATATAAAAAAATATTGGTTGAAAATATAAAATGTGATGTCTTGATAAAACAAACTCTATGAATATCATATAACTCTTACTGGCAGTCGTACATTTACAGATCATGCATGGATCTCTTAAGTTTTGACAACAAGGTATTAAACATTAAAAAGCTATATTTATACAATTGACTTTTTCTTTTAATTTGGTACCATCATTCTAAATTATTGCTAACAAATACAGTAAAGATTATATTCTATTTCGGCTCAATGCCTTACAAGTTCAAACTTGTTTTAACTGTATTCAGTCAGTTATAAGAGCCTTAAGCAGTCCTTTACCCACTTTATCCTGAATACGATTACGGTCATAATGCCTCATTCTATCTTGAATACACCTGTGGTCAAAGTACCCTATTTTATACTGAATACGACTGTGTTTGTACTTGACTATGTACATGTGTAGTGTCTCTAGACACACGTTCTACATCACAAATATTTGTGTACTGCCCCACTTCAGATGCTTTAAATTGCACATATCTTTTCATTCAAATTGTCTGCATTAATAAACTGCTAATTATAGAATTTTTAAAAACTGGCCTCCAGCAATTTATGCATGTTGAAGACGAAACAGAAATTAAGCCTTTTAAAAAGTGTTAATAATCAGCACAGAAGAATAAAATGGAATAATCAGATTCTTGTGAATAAAAGCATGAAGAGACATTGAATTACTTTCAATGGAAATCACATGTCAATTTGAGTATGTCTTGTGGCAGGAAATATGATTGCCGTTGTCATGAGAAATATAAAAAAATTCCAATGTAACAAATCATATATGCCATTGTTCATACTCTAATATTACCAGCTCTTTGTCTCTCTCCATCACTAAATCACCTGAATCTGATAGATTATAAATACTCAGTGATGCGTACATCAACATTAGAGCCCTTGCCTTTGTTATTGAAGCTTCGAGTCATTATTCTAATCGTGCAAACTCCAGATAGTACTGAACAAAATCGACAGCTTCTGTTTTGGAAAGTTAAAGGTCTGAGCCAGTTACTTTGAATAACGGATTAGGACTAGAGCCTAAACATCGACTGTGTGATCTGACATAATGGTCATTCACATCACTGAATGTAGTATTAATATAGGGTTTTCCCACGAAATTGGTACTATGAAAACCAGTCCAAAATAACTGCTTTTTACAGTAGGCAACAAAATATGTTCCATGAGAATGGTGTAGAGGTGTCAAAACATGACTTTGTTAGTTGTATAACTTACTGGTATCTTTATACTCCTAACCTATCCAATACTACTTTAAAATTCCTTTTTGAGCCGATTTCCAAAACTAATTAAAGCTCAATTAAATTTGCCCCCTCCCCTAATTATCTTCTGCAGATATATTTTGTGGCATGTGTGACACCAGTTGTAAAAATATGGACCTTAATTGCTGTTTTCTCTGGTTTGGTGGAATTTTGTTTAAAGTTTTTCCGTAGTCATATTAACATAGTTTCTTTGTTACATCAGAAATCAACTTGTACTTTTCAGTTCTTGAATCTACAAAGATGCGCCAGCACTGTACCAGTTGCAGTATCAACAAAGAGACATATAAACACCAAATCTAAAACTCGGCGAAGACCTTGGACAAGTCAAGAAAGGAATGCTGTGCTCAAACACTTAAGTTGTTTTGATAAGGATGCTTAAAGTGCCTAGGCAAGAAGATGTACTTATTGTTCTTGCAAAAGAACCATGCCTTGGATCAAGATCATGGCAAAATATTAAAGACTTTGTTTACAATAAGATACAAAGGGTCAAAATAAACATGAAGTTGTGATGTCATTTGCACATTAAGTGATTAATTGTCCATTATGAATTGTACCCTACATCATGTCTTCAAAAGCATTTGCCAAAGCACAATTGCAATTTAGCTCAGTATTTTTTAATTCATTCATACCATACAAATTTCAAACCAAACATTGTTCTGGTAGATTTTTTTAGTAGATGGAGTTGCCTCAGCTGCAGCGTGATTCTGATATGGATGGCTGCATAGTAATAAAGTTAGTTCATACAAGATACTAACTGCTGTATCCATACATGCTAACCATTACGCTTTTGGCGTAATCATTACACTTTTCTTCACTAAATTTCGTGTAAACAAATATAGATTACACTTTTTTTGATGAATCCACCTTTTAAAAAAATTAATTATTTGCTTTCTCGTTTTTAATAACATTTCATTAATCTCACAGACCATATGTTAGAAAAGACGGCTTTTATATAGTTACAGTATATGAGTACTCTTGTCCGTGGACTTGCATGCACTTTTCTAACAGTATCATGTTCTGTTTATATCAAACCTGGTTCTACTTTCAAACTATTAACCTCAAATTCAATTTATAGCATCTGGATGGCTTCGGAGAGAACAGACTGATTTTTTAATTTTAATATTTACATGCAGATTCTTTGTTCTAATTCATATTTACTGCTGAACCAGTCTGTAGGTATCTAGCGCTAAAATGTATATCGATGCAAATATGATAGCAAAAATATCTGCTTTAAAAAATTTCACAGATGGATTAGAGAAAGGCCAAAAAGAAACTAAAACAGAAAATAACAGAATTATCTTAATATGAAGACATGAGTGC
The DNA here is from genome assembly GCA_029339505.1 of Unio delphinus. Lineage (NCBI taxonomy): Eukaryota > Metazoa > Mollusca > Bivalvia > Unionida > Unionidae > Unio > Unio delphinus. Next base: position 9,078,949 of record JAQISU010000155.1, read on the forward strand.
AGCATCACGTGACATCTATTTAAGACAGTGTGGAAAGAATTTTAATCTTTGGTGTTTAAAAGTCTTAAGATGGATTTTAGTCCATGTGTATGTAAAGCTAAAACTGCTTAATCTGAAAACGTGAAACAGTAAAAGATGCAGTGACAAATAAATCATTGGTTTTTTTTTGAAATTGTGGACTACACTTTTACATCGTCAGGGGTTGGCATGTATGTATATCCAGTAAAATTGAGATAAAGGGTTTGAGAATACAGTGTAGGAATTATCTGTATGATAAAAATGTAGTTCAGGTAGAATATAGAATTTAGCACTTCTTATTACATGCCAAACATTCCAAATTAATGCAGTTTGAAGAAAAATTTGGCTGTGTAATATTTGTTTAAAGTTTATAATTTCATTTAAAATATCCATGACTTGACTACATTTAAAATAAGCAATTTAGATATTAGTATTAGCATCATATTATTATTGCCATAGAAAAGATAAAGAACAATATGCATATGCATACAGAATCAAAGTAGTAATTAAAATATTAAAGGAATAGGGAACCTACAAGTTGATTTTATATTATCTGATTGCCTGTCGTTCAAAATTATACTTTATCTTATTCCCGTACACCGTTCTCGCTCTGTTTAGTAATTAAAAGGAAATATTTAGGTTATCCGCACAAGTGACTGAGAGTTAATGAGATACGTATCACGTGGTCGGTAGTGACGTCACAGGATCTATTGCTAACAGTAAACATAGCATACTCCAATGGCTGCTAGCATGATTCAGATAATTTCTTTCCCTTTTGCATCATGGAAAATTGCGAGAACGATTTCCCATACTTCTCTGTAAGCGTGAACAATTTACCGTATCAGCTTGAGCCACGTTTGAAGACTTAACAACGAAGAATGTAGTGATGACAACAGCGTTATGTTCTTCGAATGTCACTGTCAGAAAGATGAGGATAGTTTGCAGAGTGAAGAAGGACGACTCGAGAAAACACAATGGTTTGTACCGATTTATACTTGTAGCAGGCATTTCATATACTGTATATATAAAAATGAGCAGAACGCACGTTACATTTCACTAACTGAAACTGAAACTTTGTCAACTCCTGTGTGTATAAATATGCAAGCTTTGGTGCACCCGAATTTCGATAATCGTCCATTGATTGCCTGAAACTTTTAAAGATTACCGATAGTGCGTGTTATCAAAGCGGATGCTCGTAAAGCTGTATTTTTGTCTTTATGTCTTGCTAAATTAAACATTTTTAAAAATATTAATTAGCAATGTTTTCATCATTTTTAAAGCAATGAAAGCCACATATTTTGTAAATTTATAATTGCTGCATTGTTGCAGAACACTTATTCTAGTGGAATAGTGACGTGCTGTACACTGTAAACACACGTACTTTATTTTGTTGTTCATTATTTTGAACTTCAACTACATTTACTCCTTCACACAGTGAAATATATGTTTTCTTTTTCAAATAAAGGACAAAAGCCCATGCAGAATACAGGGCTATGCAAATGAATGTCAGTACACACCAACGATTAACTCCTTCTGCCATCTATAAACATTATAATCCCAGGTTCAATGTTATCACAAGTTAAACTAAATATTAATCTATTAAATACAATTTGACTCATAATATCACATGGATTTGACAGTGCTTTCTCTAAACTTTGCAGGGCAACATACATGCACTGAGGAATAATGTTGTTTTGTCAAACTTTATTTCAAATGCAAAATCAACATGCTATTTCTAATCCACATCTTTCCATTTGAATGCTTACAAAATGTTTAAAGTGATTTTTGAACAGTCTTGAATGGCCAAAATTATGATGTGCTCTTTCTTTACAGGTGTGATTGTAGATATTGCCAAATGATTCACTTGGCAATTGAGCCCTTATGCTGTCAAAAGGTGGAGATGATTGAGAAAAAGAAGGGTGACCTGACATATATAACCCTCCATGAAAGTTTCATTGCAAACTGCTTAAACAGACACATGCTGGAAGTATCCCTGTTTGAATACCGGGAACATCATGGACCTTTGGATGATAATGAACCAATTACACAAGTAATTTTTCCAATCTTTCATAAATTTCTTCAAAATTCCTGTTGATATTTCTTATAAGATTTTCCTATACATTTTACAATACAAACAATTTGCAATATTTTCTTCAAAGTGTTTTCATATTACAACTCATGGAGGCAACACTTATTGCAGAAGGATGTATTCCATTATAATCAAGCTGTGATGGTCTTGAACTTCTGAAAAGAATGCAGTTTTTTTAGAAGAAAATGTAGTTTTCTCTTTTAAGACTACACTTTCTTGTTTTTTTGGGGGGTGATATCTAAACTTTTTTAACAATATATAGCCTCAATAAATAAAACTGCTTGTTTTGAGAAAGGAATAGTAGGTTTGGTATAAATTCTAATAAATACTTATGTTGACAATGATTTATTCATTTTTTTTGTTTATCAACTAGGTTTAAAGAGTCTTCACGAACACAATAAAAAACAACAAAGGAATATAACTATTTTATAATGATATGGGTCATTTCACATGTATGTATATGTATTCAAAGAAGATTAATAATTTGATAAAATGATAAATATATCAAACATAATTCACCCTAAGTACTAAAAGTACAATTCAGCATAATTTACAAAAGATGAAATATCTTAACTCTTGTTCGAATTTACTCTTACATGCATTCTATATTTATTTTCAGAACATAAAGGCATATAGCATATCTACGTTTTGTCAAATGGATTTGGAATCGACTAGGCAGACACAGCCATAAAGTGCTTCCATCCTGTGTTTTGCCAAAACTAAAAGAATCTTTTTCCTTAGAGGAATATGTTGGCTTCAAATATGCTGCACCATAAAAATTATTGGATTCAAAAAGCATGATTTTTGCTTTATTATGAGTTCATCTTTTTGGAAATTGTTTGTATGGTATGATGCTGTGAGCGGTGGTCAATACCGAGATTCCTCTTTCATGAACATGTATGCCTCTGTGTGTGCAGGCAAGATGCACCAAGATATGAAATCAATAACTTTTTTTTCATTTTGAACTTTTATATTTTCTTAATGATTGATTTTAACCTGTGTCCCAACATAATGAACTTTAATAAAAATTTATTTTATGAACTACACATGTATTTAATTATTTTATTTCTAGTTCAGATTTTACTATATATTACTTTATTTCTTCTAATTACTTGCAGTGCTGGATTACCCATTAAGCACACTATACTTATGCTCAAGGCACCAGCCCAATAATGGCTTTTGTATCACTAAGAGGGAGCACTTTCAAGGATACAAAAGGCAGGTGGCATTGGCTAGCCTTTGCGGATATTAAAATTTGCTGAGCAGTCTAAATACGTATCTCTGACAATTTCAAAAGAACAAGTCTACTTCCCAATAACCTAACAATTACTTGTGCTAACATTTAATTAATTTAATGCATTATATTGAAATAGTTCAACTTGATAAAATTGGATACAGCTGTATTATCAAAGTACAGACTATAATGTCTGGGAGGGCAAACAACATGATCTACATACATTCATCAATTCTGCCAAAGTAGATTCGGACACCAGAACATGTTGCTGATCTTCTGTTTTATATCTTATCAAGCTTAAAGTTCATATGCATATCTTTAAAGTCACTGTCCTCTCCATCATCAGTATCTGAATGTGGTTATATTCTGAATCATGGTGTCTATCAGGGTCAATGTCATCCTCACTGCTTGGTTCATTTTCATTATCTGAATCCTCTCTTGGTTTTAGGACCTCAGACTGAATTGCTATTTGATCTTGCAGCTTGAACCTGAATTTTGTGAGTCCTTGTGGGATCAAATTTAACCTGAACTTCACACTTTGTTTTATTTTTTGTGGTTGGGCCTGAGGAATCGCTACAAACAATTGTATGCTGAGTTAAGCATCATCTACCTCTACCAAGGCACATGCACATGCAGGTGTATCAAGCACATAATTTGCATTGTAGCTTTGCATTGCTTTATGTAGAACCTGAAGGAAAAAAAACAATTATTATTGACAAGAAAAAGAATTTGAAGTATCTTTGAAACATTTGAGTAGTCAAATGACAACAACTGATTAATTACAATGATGGCCGCGCTAAATGGGGAAAAGGAAGTTGAGGGGGAGGCACAATGAAGTGTTTATCTTATGTCATAGCCTAAGGCTCGTATTTCTCGGGTGATACCAGAAGTGAAAAACGTGAAATTATGCATTCCACTATATTTTAAATACACATTAGTGTTACTCTAACGTTAGCGTCATGAACAACTCATTCCAAGATAAATATTTTCCAGAAATATATACAGTAGTATACGCAATTATTCAATTTATGCAGCACTTGGGGTGGGGTGGGGTGTGATAATGTTTGAGAATCTGAGATGAATAAAGCTCTATTTTATGTAGGTATTATTGTTTAAATACTTCAATTTTATTATGCTTACGACATTGATAGAAATTAGAGTGCATGCAACATATTTATTTACCTCTGCATTCCGCAGTTTGTGATAGGCTCCTCTTACTAGTTTCGGTTTGATAGTTGTGAACCACTCGGATCTGTCGGTAGATCTTACCCCAGTCCTAGGTTTAGAATAATATATGGTACTGCTGTCGGCCTCAGCCTCGACTGTCATTTAAATATCCCAATTCTGCACATCTTTATGGATCAACGTTTATACTGATCGTTTGAAAAATGAAGACTGCAAAGTCTATGAGTTACCGGCTCAAAGTTCTCACGGGGTCATGGCGACAGTAATAGATCCAAGCCGTTCGTCGGATTTTGTCTTTCGGAAATCGGAAAAATGTACTAGTCTATTTGTTGTTGCATCCAAACGCTGCACAGAGGGGCATTTTGGAAGATTCTTGGAAAATAAACTCTAATATAAACACTAATAATCTGCCTACTCTCAAGCACAAGTGGATCAACATAATGCTGAGCCGATACCTGCTAGGATCCTGTGACGTCACGTTTATTCAGCCTCGTTTCCACTCGACAAATTTGCATATTGGAACGCTCAAGCAATTCTTACCCTATAATGTACTGCATATTGTTTTCGGTGCAACTGGGTCGCCCCAAACTACTATTTAATTTATCATATGTATCAAAATGAGTAATATAACCACAACTTTAACTGTAAGTTCCCTATTCCTTTAAGATTGCAGTAAAAACAATATTAAGATCAATGATAAATACAAAAAATGTAAATAATAGTGTAAAACAATGACTGATATGTTTATCACAATTTTAAAATTAAGATCTGTAATCAGATTTTTAAAAATATTAAAATATATTATATTGTAGTTGTGTTTGTCAGACATTTACACTTGTATTTAGGAATTTGTATTTGCAACAAAAATTATAACAATAATCTCTACATGATCAGGAACTCGGATGAGTTTGATAATGAGCGAAATCCACACATACTAATTAGGTAATCTGGCATCTAATTTACTAAATTAGATACACCTCTGGAAGCCATATTCTTACCTGACCTTGATCAAACTTAATTTTATATCATAAAGATGTTTGATGGGTTTGATAATAAGTAAGATGTATGCAGTTTGATGAAGTGATCTTACATTTGATTGGCTAACCTTGCTACCATGACAAAGGTCAGAATTCTGATCCAATTTTGATCCAACTTGAAGATATCACTAAGACATTAAACAAGTTCAGTAAGATTGATGAATATTTTGGAGGCATCATCTTGCGTCTGATTAGCCAGATATATTGCTACTCTAGCAACCATATTTCTGGTCCTATTTTGAACAGACTTAAAATTTCATCTATCATGCAGATCCTGGATGAATTTGCTAATGAATAAAATCCTTTCACATTAATAATGTAATCTTTGATCTGATTGGTTGACGTTGTTGCCATTTGAGATGCTATATTTGTGAGCTGATTTGAGCAGACATGGAATATACAAATATTATCAAAGCATGGCCTCTTCAAGTAATAAGCGAGTTCCAAGCATATTTATGTGTCAGTCTTGTATGTGATTGGTTGAGACTTGCCATTCTGGAGGCCATAACTTTCATCAAAATTGCAACAATGGGTTTATATTGTCAAGATCTGCAATTTTTTTAAAAATAAGATCCAAGCATTGATGGATTCTTTTATCAGATTGCATTGATGTACCCAGCAGCAGAAGCACAAGTTTCAGTTTTTACATAATCAGAGAAATTAAAGATGGGTCCAATGACGATGAAGACCTAATTAGAAAATATCTATGGTGAACATGAGAATGATGTGTGTGAAAACACATATAATCAGATTTCTGGGATATTATTGTTATGCTGTTCGTTTTAATTTTGTCATTGGGAGATGGGATATCCAGCACAACCATATTAATGTTTCTGCAACTAGCAGTTGTGTATACTTGAAATCATTAAAATCCATGTTGGAAATTAAATATGAAGGAAATTAATCCATACAAGACGAAATATTTGTATTTATACTAAGTAGTTTGTATATATTTATAGTACATATACAGATATTTAGATTTTAGCTCTACCAGCCATAGCCCATGACAGCTAACTAGATGGTCTGTTGTCTTCTGTCTGTCTTTTAAGCAAAAGCTTGTCAAAAAGATACCTAAACACGTAATCGCCATGAAACATTAAGTACAGGCATCACAAAGTCTAGTTGGTCCTAAATGAAAATGGTACTGCTGATTCATCCAATATGGCTATCATGGTGACCGTCTTGAAAATCTTGTTGCTCTAATCCTGAATGGATGGTCATATAAATATGGGATTTTCACTATATAAGAAAACAGCTTGTATCCTGAATGAAAATCATGCACGTCTGCTGTCCCATGTGGCAGTCATCTTGAAAATCTTGTTACTACTCGATGAACAAAAATTGACATTGACGTTTTACCAAAAGAACTCATATGTTGTAATGGTTAAGAAAATTTTGAAGAGCTGACTTCCACTATGCCTAATTACAGTGGCAAGTTTGAAAATGTTTGTGTTCCTTTTACTCCTTGATGCAAAGTCATGCAAATATTTGGTTATTACCAGAAGACATTTTTGTATGGTGCTAAATGAAAAAGGTGCACGTATATTATCCACTATCTTGTTATCGTGACTAAATGTACTGATCTGGCTTCAAATATGATCATAATAATTGCCATCTTTAAAGTCTTATTATAACTCCATAATATCTTATGGTTTCTCATCAGAAGAAATCTTAAAATTTAGTTAGGTCTGAATGTAAATTATGCCGGTATGATATCTTATGACAATTAATGTGTCAACTTTGGAAATACTGTTATCACTACTACAGAAGAGTTGTTGGACATATCCACATAGGGTTTTCATCAAAAGACTTCTTACGATATCCTTGCATGTCAACCATTTGCCCAGTTCCTACTGGCTTGAAATGCATTTACTGGATGTTCACTTGACACAGATTTCTTGGCATAAACACATATAGTGCCCACACTCACAGGGATCTATCTGCAGATCGTATTGGGACTAGGACCCACTTTGAAATTTTCCCATTTAACTCGTTGCCATATAATACTGGTCTCCCACTACTTGCCAAATGTCCCCATTCATTCAGCTGTGGAAAAATCTATTTTTGACCAATTTGCAATGGCTCATTTGGGGATTTCGAAATGATTTGCTGTTACTTGAATTCCATGCAATTTTGAGAAATTTACAGCTTTCTCTAATGTAAAACACTTGTAATGCCCTTGCCTGACATCATCATTATCATAGGCATCATCTCTCTCCTGACTGGGGTCTCCAATTTTGTGTCTTTTTGCAGCTGGTTCATTTTCTTTTACATCACACTCCTCATCACTAGCATGATTTTTTGGCTGACCTAAGGGCCTGTTACGTAAAGCTTTAGACAATGCATTTTCTTTCCATGCACAAGGCAAAGCCTGTTCACTGCTTTTGTATTACACTACAAACTTATACATAATCGCGGAGATCGATAATGTGGTTTATTTTGTTTTATTTTTATTCCCCTTTATATTTGACTGCGAGGAATCCCTTTTTGTGTAAATGTGTGAGAAGTTATTGTTTCAAAGTATTCGGTTGTTTGTATTTATTTTCAAAATCCCAGTGAAAACTGTTAGAAAGAAATCAAACTTGTCTTCCTTATATCGGTTGACTTTGTATACATATGTGTAGTTTTAAAAAAAGAAAAGAAATCTTCATGCTAAAAGGAATCCAAAGTCTGCTTCCGTAGTCAGTTTTGCTTTGTAAAAAAAATTACCATTTTATTTGATATCCTGCCGTCAAGTTCAAACAATGAGTTTATAGCTGTTACAAGGTGTGTTTATTCACCACCTGGGCTTTCATTTATGTGCTATCTGTAGTCATAATTGACGCATCCCCTGGTTTAATGTTCTTCGGTTTAAATAGTATATACAGCATTAACTTGCTTAATAATAATGTTTGTAACCAATGGAATCAAAAAGATTGTCATTTTTACTCACAGTAAATGTATTTCTAATAATGGTTTTAGTTTTTGAGATATAGTCATATTGTTACCCTGGATATAATACACTATTTTGTCCCTTACACTGTGTAACACATGAATGGCAGGTGCTTTCGAGCAACATGATTGATAATTCTCACTCTTTCTCTCATTCGTTTGTGATTTTGCAGGATCCAGTTTTCATTCTCAAAACATTCAAACCTTTAAGGACAACCAAAAATGATTAATTTTTCAATATTCATGTCAATGACTAATGTGTTGCATTGTCCGACGAAAGCAACAGCACTATGGATGCATGTACGTATACAGAGTTTGTGGATAAATTTTACTTTAATAAAATGCTAAAGTCAACCATAAAAGTTAATAAATGACAACAGTACAAAGTTAGTTTCTTTCATATTATTATGAAATAAGCATTTTATTTATCTATTATTGTCACGTGCATTGTGACCAGGGGTGGGGTAGGGGGTCAGGGCGCAAATTGAACACAATTTATTTTATTTCCGAAGTGTAAATTCACCATAAGTTTTGGGACAAAAAATTTGCATTTTTTCATGTCCCAACATTTGCGGTAAGTACAGTATGCTTTTTGCATAATCATTACACTTTTTAATCACCAAATTACATGTTATGCTTGCTTGTATATGGGTCATGCTTTTTCTGTACATTAGAAAATAAAATAAAAGTAAAGCAATAAAAGGTGTTTTAATCATTTTTATTACAGTATCATCTTTTCAACTCCACTCATATTATTTGGAACTTCTCACAGTGGCACTATGCACTCTCAATAGAATACTTAAAACTGTTCAGTCTAAGTGACAATCGATGATAAAACTATTGTAATGGCTTAGTGTGAAATTGTGCTAGTCAAAATGAAAAACCATCAGTTCCGAGCATATACATGGAACCGGGGCATTAGCGATCAAAACGAAGTACAATGCTTATAAATGGTTGTACTGAAACTCCTTATAAGAACTTCACTGATAAGGCTACACTTGTATAGTTGCAGGATTTGGAAAAGAATCATCAATCATATGGTTTTTTGTAATTGTTAGTTTGGTTACTGAAGTAGGTTAATGTCTTTCATCCCACACGACTTGACATGGGAACCTCTTGGTAACTTTACTTCGTGGGCTCGCACACACTCATGTAAATCATTACATTCAATGTTTTCCTGCTATATCTGAGCAATGAGAACAGATTTGATCATTTACAGTTGAAACGTTTTGACTTCTTCAGGTTAAATCTTTCATCCTGATCGCATCTCTTTCCTGCATCGATGATGGTTAATGCTGTTTTTGACGTTATTAATTGCTAAATAGTTAATCAGTGGCATTTACAACTATTAAATTTATTTGATTGGTCTTTTTTGTTCATTTGTGTTTTACTACTGAATAATACATAAACAAACTCTTGTGTTTTAATTACTTGACTGACTTTTACATTCTTATTGTTCTATCTGTAAATACTTCTATTTTAAATGTACATTGGGTCATGCTTGTACAGTCTGCATATCGCCCTTGCCATAGTACTGAAACTACTCTTCTGAAAGCATTTAATGACATTCTGCTTTGGATAGTGGAAAGATTACAGCCCTCACCCTCGTTGATTTGTCTGCAGCATTTGACACAATAGACCATGCTATATTAATTCATCGTCACCATCATATATTTAGCAATAAAAATACAGCCTTACAGTGGTTCAAGTCCTGCTTAGTGAACATCACACAAATTGTATATGCAAATGGAATAAACTCCAACCCAGTCGATCTATGTTGTAGTATTTCACAGGGGTCTGTTCTTGGACCTGTTCTCTTCATGCTATACACTCAAGTGTCAGAGATCATCACATTGTGTCTCAGCGATTGTACACTGATGACACCCACATATACAAGTCACCCATCTGAAGTTGATGCTACCATCCATGGAGTAGAGAGGTGCATTTCCGAGGTGAAGTCATGGATGACATGTAACAAGCTGCAGATGAATGATGATAAAACTGAGGCCATTCTGATCACAAAGACTTTCTCATTCACATCCTTTACCTCTGACAATAAATATCAGCAACACCAACAATAAATTCACACAGTACGAAACCTAGGTGTTACTTTAGACAGTACGCTCACATTGCACCAACATGTTATGAACATATGCAAGGCTGCATATCTAGAGCTGAGACGCATCAGTTCCATTCGCAAATATATTTCAGTTGATGCCACTAAAACACTTGTGTGTTCATAAGTACATTCAAGACTGGAATATTGTAACTTAATTCTCTCTGGTTCGTCACAATATCTACTCCAGAAACTTAAAAAAATTCAAAAAACAGTTGCTCAGATCATCTTTAGAGTACCTCGATCAGAGCACACCTCACCACTGCTCTGTACTCTTCATTGGCTATCCATTTGATCCAGAATAAAATACAAAATCTGTTCTCTGTACTACGTTTCAGTGACAGACTCCAGGGCAACATACCTATCCGGCCTCACCCATGTGTTTACACCAGCAAGATACTTACGCTCCTCTTCTGACAATCGTATACTCATTGTTCTCACTATGAAAACGAAATCATACGGACAACGTTATTTTGCATACCAGGGCCCGACGACGTGGAACGAATTGCCTATTGAAATCAAACACAAAGACACAGTGGTCCCTTTTAAGAGTGTTCTTAAAACTCACCTTTTCTCGACTGCACGAACAAACTTAGAGATCAAATGTTTTGAACCTTATATGTTTCAGCATTTTTTATTTTTTCCAATTTCATGGGTTTTTTGTGGGGTTTTTTTTCTGTAGTGTAGTCATATCATTATAGATGTTGTAAAGCGCTCAGAGCTTCTAAAGATTAGGCGCTATGCAAAGTCCTCATTATTATTATTATCATTTATTATTATTATTACATGTATTATTATTAGTATTATTATTATTATTATTATTATTATTATTATTATTATTATTATTATTATTATTATTAAATGAAGCCGCAACGGTATTTATTGTTAAAACTATATAATATAAAGCTTGATATGCGTCGTGAATCAATTTAGTTGACAAAAGACGATATCGATGACGTATGACTAGATAGGATATGCAAGCAGTTTAAAATAGAGACTAATGCCTGAAATAGTGTGTATGAGTGTAGATGGGATCACTTGGGTGTGTCAGTGTAAACTTTAACCAGGTTTCATGACGGAAGGGCCTAACTAGGATTAGAGTGATTTATTGTTGAGGGTTTAACCAGGGTTCCGGGAATTCGGGAAAAAGGCGGGAGAAATGATAATTTTTCCCCAACCATGAAAATATTGACAAAAGTCGGGAAGACCCCAGAAGTTGTACTCCACAACTTGATGCCCGGAAAAATTATGTAATTGAATCGTAACTGAAGTGATTGTGAGTTAAATTTATTGAGTTCTAACCAGAATATTAAGAGGTTGCAGTATGGATCATTTGGGTATATGCCATAAATATTTGTTGAGACAATCCAAATGCTTAGTGGGTTAGATTCGTCTAGTAGACTTTTTGTTTCACAGTCTGCTCGATATACGCATAATCTTTCATATGGAAGGTATGAAAACCAGCATCAACAGAGGTTAACATGGTGGCGTTAAAGCAAAGCCGCTATGGGGATGGGCTTGCAAACTTAATCGTTATTAAATAGAGTTATAGCTGCATGAAATCAATATGAAAATTATTCAATTTATAAGTAATTGGGAGTATCAAACTTGTCTTTAATCTGCTGAAAGACGATAAAACATGCGTTGATTAAATTTGAGCTGGTACTAGCTAGTTGGATTGCTAGCAGCATGAGCACACATAATCTCACAACAGTTATTTTCAAATATTGTAGGAAAAAAATGAAATACTGGTTGTAATAAAAATACAAAACGGAAGAGCCCAAAATTCTATATTACTTCTTGAGTTTTGTTGTACTACGTATTTACCTTGTTGGCATGTGCTCTTTCAAGTGGGGAGCATACGAAGCAATTGAAACAGTCTACTTGATAAATCAGATTGGCCAAGTTTCTTGTGGTTGTCCTCAAAATAAATATGTTGATAATTATTTGTTATCTCTGGTTGTTACAAAAGGTATCAAACTTTCATTTAAAATAATTGAAATTTTGTACAACAACATTAAAAAGGAGTTTGATGTTGATAGCACGTGATTATTCCAATGACGTTGTTTGAGATTTGTGAAGTCGTGTGACTATTAACGCAAATGGCCAGTACTGAGTCAAGTTTCATCAATGCCGAGTTTCGTCGAGTTTGTAAGCGGATTAAAGACATAACACTTATAATAATTGCCATTTTTGAGAATATAAATAATTTTCCTATCGATTTCATGCAGGTATAGGTCGATATAACATAGTTTAAATTTGCTAGGCCCATATATATATATATATATATATATATATATATATATATATATATATATATATATATATATATATATATATATATATATATATATATATATATATATATATATATGTAATTGCTCTGAACCCACATTCCGTCCACCCAAAATGTGAAAAATAGAGATGGAATATTCTGAGGAAACCAGGATTAGAAAAATTTCGAATCTCATTGTTGAACTTTGTTGCGAAACTATTACACAGTGACATGTAGCTTGAATCATTGGTTTAATATCTTAGAAAGAACGCACGAGAAATAGGAAATTGTCGTCCCTTTTATTAAATATTCGAAAATGATAAAAGCCCATGTTTCAAATCAGGTTCGTGGACTTGTTTATTAAACTACAAGTTGATTTTACAGAAAATTCAGTCCCATTTATACAACAATATATAATTTTGAAGGTCTTTTGTAAACATTTAAATCAGCCACTTTGTAAATGTCTTCAATTAATGAACTTTTTAACCTAACCGTCTTAAGAGGGTTAGGTTGGTTGAATAATCTTGCTTGAGATTTTATTGGTGCACATGAATTCAGGGTTAATTTGAAATTATTGGTTTCCTTTTATACTGTGATAGGTAATATTTCCTTTGTAGAACATGCGTATATATTGCTCTAGAATTCTTTAGAATTAAACGTTTGAAAGGAAACAAAATAAATGGTGCTCATTATGTTGTTTCCACGTAGCAACATCATGCAGGTCAGCAAAAAAAGTTAGAACACTGAAATGGCTTTAAATGCCAATTATAAGGAATATAATCAGATTTGTTTTGTGTGACTCATTTTGTGATTTTGTGAACGATCATCGTTTCTGACATATATATTTTGGAGAGTCTTGAGAGAGAGACATCTGGATTTAGAAAATGCATGTTTTATAATCCAAAATGTTCTTTAATTCCATTCAGTAATAGTCATATGTTAACCTTGAAAGAATAATTTCGTCCTGGAAAAGACCTGGAAATTTGTATTTAGAAAAGCGTGGGAACCATGTTTTACACCATTTTTCAGCACACGATAGACAATACGTGGCCGCCAGTAAAACTTAGTATAATTAGTGGAGGAAAGCCCATTGAAAACCAACGACCCACAGGAAGCTACTGGTTATGCATCAGGTTACTCTGCCTACATCTCCTTTGAACGACACATGGATCCTCTATTACGCGACCTATCAGGATTGAGTCTGCCTCACAGTCATTATGAATCTCATTTCGACAATGGCAAGACGTGTGATGAAGAGTTGGAAAGGGCTAATTTCCAGAAGGCCGGTAAAGTGCTGGCAGAAATCAGGACCTCAAAACGGTTATTGATGAATTTAATGTGGTAGCATCTTTTATAGCATGTGATGCAGGAAAACTGGACATCGATCCACTGTAAGATGAGTGGTCAAGTCGTCACATTCAACAGTTGCAGTGTTGCTTGCAGATTGTGAAGTGCAGCAGTGATTCATGTTGTGGTATGCCTCACACTAACTACATTTCCTGGACGAATTTTACCACAACCTGTTCCACACTACAGCACATAAAGAGATTACCTATGCACCAGTTGTCGGCAACAACGGAACATTTGGATCGCTTTATCGACGACTGCCTCTTTTACATCTGCAGTCTTTACACGACTTCCTGAGGATGCCATTAGAGTTCCAATGTCCGTCTGTGAATTCTAATCTTGAAAAGCGCGTTTGTAATCAGTGTGGCCTGTACTTTCCATCTCAGGCTACGAAGTGCAATCATGTCCGTATTCACAGGCATGCATCTGTGAGCACACAAGCTGAGGTGGCAGACGTAGGAGCTGTGAAACCAGAATTTGTTAGCGTTATTCTGTCAACTGCATCATCAACTAACGCATATAAAAGTAGTGATTATGATCTGCCAGTTGTTCGCAACTTATTTGACTGGCTACAGTCTACGTTTGTTGAAGTGGAGAAAAACATTGACAGTCTATCGAATTTAGGTTTCTGTGAGATGACAACTTTAGTTGTATGTTTTAAATAAAGACTTTTTAAAGAAAGAACTTTCTGTTTAATTTTTCTTTGTTTTGAGCTACATATTGTGACGAGATCAGTGAGCGTTGTATTTTGAGAGCACCAGCTACTACACTGCTAGACTAAAGAGCAGTGTATAATACTAGATGCGGACGTCCGCAGCGTGGGTTGGGTGGGCGGGGGGGAGGTAAGCAACATCCGGACAAGGTGTGTGTGTGTAGGAAAACGTGTATTCTCTGCGGACGTCCTCTATGGACAACCCCTAAATGTGTTTGTCATGTGTGTGAGTGAGTATGGACATATTTAGGGGTTCTACAATAATGTATGTAATTATGATGGACATGAAAACTTCTTACTATGGCGCTTAACCTTCATTTGTGGCTATACCTATTAGTCTAGAAGTATGGATTTGGTGTGTGACATGTGTCGTGGAGGTCATATTTTTTTGGGTAAACTTTCAAAAATCTTTATCATTTCAAAACTTGAACACAAAAAATATAAAACCGCAGGCTGTACAAAAAAATGTTTGGCCTGGATAAGGGATGGTAACTAGCTGTATGCTGAACAATCCGATTAGGTAACGAATTAAATATGAGATTTTTATACAGAGTTTCTAGATGTCGTTCGATTTTCGGCTTGAAAATGGAGACAAAATTTCCATCTGAGAGAGTGAGAGGGGGGAGAGGCAAGGTTCTTTTCTTTTGCATGATATTTCTATACTTTAATTTATCATACAATTTGAACTTCATGTAAGTAACATGCATTTTTTTCTTCTTATTTGGTGTTAAATCGGATATGTGAAAAAGACATGTATTTGTATTATTCTATAACGTAATGTAGGTATAATCGTTAAAAAATTACTTTCTAGGCAGATATGACACTTTAAAAATGCCGTTAAACAGTCGGTTGAAATGGCACCTGCTATCGCAAACTGATTGGTGTGTTCCGCTATGAATTTTTCCGACACAGGGATTCAAACTTAGCTATTTTATCAATATGCTACGATCTTCGTTGAAAAAAGGTGATAAAAATGCTCTGCCCCTCTTTTTAATACGAAAATATACAAATGGGGATAAAAGAACCAACTGACATTTACAACCGTCTGCAAAGTGGTTAACATTTTAGCTAGCCCGATAATCAGTCTCCTCCAAATCTGCTGACACTGATGGACAATATATGGGTCTGATTTCACCCGGTCATTAAAATGTGCAAATCTGCATACACTTTATACACATCGGTAATTGGTAACAACCATATTCCACATAAGTGTTGGCTGCAGATTTTAATGAATTGGGGATATCAGCCTCTAAACCACTAATCATTATCATCAAGGTGAGAGGTTGATTTATCGGCGTACATTTTAGCGTGACACTTATTAAGGTATTACATATATAAGAACAAAGCAATTCAATCATCTTTCATTTCCCTCTACACTATAAATATTGTTGTGTTCTAAGATGATTTGCTTCAAGACCCCAGTTTCAAGTGAGTGTTCTCGGTCCCCATTTCGGGTGCGAGAGTATATCACGTGATTAGTGACTTCCTGGTCCCCTATTCCCATGACTACTGTTAAAATTGTCAAGAGCTATTATTTTATCAAATGCAAATACTATCTTTAAATTTATGTTTGTGTCTCATTTTATAATTCCATGTTTGTGTTATATTTGATGGCAGTTAACAGATACGACAACTAGAAACATGGGACCCCAGTTTCAGAGATAAATGTTAAAGACCCACTTTGACCTTAAAACACGTATGTGTGTGCGTGCGTGTGTGTGTGTAATGTGATGGCCATGAATTCTTTCTATTTGCAGAGTTTGACTTAGCTTCCAATTGTAGCAACGTGACAGGTGAGCAAGTCTGTAAGGATCCTAATGCTGTTTGCACTGGTGTCAAATGTGCATGTAGTTCTAACTACTATGATGTTGATGGTGCTAGACCTGGTGGAACTTGTCAGCTGAGTAAGTTCACATCAACATTATCTTGTATACATTAGTCTGGAGATATCTTGTTGTGTGCATCACTACAAGGTCATTGTACATGGGACTTTTGAATACTATTGCATGCACATTTAGTATCAGATTTCAGCCTTGTTTTTCTCAGAAGCATTTTATTATTTACACCTGAAAGGATATCAGTGTATTTCTACATTGTTTACTTAATTTCTACAGTTACAACCTTTTAATGGGTTAGCGTTGATTCGGTAAATACATAAGCATGTGAATAATTTACCTTCCACATTTCTTTATAGCTTTGAATCTTATTTCTCATGTAACGTGATATTGACATTGACACAGAACCTTGATAATGAGCATATTATGTACATATTTGAAAGACCTGGATCATTCTAAAATCCTGATTGTTAATGTAACAGCCTTGTGAAGATGCAAGCTTGAACATTCTTTTCAAGAGTTAAAGAAAGTTGGCTCTGATCTTCATTTCTACAGCTACTGTCTTGATAAAATATATTTAATCCCATTTCTGTCATCATAGCTTTGTACATGATAAGCTAGAGAATATTAATGGAGTGCTTCATTTCAAGAGAAGGTCTAATGAGTTTTGATGATGTATAAAGGTTGGCGATGTTACTGAAACCTTGATGCCATTAGGTAGCTTTGAACTGATACAGAATCTTGTCAGTAAACTAGAGACAATACATTTTCATTTGAGTTACAGCACATTTTTCAATAAATGTTTTTTTGAAGAAGAATTGGAGAAAAGTTGAACAAAAAGCAGTTATTTATGGAAAATTTTCTAAAAGTTACCACCTTTTATTGTCTCTGAACAGTCATCCATATGGGTTGTACTTACTGATGTCTTTACACTGTTCTGATTTCATGAAAGTTGCCTGTGAACATTTGCCACAGCTAGGTCTCAGATGAGCTCAATTATGGCTGTATTTGTCCTGATTCTTCCATAGGTGTGGCTTGAAAAATATAAAAAACATATACCAATGGTTTATAAACATTTTACTTGAGGATTATGTTGTGGTCAAGCGAGAGATCCATCTAATTACCATTTCCATTCTTGTTAAGCATGGAGGATTAATTTGTGAAATAATCTCTTGATCGAAGATACTAAGTTGGTAATAAATAGGCGATTGAGATATAGGTTTTATATGGTTGTTATAAAATAAAATGAAAATTTGAATTTTGTTAAATGAAGTTTTATGTATTTTGTTTTCATGTAGTGACTAGTATTTTAAGAAACATTGCTCTGATCATGAATGACCTTGTTCACTATCATAATTCACTTTTTCTACATTTTGTCCTATCTACATTACATTTTTAATCTTTATTACATCGTTTGGGTACAAGGTTCAAAGAGTAATGTTGTACAGCATTTACTTGTCGTTGATATAACTGTCCTTGAATGTCAGTGTATTCTGTTATTTAGACTAAATATTTTTCTGGATCACAAATACTATTACTGCATTCTTATTTTGTGATTACACTAATTTTGATATGTAGTATAAGATTGAAAATTATTTGCTCAGAAGCTTGCACTCATCTTCTGCTCAAAGATCAAACATATCTTCATTCAAGTACACATTTTGTCAAGTTACAGTGTTTGGCTATTAGCACTGAGACAAAAACTTAGCATCTTTGTGGACACTATGTTCAGGTCTTTTCAATAGCTTGGTATGTTTTTTCCTAGCTTTGAACTTAACAAGGAATACAAAACTTGATGATGAGCATATTCTGTCCATATTTGAAGGATGTTTGGCTCTTAATCATCGTACCATCCTGAATGTCAACTCACTTCCTTGTGAATAACCAAATCCTCAAAATTTTTTCACGTTTTGAAGAACATTTGGTCGAAGCTTCATTTTAGCAGCAGATATAATGAATTTATGATAATATCTATAGCACACTTATGTCCGAGTAGCTTTTGAATCTGACGACGATTGTGGTGTTAAACTTTGAACAGTCCATTGTCCAATTTTTATTTTTAGATTTCCAACAGTTGTACTTGGGAGCATCATCTTGAGAAGATTTCTAAAAGATTTGATATCTTCTACACTTATTCAAACTGTTCTCCAAAAATTTGTTAAAAAAATAATGTGACATTTTAACTTTGTTAGCTTAACTTAAGTTGTTTGTAAGATAATATAATGATAGTGATCATCATTTTCAGCAACAGTTATTTGACGATAAGCATCCTTATTCACATTTAGGTACAGGTTTCGAAAACACATTTACTTTTTATCCTGACTAACAGCAGGAAGTGAGCAGTGTTTTTGTCTGGTCTGGATTTTTATGGTAGCTTTAACAATTGTGCAGTCATATCGCTACGAAGTCTGCAATATTGCAGTTTATATTAATGTCTATCACTGGGGCATCATGCTACATACAGTTAGCATGATATCCCACCCAGTCACATGATCCTGACACCATACTGAGCAGTAGTAACGCTAACTTCTTAATATTGTATTATTGAGTGCTATGCGAGGCAGCTATTAGTTACATATTTGTAAGTTTTTAGTATGACGTGGCCTAGGTTTGAACATTCGAATTCTTATATCTGACATATATGCCCTAAACACTAGACCACCTGAGCTGTCCAAAACTGTGCAATTTCAGTAATTAGTATTTAGGATGATAACGCAGACCAAATACACATTTTCCATGCAAATATATATATATATATATATATATATATATATATATATATATATATATATATATATATATATATATATATATATCGAGATATATATATATATATATATATATATATATCGAGATATATGTACGTGATGTATGTGTATGTGTGTGTGTTCGTGTGCGTGCGTGTGTGTGTGCGTGTGTATGTGTAATGTGATGGCCATGAATTCTTTCTATTTGCAGAGTTTGATTTAGGTTCCAAATGTACCAACGTGACAGGTGAGCAAGTCTGTAAGGATCCTAATGCTGTATGCACTGGGGGCAAATGTGCATGTAGTTTTAACTACTATGATGTTGATGGTGCTAGACCTGGTGGAACTTGTCAGCTGAGTAAGTTCACATCAACATTATCTTGTATACATTAGTCTGGAGATATCTTGTTGTGTGTATCACTACAAGGCCTTTGTACATGGGACTTTTGAATAATATTGCATGCACATTTAGTATCAGATTTCAACCATGTTTTTCTCAGAAGCATTTTATTATTAACACCTGAAGGTATAGCAGTGTATTTCTACATTGTTTACTGAATTTTTACAGTTACAACCTTTTCATGGGTTAGCGTTAATTCCGTAAATACATAAGCATGTGAATAATTTACCTTCCACTTTTCTTTATAGCTTTGAATCTTATTTGTCATGAAACGTAATCTTGACATTGACACAGAACCTTGGTAATGAGGATATTCTGTACAAATTTGAAAGACCTGAATCATTCTAACATCCTGATTGTTAATGTAACAGCCTTGTGAAGATGCATGCTTGAACATTTCAAGAGTTAAAGAAAGTTAGCTCTGATCTTCATTTCTACAGCTACTGTCTTGATAAAATATATTTAGTATCATTTCTGTCATAATGGCTTTGTACATGATAAGCTAGAGAATATTAATGGAGAGCATTCATTTCAAGAGAAGTTTTAATGAGTTTTGATGATGTATAAAGGTTGGCCATGTAAGTGAAACCTTGTTGCCATTAGGTACCTTTGAACTGACACAGTTTCTTCTCAGTAAACTAGAGACAATACATTTCCATTTGCGTTACAGCACATTTTTCAAACAATGTTTTCTTGAAGAAGAATTGGAGAAAAGTTGAACAAAAAGCAGTTATTTGTGGATAATTTTCTAAACGTTACCACCTTTTATTGTCTCTGAACAGTCATCCATATGGGTTGTAATCGTTGATGCATTTACACTGTTTTGATTTCATGAAAGTTGCCTGTGAACATTTGCCACAGCTAGGTCTCAGGTGAGCTCAATTATGGTTGTATGTTTCCTGATTCTTCCATAGGTGTGGCTTGAAAAATGTAAACAACATATACCAATGGTTTATAAACATCTTACTTGAGGATTATGTTGTGGTCATGCGAGTGATCCATCTCAGTACCATTTAGACTCTTGTTATGCATGGAGGATTAATTTGTGAAAAAGTCTCTTGATCGAAGATACTAAGTTGGTAATAAATAGGCAATTGAGATATAGGCATTTTATGGTTGTTATAAAATAAAAGGAAAATTTGAATTTTGTTAAATGAAGTTTTATGTATTTTGTTTTCATGTAGTGACTAGTATTTTAAGCAGCATTGCTCTGATCATGAATGACCTTGTTCACTATCATAATTCACTTTTTCTACATTTTGTCCTATCTACATTACATTTTTAATCTTTATTACATCGTTTGGGTACAAGGTTCAAAGAGTAATGTTGTACAGCATTTACTTGTCGTTGATATAACTGTCCTTGAATGTCAGTGTATTCTGTTATTTAGACTAAATATTTTTCTGGATCACAAATACTATTACTGCATTCTTATTTTGTGATTACACTAATTTTGATATGTAGTATAAGATTGAAAATTATTTGCTCAGAAGCTTGCACTCATCTTCTGCTCAAAGATCAAACATATCTTCATTCAAGTACACATTTTGTCAAGTTACAGTGTTTGGCTATTAGCACTGAGACAAAAACTTAGCATCTTTGTGGACACTATGTTCAGGTCTTTTCAATAGCTTGGTATGTTTTTTCCTAGCTTTGAACTTAACAAGGAATACAAAACTTGATGATGAGCATATTCTGTCCATATTTGAAGGATGTTTGGCTCTTAATCATCGTACCATCCTGAATGTCAACTCACTTCCTTGTGAATAACCAAATCCTCAAAATTTTTTCACGTTTTGAAGAACATTTGGTCGAAGCTTCATTTTAGCAGCAGATATAATGAATTTATGATAATATCTATAGCACACTTATGTCCGAGTAGCTTTTGAATCTGACGACGATTGTGGTGTTAAACTTTGAACAGTCCATTGTCCAATTTGTATTTTTAGATTTCCAACAGTTGTACTTGGGAGCATCATCTTGAGAAGATTTCTAAAAGATTTGATATCTTCTACACTTATTCAAACTGTTCTCCAAAAATTTTTTAAAAAAATAATGTGACATTTTAACTTTGTTAGCTTAACTTAAGTTGTTTGTAAGATAATTTTCAGCAACAGTTATTTGACGATAAGCATCCTTATTCACATTTAGGTACAGGTTTCGAAAACACATTTACTTTTTATCCTGACTAACAGCAGGAAGTGAGCAGTGTTTTTGTCTGGTCTGGATTTTTAAGGTAGCTTTAACAATTGTGCAGTCATATCGCTACGAAGTCTGCAATATTGCAGTTTATATTGATGTCTATCACTGGGGCATCATGCCACATACAGTTAGCATGATATCCCACCCAGTCACATGATCCTGACACCATACTGAGCAGTAGTAACGCTAACTTCTTAATATTGTATTATTGAGTGCTATGCGAGGCAGCTCTTAGTTACATATTTGTAAGTTTTTAGTATGACGAGGCCTAGGTTTGAACATTCGAATTCTTATATCTGACATATATGCCCTAAACACTAGACCACCTGAGCTGTCCAAAACTGTGCAATTTCAGTAATTAGTATTTAGGATGATAACGCAGACCAAATACACATTTTCCATGCAAATATATATATATATATATATATATATATATATATATATATATATATATATATATATATATATATATATATCGAGATATATGTATGTGATGTATGTGTATGTGTGTGTGTTCGTGTGCGTGCGTGTGTGTGTGCGTGTGTATGTGTAATGTGATGGCCATGAATTCTTTCTATTTGCAGAGTTTGATTTAGGTTCCAAATGTACCAACGTGACAGGTGAGCAAGTCTGTAAGGATCCTAATGCTGTATGCACTGGGGGCAAATGTGCATGTAGTTCTAACTACTATGATGTTGATGGTGCTAGATCTGGTGGAACTTGTCAGCTGAGTAAGTTCACATCAACATTATCTTGTATACATTAGTCTGGAGATATCTTGTTGTGTGCATCACTACTAGGCCTTTGTACATGGGACTTTTGAATACTATTGCATGCACATTTAGTATCAGATTCCAACCATGTTTTTCTCAGAAGCATTTTATTATTTACACCTGAAGGTATAGCAGTGTATTTCTACATTGTTTACTGAATTTTTACAGTTACAACCTTTTCATGGGTTAGCGTTAATTCCGTAAATACATAAGCATGTGAATAATTTACCTTCCACTTTTCTTTATCGCTTTGAATCTTATTTGTCATGAAATGTAATCTTGACATTGACACAGAACCTTGGTAATGAGGATATTCTGTACAAATTTGAAAGACCTGAATCATTTTAACATCCTGATTGTTAATGTAACAGCCTTGTGAAGATGCATGCTTGAACATTTCAAGAGTTAAAGAAAGTTGGCTCTGATCTTCATTTCTACAGCTACTGTCTTGATAAAATATATTTAGTATCATTTCTGTCATAATGGCTTTGTACATGATAAGCTAGAGAATATTAATGGAGTGCTTCATTTCAAGAGAAGTTTTAATGAGTTTTGATGATGTATAAAGGTTGGCCATGTAAGTGAAACCTTGTTGCCATTAGGTACCTTTGAACTGACACAGTTTCTTCTCAGTAAACTAGAGACAATACATTTCCATTTGCGTTACAGCACATTTTTCAAACAATGTTTTCTTGAAGAAGAATTGGAGAAAAGTTGAACAAAAAGCAGTTATTTGTGGATAATTTTCTAAACGTTACCACCTTTTATTGTCTCTGAACAGTCATCCATATGGGTTGTAATCGTTGATGCATTTACACTGTTTTGATTTCATGAAAGTTGCCTGTGAACATTTGCCACAGCTAGGTCTCAGGTGAGCTCAATTATGGTTGTATGTTTCCTGATTCTTCCATAGGTGTGGCTTGAAAAATGTAAACAACATATACCAATGGTTTATAAACATCTTACTTGAGGATTATGTTGTGGTCAAGCGAGTGATCCATCTCAGTACCATTTAGACTCTTGTTATGCATGGAGGATTAATTTGTGAAAAAGTCTCTTGATCGAAGATACTAAGTTGGTAATAAATAGGCAATTGAGATATAGGCATTTTATGGTTGTTATAAAATAAAAGGAAAATTTGAATTTTGTTAAATGAAGTTTTATGTATTTTGTTTTCATGTAGTGACTAGTATTTTAAGCAACATTGCTCTGATCATGAATGACCTTGTTCACTATCATAATTCACTTTTTCTACATTTTGTCCTATCTACATTACATTTTTAATCTTTATTACATCGTTTGGGTACAAGGTTCAAAGAGTAATGTTGTACAGCATTTACTTGTCGTTGATATAACTGTCCTTGAATGTCAGTGTATTCTGTTATTTAGACTAAATATTTTTCTGGATCACAAATACTATTACTGCATTCTTATTTTGTGATTACACTAATTTTGATATGTAGTATAAGATTGAAAATTATTTGCTCAGAAGCTTGCACTCATCTTCTGCTCAAAGATCAAACATATCTTCATTCAAGTACACATTTTGTCAAGTTACAGTGTTTGGCTATTAGCACTGAGACAAAAACTTAGCATCTTTGTGGACACTATGTTCAGGTCTTTTCAATAGCTTGGTATGTTTTTTCCTAGCTTTGAACTTAACAAGGAATACAAAACTTGATGATGAGCATATTCTGTCCATATTTGAAGGATGTTTGGCTCTTAATCATCGTACCATCCTGAATGTCAACTCACTTCCATGTGAATAACCAAATCCTCAAAATTTTTTCACGTTTTGAAGAACATTTGGTCGAAGCTTCATTTTAGCAGCAGATATAATGAATTTATGATAATATCTATAGCACACTTATGTCCGAGTAGCTTTTGAATCTGACGACGATTGTGGTGTTAAACTTTGAACAGTCCATTGTCCAATTTGTATTTTTAGATTTCCAACAGTTGTACTTGGGAGCATCATCTTGAGAAGATTTCTAAAAGATTTGATATCTTCTACACTTATTCAAACTGTTCTCCAAAAATTTTTTAAAAAAATAATGTGACATTTTAACTTTGTTAGCTTAACTTAAGTTGTTTGTAAGATAATTTTCAGCAACAGTTATTTGACGATAAGCATCCTTATTCACATTTAGGTACAGGTTTCGAAAACACATTTACTTTTTATCCTGACTAACAGCAGGAAGTGAGCAGTGTTTTTGTCTGGTCTGGATTTTTAAGGTAGCTTTAACAATTGTGCAGTCATATCGCTACGAAGTCTGCAATATTGCAGTTTATATTGATGTCTATCACTGGGGCATCATGCCACATACAGTTAGCATGATATCCCACCCAGTCACATGATCCTGACACCATACTGAGCAGTAGTAACGCTAACTTCTTAATATTGTATTATTGAGTGCTATGCGAGGCAGCTCTTAGTTACATATTTGTAAGTTTTTAGTATGACGAGGCCTAGGTTTGAACATTCGAATTCTTATATCTGACATATATGCCCTAAACACTAGACCACCTGAGCTGTCCAAAACTGTGCAATTTCAGTAATTAGTATTTAGGATGATAACGCAGACCAAATACACATTTTCCATGCAAATATATATATATATATATATATATATATATATATATATATATATATATATATATATATATATATATATATCGAGATATATGTATGTGATGTATGTGTATGTGTGTGTGTTCGTGTGCGTGCGTGTGTGTGTGCGTGTGTATGTGTAATGTGATGGCCATGAATTCTTTCTATTTGCAGAGTTTGATTTAGGTTCCAAATGTACCAACGTGACAGGTGAGCAAGTCTGTAAGGATCCTAATGCTGTATGCACTGGGGGCAAATGTGCATGTAGTTCTAACTACTATGATGTTGATGGTGCTAGATCTGGTGGAACTTGTCAGCTGAGTAAGTTCACATCAACATTATCTTGTATACATTAGTCTGGAGATATCTTGTTGTGTGCATCACTACTAGGCCTTTGTACATGGGACTTTTGAATACTATTGCATGCACATTTAGTATCAGATTCCAACCATGTTTTTCTCAGAAGCATTTTATTATTTACACCTGAAGGTATAGCAGTGTATTTCTACATTGTTTACTGAATTTTTACAGTTACAACCTTTTCATGGGTTAGCGTTAATTCCGTAAATACATAAGCATGTGAATAATTTACCTTCCACTTTTCTTTATCGCTTTGAATCTTATTTGTCATGAAATGTAATCTTGACATTGACACAGAACCTTGGTAATGAGGATATTCTGTACAAATTTGAAAGACCTGAATCATTTTAACATCCTGATTGTTAATGTAACAGCCTTGTGAAGATGCATGCTTGAACATTTCAAGAGTTAAAGAAAGTTGGCTCTGATCTTCATTTCTACAGCTACTGTCTTGATAAAATATATTTAGTATCATTTCTGTCATAATGGCTTTGTACATGATAAGCTAGAGAATATTAATGGAGTGCTTCATTTCAAGAGAAGTTTTAATGAGTTTTGATGATGTATAAAGGTTGGCCATGTAAGTGAAACCTTGTTGCCATTAGGTACCTTTGAACTGACACAGTTTCTTCTCAGTAAACTAGAGACAATACATTTCCATTTGCGTTACAGCACATTTTTCAAACAAGGTTTTCTTGAAGAAGAATTGGAGAAAAGTTGAACAAAAAGCAGTTATTTGTGGATAATTTTCTAAACGTTACCACCTTTTATTGTCTCTGAACAGTCATCCATATGGGTTGTAATCGTTGATGCATTTACACTGTTTTGATTTCATGAAAGTTGCCTGTGAACATTTGCCACAGCTAGGTCTCAGGTGAGCTCAATTATGGTTGTATGTTTCCTGATTCTTCCATAGGTGTGGCTTGAAAAATGTAAACAACATATACCAATGGTTTATAAACATCTTACTTGAGGATTATGTTGTGGTCAAGCGAGTGATCCATCTCAGTACCATTTAGACTCTTGTTATGCATGGAGGATTAATTTGTGAAAAAGTCTCTTGATCGAAGATACTAAGTTGGTAATAAATAGGCAATTGAGATATAGGCATTTTATGGTTGTTATAAAATAAAAGGAAAATTTGAATTTTGTTAAATGAAGTTTTATGTATTTTGTTTTCATGTAGTGACTAGTATTTTAAGCAACATTGATCTGATCATGAATGACCTTGTTCACTATCATAATTCACTTTTTCTACATTTTGTCCTATCTACATTACATTTTTAATCTTTATTACATCGTTTGGGTACAAGGTTCAAAGAGTAATGTTGTACAGCATTTACTTGTCGTTGATATAACTGTCCTTGAATGTCAGTGTATTCTGTTATTTAGACTAAATATTTTTCTGGATCACAAATACTATTACTGCATTCTTATTTTGTGATTACACTAATTTTGATATGTAGTATAAGATTGAAAATTATTTGCTCAGAAGCTTGCACTCATCTTCTGCTCAAAGATCAAACATATCTTCATTCAAGTACACATTTTGTCAAGTTACAGTGTTTGGCTATTAGCACTGAGACAAAAACTTAGCATCTTTGTGGACACTATGTTCAGGTCTTTTCAATAGCTTGGTATGTTTTTTCCTAGCTTTGAACTTAACAAGGAATACAAAACTTGATGATGAGCATATTCTGTCCATATTTGAAGGATGTTTGGCTCTTAATCATCGTACCATCCTGAATGTCAACTCACTTCCATGTGAATAACCAAATCCTCAAAATTTTTTCACGTTTTGAAGAACATTTGGTCGAAGCTTCATTTTAGCAGCAGATATAATGAATTTATGATAATATCTATAGCACACTTATGTCCGAGTAGCTTTTGAATCTGACGACGATTGTGGTGTTAAACTTTGAACAGTCCATTGTCCAATTTGTATTTTTAGATTTCCAACAGTTGTACTTGGGAGCATCATCTTGAGAAGATTTCTAAAAGATTTGATATCTTCTACACTTATTCAAACTGTTCTCCAAAAATTTTTTAAAAAAATAATGTGACATTTTAACTTTGTTAGCTTAACTTAAGTTGTTTGTAAGATAATTTTCAGCAACAGTTATTTGACGATAAGCATCCTTATTCACATTTAGGTACAGGTTTCGAAAACACATTTACTTTTTATCCTGACTAACAGCAGGAAGTGAGCAGTGTTTTTGTCTGGTCTGGATTTTTAAGGTAGCTTTAACAATTGTGCAGTCATATCGCTACGAAGTCTGCAATATTGCAGTTTATATTGATGTCTATCACTGGGGCATCATGCCACATACAGTTAGCATGATATCCCACCCAGTCACATGATCCTGACACCATACTGAGCAGTAGTAACGCTAACTTCTTAATATTGTATTATTGAGTGCTATGCGAGGCAGCTATTAGTTACATATTTGTAAGTTTTTAGTATGACGAGGCCTAGGTTTGAACATTCGAATTCTTATATCTGACATATATGCCCTAAACACTAGACCACCTGAGCTGTCCAAAACTGTGCAATTTCAGTAATTAGTATTTAGGATGATAACGCAGACCAAATACACATTTTCCATGCAAATATATATATATATATATATATATATATATATATATATATATATATATATATATATATATATATATCGAGATATATGTATGTGATGTATGTGTATGTGTGTGTGTTCGTGTGCGTGCGTGTGTGTGTGCGTGTGTATGTGTAATGTGATGGCCATGAATTCTTTCTATTTGCAGAGTTTGATTTAGGTTCCAAATGTACCAACGTGACAGGTGAGCAAGTCTGTAAGGATCCTAATGCTGTATGCACTGGGGGCAAATGTGCATGTAGTTCTAACTACTATGATGTTGATGGTGCTAGATCTGGTGGAACTTGTCAGCTGAGTAAGTTCACATCAACATTATCTTGTATACATTAGTCTGGAGATATCTTGTTGTGTGCATCACTACTAGGCCTTTGTACATGGGACTTTTGAATACTATTGCATGCACATTTAGTATCAGATTCCAACCATGTTTTTCTCAGAAGCATTTTATTATTTACACCTGAAGGTATAGCAGTGTATTTCTACATTGTTTACTGAATTTTTACAGTTACAACCTTTTCATGGGTTAGCGTTAATTCCGTAAATACATAAGCATGTGAATAATTTACCTTCCACTTTTCTTTATCGCTTTGAATCTTATTTGTCATGAAATGTAATCTTGACATTGACACAGAACCTTGGTAATGAGGATATTCTGTACAAATTTGAAAGACCTGAATCATTTTAACATCCTGATTGTTAATGTAACAGCCTTGTGAAGATGCATGCTTGAACATTTCAAGAGTTAAAGAAAGTTGGCTCTGATCTTCATTTCTACAGCTACTGTCTTGATAAAATATATTTAGTATCATTTCTGTCATAATGGCTTTGTACATGATAAGCTAGAGAATATTAATGGAGTGCTTCATTTCAAGAGAAGTTTTAATGAGTTTTGATGATGTATAAAGGTTGGCCATGTAAGTGAAACCTTGTTGCCATTAGGTACCTTTGAACTGAAACAGTTTCTTCTCAGTAAACTAGAGACAATACATTTCCATTTGCGTTACAGCACATTTTTCAAACAATGTTTTCTTGAAGAAGAATTGGAGAAAAGTTGAACAAAAAGCAGTTATTTGTGGATAATTTTCTAAACGTTACCACCTTTTATTGTCTCTGAACAGTCATCCATATGGGTTGTAATCGTTGATGCATTTACACTGTTTTGATTTCATGAAAGTTGCCTGTGAACATTTGCCACAGCTAGGTCTCAGGTGAGCTCAATTATGGCTGTATGTTTCCTGATTCTTCCATAGGTGTGGCTTGAAAAATGTAAACAACATATACCAATGGTTTATAGACATTTTACTTGAGGATTATGTTGTGGTCAAGCGAGTGATCCATCTCAGTACCATTTAGACTCTCGTTCTTGTTATGCATGGAGGATTAATTTGTGAAAAAGTCTCTTGATCGAAGATACTAAGTTGGTAATAAATAGGCAATTGAGATATAGGCTTTATATGGTTGTTATAAAATAAAAGGAAAATTTGAATTTTGTTAAATGAAGTTTTATGTATTTTGGTTTCATGTAGTGACTAGTATTTTAAGCAACATTGATCTGATCATAAATGACCTTGTTCACTATCATAATTCACTTTTTCTACATTTTGTCCTATCTACATTACATTTTTAATCTTGTTTACATCTTTTGGGTACATTTTTCAAAGAGTAATGCTGTACAGCATTTACTTGTCGTTGATATAACTGTCCTTTAATGTCAGTGTATTCTATTATTCAGACTAAATATGTTTCTGGATTACAAATACTATTACTGCATTCTTATTTTGTGATTACACTAATTTTGATATGTAGTATAAGATTGAAAATTACTTGCTCAGAAGCTTCCACTCATCTTTTGCTCAAGAATAAAACATAACTTCATTCAAGAACACATTTTGTCAAGTTACAGTGTTTCGCTATTAGCACTGAGACAAGAAATTAGTATCTTTGTGGACACTCTATGTTTCCGGAATTTTAAATAGCTTGGTATCTTTTTTCCTAGCTTTGAGCTTGACAAAGAATACAAACTTTGATGATGAGCATATGCTGTTCATTTTTGAAGGATCTTTGGCTCTTAATCATCGTAGCATCCTGATTGTCAATGCACTTCTAGGTGAATAATCAAATCCTCAACTTTTTTCACGTTTTGAAGAACATTTGTTCGAAGCTTTATTTTAGCAGCAGATATAATGAATTGATGATAATATTTATAGCACACTTATGTCCGAGCAACTTTTGAATCTGACAAACGATTGTGGTGTTAAACTTTGAATAGTCCATTGTCCAATTTTTATTTTTAGATTTCCAACAGTTGTACTTGGGAGCATCATCTTGAGAAGAGTTTTAAAAGATTTGATATCTTTTACACATATTCAAACTGTTCTACAAATATGTTTTAAAAAATAATATGACATTTTAACTTTGTTAGCTTAACTTAAGTTGTTTGTAAAATAATTTAATTTTAGTGATCAACATTTTCAGCAACAGTTATTTGACGATAAGCATCCTTATTCACATTTAGGTACAGGTTTTGAAAACACATTTTCTTTTCATCCTGACTAACAGCAGGAAGTGAGCAGTGTATTTGTCTGATCTGGATTTTTAAGGTAGCTTTAACAATTGTGCAGTCATATCGCTACGAAGTCTGCAATATTGCAGTTTATATTGATGTCTATCACTGGGGCATCATGCCACATACATTTAGCATGATATCCCACCCAGTCACATCATCCTGTCACCAGACTGAGCAGTCCAAACGCTAACTTCTTAATATTGTAATATTGAGTGCTATGCGAGTCAGCTGTTAGTTGCATATTTGTAAGATTTTAGTATGACTTGGCCTAGGTTTGAACATTCGAATTCTTGTATCTGACGTATGCCCTAAACACTAGACCACCTGAGCTGTCCAAAACTGTGCAATTTAGTTAATTAGTATTTAGGATGATAACGCAGACCAAATACACATTTTCCATGCAAACATATATATATATATATATATATATGTATGTATGTGTATATGTATGTGTGTACGTGTGTGTATATGTATGTGTGTACGTGTGTGTGTGTGTGTGTGTGTGTGTGTGTAATGTGAGGGCCATGCATTCTTTCTATTTGCAGAGATTGACTTAGGTTCCAATTGTATATAATATGTGTGTATGTGTGTGTTTGTGCGTGTGTGTGTATGTGTGTGTGCGTGTGTGTGTGCGTGTGCCTGTGTGTGTGTAATGTGCTGGGCATGAATTCTTTCTATTTGCAGAGTTTGACTTAGCTTCCAATTGTAGCAACGTGACAGGTGAGCAAGTCTGTAAGGATCCTAATGCTGTATGCACTGGTGTCAAATGTGCATGTAGTTCTAACTACTATGATGTTGATGGTGCTAGATCTGGTGGAACTTGTCAGCTGAGTAAGTTCACATCAACATTATCTTGTATACATTAGTCTGGAGATATCTTGTTGTGTGCATCACTTCAATGTCTTTGTACATGGGACTTTTGAATACTATTGCATGCACATTTAGTATCAGATTTCAGCTATGTTTTTCTCAGAAGCATTGTATTATTTACACCTGAAAGGATATCAGTGTATTTCTACATTGTTTACTTAATTTTTACAGTTACAACCTTTTAATGTGTTAGCATTGAATCCGTAAATACATAAGCATGTGAATAATTTACCTTCCACATTTCTTTATAGCTTTGAATCTTATTTCTCATGTAACGTGATCTTGACATTGACATAGAACCTTGATAATGAGCATATTCTGTACATATTTAAAAGACCTGGATCATTCTTACATCCTGATTGTTAATGTAACAGCCTTGAGAAGATGCAAGCTTGAATATTATTTTGAAGAGTTAAAGAAAGTTGGCTGTGATCTTCATTTCTACAGCTACTGCAATATTGCAGTTTATATTGATGTCTAGCACTGGGGTATCATGCCACATACATTTAGCATGATATCCCACCCAGTCACATCATCCTGACACCAGACTGAGCAGTCCTAACGCTAACTTCTTAATATTGTAATACTGAGTGCTTAGCGAGGCAGCTGTTAGTTGCATATTTGTAAGTTTTTAGTATGAGTTGGCTTAGGTTTGAACATTCGAATTCTTGTATCTGACATGTAGTCCCTAAACACTAGACCACCCGAGTTGTCCAAAACTGTGCAATTTTAGTAATCAGTATTTAGGATGATAACGCAGACCAAATACACATTTTCCATGCATATATATATATATATATATATATATATATATATATATATATATATATATATATATATATATATATATATATATGCGTGTGCATGTGTGTGTGTAATGTGTGAAATGCATTCTTTCTATTTGCAGAGTTTGATTTAGGTTCCAATTGTAGAAATGTTACAGGTGAACAAGTCTGTAAGGATGCTAATGCTGCATGCAGTGGTGGCAAATGTACATGTGATTCTAACTACTATGATAATAATGGTGCTTTACCTGCTGGAAAATGTCAGCCGAGTAAGTTTGCATCAACATTGCATACAACTGTCTGGATATATATTTAGTCTGTGTCAACATTGTTTATACTTATGGCTTTTGAATATCTTAAAATTCATATTTACTATGTTATATTGACTCAATATCTTTTCTCTCAACAACTGTTAAAAGGCATATAATTATCTCTTTATTCATTCAGTTTTTAGAGTAACATTCTTTGATGCATTGAGATATCAATTAAATAACTTTTTAACAATATACATTCCACAGTTATTAATAGCGTTACCCTTTTTCTTGCCATGAAGTTTAGGCTTAATTAGAACAGTGAGGATTTGATGATGAATTCATAATAATGACTCTTTATCAACTGAAGTATGTGATTGACAAGGTATTGTGTGTAAGAACCATTGATTAATGTTGCTCTGTAATCGCTTCTTGTCTGCACTCTAGCAACTTTTTCTCCTTCTTTCGCCTTCCCCAATCACATTAAATTAGGAAGTTTAGCCTGTTAATTCACTAATTTAGCCCTACTAAAAAAATTTTTATCTCCCCCTGTGTATGTCAATAAAGAAAGCATGGAAGTTTACCACGACTCTTTTTTTGTTTATACAGTGTATACACTGTTTCTAATGTTCAGAGTCCATAATACTGTTGTCAGTGGAAGTCTTGGCTTCTGTTTTAGTTACATAGTTATATACTGATTTGACAATTTACTCTAGTCTTTGCTTTGTTTCTAAACGTGACATTTCAAGAAGAATATTTGTTATATGAATGAAACGCATGATCACTTTGATCATCTTTTTTTCAATTAAAGGGATGGAAGACAGAATAAATCAAGGAAGATAGCCTTTAATTTGTTGATGGCGATACTGACTCATTAAATAGTATTCCCCAATTTTAGACAGCCATATGGCTTACGTCCCCACTCGTGTTCAAGCATGGCATTCAGGCCAGGCAAATGGGGTTCATTCTAGATCCATTGGATCCAAATCTTAATACTGTTTTGCCCTTACCGGCCCTCCAGCCATCACCGACCGTCTTGTCTACACCAACCATCCAGCAGAATGGTGACCTTTTTGTTGACATGATCTAGCCAATTAGTTCATATGGGGATCTTAGTGATAGATCCATTTGACCTCCCCATGCCCTCAGGAGTAGTAGGGTGGGGGTCTGTAACCAGACGATAGGGAGGAGCTTCAGGTTTCATTCATCAAAAATGTTCTCTACCCTCTTATCAAATATATCATCAGATTGGAGGACAGATGCATTCCTACAAAAGGAGATGTGGACACTCATAAAACAAAATTACAAAGGCTTTAGAGCATGTACAAAGGCCACAATCTCCAGCATTTTACTCAAGGCTGTTTCTTTTTCAGTCATTCATTAGAGTCGCCAATTCAAGATAGACTTGGTGAATTCAATCCACATCTATATCAAGGTCTTTCACTTCTGGGAAAATCAACTCTCTGGAAAAATAGTCCTTATGGAGGGATTGCAAATCTTTTCCTACCCTCCCACAGTGCTGATGCCAAAATTAATCCAGATGTTATGGTGTCAGAATTGCTAGATGATTCTGATCGCTCCTCTCATTTGGGACAAATCTTGGGTTACTGAGGTGCTTGATCTAGTGATAGATCTACCCAGGAAGATGCTTCCCCATCCGAATCTACTTATTTAGCTATGGCGAGTGTGGACCATCTTCTACACACTTGACTCTTATTAGGACAGAGTTGAAAGACAAAAAATTTAAACCATTCAATTGTGTAGAAAATCTCAAGAGCAAGAAGGCCATCCACTCTGAAGGCTTATGAGGTAACGTGGCAAACGTTTAGGACTGGTTCCAGATCCATTACATCATCCCGATGAGTGCAACAATATCTCTGGCTTATTTGTATTTGATGCTTGGAGTAGAAACTGTTGGTCCTCTATTGCTTCCAATGGCTACCACCCCATATTACTGGATACATTCCAGCATCATGGCAAACATGTTTTTGCAGGGATAGAGACCTATTGGATCTTTTAAACATTATTGGTCTCATTTGACCAATATCCTTCATTTGTCTCCCAATGGATCAAATCCTGGGGTTTAACATCGCTTGATTAGAATCTTTTCAAACTTCTAGCCTACACTTGGCAAAAGATAAAGATCATGTTTCCTGATAGCATTGCTTCTGCATGAAGCGTAATGTAATATCCCCTTTTTGTAGACCCATATTCCCTTAGTTAAGATCAGAGGTTTATGTGGTTCTCATGACATCATTGGGCTTCGTAGCCCTAAATAAGTTACCATTGCTTGCTCTCTTCTATAGCCAAGCCGAGGACAGAAGACATGCAAGATCCTGTTCGCACTCTCTAGAACGAGCTTGAAGTGCACAGATACATGCTGTGGCATGTGCCAATGCTTCTTCCTGCCAGTGTGGTCTGGTCAAGCAATCACTGTTAGCCAGAACATAGGATACTCTTTCTTTGTGGCTGAAGTGGGTTGTACTCTGACACCTGGCAAGGTCAGAGTTGTCTGGCCTAGATTTCTGTTCAGAAGTTTCACAAAACCTCTGTAAGCCTTGTGTTCGAATTCAACATTCCAACCTGATGTAGTAGTGGTATAATAGAAGCGGTTGGCTGGCAGGGAGAGTCAACCTTTAGTCAGATACAATGTTTCGATCTTTACAAGGGTGGTCATCATTCCTTGACTATTCAAATATCAATTAGTAAAACTTACATTGTTAATGAATTTATCACAATTTGACACACATGTTTTAAGTGCAACGTGCCAAGTCATTTATATGATAGAAAAGCACTTTTCCCAAGCTGAAATTGACACCTGCTGAATGCTGACATTTTATAAGTGTTTACATTGGTCACCACCTTAATTTCTACTGAATATCTTCCAAATAAAGTCTTTATTAGAGAGAGAAAATTTAAGTTTCTAAAACTATTGTCTTATTCTGAGTTGTGGTATAAAAATGTACATTCTTTGCTTTACTTGAAATAAACTTATCTCATGAGGAATGAAATGATAAGAAATGCCACAGTCAGAAATAATAATTTAGCCCATGAAATTAAATGCCAAGTTTCTAACAGTTTGCATGCATTCAGAATTGAACTAGTTGATAGCTGTGTACTGCTATATTGAATCTAGTAACTGCACCATTACTTGTGAATGATTAAACATGTGGTTTGCATTTAAGTTTAAATTCAGTGGGGTTTTTTGTTGGTGTTTTTGTGTTTAAAATCTGGAATATAATTGTCCTTGCCTTAGAGGATTACTTTTCATTTTTGAACAATAAGATAAATTTACATTGTTCATGAGAAGCTCAATAAGGTCTCATATCAAATCAGCACATAAGTTTTCTAAATGCAAAAAATATACAAGACTTTTAAAATTAATTTCAGTTATCCTTATCAAAGATCGCTGATTGCTTAAATGGTAATTGATTGTTAATCATTCACTATGTCTCAGTCTATCCATGCATGGTCTTCATTGATTGGCTGTTCAAATGTCAATCAGTAATGCCACTAGTCATTCCATGGTGGCGATGCCATCTGCATGCCAGCCCAAGGCACAGCGGTGATTTGTAAGTATTTTATTGATACTTTGCAGAGCAAAATAGAGGGGATGAAATCCCCTACCATGATGTGTGGGGGTTCTGTAAATACATGTAAGCTGTACTGTAATGTTACATTCTCATTATGCTTTTTATATTTAGCTCAGATGTATTAGGAATTCATTATGTTTCATAGTTTTTGTATTTTTGATGCTATTTGTTAATATGTTTTATCTATTTTCAGTTACAAATTTACATGTTATGTCTATTGTCTATGGTACAATCACTGAGAACACGATTCAAATATTCTGGACTCCCCCAAATGATACAGCTGCAGTGTCAAACTATCGTGTGGCGTATTGGCCAGCAGATACCACAACAATTAATAATCAACAAAATGTTGGTAACCAGACATCATTTGATCTCATCAACCTTGATCCAGGAAAAAAATACTCCATAAGAATTTTCACTGTCAACACACAAACGGACTTAACTGAACGAAGTACATCAGTGACAAAAAACCAAACTACAAGTATGTATTGGTCAAAACAATTCTATCAGTTATCAGTGTAATATGTAAGTATATTAATTCAGTACTGCATTAGAATAGTACGGATTCATTTGTATTCTAATGTTATGTATGTGTGTGTGTTTCAATCATATGGTGAATTCAGAAAATATACTTTTCATACAGTAAGAATGTTTTTGTCATTTATAAGAACCAGACTCCTACTGTAAGGATGAATGCTTGTGAAATGTAAAAATTAAAATTTTAGACAAAATATTTATATACTATACCTCACTATTGCCTTGCTAGCTCTCTTTTTCTAGTAATAGGTGCAAGGTGAATAAGCCTTCCTCCAATTAATAACTGGAGTCTAGAACAAAAATAAGACCATCTTAGTATCATACCTTAGATGCTTGTTATTTTGAATATCATACATTTATAGCTGGGACATATTTTTTCTGTCATTTGTACAGTCAGTCGTATACATTTTTGCATTGTAATTGATCTTTAATCACCAGTCTTGGTTTAAATTTAGGGGCCTGAGCAAAACCACTAAACTGATTTATCAATGAAAGAACCTTCCCATCTTTCAAATAATGAGGTCACCAGAAGATCCAGGGGAGGGAGGTATGTTAACCCTCTCAAGTCTGATGCTCTTCCTCCCATTAGGTCCCAGACTGGTCTTGTTTTCAGAGGCTTGATCAGAACGTTACAGGCAATGCAAAATTTGGCTTACTGACGATTATTGTAGGACATTGTGCTTCTTTCAAGGATCCCAATTTGACAAATATCCCAGAGGAATGAGATGTACACAATTGCAAAGGACAGACAGTCTAGAATGTTATTTCCAGTTCTCTTGTTTCTCAGTTTAGTTTAAATAAAAGGAGGAAAGTTTGACCTCTTGATGAATGTGGTATACACATTTCTAAGGACAGACAGTCAGGATGTTATTTCCAGTTTTCTCTCATTTAAAAAAAGGTAGACAGTGTGAGCTATTGATTTATATTCCCTATTCGACAGGCTTTCTCTGAAATAACATTTCAGTATGATGGCTGCTGTTGGTATCAGTTTTCAAAGGATACTCATGTCCCTTTTTACTTGGAGGGCTATATCTTCTTCCATTGGATAGTTTCTATGGAGAAAACTCTCAATAGCATGCCACATTTTTGGGAAGAGAAATATCCTGCAAGCTAGCCACAGAAAACTTGTTTCAACTGGGGGCAGAAATTCAATTGTAGACTTACATTCTATGATATTGAATAATGAGCTCACTCATTGTGTGTCCTCCTCAGTGGTGAACACTTTAAGTCTGAGGTCAGATTGGTTGAATGCCTACATCATCTCACCTTTGAGAATGACCCCTTGACACAATTAGTAAATAGATGTTACAGCTCACATCCTGATAGCTCACCAGTGACCCAAGTATTCATGATTCAGTGTCTCCTCTGACTTTTGGTAGACAGCCACGGGGATCTGCCGTCAGAGCACAGTGAGTTCCTCTTGTACAACAATTCAGATTCTCATTTTATTGCCTGGTTCATCTTAACAATCTCTCCTTCCCATTTTAACTGAAGTTGCAGGTTTCCTTTGTTTTAGAGAAAAAGAATATTACGTATCCACTGTAAAGGCATTTGATCAACCCTCTTCAATACACTTACGTTCTCTTAGGCTTCCACGAATTTTATGGATTTAGGCAGACCCTTATCTTTCCGAAATTAACTTAACCCTTTAATGCACAATTATGACATTTGACTAACGATGAAACCAATTAAAATACTCAGTATGGTTAAAATAAAGTCTTTACAAAATGAATCTAGAAAGTAAATAATAAATCAAGTATATATTTAATTAAAATATTCAAGCAGCAGTGCAGTAGAACAGCGCAGTAGAACATATGTCCATTCATTCAATACAAGGGGCCCCGAGTGGCCGAGTGGTCTAAAGCGCTGTCCGTTACGGACCACTGCCATCTCACCTCTGTCTGCGTGGGTTCGAGTCTAAGATTCGGCTAATGTAGTTAAGTGAGAAAGCTTGCCAGTAGCTTCTCGTGGGTCGGTGGTTCTTTCTGGGGTTTTTCCGGTTTCTTCCTCCACCACTAATACTGGCCGCCATGTATAGCCTATATATTGTGCTGAAAAATGGCGTTAAACCATAAAAAACAAAAAACATTCAATACAAAAGCATTACTGCCATTTGTTCAGCATCTCACAGTTGTAGCATGAAGTCATTTGAAAAGTTTAATGCTACAACTAAATGAATATTGATATAATATTTGTCAATATGTAATGTGGCACAACAAATTCTGTTTAATGTTTAGTGCTGCTTATTGCCATAAGAAAGAGAGTTTGTCTTTTGAGAAAGTGTTTCATACGTCTTGATTTTATTTAAGAACAAATATTACGTATAAGTATAAGTACTATACAGTGGTCCCTTATTTATATGGCTACTACTTCTGAACCGGGAAAGTGGCCATATAAGATGGGGACTATATTTGTGACAAGTATATGTATGTAGTAAGAAAGCTACAAATAACTTCAAAAACATTTAATATCTTCATTTAAAAGTAGCATTAATTATTAAATGTTTCTTCTTGTCTAAAGAACGGACTTATTTCAAGCTAACATACATGATTAGTTCTTGTTCTTAAATGTAAAACTAGGAGTATGTTAGTACTGACATATGTATGGCAAAATACATCGAAAAACATTTAAATCTTGGTACATACATTCCTTGGCATTTAAAATAATTATCTTTCCATTTACCCCATTTTTCCACTGCCGCAGAACATTCTCCTTATTGTTACAATGTTGTATATTCGAGTCTTCCCAACATAAGATTTTTTGGCAAGAACTCTTGAACTATTCCCATTGTCATCAAGTCAAATAACTTTTACTTTTCTTCTAAAGTATTAATTCTCCGTTGATGTGATGACATGTTAAAGTTTTGTAACAATTTATTCCTTTGTTGCTAATTGTTCAGTACTGCAACTTAATCATGCAGACCAAACATTGTAGTCGACTAAAATTGCCTTGTTTATAAATAAATTGATACATGTACTGTCACGTGATTTACATTCTTTGTTTAGTACCCTATTTTCTTCAAGATTAATTTCTCATTAATTTTTAATCCACAGAATCTACATTTAGCATATGCTAGTCATATTATGATCTAGACAATTACATCCAGTTAAAATAAAAAAGTCCATCTGATGTGTGATGCCCTAAACTTTATCACAACATTGTTGACCCAATTACCTTTAAATATTGGCATTAATGGTATAATATCAAACTTAGTTGTACATGTACTTTAGCCAACTCTTCTTCCAGTAATGACAATCTGAGCTTGGGAAACAGACATTATTAAAGATAATTGGTTTACTTACCGTACCAAATAAATTCAATATCTGTTCTGGACATATATTCAAATAAAATATGGCATCATGTGAGTGATACATTTTACATTTTAGCACAAATATGCTGGTTTCTAGTCACATTAGAGAGGGTTGCCTTTCTTGAGAGGTACTATTAAATTCAAACTCTTTGGTTCCAAGGGGTTCTGTCAGTCAAAAATGGGTGACTGCTGGTAAGGGGGACCATTCATAATGAGGACCACTGTATCTAATTTAATAAGTTGAATTTCACTAGACAGTTGATGTACAGTATAGATATGTAATAATTTATTTTGATATTGGATATTCAACAAAGATAATACTACATAAATACAAAAAGGTGTAGGACGCATTATTATTGTGCTTAATGGAAAATGAGTAGTGCTTATAACACATGCACTAAAATTAGCATGACTTTTTTCGCTGATATAAAACAATTTGATATAACTACTGTTGGGGGTATTAAATTGTCAACCACCAATGATGCAGTTATAAACATTTATAAAGATTGAACAATAGGCTATCACTTCTATAATCTTTGGATCAGTGATGAATTAACCATTGATTCATGACAAAGAAAATTGGGCAAAAATGTCCATTTAAAACCCTTCTTCCTTCTCTCTTTCTGTCTCATATATAATGGACTAAATGTGTGTAAATGTGTGGAGCGAGAGAGAAAAGAGAAAAGAGACATGGCTTGATGAAATCTTGGAAATTGAATTAAACTAAGTA
The DNA here is from genome assembly GCA_029339505.1 of Unio delphinus. NCBI lineage: Eukaryota > Metazoa > Mollusca > Bivalvia > Unionida > Unionidae > Unio > Unio delphinus. Next base: position 9,120,099 of record JAQISU010000155.1, read on the forward strand.
ACCTGCAAGAACATTAGATGTCATAACGGTGGTATAATACGCTCTCCATTACGGATCATTGCCATCTCACCTCTGTCTACGTGGGTTCGAGTCTAAGATTCTGCTAATGTAGTTATGTAAGAAAGCTTGCCAGTAGCTTCTCGTGGGTCGTGGTTCTTTCTTGGGGTTTTTCTGGGTTTTTCCTCCACCAATAATATTGGCTGCCATGTATAGCCTTTTGTGCCCAGAAAAATGGCGTTAAACCGTTCAACAACAACAACAACAACAATAACGGTATGTGTGTACACTTTCCATGGGATTTGTCTACAGTTTTCATGATAACGATGATACAGAATTGTGATAGCTTGTCGAAGCGGCACATACATACTTTAAAAAAATATAATAAGGTTATAAAAACATTGTGTTGGTTCTTCAGGTGGCAAACTAATGTACTAACAGAGAAACATAGAGATGGACAATGAAATATAAGCCTAAATTATAAAATTTCCAACTAGCAATCGCCCTTTTCCCCCACTGTAAACCATCATAACAAAATATGGGTAAAAATCAATGAAAAGAAATAAGCAGCATGGATTTTTGTGACATGCAATTATGTCTCTGGACCTATGAGTGGTCATGAAATTTACAAACAGACTGACCAATGGAAATAGGAAAGAGAAAAGTGAAGATAAACAAAACTGTATGGTAGGTAGCTATGTAAACTAAAGCATTATAATGACTTAGATCAACCGAAGATACATTTAAATGCTTGAATTACCTATTGTTGCTTCATTATTTTGGATAGTTTATAATTCTCATTTGTTTCAGTATACTTTCCAGTAAGTAAATGGCTGTGAGTTCAGTGTTCAGTACGTTGACCATGCTTAATGTTTGGTATTCTCTACATCACTTTAACTGTTTTTCATATTTAAATATTTGTTGTCTCGTATATTTAGTTAAATAGTAACAATGAAAATGGACGCATAAAAAGAAAAAAAGAAGCAGCTTATTAATGTGCAATGAGAATTGTAAATAGTTAAAATATCAAATCAGAAAGGTTCCACTTCTCATCCATTGATTAGATTATAATTAAATGCATTTATATTTGTACTTTCTCTAATTTCCTTTGGGATTCTGTTCCAAATTAGTGTTCTAACTATTGAAAACTTTTCTTAAAGAGTTCTTTATATGGTTTTATGATCGATAGGTAGTTAGCTGAAATTGAGCTTAAATTTGTATTATTGCATTGTTTCTAGCAAGAAATTGTTCATTGAGATATAATAGGTTATATTCTTTAAAGCTCTGTGCATAAGCCTAGCCTTTTTCAAACACATTTGTTGACTTACTATTAACATTTTCGTATCATCGTATTTGAGATTTTTCAGCATTATCTTAGATATGTTTGAAAGCTTTTCATTAGTAGAATAATTTGTAAATATTTCTGTCAGAAGTGTTCCAAGGTAACATTACAGTAGTCTAGGTATTTTTATATATAGGATTTGTAATAAATTAATCTGAGTATAGTGGATAGATATGGCCTTATCATGCTAAATAATCACAAACATTAATTGACCTTATGACACATGAATGGACTTCTAATCCAGAGGTCAGAAAAATCCAGCCAGACAAGCCTGGGTTGGTTATATCATTGTGTCCTTGAAAAAGACATCTAGCTCCCATTTCCTCTGGATAATATCACCAATCAAGTACTGGCAGTGCCATTTAGGACATTTAAAACCCCAGTCAAGGGGTTAGATTATTTGTCTCACCCACAAGGCTTGCCCAAGTGGAGAGACATATAATGTAACCCCATGACTGTGATTTCATTGACTGGGTCCAAACCCCATTGTAGATTGTTTTTCTCACCCAATATTTTCCTTTTAAGTAAAAACACCTCTTCACTAAGTGGCTCATGAATAAAAATACATTAATGAGTGATGTGGTGTGACTTTTGCATCCAAAGTATACAGTTTATATGTGTGAACAAAGAAAAATAACAAAATAAAATGTTTCATAGTAATGAGGCATATTCACATTTAATATATGGATGTTATATGACATTGGCAATAAATAATTATTATTCATTACAAGAAACATTTTCATTTTCATCAATTACAATTTAGAAAAGTTATATTGTAAATAATGAAACGATACTTACTATTCAGCTCAACTGTAGTTATATCGTATTTAGCTCTTTTTTAGTTATATCATATTTAGCTCGTTCTTTTCTTTAAAAATATAAAAAATATTTATAATTGAATGTTAAGTGCTCAAACAAGCATTAGGATGAACATTTCTAATTTGTAACTGCTCAGCTGCCATCTTACACTGATAATGATCTCCCCTATTACTCGCATCTAAAGTATGTTTGGATTGGGTTCCATTCTGGTCAGTGATCATTGTTGGAGTCAGTATGGATATAAATATTTCAAATAATTCAGAAAAATTATTTATTTTGAAACTTAGTACTATGGTATGATATTTAATTTCCATTTAATATTTTATGATTGTTTTCTTTTTGACAAAAGCTTTAGAAAAAAGGAACATTTAAAATAAGCTACCCCTGTTAAGAACCATACATGAATAGTACATATCATTACACTGTATACATTAACAGATTAAAGTAAATAAACATAATTCATCAAAGCAAAGATTAAATGGAATATATATGCCAAGCAGCATATGTCTCAAATACTATCTCAGAATAAACACCTTGATTAGTAGACAGTGTAAACTCCCTGAGTTGGATCTAGGAAAGATGGTGAGTGGGAACATATTTTTGTAATTATAAAGAAACTTATAATTGTTTTGAATACATATGGTAGAAGCTAGAATCTTGAGAATTCAGATGAGAACTGCTATCAAGATGAATTTAAACAAATCTTTGTGGAAATCACCACCCATATGTAATATGTAAGCTAGTATTTCACTAGGTGTCACATTGTTTCCCTCATTGGTTTACTTAGAAGTGGTCTTGATTTCTCTAACAAATATCAAGTGTACATACTCATCCTTTTGATTGTGAAAACAGGTATGAATATATAATTTTAACAGTTAAGCTTTCATATATGAAAAATTTAAAGGTATGAGTACTTTAATTAATTCGAGGTAATACTTATTTGCATCAAGATGGACTGCCCTTGTCTAATATCTTCACTACAAGTTAGCAACATAGTTTCATTGGGTTTCATCATGTATGAGGTGATTTTCTATATTCAGAGATCATGATTGAAAATTTGCAAGGAGCAAGCTGGCAGGAGACTTTACTTTAATCTCATTTTTGCTGTCTCCCCTTCAATCTGCAATAAAGAACCTCTTAAGCAGTTATAATTGCAAATTTTTGTTGTTTTTTAGATTCCTCCCCACCCCAAACACACCTTTAGATGATCCAGTTCACCAATTGCACGTGTGCATGCATATTGTCCTACGACTATTCCTATACGATAAAACCTTGAAACTTTTATATGCAATTTTGATGAGTATTAGAGATGCATGACATTTTCAGAGTTTGATCGATTCCTTATGGATAAAGCATGGGGTCTGAAGACACTGATGCATAAGTACAACAACGGTTAGTGATAACTGAGAAAGGGCAGGGAGACTGCAGGTTTGCTTCTGACTTCTGGTCAAGAGTCTTCTCATTTCTTGCTAATAATTATTGTTTTTAAGCCTACAATACCCACTCTTGATCTAACTGTTGGTAATATTCTGTTTTCAGAGCCTGGTATTCCAGGAGCCCTTTCTCAGGACATGGATTTAGATGCAAGTTCTGGCAGCATCCTTCTGCAGTGGAATAGCTCTATAGGTGTAGTGACTGGATACGGTGGCTCCCTAGAAAACACCACCTTATCCATTTACAACAAGACATTCAACATATCAGGGACCAATTCGTCTCAGACATTTTCAGAACTGAAAAGCGGAACATGGTACACATTTACTGTGCAGGCAGTCGTTGGATATGTTGATACGAAGACATCATACAGTAACATTCGTAAACAGCTCATCAAAACGAAAGTTCAAGGTATAGTTTTTTTATTTCAGCTGATAGGCATAATTTATTTTTTGGGTTAACAATGGTAATGGCATTATTTATGCATTGGTTGTATCAATATATATATTCAGCAATCCATCACTGTATTGTGTTCAGGACCTATGAGAATTATCCATAATATAGGTAAGTGTCCCCTTTTATTAAAGAGTGGTCAATATATAAACTATATTTTTGTCAAAATAGAGATCCATGAAATGTTTTATAGTGAGATGTAAGAATGTATTGATGTGCCTTATAGTGCAGGACAGCTCAATTCTGAGACATAGTATGAAACTGCCTATACTGATGTGCTTTATTGGAAGGTACCCTTATAATGAGGGACATCACTATACTGAGTTACTATATAGTGAGAGCAATAGTAAAATGAGATGATTTATAATGAGGGACATCACGATCCTGAATTACTCAATATTGAGAGTGATAATAAAATGGTGTACCCTTATAATGAGGGACATCACCATACTGAGTTACTATATAGTGATAGTAATAATAAACTGAGATGCTTTACAATGAGGGACTTCACTATCTTTAGTTACTCTATAGTGATAGTGATAATACAATGATGTACCCTTATAATGATGGACATCACTATACTGAGTTACTATGTAGTGAGAGTAATAGTAAACTGGTGTGCTTTATAATGAGGGACATCGCTATCCTCAGTTACTCTATAGTAAGAGTAATAATAAAATGTACCCTTATAATGAGGGACGTCACTTTACTGATGACTTATAGGATGACACTATAATGATGGTTTATATTGATGGACAAAAACTAATCTGTTTTCTGATTAGATTTTGATAAAACTTGATAAATATTCTGACATTATGAAGATGATAAAGGAGGTATATTATGAGCAAACAAGAAACATCCTAATTAGATAATCTTATACATGATTGGCTAAACTTGTTACACTCTGAGGACCCTTTTACCACTTGGATTTCGCCCCACAATGTTTTTTTTAATTATTGGTTAGCACATTATTAGCTGGATAATGCTAACAAAATGTGAGCTAAGTGACTTTCCAAGGAACACACTGTGATAACCCACCGAGACTGGTCAGGGTAAGTACTAAATCCATAACTTTTGGATTATGACTCCGCCAATCAAAATCAACTTAAGTTTCATAAATAGTTTACGTAACTATTTGTAAAATACTACATATGTCAGCTTAATGAAATAGTCAAATGCTAGGTTTAGTAATTAAGGTAAACAGATACAGTCTGTACTTGATTTTGTTGATGTCACCCAGCACATGTATTGACATAAGGGAGTATAGAATATGATGCTTCAAAAAGCTTCCTTTGATTGAAGTAAGTATTTTGCTTAGTTATTTGAATTGTATAATTGTTTTCTCTAGAGATTGCCAGATTCAAGCAAAGAAAAGTTTGTATTATTTTTTTCTTCATATATTGTCTTCAAGTTTGATTGGTTGTACATGCAAATTTTTAATCCATTTTCTTATTAGTGTCAAACTATATAATTTAACAAATTAAGAACATAATATGAACTCAGTTCAGAATCAGTAAGAGAGACAATAAAATAGAAATTAACTTTATCTAAAGCAGCATGAAAATTTTGTTATGTTAAGCAATTAATATGACATTTTTAAATAAATAATCTTGTACTATATATTGCATTGTTTAATTTAATTTTTAATTTTGGTTTACACCACTCCCTCGATAATTCATGGCCGATAATTTGCAAACCCACTTATAACACTGGATCACAAATGGATCTCACTTTTTAAAACAGTAAATACCTGACCCCCTCCCCCCATAATCACAATTTGTTGAACCTGAAGAAAATTGCGATTAAAATTGATAACTGGAATGTTGATATAGTGCTAATTTATGGTTGAAATTGTAGATAGGACCTGGAAATTTTAATCAACATTTTGAAAAAATCAACTTTTATGTAGAAGTCATAAAATTGGTTACATTTTTTTTCAAAGTACGCTCTTAGTACTCTGTAATTAAAGAAATTTAAGGAAATTTTGATCTGTGATAATGTCAATTATACGTAGTGTAGGCTGTACATTAATATTTAAATGCTAGTTAAATAATTTTATGAATTAAACTTTGTGTTTTATTTCTATTGTTTCGTTACTCTTGAGTCTAATCATCATAAATGCAATCTGTATTTAAACATAAAATGTGTCAATATGCCGTAACAACTGTCTCTGCATACTGTTTCTCTGAAAACTTAATTAAGTACGAACCGTGCTTTGATTACTGACTTAGTGAAGTATTTGTCGTATTTATGCACTGAATTAAAAGCTGGCCTTCTTTGTGTTATCACATTAATTGTGATGTTTTTAACCAAATAAAGGTGGTGGAATAAAAGAAAAGTTAAAAGGCATGAAAATCCTACATAAAATCTAGCAGCCAACATTAAACTACCTTAAACTAATTGACTCATTCATAACTGTGGTCAAAGATAGCAAAGAAACCAAGCGAAATGAATACTTTGTAAAATAAAGATTTTTGCAGATACAGACCATTGTGGGAAATCAAGTTTCAGAGAAACCTGAATTGGCACTTAGAGATATCTTCAAGGAAGATAAGTTGTTTTACTATTATTTCCAATGATAATTGTCATATCAGTATTGTACTAAATGAACTATCCAAATATTGAGTTTCAACGTAGATGGTTGTCTCACAAAATAAATGTTGCTAATTTTTGGAGAAAAAGAAACAATCTTGTGTGGTGGTATATCTACGGTTAGCCTAGCTCCCTGCTACTTTGACTCCCGATTTGGCACTTTATTATTAAATACCATTCTGGGAACCAGACTAATCATAAACCAAAAAGCAGTTAAACATCTTTCACATGTTGGATATTTTGAAATAAATGTTATATTTGCAAAATATCCAACAATTTCATTAGACAAAGCATGTTATTAACAATTATTATTAATAGGATTGTAAAATGAGGATTCAGGCATTAAACAGACCAGTTCCCAATCTCCCCTGCCTTGCAATTTTCTCGCTTAGTGGATTTTTTAATTTTTTGAGGACCCTCAGTGACTCACACCTCATTTACTATGTGTTCTATGTTTGTGGACCCCGCTGTCCTTGAGTTATCAACAGAGAGGTGTAGTTTAATTAATTATAAGTGGATAAAAGCATGAGATATTTTTGCACCCTTACATATATCTATAAAAGACCTAGCATGTGACTCTTGTAAATCAAGAGATAATGGATTCAAATTTTCAATCAAGCGTAGTTGATTATCAGGGATAAAATATATAAGTAGCTGCAGACAGTGAGATATTTTCAAAAGAAAATTCAGTCACAGTATTTCTATCACTCAACATCCAGAGGTCCATCATCTAATATGTTACCTAGAGGTTTGACATTAAATTGAAAAAGCAGTATGGAGCTCATGAAATGGTTGCTGCTAATTTTAGTAACCACCAGTTAAATCTGAGAAACCTTCTTTAATTGTTTGTTCTGGTAAATGTTAGCATTTACTTCATTGTGCTATCTCCATTTCATCACATACTTTTAGCAGGAGAAAAGGAATGGAAATACAAGATTTTATAGTATATCTTTAACTAATTTTTTTCTTTTTAGCTCCCAATCCTCCAACAAACCTCAGCTGCTTCAATGCCACAGATAGGGCAATCACTTTAAAATGGATACAGCCACTGCTTCCCAATGGAGATATTATTTCATATATTATTGTTATTCACCGGACTCAGCCTAGCCAAGAGGCATACAGTATTACATCACAAGGAACAAATGTACAGTATACTGTTAATGGGCTCACAGCAGGTAATCTTGTTGGGGAATAAACAATGTCAACTGCTTTTTATCCTTCACTGATTTGGATTTTTAAACGATATTTGTTTCATGTTTTCTCATGATTGTTCGTATTGTAATTGTGAAATTGATGCATATGCATCTCTGTCACAATGTTACCACACAAAAGACTCATTTTGTCCTATATTTCAACTTTTACTGACTTAGACGTTTTTAATCTTCCTTATGACCACATAAAATTTTAGTATGTTATACGTTTTTTCCTCCCTCAAAACTAGAAACTCATAAGACAATCGATCTTGATAATTTCTCAACAATGCAACAGAGAAATCTACCTGTTTTACTAACCTTACTTTTCCTATCTCAGTCTTGTTATCTCCGACCAGTCGACTCACTCATTGTATCCATTCTCTAGGGACTAGTCTATTAAGGGAAGCAAGCATTATGTTTGGCATAATGGAGTTGTTTTCCAATCAAGCAAACACCAACACTTAAGCAGATTTACCAGAAAATAATTTGGAGGAAAGAAACAACTAACTTGCAAAGAAAAAATTTATAAAAAATTATAAGAATTAGACAAAGAGAAAATGGACTACAAGCTAGGGAACATCTTGACTCTTAAATATAGGAGAGGACAAATAGTAAATGTTTACCCCATTATGCCCCAGCTGAATCAATCATGTAACTGCAATCTTTAAAATTACAAATAATGCACTTACAAATCAGTAGGAATTATCCAGATATTATCCCACAAGTACATTTCCCTAGCATACATCCTTCACTAATAGAAATGCTTGCCATATTTCCAAAACAGAAAATATAAGATTTTAAAGAAACCATGAACTTGAAAGTTTAGCACATGGTTATCCGGTTGTGTCTGTATTTGGAGTCTTTCATAAACTAGGGTAATTTTGCAATTAGTATTAATTACAGAACATGTATTTCACAAAGAGTTTCAGCACCTCCAAAGAAAAGGACAGTTATATGCAGTAGTGATAGATCTCTAATTACCCATGAATGAGCCAACCCCACAATGTCACTTATGAAATAATATGTTACTCTTTGTTATTGCCTATATACTACAGTAAAGCTGTGTACCTAGTATCGTTACAATACGTCTTTAATTAAAACTGATAAAAATCAAACATTTTGTTGTTATAAATATTAATTAGTTATTGGTAATTTCTTATAATATTCATATATTAAATATGACAATGCCTCAGTACTATGTAACGTCTAAAGTGCTTACCGTTGTGGATCACTGCCATCTCATCTCTGTCTGAGTGTGTTCGAGTCTCAGGCTTGGGCAATAAGGGTATGTGAGAAAGCTTGCCAGTAGTTTATCGTTGGTTGGTGGTTCTATCCAGGCTTTTCTAGCATTTTTCCTCCACCATTTATACTGTCCGCACATATAATGCCTATTTCTTTGCTTAAAAATGGTATTAAACCCTACAACAACATGTTCCTCATAGCAGGTTATCTTTGTATTGTAGATGTGAATGAGTATAGAAATTAGGTTAGTGGACTGTGCATTCTTTCATGTGTGACATAACCAGTTGTAATCATGCAGTGTAATTACTTATGCATGAACTATGCACTGCACCATGCTAATGTTTTCATTGTTTAAACAGCATCATTTCATGATAGTCCATTTACAAAATCTGCTTTTATTTGAATGATAAATAAAGAAATCAGCTTTCTGACAGGTTTTGCTTTCCTCAAAGAAAATATAACATTATCATTGGCTCATCATCCTTGTCTATCTTCAGCAATCATTTTATACTTGGGCATAACATTTGCGATATACACTGCTTGGAACAAGAGCCACTAACTAAACTAGTGAAAATTAAAAGTCTTGCATATTATTTTTGCATAGGCTTTAATATTGACTAGCTTCCTTTTATCTAAACTGTCTATTAATACCCAATTAGAAAATTAAACAAATTCTGTAATTGTTTGCTTGTAAAATCTAATTCACTGAACTTGCATATTCTATATTATTGTTTAGAGATAAGATTGTGGTAGGTTCGATATTGTTTTGCTCAATTTGTCAAAATTGATAATTAATAACAGTATTTACTGAGTGAAAAACATAAATATTCAAATTTACATGAATGGTGTTTTTGTTTTAATTGTCTCCCTTTAACATCAGTAGTTTGATATCTGTTTTTGGTTACTAGGGGACATGACATGAAACTTCTTAGGCACCAACAAGAACCACCGACCCATATGAAGTTATTGGCAAGCTTTTTCACATACCCACATTGGCCGAATCTGAGACTCAAGCCCACACAGACAGAGGTGAGATGGTAGTGATCCATAACTGAGAGTGCTCTCAACCATTTGGGGCCCCAAGTGTACGGTTGTTAAAATGTTGTATGTATATAATTTAGCATATACATTTAAACATAATCTGTTTAAATTTTTAGGGTCTTACAAGTTAAACATATAATTAAAGTTTGTGCAAAGGTCTCTCTGGTAACATTGTGAAACGTTTGAATTCACCATGGGCTAAATGTTACTGTATGTTTTGTTATTGAAAATTGGGCCTACAGTTTAAATTGAATTCACCATTGGCTAAATGTTACTGTATGATTTTGTTATTGAAATTTGGGCCGACAGTTTAAGTTGTATTACCATATGCTTATCAGTCCGAAATTTATTGTCATAAAAGATAAATAGTTGTATTGTCTGAGTGTTATATCGTGCTTCAGTAATCTGATATCAAGGTTTCTCTTTTCTTTACGAGGTTCCTTTTATACATTCCAAGTCTACACCAGGAATGAAGATTATACAAGTAACTCATCTGCACAAGAAACATCATGTGCAACAAAACCCCAGAGTGAGTATAATTTTGATAATTCTTTTATGTGGCTTAATGCATAGACTTGTTTTTTGCAGCAAAGTGATTCTGTCATATACATGCAAACCTTTTGTTCAAGTTGGTTTATTTCGTATGTTTAGCTATATATTCCATTGCTGATGTCACTCACTGAAACATCCCACATAAAATTATTAATCACCGCTTTGTTTTCTTCCATTTTATCATATTTTGGTTCCAGTACAGGATATTGACAGTATCTTTTTGATCATGTGACTGTAAACTAACTTAAGCAAAGCACGGCAAATTGTATGCTAATTTTAGCCTTTGATCATGTCCCTATATTTACTGCTTTCATTGATTTAAGTCTCTCAAGGTGAATTATACTCTGTGTGGGTGGATGTAATTCTGAATGGATTAAAGACATTAATTGATTTTAGTTGGATTACATAAGAGCCCACTCAGCATATAAACAGTAAATATGACTTTGATCTCTCAACAAGATATGTTATGTTTTAAAGTTGTCGAGATGGATTAGGGTCTGTATCATGTATAATCGAAAATAATTTGGACAAGATTAAAGATGTTACTGATAATAGTCCGATTACTTAAGAGCTCAAGTTGTATCAATTTGAAATTGGTTTAACTCAAGTGTTTACACTTTTATCAATATGTCTAAGTGTGTGCCGAATTATTTAAATTCAAGCAACATGAAATATTTCATGAATTCAAAAATGGATGTAAATGGAATTCCAGTAGCTGCAGTCGCATTCTAAAGTGTCATGAACATGCATTCTGCTCTTCCTGTCAATCTGAATTTAAAATCTGGTATGGTGGCAAGAATAACAGACATCATGAAGAAACCTTATCTCATAAAAGCATATTAACTGGAACAATAAATATGCCATCAATGATGGACATATTTACAGAGTCTGCATCAAGATTTAGATAATGTTACTGTGCTGAGACACTATCTGCCATTTTTATTGCCAAACATAATCTTCCACTGCAGATATCAGGATTTTGTTTCTTCAGATTAAATCAAAAAAATTTTGCTAGACTCATATAAATATTCTCTTGTAACCTATTCAGTTGAGCAGCAGAGATGGTGGACAGACCGAAACTATTTAAGCAAACCGAAACTATTTCAAACAAAATCCTAAAGATTTCAAACCGAAACTATTTCAGACAAACCAAAACTATTTCAAACAAAATCCTAAAGGATTTCAAACCGAAACCAATTCAGGCAGAAAAAAAGAGAAATGGTTTCGGTTGTCACGCTATTGAGACTCTGTCTCCAGACAGACCCGTAAATCTCTTTAGGATTTCACAAACAGACTAATTTGTAAAACCTCACCTCGTAAATCAGTTAGATTATTGGACTGGTCAGTGAGCTTGAAATTAATTCTCGTTAATGAATCATTATGACATCGCATATACTCTGGATTAGTTGGATCCTCAATGATTAATGAATATAAAATATATCCCTGCTGGGCTTGATTTGATCTTTCGAGATTTGTTTGGTAATTTCCTTCGATGACATCACATACTAAATTCACTGCAATCACCGAGGATATATTGACGTTTTGAGGAGCAATATGCCTACCAGCATCATCTGGATCATTATTATGTTTGAGGATAGTTGTTTGTGGTGGTGGTATTTTTTTCCATGCGGCGAGTATTTGTGGGAAGTACTCATCGAGGAGATTATTGGTTGATTTTTTTAGTTCGTCTACATCATTCCGAGGAAGCTCAAATTCAGAAATATCCTCTACGCGTATTTGATACTTTTTTGCAAATTCTACTCTCTCAGAACCATCTCTGGCATTTAATACAGCTTGAATAAGTCGTAAGTTAAATAGTTCCATAGCATATGTGATCTGATTTAGTATTTCCGTAAGCAGCAGAGAGGGTGAACAGACCACCCTTTTCGAGCAAAAATAAGGCTTCCAGATAACGTTTTCAAGCAAAATAAGGCTTACAGACCACGTTTTCGAACAAAATATAAGGCTTCCAACGAAATCTCATTTAACCAAAAAAAAGTCTCCATTTTTGCAAAAACGGAGATTTTACGATTTTTTAATCAATTTTGCTCGCAACGATGTGGTCATCACCCTCTCTGCTGCTAAAGTTTTCAGCTCTGGGTTAACAAAAAATAAGAAATGATTTTAACCGAAAATTTGATCCAGTCTTTAGGATCTCACAAACAGACTAATCGCTAACACCTCCTCTTGTAGATCAATTAGATTATTGGACTGATCTGTGAGTTTGAAATTAATTCTTGTTAGCGAATCATTATGACACCGCATATAGACTGGATTAACCGGAGACTCAATTATTAAAAATCCTGGAGGAGCTCTTGGTGCAAACGAATAAAGAATATATCCTTGCTGAGCTTGATTTGATCGTTCGAGATTAATTTGATAGCTTCCTTCGATAACATCACATACCAAATTGAGCGCAATCACCGATGAAATATTCACGTTGAACGGAGCGATATGCCTACCGCCGCCATCTGGATCATTATTATGTTTGAGGATTTTTATTTCCTGTGATGCTGTTTTTTTCCATGCATCATGAATTATTTTAAAACCAACATCGATGGTGTCACTGAGAAGTTTTTTTAGTTCCGGTACGTTATATCCCGGTAGTTTGAATGTCGGAATATCCTTCACGGGAAATTTATATTGTTTTGCAAATTCTGTTCTCGATAAGGAATTATCGTCATCTAATATATCCTGAATAAATTTTAGGTTAAATGTTTCCATATCGTCGATAATTTTGTTGCATGTTTCTACGACGCTGATAAATTCATCTCGGGTGAGAGAGCCGGATTTAAGAGATATTAACAACAGTGAAAAATCATTATTCATTGCTGTGAAATTTTTAACGATTTCAGGTTCGTTAACAAAATGATATCCCTCTATTTCCTCCTCTTCTCCAATTGGTTGATATACGAAATCAAAACAATCTATAGTGAATTGGTGATCTTTATAACTCTTTATTGGATTATTAGGTTTTATTCTGTCGGTGATATAATCAGTTTTTTGTGGTTCCGATAAATCAACGGTTTTCCCCCCTGGTGGTAATTCAGGCCATCCTAGTACGGTTCTAATAGAACTCTGATAGATATCTACGACGTATCCTTCTGTGTTTATCTCAATTGCGGATGATAGCGTCGGTTCATGAACTGTTATAGCGATTTTTGACTCTACTCCAGTAATCGATTTTATTCTACGCGCGAATTCATTATTGATTTGTTCGATTTGGTATGATCCGGTTGGTATCGAAACGACGTTCCAGTCTGGAGTCCCGTCGGGTTTATTCTTATTTGCAAACACCAGTGAATTATTCGGTTGTTGACCACCAAATGATTTTGATCTGATATTAGGCCAACTGTGATACACTCGTAGTTTTGCTAGCGCTATCTCCTTCACGGGGACTGGGCTAGGGAAATTCACACTAAACTCGGGTTCCGTTGATGTTATTGATATCATGCTTGTTTGTACTGGGTTCGTGTTCTCCACTACTCGTTGAAGCAATTCCATCGGTGTCGTCATTGTTATTATACTCATGCTGTATTTCTAATTTTGACACCGCGGAATCATAAATACTGACCATCACTGAGAACTCACAATCTGGTATAGTTGAGATTATTGAGATCATTTTGGATTTTGGGTTCGTGTTTGGGTTTGTTTTTGGGTTCGTGTTTTCTAATTCCATCGGTGTTGTCATTGTTATTATATTCATGTTGTCGCTCTAATTTCGATATCGCGGAATCAAAAATACTGACCATCGCTGAGAATTCACTATCTGATATAATTGTATTATCGAGTGACGACGATATCATCAGGGATAACTGCGAATATGCGGTTGATGCAATATGAAATTGAAGTAAGTAATTCTGCAGTTTACTCTGGCTGCATGATGATATCTTTTTTGCTATCCCGGTTGATATACCCCGATTGTAGCCACCGCAGAAATGCAAATTGGAACTACGACCGGGGCAATCATTGTAACCGATGCAAGTATTATTCCGGCGCCAGCGAGAACGCTTGACACCGAGTACATAGTAATATCAATTGCGGTGATTCTTCGTCGGTATTTTTTTATTTTTATTTGATACTCCTCAGTGAGGGTTTTGAGTCTAGTCTGAAATTCTCTGACCTGATCATAGCGACATTGCGTTGATGAAATCATTTTTATTTTAAAAACACTAGTGTTTTCAATTATTTGCCATCGTTAGCGGGAATTGCTAGTACTTCAGCCGGAAAAATGATCTACGAGTTCTATACACCAGGCTATTTTTGATCTAATGGTGGAGCTATCAACCGCGACGAATTGAAATTCTGGTGTTATGCCAGTCTCGATAATTAACGTCGCGACGCCACCAGAGTAGGTTCTATTGCCCATGATCAGATTAAATTGATCGATAGAGGCCCACGTTAACCTATAGATACCATCAACCTTCGCTTCTCCATCCTTCGAGAAAAAGACGGCAATTCTAGGATTTCTTGTCTCTCTTATCCAATCCTCGATTCCATGATTGGTCGTATACACGATATTTTTAATGTCCTTGTGCGGAATCCTTACCTTTTTAAAATCTTCTATTAGTTTAGAAATATCGAGATAATTTGCCTTGATTTCATTTTCATTCATCATCCTTCCCGCGTCCTTGTTAAAAAAGAATAGCGATAGATAGTTTTTAATTTCAGCGAGAGTCATGCCAACCACAAGCGGGGTTCCAAAGAATTTATGTATGACATTTTTGCGAAAAGAATTGTAACCTCGTATATGATCATCCAGCTCACGGCCGTGGGAGGTAATCTTGTTGTCTTGGGTGGTAATCATGTCGTCGTGGGCGGTAATCTTGTTGTATTGGGCGGTAATCTTGTTGTCTTGGGTGGTAATCATGTCGTCGTGGGCGGTAATCTTGTTGTCTTGGGCGGCAATCTTGTTGTCTTGGGTGGTAATCATGTTGTCGTGGGCGGCAATCTTGTTGTCGTGGGTGGCAATCGCGTCGGTGATCGTAGACACAAGTGCTCCTGGTTTAAGTCGTCCGTCGTTGGAATACAGCGCAATAGAGTTTTCAGCGGCGTCGCGCTGCCGTATCAAAATATCATCCAATGACACATCACTGGTTTTCAATTTACCCTGTTTGTCCTGAAATACAACTATTTCGTTCGGGTCAACACTTGCTAAATTTAACGTCTCAGCTATTTCATCTTTGATTAGTTTTTTTACATCACCGGTTGCAGTGTCATCGGGTTTGGGTTTCAAAGATCTCCCCCAAATATCAATCATGTTATTGTAAAACTCTTTCTCTCTCTAAAATCTTTGTTGACGACTTCGTTGAAAAATCTTCGATTTTCTCCAGCGATTACTAGTGTATTCATTCACGACAACATGTGGTGGTTTTCCGCTTGGGTTACTCAAGGGGTTAGAAATAGCGTTAAGGACATTTAATACTTCGCTGCCACATATTGGTGGGTCATTCATTTGTTGTGTTGGTAGCGTAGAATACCAAGTCTTCATTGGAAGGGTTTTTATATAACGCATAAACTCTTTTGGTGGGGCTAATCCATATGAATCAAAATAGACAATCCCACGTGGATCAATAGCGTATGCAACCCAGTGAGTACCAGATCCGGTGCTGTTATCTAAATTAATGATTCCGGTTTCAACGTTGTTTGGTTGATGTGGTAATTGATCTTTCATAAAGACACCTCTGAAGTTTTTAATCGCGAGTTTTTTAGCAGCATCGAGTAAATCAAAATTGGACATGGGAACCATCATAGACTCTCCAATTAATAAACCGGTCCTAGTCTTAGACCCTTTCCGCTGTACCACGAACACGGGGTTCCTGGTAGTCTTAGACCCTTTCCCTTTTTTTTATATCCTTTCCCAGTTGCCTTCTTTAGTGCCATTCCTGCTGCAATACCAACGGCTCCTAACGCTGCCGCTTTAGCCACCGCTGGGGCTGCTGCTGCAATCAATGCTGGAATCGCAGCTAACAACGGAAATATACCGCCTGTTTTAATCATATTTTTGATAGCAGCCGCAGAGAGAGTAATCTGAACACCCTTTTTTGCTACTAGTGCATCATTGAAATGTTTCACCTGACGAGTTGTCAGCGATAGTTTATTTGCACCACCAGTCATTTGGTTGGGTTTCAACGTGATTGTGGTTCCACATTTTTTAGCTGATTCCGATTGCAATTTTTTTAATTGACCGGGAGTTAACGCAACACTAATATTACTATATGACATTATACATAATTGATTGATTCTAAATCGTTTACAATTTCAATTACATGTTTTCCACTGGTGCATCTACCACTCTCATTCTTCCACCAACACCTTCAAGTAGCATTGATTTTTCACTGAGAATGACAGCAACCGCTCTATAATCAGCAATAGTACCACGAGTCACATTAGCTCTAAAATGTATATCAACGACAGATTGTCTCATCAAATCGAGATGTTCCAGTGAGAAGTAATAGATCGGATACAGATTTTTAAAATCATATTGTGATATTTGCAAACCAGTATCCACATTTTGATCGCGTGCCATAAATGACAACAGACGATGATAAACTCGTGCAATATGATTTTCTGTGTAATTAAGTTGTATATCCTCGGATGGTTCCTGTTGGCCGTTTATTCTCAGTGAGACGTCTTTCACACCTAATTGATCAAATATCATATGACTGAAACGTTGATCGCCAACTCGTGTGTTATCCTGTAACGCAATAAATATATGACGTGGCGCAGAAACGCCTTGTTTTGATGCTAGATTCCACGTGAATAACCCTTTCAGATTTGATTGCTTCACATCTGTACTCACTGATAACCAACTCAACAACGACTTTCCTCCTTGGTCCATAAATGATAGTAATCGTTCTTCTGCGGTGATTGCTGGAGTCAACACTGGCATCCACAATGATATTTTTGTTAAATTGACTTTACCA
Source organism: Unio delphinus (assembly GCA_029339505.1). NCBI lineage: Eukaryota > Metazoa > Mollusca > Bivalvia > Unionida > Unionidae > Unio > Unio delphinus. The sequence goes on from JAQISU010000155.1 coordinate 9,137,687, forward strand.
GCATCAGCATTTGGATTTGCATTGTCTGCTGGAATCGTCCAGATTGCGTCACTATCATCACTCTTTCGTACAAGCGATACTGTATGCTTCGCTCCATAAATAACTTTTCGGACGTTTCTACAGAATCCAAATATATGATGCAGTGGAATCGCGTATGAAAATGATTTACGCGCTCCTTGCAACATTGAAATACGTGTTGCAGCTCCTAGATTGAAATTAACATCGTTGTTTATAATCATATCTTCGGCATCAATATTAGCGGTGCCAGCATTATTCTTTGGTCGTCTTACAACAAATTGTTTTCCTCCAGCGGTATTTTTATTATCCTTTGCAAACATGATAGAAGGTCCTGCTGATCTTGTATAATCATCAGAATATCTCGCTAACCCGATTATTGTTGTAGCCACATCAACATCGCGATCTATCGCCTCAATTTCTTTTCCATCAATGAGATATTTTGCACTCTCAAATAACGCCATGATACCATTATTGACAAACCCGACTTGAGTACCAGCTGGATACTCTGTATCATCTGTTCGTATAATTTCTCCTTCGATTTCGATAAACGCTTCACAGGGCAAAAAGTATTTACTGGTATCATGGACTTGAAGATCGATTCTTGCTCGACTATTTGGGTCTATTGCATGATAGGCGTAGTATTGATAATCGCGTTCAGAATCATCCTTGCCAACTGGGGCGTCTATATCAAACGCTTGATCATGTGACTTTTTGAACATTTTATTCTATTTATCAGAGTCTAAATCGCGATTTTCCATTTTCATCGTCGTAGTTTTTTAAAGCCACTTCCTGCTATCATATTTGCAATATTGCTTTGGTCGGGGGTTAAAACCATCGACGCTAATTTTTCATCTACTGCGTTATTTATAATTCTACTAACACTCGCAGGCATTTCCGCTGTAGACGGTAACGGTTTTGAAAATCCTTTGGATTTCATCCGTGATTTCACTAATGATGTTAATTTATTCTTCGCAGTTGAAAACGCTTTTCCAGCAAGATCTCCAACAGCACCAATACCCTTATCACGAATAACATCAATTGCTTTCATTCCTAATTGTTTAGCCAACGGCATCACTTTTGGAGCCATTCTCGCAAATAACCCTAAAATGGTATTACCTAAACCATCTCCGTAGTATGCTCTATAAACCGGAAACCGTAAATTAACTACATAGACGAGGGTTGGTTTATCATGATTGTAGTGTATGATCATTATTTGAAATCAGAAACAATTTTTCAATTGTTATTTATCTAATCAATTGACTTTTCAATTCAGTCACTATGATACCCACTTTCCACTAACTCGCCAATGAAATCTCGATATGTGCTGATATCCATGATACCACCCTGAAATAATCGTCTACAGATATCAGCTGCTTCATTTATTATTTCCGGTGAGTTATTTCCAGCTCGGAACCCTCCTACAAGAACCTCTAATCGTGATATATCACTGAGAACACTAACAGGACATGAAACGCTAGCGTTTCCAACTAGACCACTCCCCAGAAATGTCTTCTCATCGTATGGCTGTCTTATTTGGAGTTGAAATTTTCTCTTGAAGTCTCTGTATTCCTTCATCCTTCTATCTAAACCCCCAGTATTTATTTCATACACTATATCAGCCCATTCATTATGTGACATTCTATAATCCGAATAATTGTCCGTGAAAAACTTCTCTTGTGAATCATAGCTGTTAGCAGCGAATTCAACTAAATTGTCCATGTCCTCGTTGAGAATTTGTTGTTTAGCGCTCTCGGTAAATATAATTGATTTAGGTAGTCCACTAACTAGTTCTTCCTGAAATCCTTTAAATTTTCGTTTCGAAGCGGTTGATATATCCTGAGGAAGTGATTGCAAGGACTTTTTTGTTTGTTTAGTTCTTTTTGCTATTTTTTCTAACACAGGAATAAGACCCTCTTCTTTTCTTTTACCGTCAGGATCATCTCCCAGTATAGCACGCTCTATCTCCTTCGTTGCTGTGGTTACTGGTTTAAACAATTCTTCAGATCCCGCAGCAAAATCAGTCTGAAGACTCTGTCGTTGTTGTAGTTTATTCCGTACAGAGTCACGAATTGGTACAAATCTCCTGATTGCATCTAATCGTTCACGAGCCAATCGGGTTGTTAATGCTTCATTGACCATTATTTGAAATCAGAAACAATTTTTCAATTGTAAAACAATTTTTCAATCCCGACCTAACACCATCGGATGGTCATGGAAGTGTTATTTGATTGTTTTAACAGCTCTATCAATGATGAGGAAAGTCACATAATTGTATATAAAATTAATAATACTGTGACTTTCCTCACTTTTTTGACATGTCAGACATGTAGGATGATTTTTAACACGATCATGGAAGTCTTATTTTGATATTCTGAGGGTGTTATCAGGTATGAGGAAAGTCACATAATTGTATATAAAATAATTAATACTGTGACTTTCCTCACTTTTGTTACATGTCGGATGATTTTTAACACGATCATGGAAGCGTTTTAAGGGCGTTATCATCGATGAGGAAAGTCACATAATTGTATATAAAATAATAATACTGTCACTTTCCTCATTGTCATTTGATCATCCATTAACGGTCTATCGATTTTTTATTCAGTGTGTGTGAAATATTTTTCATTCACTGATTTTGACATTTTAAATCAAAAAACGCTAAAAAAAATTAAAATCTCTATGAGGGACGGTCACAATCAAATAATGATAAATGGTCAATCAAAATTGTTCATTTTCTTGAATTAACGCCCGTAGGTTTCTAACTTTAGAATTAACCTCCTTTTTCAATTCGTATTCGTACCCCAATTCTTTTCGTATTCGTTCTACGATGGTATACAACGGAGCGAACACACTTACGTCACTGGAAAATGCGAGAGAGTCCCGAATAGAATTCTGAATTCTCTTGATGAGCGCACACTTCTTTGGTAGCATATACTTGTTAGTGCTAACTCCGTATTCTATATCCTGAAAATCAGACATGATTTGATCAGGATTTAACCCATCTGAAAGTTCAATATCCCAACTTTTCAATTTTGAAATCTCGGATAAAATGCTATTCATGTTTTCAGAATTCATTATTCTACAATAATGATATATTTCTAAATGAAAAATATGACGCATTAGACATAACTAAATTGAACTTTTTGTCCCGTCCTTTTTGAAATAGCCGATCGATAAATCCCCTCTGCAACAAATCGTACTGAAGATCGACAAATACCAAAGTGCTTACCGGCTTCATATAATGATTGAAATATTTTTTCTTCGTTAGTTGTTGTATTCAAAGATTTTACTGGTCTCGCTTTTTTTGAACAAATGCCAGTCTTCCCTCTTTTCAAATTCTCACTTTGTGTCATAGCTTGCAGATTTGATAAAGAATTGTTTTTCGGATTAGAATCCTTGTGATCGATAACAAAATCATCATCGATCAATCCATAAAAACATTCATACACGAAACGATGATTGAAATATTTTTTCTTTCCAACAGTAAACCTGAAATACCCATGATAAGTCACAAAACCAACTGGTTTCTTTAGTCTACGGTTTCTGACAGTACCATCACTGGATGCTTCATAATTTGTAATCAAGGGATGTTGTCTGAATTCTTGGTTCATTCGTATACATAATACTATTGTTTGTCTAATTCATTGTTTGGTTCAATAATGAATCTTTCAATGTAGTCTTGAGGGGTTCTTATGATTTTATCCTTGATGTTGTCAGGGTCAAGGACCTTTTCAGGGTCAAAATTTCTGATTGATTGTTCATTTTTTATTCTTTTATCATAATAACGCTTCAATTCCCTGTATCGCTTACCACCGCAATTTAGACACAACTGAGATTTTCCCCTGACCCCAACCCCACATCGTATGCAGGGTAACGGGCCAAGGCTTCCACGTCGAAAGCTTTGCATATGATACCCACAAAACTCATTTCTGCATGATTTGTTACACGGGGTTACTGATCCAATCATAAGCCACTTGCAGTGATTCATTATATATAAATTCTTCATTTAAATGCTTGTTTTAATTATAGCATGAGGGAATTAAGGAGAACGCCTTCGAAAAATGGTGAATTCAATGCTGATAGGGAGTTTAAAAGATTATTGAAAATTAATCCTAAATTTAATCTCGATAAACCAAAAAAACGTCCAATAGACGGAAACATGAAAGAGTTTAAGAGATTATTGAAGATTAATCCTAAATTTAATCTCGATAAACCCAAAAAACGTCCAAGAGACGGAGACATGAAAGAGTTTAAGAGATTATTTAAAATTAATCCTAAATTTAATCTCGATAAACCAAAAAAACGTAACAAACATCCAAGAGACGGAAACATGAAAGAGTTTAAGAGATTATTAAAAATTAATCCTAAATTTAATCTCGATAAACCCAAAAAACGTCCAAGAGACGGAAACATGAAAGAGTTTAAGAGATTATTAAAAATTAATCCTAAATTTAATCTCGATAAACCAAAAAAACGTAACAAAATTAATCCTAAATTTAATCTCGATAAACCAAAAAAACGTTTAATAGACGGAAACATGAAAGAGTTTAAGAGATTATTAAAAATTAATCCTAAATTTAATCTCGATAAACCAAATAAAACGTCCAAGAGATTACCCTGGAAAGATGCTCAATTCAATCTCGATATAGTTTCTAATACACCAAAGAATACAATTCTTGATAAAGCCATGATTAGTAAAATCAGAGACTGTTTTAATCAATTCATGCGTGATGGAGCATCTTATTGTTGGTCAACATTTCGAATTGATGGTGTTGTTGACGCTACCATGAATGATGAAAAAGCAGCAGTGATAATTTCACGTGTTGGGGAAAAAAAGTATTTTTTCCGAATAAAATTCATTATCGAAGTCGATGGCAAATGGATTATTAGGGATAAATTTGAACCAATTCTCAAGAATAAAAAAGCTGTCATTGTGAGTAGAGATTCCAAACCAGGGATTCTAACTGGAATCGACAAACCATACTACGAAAGATCTTATCCCGTAACAGCAATGGTTTATGGGATATATCCGTTAAATGATAAACCCGATATCGCAAAACTAGCTCCTATGAAATATTCGTCAGGGCTTAATTGTGTAGCAGAACGAATAATAGAACATTTCACAAATGCGTCCCGGGGAAATAAACTAACTGATCTGCGACGTAGGAAAATAACCGAATGGGAACTGACAGTGAAACAGCATGGTGCAAAGATTTCTGATATAGCTAAATTAGAAGTATCATTAAAATTCCCAATATCAGTAACAACAATAACCGGAGAGGTTTTATACGAACCGAAATATCAATCGCGAGGAGCTCCAATACAAATTATTGATCATAACAAACACGCGTGGACACCTGCGGTAACAGTATTTCCACGAGAACGAACCGTGAGATATATCCCCCCGGAATTTTCTGGGGATGTTTTCTATGAAGAGAAATTATTCGATGCTATTCATGCGTTGTGTAAAGATGATCCTGTGTCAGTGTGGTTACTTAGAAGTGATGAAGATCCCGAAATAGGATTCGATCAATTTGTAAGACCAAATGGTGAATTATATCGCGTTGAAGAATTAGATAACATAATGAGAAAAATCGCTAGTGATTTTTCACCGGAGAGTTTCCATGAAAAACTACTCACGGATAGTTTTACTATTCCATCAGTGGTAGCTCACTTCGCAAGAGAAAAAAACTCATGGCGTCCAACACAAAGTGATTTTCTTGAGGATGTTAAATTGAGTTGCGTCAAATTTGGTCATGGAGGACTGTGGAATACGAAATACTCACGTGATGGTATGATTTCAATTGATATATCCGCGTGTTATCCCGGAAGTTTTCTCGGATATGGGGAATGTGCTGAGTACTTCAAACGATTTGGACACCCCACGCATGAAATGACTCGTGTTGCGATTAATGGACCATTGCCTGATTTTGATTTAACCGGATTCGCTCGTGTGATATGATTTGAATTAGCGTCAGGATTACATCCGTGTAGTTATGTTTGGCTCGGTAGACACCTATCTGAAAAGGCATGGATGCCAATAGTGCTATTGAGATATATGATTGATTGTGGTATGCTAATATCGTTGATTGTTTCCGAGGCTATTATATGCTATCGAGCTCAGAAAGAAGTTTGGCTACCACAACCCAATCTAGATAGAATAATCAGCGAACAGCGAAAACAATTCCCTGATTTCAATGAAGAACAAATCATGAATCGGTCTAAGAAGTTATTTGAAATTAAAAAAGAACAAGAAAGATTTTGGACGAAGAATAATCGGTAAATTTACCCAGGGTGGACGATACGACAATGCAAAATATTCTTCGCGGTTGATCATAGATATCGCTGAATACGATTTTATTGTAACGGATTTAATGAAACAGGGAAAACTTGTATCCCGTAAGGATGCTTTTCTATCCAATGGTGAGAAAATGGGTACGGTTGTTACCTACTGTGATGGATATAATTCCCAGTATACACATTTGAGAAGTTCAATGCTAGCCTATGCTTCTATTAATCTTTTTTCGATGATAAATAGATTTCCTAATACCGCGGTTAGAGTGGCCACTGATTCGATGTATATACACAATAAGTACAAATCAGCTGTAGCGGCATTCACAGATCCCGAAGAAAATTGGGGGCGTTGGCGATTTAAAAAGGAGATGCTACATGAGTATTGTGAATCGGCAGACGTTGCCGTGGATGATAAATATCTTTGTTGTAACCGTATTGAAATTCAATCAGAATTTTCTAATGCACCACCGGTATCTGATCCAGTATGTAGATACAAGACAGTTTATTTAAACGGTTGTGGTGGGTCAGGAAAGACAACTCGTGCAATTGAATTATTTCGTCGGTCGACCATGATTGTGTTAACACCGACTCACAGACTCGCCAGAGAGATGATACAGCGAGGGGTAAATGCCTGTACTTACCATAGTTTCTTTCGATGGAAGGGTGACAAATGGACTCCTGAGCGTATGGGTGATAAATTCATTCCTGAAATCATCATTTGGGATGAAATATGCACAGTGTCATTAGATGTATTACAAACATTTCTCGAGTGGTTGTTAAACAAAAACACAAAAGTCGTCATGTGCGGTGATCACGGCCAACCACCACCATTTGTCGGTGCATCTCCACATGAATGGCTAAGGGGTTTTGTAGACTATTATGAAGAAATTACCACTGATTATAGATCACTTGATGAACGATTACGAGAATTCAAAGCGCTAATTAGATTACAACCGGATAGAGTCCAATGCGAAATAGCGCGTGAAGTGATTTCAGAAACTCCAATGAATGATTTCTGGGAAACATGGAGACCAAATGATTTGATAATTGCAAGTAGAAAAATAGTCAGGGACACACTTCAGATGAAGTTATTTGAATTGCATAAAGAAAAATTTGCAACGCTTCCAGTACCCCTTTGTTATAGGCCATCGGATACACGAAAACAGAACATTGAAGTTGATATTCCAGGACAGAGTGAAAAACAAATTCTCGTATTAAATGATATTGTGCTGGTTGATATCAGCGTCGTCGAAAATACATTGCGTGCTAATAAATCCCCGTGGACGCTAGGATACGCAGCAACAATACACTCTTCACAGGGATTGACTATATCGGATACAATTGTTTGGATGGTGGATAATCACATCGAATGGTCGAATTTAGTCTATCTCGCAGTATCCAGAGTACGAGAAATAAATCAACTTCGAAGAGTTGTTTTCGATGATAATGACACAACAATAAGTGATATTGATGTTAGCATCATTAATAAAAAAACTCTCCGGTTACAAACAACAGGACAAAAAAAAACAACGAGAATTTGATATTGATGCTAAATTAATAATTACGCTGAAACAACAACAGAATAATCACTGCGCGAGTTGCAATTGTATAATGCGTTGGCAGTATTCGGATAAGGATCCTCGCCAATTCACCGTAGACAGAAAAAATAACAGTCTCGGTCATGTCAGAAACAATGTGATGTTGACTTGTCTTGAGTGCAATAGACGCAACGGTGCTAGTTAAGACCATGCGGTGGCAATTGAGTATCCTCGGGAATTACCTGTAGTTGTTGTCGAGTAAAACCCCGCTGAGGGGCAGTTGAATCCAGTTTATAGACTGGAGGTCTACCCGTAGATCGTGTTATACTAGATATCTTGTGTGCAGTAACACTCCAAATAGGATCAGTAGCCCTTTTTTTACCACCCTCAAGCTCTCCTGGTTCGTATAAGTACCTAACAGTGACATTACTACCAAGAATTGGTTCTTTGAAATCTTTTTGTGGTTGTACGGGTATAGACTTCTTTTTAATAGCGTTGCTAGGTTTCATGTTGATTGTTCTAGTAATCTCATTATTCAGTGCGGTAATCACAGCTGGTAACCTTTTGACCCATTCACGGGATCGCTTTTCTTGAATGAATTCTTTTGCGTATTGATATCCAAATAACCGCTCAGCAATCGTCCGATTAAATCGTTCGACAATGGCCTGATCGCGATGTAGCGCAGTATGCCCTCGTCGTATGGTGACATTATGATTTTTCATTGTAGATAACACTGCACCCTGAAATTCCTTGCCAGGATCAACCTGCAATAGATTTGGCCAGTGCAGAGGACCTCGTCGATAAATCCTCTCAAATGCAGAAGCAACTTCAGTGGCTGATTTTGTTTTTAACGGTTCTGCTTCTTTGTATCGACTTGCAATATCAACTACGGTTAAAGCGTATTTGTAACCACGATCATGTGGCAGAAATAATATATCAGCCTGATGAACTTCATTAGGAGCGGTCACATTAAAATGCGAGAATTGAATTTGTTTAGGCGGTGGTAGATAAATTTGCCATAGTGCCTGTTTGGATAACCAATTAGCCGCAGTGGTTTTTTTCACTTTTGCAGCACTAGCGAGTTTATGGACTGCTGATTTACCCCTCCAGTATCCTCTTGGGGAATAATAAATTGATTCCATATTATTAATTACCGGCACCTAACATCAATTTACTTTTCATAGCCGATTTTATCAAAAAGGAAGCCAATTTTTCTTTGAAGGATTTATCAGGAATAGCATTTAACGCATGAATTAATTTCACATCTGCGAGATGCCTGTGTTGCAGATTGCTGCTTTTATAAGCAACATCATGAAGGTGACAGGCCTTATCAATGGCGTTTATTGGTTCTTCACCGGGTCGGGCTGATTTTGATTATTGAGTCTGATATCAAGTCTGGTTCACGGTCCACAGTAGCTATATCCTGGAAGGTGCTTTTCTCCGGGTTACTTTGCCCATGGGGTTCCAGGGAGCTTTGCCAATTTGGCTGCGATATCACCTCTTCGTTTTTTTTTAAAACATCTCCGAATTGTAAAATCTTTGATTTTGTAGAAACAAATCTAAATTTTTTTGTACCACATGTTGCACATCTACCAGTAAGTGCTGATCTGTTATTTTTAGTTGTAACCGTCGTTACATCATTTGTGCTAGTACGCGTTTTACACTTCACACAATATAGATCCATAATTTATGTATAGAGATATGGATATAATTGATTTTTCGGCGACTAAAACAAGAGAACCAATTAAGCATCATGCAGCGCTACCAAACTCTATCCGGATGATTATAATCGGGCCATCTGGATCCGGTAAAACGCAATTGTTGCTCAATTTAATAATGAGATGGATGAAGTGGGATAAGTTGTATTTAATTGCCCCTAGCGTAGATGATCAACGATGTTATGAAGTGTTAAAGGATTTTAACGAGAATGCATCAGAAATTAAGGGTGAGAACGCCATTGATTTTATAACCGATATCGATGAAGCACCGAGTATTGATGATATTGATGGAGATATTAACAATTTAGTCGTATACGACGATATAATGTTGGATAAACAAAAAAATCCTGCTAGGATCTTTTCCAGAGGCAGGCATAAAAACACTGACGTGATATATGTCACTCAACGCTACACTCAGGTTCCAAAAGTCATCAGAGATAACTGCAATATTCTTGCTGTATTCAACGGAGTGGATACTCATACTCTTAGAAATATTTGGCAGACATGGTGCTCTGATATGGACTTCAATCAATTTCGAGATTTCTTTAGTCATGCTCAGTCGACTCCGCACGGATTCGCAACAATAAATCTACATGATCCTCGGACACGACATCGTATCGGACTGGATCAAATATTCGGTTGAAATCGTAAAAGAATTATTAACCCAGAACTGAAAACTTTAGCAGCAGAGAGGGTGGATGACCACATCTTTGCGAGCAAAATTGATTAAAAAATCGTAAAATCTCCGTTTTTGCAAAAATGGAGACTTTTTTTTTGGTTAAATGAGATTTCGTTGGAAGCCTTATATTTTGTTCGAAAACGTGGTCTGTAAGCCTTATTTTGCTCGAAAACGTTATCTGGAAGCCTTTTTTTTGCTCGAAAACGTGGTCTGTTCACCCTCTCTGCTGCTCCGTATATTTGATGATTGAGGTTTTGGATGATAAATCGATAATATGTTCTTGCAAACTCAGCTCTAATTTATTTAGATAGTCTTTGTGGTTTTTATAAAGAGAATCAAAAAAGTCTGAGATTGCAGGGGTTATTGCTAAAGAACCCACCCCTATCTCCGAAAACCAATTTCCGTTATTGTAACTAATAGGATTTGTCAACAATTCTCGTTTACTGATTTAGGTATCTGCAAGGGAGATATCATGATATGATTTTTACGTCTGTGACATAATCAGATTTTTTAGGTTCTTGCATTTGTAAAGATGTCCGAGGTGGATTTTCAGGCCAACACAATATTGTTCTTATCGAGCTGATATAGATGTCTAAGGCATACCCGGGTGAGTTTATTTCAATCGCCGATGATAGTGTTGGTTCATGAACTGTTATAGCAATTTTTGATTCTTTTCCAGTAATGGATTTTATTCTGCGCTGAAATTCGTTATGGATTTGTTCGGTTTGGTAAGACCCAGATGGTAGCGAAACAACGTTCCAGTCTGGAGTTCCGTCTTGTTTATTTTTACTCGCAAACACCAGGGAATCATTTGGTTGCTGACCACCAAATGATTTTGATCTAATATTTGGCCAACTGTGATATACTCGTAATTTTCCTAGCACTATATCCTTCACTGGAATCGCAGTGGGGAAATTGACACTGAATTCAAGATTGGTTGAGATTATTGCGATCATGGTTCTCTTTTGTGGTGTTGTGTTTGTCGCTATTTGTCGAAGTAATTCCGTTGTCGCTATTGACATTGTTATTATATTCATGTTATTTTTCTAATTTTGACATCGCGGAATCATAAATACGCACTATCGCGGAAAACTCGCTATCGGATATTAATGTGTCATCGAGGGAGGACGATATCATCGAGGATAATTGGGAGTATGCGGTTGAAACAACATGGAACTTAACTACGTAATCTTGTAGTTTGCGCTGGTTACACGATGATATATTATTTGTCATAATTGAAATTATTCCCGCGATTGTTGTCGCCGCGGATATACAAATTGTAACATTTATCGGGGCAATCATTGTTACCAAAGATAGTATTATACCAGCTCCGGTAATTACATCTGATACCGAGTACACGGTAACATCAACTGCGGTAATTCTTCGTCGGTATTTTTTTATTTTTACTTGATATTCCTCGGTGAGTGTTTTGAGTTTAGTTTGAAATTCTCTGACCTGATCATAGCGATACTGCTGTGACGTTGCCAATGATGACATTTTATTTATTACAATAGATTTCAAATTGATAGCAATAAAAACGCTGGTGTTTTCAATTATGCTGTTTACTTAAAACCTCTACGAATTCCACATACCATGTTACTGAAACCCTAGCCAAATTATTATCGGTGGATATTATTGTGAATTGTTCAATTGTTTCCTTGTCGAAATTCGTTGATATCATATTGTTGACCCCAGATGAACTCGTCGATTAAATATTAAATTGAGTCGGCGACACTAGGTTAATCGATAAATACCTTTGACGGTCGCGGTGATATTTAATATGTTATTTTGTGGTGTCCACGTAAATGATCCGTGTTGAATCGTGTATATTACGTTGTTGGTTTTCTCATGAGAAAATTTTGTTTTTTCAATGATTTTAATCATCCTCGATGCATCATTTCTGATTGCCTCGATGGTGTTTTTCATCTCTTCGATGAATTTTCTAATATCCTGTAGTTTTATGTCGAGTTTATTAAGAGACTCCAATAAATTTATCAACGATGTTTTTACGAAAAGTTGAAAACTATTTGATGTGTTCTTCATATCTGGATTGAACTGTTGCAAATTCTAATATAGTTGTTTTTATCTCTGTGAGCTTCGGCGTGGTCACTGGTGGAACCTCAAAGAAATTAGCGACTGGGAGTTGAACCTCAGTGACGGATTTTTGTAAACCCGCAAATTGATTTACTTGAGTGTCATATTTATCGAGAGTTTTTAATGATTCTGCAGATGATACATAATTATCACTGAGTGATGTTAATTTATCTGTGAGTGTCGAAACAAGTACACCCGGTTTGAATGTACCCTCCTTGGAAAACAACGCGATAGTATCTTCTACTGCGTCGCGTCGTTTAATTGAGATATCATCAAGGGAAACATTACTCGTTTTCAATTTATCCTGACGATCTTGAAATACAACTATTTCATTGGGATCAACACTTGCGAGGTTTAACATCTCGGATATTTCATCTTCGATTATATTTTTTTACATCACCAGTTGCAGATATTTCCGAGGAGGGTTTTTTCAACCCTCAGAGGGATCCTCTCCAAATATTAATCATGTTATTTTATATAATTTCTCTCTAAAATGCGATCACTCGTATATTCGTGTACAATTTTATGAGGTGGTTTTCCACATGATGAAATAGCGTTGAGGACATTTAATACTTCGTTGCCGCATATTGGTGAGTCATTCATTTCCTGTGTTGGTAGCGTGGAATACCAGATAGGAGTTTTTAAGCGGTTTATATAACGCATAAATTCTTTAGGCGGTGCTAACCCATATGAATCGAAATAAACAATCACGCGCGGATCAATCGCGTATGCAACCCAGTGAGTGCCGGGTCCGGTGCTTTTATCAAGATTAATGATACCGGTTTCAGTGTTTTTTGGCTGTTTTGGTAATTGATCTCTCACAAAGACACCTCTAAAGTTTTTTATCGCTACTTTTTTAGCAGCATCGAGTAAATCAAAATTTGACATCGTCGACAATGTCTGTGACATTGTTGTTAGTAAACTGTTCCTAGTCTCAGGCCCTTTCCGCTGTACCATGAATGCAGAGTTCCTGGTAGTCTTAGACCTTTTCCTGATCGTTTGCTTTTTATTTTTTACCCCTTTCCAGTTCCTTTTTTTAGTGCCATCCCTGCTGCTGTACCAACGGCCCCTAGCGCACATCCTCCGCCAACGCTGGGGCCGCTGCCGCAATCAACGCTGGTAACGCAGCGAAAAGTGGAAATATACCACCTGATTTTATCATGTTTTTTGATCGCAGCTGCAGAGAGAGTGATCTGAACACCTTTTTTATCTTTGATAGCATCATTTAAGTGTTTTATCTGACGAGTTGTGAATGACAATTTCTTTTGACCACCAGACGTCTGATTGTGCTTCAGCGATATCGTAGTTCCACATTTTTTTAGCTGATTCTGATTGCAATTTTTTCATTTGACCAGGAGTTAACGTAACACTAACATGACTATATGACATTTTATTTAATACGAGATTGATCTAATTGTCTACATATTTTCCAATTGTGCATCAACTACCATCATTCGTCCACCAATACCTTCGAGTAGCATTGATTTGTCGCTGCGAATAACAGCAACTAATCTGTAATTCGGGATGGTGACAACACCACTTGCAACCGGAAGAGATACACGAGCTCGGAAGTGTATATCAACGAAGGACTGCCTTGTTAAGTCAAGATATTCCAACGAAAAGTAGTAGGTGAGATATAGGTTTTTAAAATCTCACTGTGATATTTGCAGACCAGTATCAACATTATTATCGCCTCCCATAAATGTCAGCAGCCGATGATACGCGTGTGCTATTTGGTTTTGTCCGTAATTAAGTAAACTATCCTCAGATGGTTCCTGCTGGCCGTTTATCCTCAACGAGACATCATTAACACCCAATTGATCAAATATCATATGGCTGCATGTTTGGTTATTTAATCTCATTTTATCCTGTAACGCAATAGGTATATGCCGCGGCGCTGAAACGCCTTGTTTTGATTCCAGGTGCCATGTAAATACACCATTAACAGAGGACTACATGGCATCCGTCGTTGTCGTTAGCCATGATATCAATGATTTTCCTCCATGATCCATAAATGATAGTATTATTTCCTCTGCGGTGATTGATGGAGTCATTACTGGCATCCACAGTGATAGTTTTATTATATTTACCTTGTCAGGGTCAACCTCTGGATGTGCAGGATCTGCTGGAATCCTCCAGATTGCATCATTATCATCACTTTTTCGCACTAAGACTACTGTATGCTTCGCTGTATAGATAACTTTTCTAACATTTCCGCAGAATCCAAATATATGAGATAGTGGAATCGAGCAGGAAAATAATCTACGCTGTTCTTCCAACATTGATATGCGTGTTGCAGCTCCTAGGTTGTAATCAGGATCATTATTTATAATCATATTTTCGATATCAGCATCAACAGCAGGAGCAGCACGATCCTTTGGTTGTCTTATAATAAATGGAGTCTTTCCAGTGCGATCATTAACATCCTTAGGGAACATCATAGATGGACCTGCCGATCTTGTAAAATCATCGAAATACCTTGCTAACCCCACTATTGTTGTGGCATCATCAACCTCGCGCTCTGTGGATTCAATATCTCTTCTATCAATCATATATCTAGCACTCTCAAATAGCGCCATGATACCATTATTGACTAAACCGACTTTGGCACCAAGTACATATGGGGTATCAGCTGCAACATTTGTTACGAGTTCTCTTTCTACTTTAATAAACGCTTCAGCGGGTAGAAAGTATCTGCTGGTATCATGGACTCGAAGTTCGATTCTTGATCGAATATTTGGTTGTATTGCATGATAGGAATATAATTGATAATCGCGTACAGAATCATTCTTGGATACTGGGGCATCTAAATCAAATGCTGGGTCAGGAGCCGATTTGAACATATTATATATTTCTTGATCTAAATCGCGATCTCGCTCGCGATTTCAAACCACTTCCCGCTATCAATATTTGCAGTAATATTTCCCTGAGTGTCATATCCATCATTGTTCAGTGTTGTTTATTATTTTGCTAATACTCGCGGGCATAATTTCTTTAGATGGTAGTGGCCCCATTGATTTTATCGTCAGTGGTTTCTTTCGTCGCCGAACTAACGCTAGTAGTCTTTCCTTAGCGGCGGAAAATGCTTTCCCGGCAACATCACCAATAGCGCTAATATACTTATCACGAATAACATCAATAGCTTTCATTGATAACTGTTTTGCGATTGGTGCTATTTTTGGAGTCATTCTTGGAAATAACCCTGCAATGGTATTGCCGAGACCGTCTCCATAGTATGCTCTATAAACTGGAAATCGTGAGTTTCCTACGTAAGTCACAGTTGGTTTATTGTGGTTGTAGTGTATGATCATATTATTTAAATGACATTTATCTAATCGCGAAATTCTTTTGATTTTCAATAAAATGTCACAGACAAAGTCATCAATTAATCACTGTGGTAACCGTCTACTAGCTCATCAATAAATTCTCGGTATACACTAAGATCCATGATACCACCCTCAAATAGTCGTCTGTAGATATCAGCGGCCTCATTAATTATTTCCGGTGAGTTATTTCCAGCTCGTCTCCCTCCTACAAGAATTTCTAATCGTGATATATCCCGGAGAATACTATTAGGACAACGAACTAGACCACTACCTGAAACACCTCTTGGGGTTCCACTTTGAGAAAAACCCTTACCGATAGTACCAGTTGCACCCTGACTATCATCATCAGGTGGTTGTGAATCAGGTGGTGATTGTTGTTGAGATAAAGATATTTTCTTTGAGGATTTTCGTTGTTATTCTTCCTCTTTTCGTTGATTTTCTTCCTCTTTTCGTCGTTTTTTAAGTAGTTTTCGTTGTTTTTCTTTAACTTTTCGTTGTTCTTTGATATATCTAGCGTATAATGAATCCTTTCTTTTATTAATTTGATTTGGTTTTTTTCTAACTTTATAAAGTATATCCTTTCAAGATCCTAGTTTTTAAAAAATCCTCGTTGTTCGGGTTTCAGAAAATCATTTTTATCTTCGTACCGTGTAGCAACAAAATTATGGAACTCTCCCTCTGTAATCTTATCGATGTGCGCTAAGAATTCAGGAGAAAATCTATCTCGTAAAGTGTTGACTTTTTTCTGATCAAGGGAGGGTTTTTGTAGGAGTTTTGATGTTTGTTCGGTTTCCCTTGCTATTTTCTCAAGTACAGGAAGAAGGGCTGTTTTTCCTATCTGTTCCTCAGTAATATCCCCTAATATAACTTTTTTAGTGGTCGATGCGACTTCCTTAGTATCAGTGGTTACTGGTTTAAATAATTGTTCAGTGTCTGTTGCAAAGCCGGTTTGAAATTCCTGTCTTGCTTTTAGTACAAGCTGGTTCACAGCCTGTGACAAGCTTGTATGCTCATTGCAAGCTCGCGTGTGCTAGGTGGTTGACAGTGCCTCACAAGCTTGTGTGCTTATTGCTAGCTGGCGCGAGCAAAATTTCACCGAGCTTGCTATATGCACGCATTGAGCGCGTTTACTGCTCGTACAAGCCTGCCATAACTTCGTAATCATTCAAAATCCGACCTCTACCTGCAATACATCGAAGTCGAGGGCTCTCACGTGCAAAGTTGCATCGAACTCGTATACTGTCTTGAAATAAGCTCGCGATTTTTTAAAGGGTTTTTATGGAATGACCTGTAAATAATATATATATATATATATATATATATATATATATATATATATATATATATATATATATATATATCCCTTTGAAGATACAAGGAAGGTTGTAGATCTAGAAGTCAAAGTCACTGATCTAACAGGTAACGTAGGTTATTTCTTAGGGCAAAATGACTCAAGCTCTATTACACATATCACCAAACTTTGTTGCAATTTGTTGTATTGTTGTGTATTTATTGTACCATATCATTTTTTTCTTCCTTCCCCTTGATTGTCTGATAAATCAGGTAACTTTCCTGACTCATTGTTTTTCATTGATTGCCAAATATTTAAAGATAATAAAACAGTTCAGAAACAAATTCTCATTACAGTGGCAGAAGCACCAGAGGATTTTCTTATTACCAATGTGACAAGTCGTTCTGGAACAGTGACCTGGAACAAGCCAAGTAGTTTAAATGGTACACTGTATGGCTACAGCCTACAAATTCTTAATGATTCAAGTTGTGTCAGAGAAGTGATTTGGAAGTGCGCTGACTGTCAAGGAGCCTTTCCAGTGAGTAGTTCACATTTGTTGCATACATTATATATATGTAGCTTTTACAATTTTTATCACATGTAAAATTTTAAAATTAAACAGGAATATTTGTTGGAAATGAAAACTTTTTTTAGCCAATGGGTGTGTTTAGGTTTGCATAAAAATTTAATTTAGATTACATAAAGTATCTGATAGGAAGCTAAAAGAAAAAAAGAATATAACGAGTTCCCATATACATACAAAAAAAATCTCCCGTGACCTAAGTGGTTAGAGTGTCTACCTCGGATGCAGGAGGGTGCAGATTCAAACCCTAGCCAAATCTTACCATAACCTTTTTAAAATTATACTAGCAGCTTTCTCGCTTAGAGCTCAGCATTAAGAGTCAGTGTTAGGAATAGCAGACCTGGTGTGAGGGGAACATGACACAGTGCTAGACATCATAGCCATATGATTGAAAAATCGTTAAGGCTATATTATAAAAACCAAATCACATTATACTTTACATTCAAAAGTAACATTATATGAGGTTTAACAGCATATCACATCCCAGAGTAAAATAATTCATGAGTTAGAAGCTTACCTTTCTTTATTTTTAAATATTAATCACTTGCCTGTCCTAAATGATCAGTTACCTTAATCAAGGTCAATATACTTTATAAAAAATGTAATCTTTTGTATCTAAAATTTACAATCACATCTTTCCAACTTATGTTTAATTCATCTAATTTGAGTAAAAGTAAATATTAACTGTCTGAATTTGTTTTCATTTTTTATATGACTGTCAAAACATGGAATGCATCATATTTTGATGATGTCCATTCAACGATCCATTATTAAGTACTCCAAATGTTTACCATATAGTTAGCAAATTTTATGAAAGACTTATCAGTTTTAGGGTCAAATGTTAAGGAAGAATTATCTAAAGTTGTGGGCTAAAATGTCACTGCTCGACTCTAACATACAGCACTGACAGTGACAGAGGCAGCATTCAAATCACAAAAACAAGTCTGACAACCACAATCAGTGAATTGTAAACACGTTAGTAACTAGACAATCAAGATGGGTCAGTCTTATCCATGATGACATCCTATTTCATTGCCAAGAACAGTTTCCCTTTCATGTTGTAACTAAACCCTATGTCTCACATGGACACATCAACTAGAGGCCACCTGCAAGACTCAGGTGATACTGTAAGAAGAACAAAGCTGTTGTTGAGAGGGAGATCTCACCTATTTCTGCATCTCGTAAAAGGATAAAAGGGTCGATCAGAACAGACTGGTACATCCTGGAGTAAGGGGGTATTTGCTAGGTATATAATGAAATAATCCTTGCTCAATGATTTTATTATACACTTCGGCTTACGAGGTTCGAGCAGTTGCCACCATCTTAGCATCAGACCGGAACTTTTAACAAGCCAACATCATTCATGCTGTGGGATGAAGATCAAAGTCCACATGCATTTGCCAGCTGTTATCTCCTAAATATGTAATCCCAGAGGGTCCAATTATGTCTGGTTGGATCTATATCAGCAGCTCAGTGGGTCAACCTCACCGATCTATTAACAGTTTCTTAAAACAGATGGAGTCTACACCTGTCGGATTGCCTAGAAGCTGTCTCATATACCTTAAGTGACCGGAGATAGTATCTCAGTGGTAAGGCAATGTTCTTCCCTCTATCTCTAACCTATTCTCCATAGGTATTATGAATGGGTAATGTTATTTGAAGAAGAAGCCAAATTTGTCCTAGTGAAATATGTTTCTTTCAGAATACTTACCCAATCATAATACAGAAACATTGTCTATGCTTTCACGCAGTTACATTGGTAGAGAGTATTCCTTCCACCCAGTAGTAACTAATAGGTTCTTAGGCTTCGCCACCAAGTCTTTTTCTATGTGGAGATTACTCTGCCCAACCACCACATAGGTCAGAAGACAACTTTTAAATCCCTTTAGCTAAAATAGGATCTTGGACGGCTCGATTGCATAATATTATGATTAAGTAAGTATTCTAAAAAAACAGAAAAATTGCCTGTAGCTTCTCATGAGTCGAGCGTTCTTTCTGGGTTTTTCCCGGGTTCCTCCTCCACCTTTATTACTGGCTGCCATATATAGCCTATCTTGTGCTGAAAAATGACGTTAAACCCTTCAACCCTTCAACAACAACAAACACAACAACAAAAAATACTTTAATAAAAATTAAAATAGTAATAACAATGATAATAAAATGCTTTTATACTTTGATTAATCATCATGCTTTATTTTCAACAGGATTGCATAGCAACAATGATAGAATCTGCGTTAATGTAGAAAGTATGAGGTAGTCTATTCATGTTTCAAGAATGGCCAGAAGAGTGATACTAGTTGCAGTAAATGGTTTGATCTTTTAATAGAGTTAACCTTTATAGAAACTGCATGCAGATGATACTGTTTGTGAGATTGCGACAGTCATTTCTCCTCTGTCATTACTGACATATCCAGGTTTCCCCTTGCAGTTTGCCAGTGTTTATTGCCCTGAGATTTAGCTGGTATGGGTCTTAAGTGTGCCAGATAATATAATGGTTTGGGTTTGCCTGCTTTAAGTATAATCTCTCTGAACTGTTTAAAGCTTTTTAATTTGATTTTACTTTATTCTAAGTCCACCAAATACATTCAGCAAGTTACAAGTGTCCATGGTACTATATAGATGGTACGTTTTATTGGGGTATTAACATTGTCTGGGGGGACCGAGTGGTCTAAAGCACTCTCCGTTATGGATCCCTTCCATCTCACCCCTGTCTGCGTGGGTTAAAGTCTCAAATTCGGCCAGTGTGAGTATGTGAGAAAGCTTGCCAGTAGCTTCTCGTGGGTCGGTGGGTCTTTCTGCGATTTCCCCAGGTTCTTCCTCCACCATTTATGCTGGCTGCCATGTATATTCCATCTGTGCTTAAAAATGGTGTTAAACCTGATAACAACAAGAGCAACAACATGCAAACCAATTATTGACATCTCATCTTTTCACAAATCTTGAGTTGCAGTATCAAAGGGGTTTACTGTATCATTCATTTTTGTGGTTCTCAATATGCATTGGATATGGATACTGCCCGCCATGTATAGCCTATCTAGTGCTGAAAAATGGCGTTAAACCCTACAACAACAACAACAACAACACATTGTCGGGGGCCCTGAGTGGCCGAGTGGTCTAAAGCTTTCTCCATTACGGATCACTGCCATCTCACCTCTGCGTGGGTTTGAGTCTCAGACTCAGCCAATGTGGGTATGCCAGAATGCTTGCACGTAGCTTCTCGTGGGTCGTGGTTCTTTCCAGGTGTTTTCCCGGGTTCTTCCTCCACCATTAATACTGGCTGCCATGCTGTATCTAAGCATGCACCACTAAAAGTACATCGAATAAAGAATGACATCCAACCTAATTGGCTTACTGCTGAAATCCTAGATGCTATGAAAATACAAGACAAATTCAAGTCTATGGAAAACAATGCACAATATTAAGTATGGAGAGATATAATAACAAGTATAAATAAAAAAGTTATAAAACACTTGTCAATTATTACTTGAAAATACAAAGAACAACACAAACTCCATTTGGAAAGTCTTCAATGAACTAATTTGAGTACACACAAAGATCAGACAAATAAAATTCACTCACGTCTGGTAAATGACACCATAGTCACTGATGACACTGACATTGCAAATGTTTTCAATGAGTTTTTCACCATCATTACCATAACGTTAAAAGTATCAGTGATAGAAAACAACTTTAATGAACTGAAAAAGTTCTGCTGCAGCAAAATCTATAACGAAATATGTTTCTCAATCCCACCAGTATCAAACATTTTTTTTAAAAATGTCTCAGTGAACTTGATACCAAAAAAAAACTACAGGACTTGACCACAACTCATTAAATCTTCTCACTCTGCTATTTTAGAAATTTAAGTATTGCAACCTCATCTGTCCCCAAAATATGGAGAACTACAAAAGTAAATCCTTTTTACAAATCTGGTTCTAAGGATGATGGTGATTACTACGTGCCAATTTCAATACTACCAATTTTGCCAAATTCGATTGAATATCATGTCCAAGTCATTCATGTAATATTTAATGAAACACTTGCTGTTTACATGCTAATCAATCAGGCTTTAGACAGAAATAGTTATGTAGGACTGCCTGAACCTCCCCAACTGATAAATGGCTTCAAGCACTTGATCAAGGTAGATTAATAATAATAATCAAACACAAAGTGTTTTCTCTGCGCTATGTTTCACTGACAGACTCCAGTTCAAAATCTGGCCTCACCATGTGTACATACCATCAAGATACTCACGCTCCTCTTCTGACAGTCATATATACTTATTATTCCCACTATGAAAATGAAGTCATATGGACAATGTTCTTTTGCATGCCCGGGACCCGCTATGTGGAACGAATTGCCCATTGGAATTTGACACAGTGATCCCTTTCAAGAGTGCTATTAAAACTCATCTTTTTCTACTGCAAGAATAAACTTAAAGACCTAATAATGTTTCCTATCTTAAATATTTTCAGCGTTTGTTTTGCTTTCCAAATTCATGGTGTTTGTTGTTTTTAATTTCCCCCTGGCATATTTCTTATAAAAATGCCATGTAATCAGTTGTCACCTGTATTTCATGGTCAGCAACAATGTTTTTCTTAATCAAGCAGTGGTTTCACCCTACCTTCTGCAGTCAATTGCCATGTGTTTCTGCAGTGGTTTCACAAAATCTGACAAGTTCAGCTGCCACGTGTTTCTTAATCATGCTGGGGTTGCACCCTGCATTATACAGTCACTGGATCATATCTGCAGTTACCACCTCAAGTATGCATAGACTTCTTTTGTTTGATAAGCAAGATATCGTAAATAGAAACATATTTTTTAACTGCTAAATGATATAGCAATTCTATCCTAATGATACTCAGATTTACATATTTAAAAACTGTCTTTAGCAAATATTTCATTTATTAAAATGTTTGGTGATGTGTTAATACCATTCCATAAGATTTTTAATCTTGAAATAGAAGAGAGAATTCATAGTATGTATTAAACCATGCCTCCTTCTTCCCCTATGCCATTGTTACCAGGGATATAAGGGGGTGGGGTCATTTGCATGCGCTGTAAAATTGCTGTAGCCTATATATGTTGTCATCCCCCAATCAAGTCTCCCCCCCCCATTAACAATTTAATTGATTGTTACCATTTGCACTTAAACACTGAGATAGAGAAAAAACTTGAAAACTGTAGAGACAGTTATACTGTTATATATTCACACGTCATTCTAGTTATAACACTTTACAACTTGCTTGATTTATCCTATTAGCACTTACATGGGGTTTTTGTTAATCTTTTCCTCAAAATAGAAGTGTTTGTTTTCTCTTTTATAGAACTTGACTAACCCATGCTTAAGCATATCTCAACTGACTGCAATCTCAACAGCATTGCTAGGTATCCAGTATTATGCAGCAGTGGCTCTGTTTCCTGACACTAACTACACAGTGAATGTGGCAGCTATAACAGGACTTGGGATAGGACACCCAGCTCGTACACATCTTCCCACAAAAGAAGAAGGTTAGTTTTTTATGCCACAATTGCAAGTATAATGGTTACAACTTTATTTCTTCATGCCAAGCCGTGTATTGATTTGTCTTGGTTTAGCTTATTAGTGCTAGTGGTATGTAGAAGACATGTGACATAGGCATACTGAACAATCATCATTATTTTATACATAAGCATAATGTCAGGGTTTGGTTTTTAATGCCATTTAAATGATATTTGGTTCATTTTTATATTCTTTTCAATTATTTTTACATAACCATTTTACTTATAGAGTTCATACTCATAGATAAGTCACTTCTATCGGCCTGCTCGATAACTTGTTATCATTCCTAAAAATTATACACCCCTTTCAAGAGCTCTTTGATGAATAGTAATCAGAAATCATGCGCGCTGATTTACTATTTGCTGTTTCTGGTAAATACACCCTATGAGTCCACTCAAATGCCTAAATCACCAAAAAAGAAAAGACATTACTGCACTGTCTATTCGAATTATCATGGAAGATCTGTTGATGAAAAATTATAATTCTCAACAAGTTTTTTAAAGGTTGATAAAATCATGGATAATGTGTATTAAAAGTGTGATACCCCTATAACAACTTATACACATGTATGTATTACATTTGAAATCAAATATAAAACAAACCTTTGTTAAAAAATATCAATCAAAATAGAATGAGCACTGTTCATTCACATATGTATTCTTTTCTTGAAGTATTTCATGATTTTATATGATTTTAAATCTGGTTTTCTAATTTGTTAGTTTTTTTGCAAAGTCTTTGATATTTCTCAGCTGCATGAACTTCAAATACCCAATATCTTGGATTTTTGGCTACATCAATCTTTTCTTAAATGCAAACATAGTTGTTAAAACAGCAGAGAGTGCTTCTGGTGGCTTCTCCTCATCACTGTCAGTAATTGATTCTACAGCCTCTTGATCTGTGGTTTTTCTTTTGGTGCCTCAAAAAAGTGAATACACCATGTACATGGAGCACTATGCATGTACTTTTATTTTCTAGATTTTTGTATTTTTGTCAGCATCTGCATCAAAACCAGTTGCCAGATATAGTTAATGTTTCCTCATTTTTCTTAAACTCTGCAAAGTTTACACTAGGGTCAAACAATGACCATGAAAACTCTTTCTGGTTATTTCTGAATAAAGTTTTGTTGCAAAGTTTTCAGCTGATAGATGTTTAGTTAGAATTTGGTGATAATCTCAATCGGACAATTTGATGAACTACATAGACACACACAACTCATCAGGTATTAGCAATAGCCATAAGTTTATATCTGTAGTTAACTTTGGATTTCCCACAATTTCAAAAAAGTATTTTATATAAACACTGACAAGAATTATTATCGGAAGTTCACATACCAAGAGCTTCAACGTTCAACCTGTACTGCAACTTTGTTTTGATAAATCTGGTTGCAAAAATCCATTCTCACTCTCCACGCATGACACTATAAGTACCTGTGAAATTAGTATCCAACGAATCACATTCTGGTTTTATCATTTCATTGAAAAAAGGCTTGTCAGTAATTTACACTCCATGCATGCCATTATAAGTACCTGTATTTATCAAAAGAATTGCATTCTGGTATTATCATTTCATTGGAACTAGGTTTGACAGTAATTCAGTTGCTGACAGTCCTCCATAATTACATTACAGAATGTATTTGAGAATCCCCACATTTTATTTAATTGGCACTGGTGACTACCTTAATTAAAATCTCCTCATGATCGTGACCAAGTGAATAGTTAGTAAGTAGATTGATCAGCAGAATAATGCAAAGTTACAGTTTTATAACAAAATGATTGGTTTAAGATGTAAACAGTACATTGCTTCCGATAATTGATCTTACCTGCTCCTTGGACAGCCTTCTTAAGTCGTACAATGATTGTACAGTGCCTGCATAGTTACGTCAAACAATCTTGGCTTAACCCATGCAGCAAATAAAAAAATAAAAACTTATGAATATTAGCAAGCAAAAGATAGTTTTCGAAGATAGTGTAGTTAGATACATCTTGTGATCATTATTACTTTGGCAAAGTACACCAGAACTCTTGTGTTAATTGATATTATCAGACTGCATCATTGCACATGCAAATTCCACTGCTGACCATTTCTGTTGTTGAAAGGAAATAATATGAGCAAAAAGTAGGTCACATTAACATACTTTTCAAGTTTAAGTAAGAACAGACATTTTGTTAATTATGGTACAAAAATAGCTGCTCTTACTTAACCATAATAATACAGTAATAAGTCATAACATTTTTTATGTTTTTTTCTCCACATTTTGATATCCTGACAGGAAGAAGGTACATGTAGGTGGAAAGTAAGATGCATGTACAATCCATTCTCCATTCATGTAGCTCAGTTTCCTAAACATTGTTGCATGTATGAGTATGACATTTTATGCGTGCATTCATTAATATCACTCCATGAGCAGGCTGGAACAAGCAAATTGTGGTTGTAATGACCTCTTTCTCTTGCTAAACTTGCCACACTAAAGTTATTGATGGAGCAGATGTGAGACATATTACCTATATTACTTCCTGTTGGTTCATTTTTAGCAAAAACCATCACATTTGTATCATTTCTGTGCTTGAAAGACGAGAAGAAAAAACTTGAATTTGGATTGGTCTAATGAATAAGAAACATAGTAACAACTCTCATCTTGTTTTATATTTCACTTGCATCCTGTTTAAACTTTTCAAATGTACCAACTGTATTCTTGTTGTATCAAGTCCTTTCAACAACAGAAAGTGGTGGCATGCTTTAAAAAAAATATGTCAAGAGTTTGTGGTAAAAATGAATCTGTTAAGTACCGGTAGTGGACATTAGGATCAATAAAATAGTTCTTTGTTTAATAATGAATTAGTTTTATTCATAGGGAGTGGTGGCTTTTTTACATACTCTACGAATTGACCTTAAGCAAGATGATATATCGCTCCACCTACCATATCACATGACATGACGACCTGTTAACCTCCGACAAAGATGATATATTTGGCTACAAAATATATTTCAGTTTAAGTGATATGTTTACTTAAAGTGGTTTGTATTATTCTTAAAAATGTAAAATTTCAATGTTACATCAATTTTATTGCGTTAGACAATATTTATATTTTAAGTTCAGATTGTAGGTAATAACCTAAGTGTTTTATTTCATTAAATAATAAAAAGCAGTTATAAAGCTGCTTGCAAATTTAGTCATGTAAATAGAAAGTCTCTCAAAAAATTAATATGTATTTCTTATATAACCTTTTTCTTATTATTGTAACTGGCTAATGTTTAGCCACCATGGAAGCAAAAAAGAAATAATATTTAATGACACAATCATAAATAATTACTGTTCAGAAGTGTACTGTTGTACATATAAATTGTAATGTTGAACTGTCTTCATCAGATGGAATTTTGATCAATGATGTCTGTTAAATTAATATATCGGAAAATACTTATCTGACACCATTGTTTTTGTTAATTCTTTAATATTAATTATTTTTGTGTATCCCCATTCCTTCTTCAGCAAATTGAGCCTCAAGTGTCTGAAAGATCGAGACGATAAATCATTATTTTGGGGACTAGCCAACATTCTATTGTAAATTTTCAAACTTGAAAATGATTCAGTCAACGGTTCAGTGTTTCCTATACAAGAAAAAATATTATGCATTATGTAACAGAATTGTTTCCGAGTGGTTGGTGGATCAAATGAACAACTCAAACGCAATATGTGAAAGATGATGTAAATTTATGAAAAATTATGATGTATCAACACAATAAATCATGCGTTCAACCCACAATCACACTTCACAACCATTCACAATTTGACAATAAAATTAAATATTAATTCAAAATGAACACAGATCCAAGGAACCTCCTGGACTGCACAAATGTTTCAAATAAAAAGGGAACCTTTACTAAAATTATATTATCGCACGTATGAATTGCGATAAACCTCAAATCATATTATTGCACGTATGAATTGCGAAAACAAGTACAAACATCTATATGTATTAAGTCAAGTTTCTAACTGTTCTTGAGATTCATGTAATTCCTTGGAATACTACCGAGATTCATAGTAACTCCGTGTAAATATATCAATGCATTCAATTGTAACCACAATTGAAACACACACATGCGTCTCGATCCTGTACAACCGTACGATTCACCAACTGTTGAATCGCCGCACAGCTTCTCAGAATACCTAGGGTTGACCCAATACTTTTATCGGCCGCTTGCCCTTCACGGATCCACTACAGTTATACGTCACACTAACGTACAGACAGCATACAGCACCTATTAGAACCACCGGTCCCAAACACTTAGATGCTACCCCGGACGTTTACACCTCTAGACAGCTCCGGACACTCGGACATTTAGACTTCTAGATAATTCCGGATATTTACACATCTCGACAGATATTCTCAGACATCATGACCTCCTGTTCACGCCAGATACAAACGTAGACGGACAGACAGTCTGACAGACAGACAGTCAGACACCTCAATTTGATCGCACAATCAAATGGCACAATCAAACAGCACAATCACGGCAAAATCATGGCACAATCAAACAGCACAATCACGGCACAATCACGGCACAATCACGGCGCAATCAACCCTTTGGCTGGAGAAAGAAAATGACGAGCTATCTCTCCTTTGACAAGATACTTTTGACTCGTAATCTTTTCAGAAATTTTCTGCCTTATATGTCCCCAAATAGGTGAGCAGAATTCAGGGCAAACTTCCTGTGCACCCCGTGATTATAATGTTCTTGACTTCAAGTGATTTCCCGCCAGGTACATGTAAGTCGCTACACGTCGCTTACCTTGAAAAACACTTATTCACCCCAGATAACGCATGTGCGACGAAACAAAAAATGGTGAAATTGGTTTGTATCCAAAAAGGAACAAATTCAATTTTCGCCTAATTCTGTGACACATTAAAGCCCGAAGTTAAATGGTTCTCCACCCGAATTCTATAAATGTTTCTTTTTCGTTTTTCACAATAATTCAAACAAACACATAATTTCCATCAATTTTTATCTATATTCATCTGATGTAAACGTGACCACAAGCCTTTATCCATCGAAGCTTCATCTGTTTTGCGAAAGGAATAAATCAAATTCCTCAGTTTGACTGTCAGAATTACAATGTTCTCATAGACTCCGTTTCTACATTATTGATCTAGAAATCATCAAATCATTGCAAAACTTGTAAATACTTCTTATAATTAATTCATAATTGTCACAAGCAGCTCGTTGGAAGAAAATGATGTACATAAGCAATGTCAATAGGTATATCTAATTTACGCTTACTGATTGGTTAATTCATCAATGTGATTGACAAGTGGTGATATTATTATGAATTTATATAACAACTCATGGAAGTGACATTCAGACAATTGATTTTCTTATCTTTCACAGCTCCTTCAAAGCCATTGAATGTATTGGTTACGAATAAAACAGACAAAACTGCAACTGTTGAGTGGAACATGGATGAAGTACGTCCAGGACAGACAAATTACATTATAATTGCAACAGGAGTCAGTCCAGCTGAGACAAGGACACATTCAGTTCCTGGTAAATATAGTGTCTGTCCTAAAAACCAAATTCATTTATCTAATTTTAATTCAGACATGTATACTTTCTCTTTTTACCAATATATACAGACAAGAAGGTATTTATCTTTAAAAGTATATACTTTTGGAACACACCTCTCCAAAAGCAACACTCGATATTATTCAATAAACAGATCTAGTTAAAGATGCCTTTATACTGCAGCAAAGTATAAAGGTGGCTGTTACACTGGTAATTTACATGTATTAGCTGTGGGGGCCAATTGTTGCTTTATTACAGATTGAAGTCGGATGCATGTGCATTATCTAGTACTGAGGTAACAAGAGCAGTTGGAGTAAACAAAGGCGTTGTTCTCTCAGAATGAGCTTTAAATTCCATATTGCTTTAAAAAATTGACTAAAGATTATTTAAGGAAGTGGGATATTTTCTTTATGGCTCAAGCAGCCATCAAGTTTAATAGAAAAGATAACATTATATCTGCAGTGCCCATTTATCCATCACATGTTCCCTTCTACTCTTTCTCTTTGAAGACTGATGGGATGGGCTAGTGGTTAGAGCATCTGCTTCAGATGTGGGAGGTCACAGGTTCGAACACTGACCGAATCATATCACAAAGACAATAAAATGATACTAGCAGTTGTCTCACTTGGTGCTCATCATTAAAAGGTTATTTTTAGGAGTGGTCAGCCTGGTGTCAGGATAATGTCACTGGGTTAGGTCATAATGTTACATATCTGTGGTATGATGCAACAGTGCCAGACATCACTATAAACTGTCACATTTTATTTTTTAAACCATCTGAGATTACAGGATGACACTGGCATACTTGTAAATCATCATTAGAAGATGTGTTGTGTACCATATTGGGAGTCCTGTTTTCAAGATCAAGGTCACTGCTCAGTATGCCTAATTTCTAATATCCATAATATTTTCCCTTCTTTCAGTACTACTTTTGAGATTAAGGAATGAATTTTTGGTATACATATACACTATCACTAGAAGCTGTGTTGTCTAAAACTTTGTGATTGCAGTCATTACGGTCAAGGTCAATCAAGGCAAGATAAGACACAATAATAGAGGCAGCATGTAGGTCAGTATCGCCTCCACAACATGCAAAGTTGTCAAAACGTTTAGGAATTTTAAAGTGAACAAATAATATCCTAAATTCAAATAGAAGTAAACATGTTTACTTCCAGTGACAGTGATCTGAATATTTCATCTATAATCTTAAAAAAAATATTAGCTATGTATTGTGTTTACAAAATAAATGCTACTGGTCCGGTACACCATTAACTTGATTTCGGGAAAAGGTCAGGTACAAAATACAGCTATTTTAACAAAACTATTCATCCTCATTTAATAGGATACTGATAATACATCATTTCCTTACTACCATGATATCCATCCTTTCCTGGCTACCATGATATCCATCCTTTCTTGGCTACCATGGTATCCATCCTTTCCTGGCTACCATGATATCCATCTTTTCTTGGCTACCATGGTATCCATCCTTTCCTGGCTACCATGGTATTCATCCTTTTCTGGGTACCATGATATCCATCCTTACCTGGCTATCATGATATCCATCCTTTTCTGGCTACCATGATATCCATCCTTTCCTGCCTACCATGATATCCATCCTTTCCTGGCTACCATGATATCCATTTTTTCTTGGCTACTATGATATCCATCCTTTCTTGGCTACCATGGTATCCATCCTTTCCTGGCTACCATGGTATCCATCCTTTCCTGGCTACCATGGTATCCATTCTTTCCTGGCTACCATGGTTTCCATCCTTTCCTGGCTACCATAATATACATCCTTTCCTGGCTACCATGTTATCCATCCTTTCCTGGCTACCATGATATCCATCCTTTCCTGGCTACCATGATATCCATCCTTTCCTGGCTATCATAATATCCATTTGAAAATCTTCCTGAAGTTCATGGATAAAGTAGCATTTGGGATATTGTTAGACTGGCAAGATTTCTTAATCTTTATGGAATTGAAGGGGATCATGTTACATTTTATTTGTCATTCATATAAATATTCTATCTATTTGCAGGATTTTTTAACCGAAAATATGAATTTAATGACCTTGAGGAATATTGGAACTACAGTGTGATTGTGCAAGCCAATACCAGCATTGGCAGCAATCAGTCTGATCCTTACAATTTTACTACATTGGATGGACGTACGTATGAAACATACAGATTACATCTTTGTTTATTACATTTATTACATGAATTCTAATATATATTTAGGAAGGTGAGACTTCATGGTCAGGCAGTGTTTACATGACACAAACAAGCAAAGACTAGCTTGACTGTTTCAGACATTTGATCACTGGAGTAATATATATCTGACATATTTGCAGACAGTATTGGATTGGTGTTTATCTCAAAGAGCGTGTTTTGAGCTTTCAAGCTGTATCGGTGTACATGACCATAAAAAGTGATATTATCAAACTGAGCGAAAATATATTTTGTCATATTAGCATACATGTAAAACAACCAGGATCTCAAACCAGTTGATTTACGCATTTTGATCTGTAGATTAGCTTCTAAACCAGTAGGTTTTGTATTGCCATAAATTTTACATTCTTAAAGGGGATATATCAATAGCATTTTATTGCTCTAAATTGTACACTCTTAAAAGGGATATATAACAAGAGTATTTTATTGCCATAAATTGTACATTCTTAAAGGGGATATATAACAAGAGCAATGTATTGCTGTAATATGAATTTCCTTCATAGCGTAATAAAAGAGTAAATTTTGAACATTGATTTAGTTTTTGATGTTACAGTAATTATTATGAGTCAGTATATTTTGTCAGTTAAATGAAAAAGGAAATGTTTTGTATCTTATAGTTCACTGAAAATATTTGTAATAGCATCCACTATGAATGACAGTCACTACGATTAGTGAGAATCACAAGTCTTAACATACTCTCAATAGTTCCGTGTCTAAATTAACTATTGAATCACTTTGTATTAGGCAAACAATTTGTAACATCCTCTCCGTATTTTGTTATGACAATTCATCCGTTCTCATCCTGTAAAGAACTTCTATCTACTATTTCCTGTTGCTAGGTTTGTAAGGTTGCTGAATACACTGTAGTAGAGTTGTAGCAATGAGTTCAATATGAGCTTATGGTTAGCTAATCGCACTGTATTACAGTCAAATCTTTACACAGCAAACTTCACAGTCTTTGATTGATAAATGGGAAAGATCAAGACCATATAAATAAATTATTAGTGAACTCTCACCAAATGCAACACATTGAAAATTAAGAAGCAAAAAACTACAATCTTACAGCTATTTTTTTTTCTTCAATGCACCAAAGCAGTTTTGTTTTCCTCATTGGTGCTTTAGTTTTGACAAATCTCTGTGTATTCAAATTCTAGGAATGGATGAAAGTAATGCCTTTTTGATGAACTAACAACAAAAATGTGTAATTATAACAATAACTGTCATAAATGTAAAATGAGATTTCTATTTATTTAAATAATTATTAAAAACAAAAATGTAAGTTTTAGAATCTAATACAATACTTAAAACAAATTTGACTGGTAATATTAAGGGCAGATAATTTGTTTTAAATTTTAATAAATCAAACCGACTGAGAAAACATCATAAAGTTTAAAGTTTAAATGTTTGTAAAAAGTCCCAATTTTGGTAACTTTTGGCAATCCGCACTTGCTGTTGATGATATTCCTTCATAGCTGACGATGCCTAACTCTATCTACAATGCTCAATAAACCAGCAACCACTTGACAATTAATTGTCATAAATGGAAAATGAAACTTCCATGCTTTATGATAGTGTTAAAAACAACAAAAATAACTTTTTTTTAATCTAATACAACAATTAAAATAAACTAATAGACTAGAAACTTAAGATCACATGATTTTTGTTAAAGATCTTAATAAATCCAGCTGCTTTGAAGTACAAACGTCTTTCAAAAATCAGCACAATTCATTTAGGTAATGTCTAGCTGTGTCACACTTGCTGTTGATTATACTGTTAAACTCCTTGATCTAATGTTAAAACACACCAGAAACGAATTGCATAAGTTTATTTTAGTTTATATCATTCAGAGTAACTGAATATGAATGCTACAGTGGCTTAAGTAGTTAGAGCATCTGCTTCTGATGTGTGTTGGAACCCTGGCCAAGTCAAGATTTATAAAAAAAAGTACAGCTGGCTCATTTGGTGCTCAGCATTAAGAGGTTAGTGTTAGGACTGGTAGGCATGGTGTCAGGATAATGTGACCAGGTGGAATATCATGCTACGTGTCTCTGGCATGATGCCCCAGTCTTAGGCATCACAATAAACTGTCACACTGCAAACATCATAGTGATATGACTAACGAAAGTAAAACTAGATAAAAAATATCCATAAAACAAATTGACTGAATAAGATGAAATAAATGTTTATGACATGTTTGCAGACTGAATCTCTTACAGAAGTAGGTCAGTATTATCCAAGCGGTTGGTGGTGTCAAATTACCCATCAAGTGGCTGACATATTTTATTGGTCAAAATAAATATGTTGTTAGAAGAAAATGTGAAAATCATTTTGTGACAAATATCAAAGGCAAATTGGAATTAGAATAATAATTTTAAGACTGGAAAGTTTGGACAGAGTCAAATTATGCATAATTTTTCAGGTACATCACATGACTGATCATCATTGTGCTGATATTTTTGTCAAAATATTTGTTTTAAAGTTAAGCAGTTTCACATTATATGTACTGCTACTCTTATTTGTAACACTGAAATAACTATCTTTAGTAACATTTTTGTTGATAAAATAAATAATTTTTCCATAGTATCAACATTTAATAGGTTAGCATCTGTACAGCCATGGTTATTGGGAATGATCATACCTTTATTTGCATGTTTGACCTGTTCAGGCACTGGTAGAGTGCTTGGTCCCTGTTTTTAGATTGGTGCATGACCCTAATGCTGACATGCCTGCAATTAGCTTCTTTAATGCTATATTACCAATGATCATACGGTTAGACTTAAAATATTATCAAGAAAGAACACATAGTTGTTAGTTGTTTTCTTCACTTTGGAAAAGGCTAATAATACGACATGGAAGTAAGGAATAACTAATGACTGCACAGTCTGGGTCAAATTTTTCTTTCAAATATTAAATTCAAGGTACAGCAAAACATATCTTGAAAGACCACTGCTATGTGAGACCACCTGTTTTGAGAGACCATGTTCTAAATGCACAAATTTAATGATAATATAGCATTGTGACCTGTTATGAGAGACCATCTGTCTTGAGAGACCATAATTTTATGGCAGAATGGGTGGTCTTTCAAGACAGGCTCTCTGTATGAATGGCCTCAACCCTGTCTGATATGTATGAGCAAAAGATGGGTGTTCCTCAGGGCAGTATTGAATCTGTTACGCTTTTTTAATATAAAAACTGATAACATTACAAATTGTTTGACTCGCTTTCTGTATGTTGATGATCTGCTAATATGTTATTGATCAAACCACATGCATGCAGTTGAGAGCATTTAGGCTGAAGCAATGGAGCCACCTCTATCACATCATAGAGAAACAGCTTTACAATATGTCCTGAAATTAAAATCAAACCGTTTAAATTCTGATTTTGCATCTTTTTCAGATCCAGATACATACTTGCCAACTATGACACTTAATTTTGACCTAATCATTAGGTTGCACCAAATTATAGTTTTTGCTTGCTTGTATATGGTTCAAACATTTTAAGTTCATTACGAAATTAAAAAATAAAGTAATAAAAAGTTATTTTTTTTTATTTTTATTATCATCTTTTTATTTCCACTTGTATAAGTTTGAGAATATTCTGAAAAGGATGATTGCTGCATAAGAATAACAAGAGAGTACTTTTTGCTATTGATAGTTAGGTTGTACCCTGCAGGCTGAGCATAGTTGTCATTATAACATTAAGGACAATAGCAATTCTTTGTGGAATACGAAGTGATTCAGGGGAAAATTTGGACCAGAAAACTACTGAGAGCTTGTTAAGTCTGAAACTTAATAATCATATTAAATGTCATCAGTGGTCACCAATCTTCTGTCATTAGTCGACAATTTTGACTCGCATTTATTAGTATTGTAATGTCAGAATATAACTCTAATTTATTTTCACATTTTCATGTTTATTATACTATGGCAAAAGAAAATGCACTAATTTGTTTTCAGTTGCAACCACGTCAGTGACCTAGTGGTTAAATCATCTGTGTTGGACGTAGGAGGTCATGGGTTTGAACCCCTGGCTAAGCCATACCAAAGACTTATAAAAATGATACTAACTGCTTCCTCACTAGGCATTAAGAGGTTAGTGTTAGGAATGGTCGGCCTGGTGTCAGGATAATGTGACTGGGTGGGACACGATGCTACATGTCTACAGCATGATCCCCCATTGCTAGACATCATTGTATCATTATAACACTGTAGACATTGTGGCAATATAAATGATTTCTTTGTAAAACTACATTAAAAATCCAAGACAAGACACACACCCACGCACATTCTCAATTGCATTGAAGAATGTAAAATGTATGCCAAAAAAAATATTGGTTTAGAGGATAGTTCACTGATCAGAATTTCTCAACCTACTGGTTTGAAATCCTGGTTCTGACACAAGTATGAACCTATCACTGCTTTTCCTTAATCAATAGTGACATACTAACATGGGTTTTTCACTAAAAGACTTCTTATGACTTCTTATGATGTCGGCTTTTTCTTAAATGAATATCATGCTGATCTGATGTCCAAAATTACTCTTACTGAACACAAAGTCTTATAAGCATGTGTGTTCACCAGAAGACTTCTTATAATGTCTAGCTGGTCCTAAATGGAAATGATTCTTCGCAGACATCCAATGAAAATCTTGTTATTGCCACTTATTTTGAAAGTAGAATCATATAATTTTGAGTTTTCACTACTACACCTGTTGTGATGTCTGGCTGGTCCTAAATACAAATGTTGCCAATCTGGTATGCCCTATAGCCACCAAGTTTAAATTATGCGACCTGGACATCCATTTTGTCTACCACAGTTGTCATCTTGAACAATTTGATGTCTAGTTGGTCCTCCATGAAAATAGTGCCAATTCAACCTCCAGTATGGCCACCACAGCAGTCATCTTGTGAATCTTGTTAACTACTCCTCCAGAATAGTTTTATCAACATGTGATTTTAACCAACAGACTAATACTCTCCCAATTGTTTCTAAATAAAATTGTTATCAGTCTGAAATGCAGTATAACCACCACAACATGCAAAGTAAAATTCTTATAAATGGATGAACATAATCAGTATTGGGTTTTCTCTATAAGACTCATGTTTAAAATGGTGATAATCTAACATTCAATAGGGTTACTGCAGTAGTCATATTGGAAGTTTTGTTATCACTGAAAAACATCTCATGTCTTGTGGACCATAACTGAAGATGATGCTGGTATGGTGTCTGATTGGTTATAAATGATAATAATTCCAATTTGGTCATCCTCTTAAAAATCTTGTTATTATGGAAGGTCATACATTAACATGGATTGTTTTATCAGAAGATTTCTTTGTGATATCTTGTTTGTCCTAAATGATGTCTTTTTATCCAAAATAAATAATGCCATTCAGACATTAACAACAGCTAATTTAAAAATGTTATTTGAGAAGAATATCAACAATGGTTTCAGCACTCAACTATTAGAAAGAAAAACATGGTGTTATTTTAAATTCCTGCAAAAAATGTCAGTACCATCAATGTTCTCTTGTTTTTTGCAATATAATTTGTCTTTTTTCTGTAGCATGGTTCTTTAAGTAATTTATATGGCTTTACTTGTTTACAGCTGCTGGCCCTGTGAGTCTCTTTAGCATTGACAAAGGTACCGGAGAAGATTCATATGTCACTGCTGTAGTGTCATGGAAACTACCATTAGTTCTAGACAGAAATGGTCCAATTGACAAATTTTATGTCCAGCAGAAGGAAAGCAATAATCCCATTATCAGCAAGGTAAGCTTATTGTATCTTCTTCTCATTTACTCTTCTTGTTTTGTTTATGCAGGCACAAATTCATTGTATATTTGGTTATTGGATCTTCTTTCAGTCAAGTCAGTGGAATCTTTAGTAATACATTAACCATCCATATGTCAGTCCATTGATCAATTCATATGCCTGCCTATCAATCATTTGATCAACAATGTGGTTTCGACAATGTACCTTTACTATGAATTTCAACCAAATTTGGTTTGCATCTATATGTTAAGGAGACTGCAGGTGAGTTTGATTTTGAAATTTTTGAATTCTTTAGAGGAGTTTTAATCCCATTTTCTACATGTATCTTAACTTCTGCCACTTCTGGAAATTAAGTTTTATATTGATGATACCTCAGATGAGTTTGATTTCCAAAATTCCACAACATCATTCACATTTGCAGGAGTTATGGCTAACTTGTCCAACTCACTTTGATTTCAGCAGACTGACTTGAAAAGAGGATTGATGGATGAAAACCAATTCAAAATGCGACCTATTATCTTGAACATGTTTCAGCATTCTACAGCATCATTTACAGGAGTTCTGGCCTCATTACTCACCTACCTGTTAACAGGGTTTTATAGAGTTTAATAAAATTAGGCATTCAGCTTTATCTTGAAAAGACTTCAAATAACTTTGATTGACATCATTTGCTGGGACTATGACAACTGATCACATATCTCCTCAGATTTCTGCAGCATAGCTTTACTACCTTTGGCTTAATATTAACAAGGCCCTAAATGAGTTAGATTTTCAGCATTCTGCATCATCATTTACAGCATACAGCAGTTATGAACCTTGATTGCAACTTTGATTTGGCAGTATAACTTATTGGTTTGCATCTGTATATTGATTAGACCTTCAATGAGTTTTTATTTCCAACATTTCCATACTGTTATGTGCAGGAATTGTTGATAGATCTATGCACCCTCTATTATAGGTCTTCCTTATTTTTTAAGGGAAATAATAGCTTATACGCAAGTATGACCTTCAAGTACCAAATCTAAAATTATGCGAGTTAAAATTTTAAAAAAAGTTTGTATTAACAAGTTAATTTGAAAGCAAAAGAAGTATAAAAATAAAATAAAAGCAGCTCGCCTTATGTAGCTCTATATTAAATAGAAAGCTCTTGTTCAAAATGTTTGGCACTGTGCATGTGTAGGATATCTTTGTCTTCTACCTGTAGTGTAAACATCATCACAGCCAAGCTGGATTTTGGAAATGAATTTGAAATACACTGATGAGGAAGAGAGTAGCTTGAGAATAATCAAGCCAAAGACACAAAGAGATGATTACAGCAGGTTATCACATCACACAGCAAGACCTGGCTGTTCATTTGTGCAAGCAGAAAGAGCAAGAGTTATATTTTCTGCATGCATACCATGTGAAACTGATATTTCAGTTGGAAGTAATGGCAGGAATTACATCTCAAACATAAAATCATAGAAGAATATAAACATAAAAAATGCTACAAAAAATGACTAAAATTGCATTGTTCTGTTTGAGTACAAAATGTTTGAGTGACTGTGGTGAAGACTCCCTGTTGATGTTGAAAAGTCCCTGCTATGAAATGAACAAGTCCCTGATCCACATGTATGATACATGTAGCACTGAGCATTACACTGTTTAGCCGCAACATTCAGTATCTAAGCTCAACACTGAAAATCATTAATAAAATTATTGTCAACTGTAATATGTTTCAAATAGTTCAAGTGTGAAATATTTTACATCATTTTTGAAGTATGAATCATTCCTCACTTTGATAATTTGGTTACAGGGTGGACCAAAGATGCATTGGTAACTTTGTGCGTTTCTAATGGTTTGCTGTTGTCAATAATACTGAAAGATGACATGACATACTGAAAGTGTGCTTGAAAATACTGGAAAGCATAGGCCTGTGTAGTGTTATGGTCTGTCCTAAAATTTGCTTTCCACAGGTTAACTTTACATGGATTTCAACCAGATTTATCTTAATGAGCTGACAAGAGTTGTTTAATTTTCTTTGCTTCATTAGGTTCATTGTCAGGTTAAAATATTCTTATTAAGCAAAGTGATTGCATATTTTACTCACTTTGGTTTTTGTAGAGGCTTATCAAGAGTTTAAAAGGAATTTTATTTACACATAAAATTGTTGAACTCTTACATGAGTTTGATTACTTTTATTGTTATGATCTATTATTGCTGAATCTTCAAGGAT
Organism: Unio delphinus; assembly: GCA_029339505.1. Classification (NCBI taxonomy): domain Eukaryota; kingdom Metazoa; phylum Mollusca; class Bivalvia; order Unionida; family Unionidae; genus Unio; species Unio delphinus. The sequence goes on from JAQISU010000155.1 coordinate 9,176,550, forward strand.
TCAAATAGAATTTATGTACAGATTAAACATTTTAAAATCTCCATTATTACATTTTGCAGTGCTATGACCAATTATTGCCCAAAGCTTACCCCTGTTTTCCACAAAGTTCATCAATTTAAGGCCACTGCTGAGCTTATTGCACCAAGTGAGGCCCTTTGTAATGTGCTTATTACTAGAATTGGATCTGCATTAAAATGTTTAATAATCAGTGTTGCATTGAAACAACCAGAAAAGATTTGAATCATCCACTATTACCTTCATTTTGACTAATGATAAGTTACATTAGCTAATTTAATAGCATAAACATTGTATACCCAGTTTTCGATATTCCTATACTGCCATTAAAAAACTGATTGAGTATTTTATGAATCTCCTTGAGTTAAACCTTCTTAATAATAAATAATTTACAATCCTAAGCTGTGTTTAGTTTGAAGGATTGTTTGTGCAGAATATGAACCTGGACAAGTAATTTCTCTTCATCATGAAAACTCTATTAGTAAAAATATATTCATTTTAGATACGTATTGTGCAGTCTGATGAAATGTACGCCGTTAACTTTTCTGTGGTTCCAGATCGAAATTACACATTTATGGTAAGTATTGGTTCCAAGATATATATTTTATTCCTTTAATAAAACAGCAGGAAGGGAAGCTGGATTTCATCAATTCTGTTTTAATCATCACACAAGCCATTTTATTAAAACACTGGGCTCAGCGTGACTGAGTGGTCTAAAGCGCTCTCCGTTATGGATCACTGCCATCTCACCTCTGTCTGCATGGGTTCTAGTTTCAGGTTCAGCCAATGTGGGTATGTGAGAAAGCTTGCCAGTAGCTTCTTGTGGGCAGGTGGTTCTTTCCAGGGATTTTCCCGGGTTCTTCCTCCACCATTAATACTGACCACCATGTATAGCCTATCGTGTGCTGAAAATGACATCAAATCCTACAACAACAGTTATTAAAACATAACAATAGACGAATTTGTCATTATGTCTGTAATTCAGACCTTAAATATGGATATTAGATTTGCAAAACATCAAAAGGTGTCCAGAACAGAAACTCCTCATAAAGCTAATTATGTATCATAACTTCCTGTCCCATAATGTGCAAAATGTAGAGATATAAAATAAATATACTTAATTTACTTTAAATCAGCATATTTAGTACTTCATAGAGAGGCCCAATTAAGTGGCTCACTGGTCTCAAGCACTCACCATTCTGGATCACTGCCATCTCACCTCTGTATGCATGAGTTTGAGTCTTGGCTAACATGGGTACATGCGACAGCTTACCAGTAGCTTCTCAGGATTCGGTGGTTCCTCATGGGGTTTTCCAGGGTTCTTCCTCCATTTGTTATACTGGCCGCCATGCATAGCCTATCATGTGCTGAAATATGGCAATAAACCTTTCAATAACAATAACTTCTTAGAGAGTGACATGTGTAAGGTAGAGAGTGACAGGTGTAAGGTAAAGTTGTTTGCATTTGCAACATGCACAGTGGAGAGAATGTTGGCATACTTCTATTCTACTTTCGCATACTGTGGCTGAAATTTCTTTTGACATTATATTTGTGGAAATGGTTTTTGATCTGATCACACAGCTTACAAACATGGCTACCATCCATGTGCTAGAAAAATCATTTAAAATTACAGTAAACTCTCAGTAGATCTGAAGTTATTAAATAAGAAAAATAGTTTGCCCGACTAGGCAATAGCAGCTTCTGAAAGTACAATATTAAATGAATTACCAAATACAACATACCAAAAAAAATAATATGGTTATTGGCTCTTTCCTTTACAATCTACCTTTGTAATAAAGGAAGTGGAAATGACCTAGCAGTATTTTTTTATAGGCACACATCTGAAGTAAAGGCAAGCTGTATACTTTAAACTCAAATTACACCCATTAATTTTACACCAAATTAAATGGAATTAAAAGTTTTTTTAACGATACTCAAGATTAACAAGCTATTTTTTAAATAGCCAGTTTAACCAGTGACGTAAACACGGAAAGTCCTTTTTTTAAATAAAAATCTACAATATGCAAAATATGAAACTGTAGAGTGTCACCTTCAAGCCTTAAGCCTTGTAAGCATTCATAAGCTCACTTGGGCAAGTCTTTTCCCATCAGAATATGTGCTTGTTTGATAAGAATGAAGGAAGATTTGCCACCAGAGACAACAGTTAGTAATTAATAAATTACTATTGTTTATTGTAACTGGAGAAAATAATAATTTGTGATTGTTTTTTTTTAAGTTATTATTATTATTATTATTATTATTATTATTATTATTATTATTATGTTATGTTATAATTATTATTCAAATTAATCAGACCCATTCTCTTTCTTTGCCCTCAGGTCAGAGCTGCAAATGACCATTTTAATGGAACAGTTAATACTCTAGAATATTTTTCACCAGCTGGACGTAAGTGTTTATGTCATCTTAGATTTGATACTGAGTTTAGACAGAGGCAGTATCTAGAATTAGGTTTTGCTACTTAAATCTTGTGTGCATGCTCTTTGAAAGACAGGCAATACATAGTATTTGCTTCATCTCTTCATTCCTGCATCAGTCCATCTGTCACCATATCCATGATACAACTGAGGCAGAGTTTTAAAAAACAAACAAAAAACAAGCAACAATATAATCAGGATTAAGTTCTAACATTTCTTGCCTATTTCCAACCAACTTTCATTGAGAATGGTGAAAATTTGTCACACACCAAAACTTGGGGGCTACATGACCAGCTTTTTAGTAGATTGATTGATCTGTCATAAATTCGCAAACTCGCTCTTGTTGCATTACATTGTCATCTATTTTATCCAGATGTGTAAAGTAGTGCATGATGAGATAATAATGTCACATGTCACTTCTGGTTTGCTATAACATACTTTCCATTTAGGCTTTTATTCCAAAATACTTTTGCACTATATTTATAACTCATATTTAGTATGTTGTTTTGGTGAAGGTGTTTCATACGCCAAACTGGGTTGAAGGTGAACAAGTTTAAACATTTATTGAATATTGCTGTTTACAGGACTTTAGCTTAAGTAACGAAAGTTGGTTTATTTTATAAACACCAAAGTGTTCTAATCACTATCATCTCTTTTGTTTTTATAAATTATTCATCCAAAAATAAGTTATAATATGTCATATTTTATCAATGAGGATTTTTAAAAAATTCTGTTCGATATTGTTGATCAGTATTTAAAAAATATTTTATAAGTACATCAAACAATTTAACAAGTTTTTCATATTAACAAAAATCAACAAAATAGAATTTATAGCAAATATCTCTACGTATCAGATAGCATTTTATTATGTGGATTATTTATGATTTTGTTTTCATGTTTATAATTATATTCTGTACATCATGAACACTGTTAATGGAGGTCAAAATAGCATTACCAATAAACCAGAACTGCATTTTTTCTGGATGTTTTAGCTTGATTGAGTCATATTGGGTTCCAAGGGTTGTTTTTTCTGTGGTGGATTTGGGAAATAAGCACCCACTTACCTTGGAAATCGGGGCCCCGAGTGGTCTAATGGGCTTTCCGTTACGGATCACTGCCATCTCACCTCTGTCTGCGTGGGTTCGAGTCTAATATTCGGCTAATGTAGTTATGTGAGAAAGCTTGCCAGTAGCTTCTCGTGGGTCGGTGGTTCTTTCTGGGAGTTTTCCTGGGTTCTTCCTCCACAAATAATATTGGCCACCCTGTATAGCCTATTGGGTGCTGAAAAATGGCGTAAACCCTAAAACAAACAAAAACAAAACCTTGGAAATCCCCCAGTTGCTTGTGTCTGATAGAGCCTCTGACAACCAAATCCAGCTCAAGGCCTTTATGAGTGGCTTAACTAAGCCTCAAAACTACATGCTTTGGGCTGATGGTGATCGTTAACCTTTGGTGGTCACACATCAAGGAGAAGGTAAACTTCAAACCTTCGCTGCCTTCTGACTATACCCTCTCGTGGGAAAGGCTTGGCAACTCCTGCGACGTCACTGGTGCCATAACATATCGGCTTGTCCTTTCCCTTGGATCCATCAGCTGCATGGACAACAACTGATTCTCCATATCATTCTGCACAGGCGTGCGCCCTGGAGAGGACACTCCAGCTTCTCTTCACAGCGTCAACACAAGAAGCAACAGTTGACCAGATATAAGTCATTGCTAGATTGGCATAGTCAGTTACCACGGGTTGATTCTGATGGTGGGAGAGACCAACAGGTCTAAATTGACAGGAACTGCCCTCCTCAAGGTGGGCAGCGCACTGAAAATCAGGTGCCGTCAAGCCACTTTTTCTATTTTGCTATGGTGTGTAGGGTTTAAATACATGAGTACCTGACAAAGCAGACTACAACTACTGCACCAAGAAATAACAAACAAAAACCTCAAATCCTCAAGCTAGGTACCTGGAATATCCGAACGATACTGACTAGATTTGAAGTCGATCTCCACGCATCAGTGATGTTCAAAAGACTTCAGTCATCAATGACGAACTTGCAAGACTGCAGGTCAACATTGTCACACTACAGGAGACATGGCAACCATATGCTGGGTCCTGCAGAGAAGAACTACACATTCTTCTGGCAAGAAAGAGCGCTTATGAGGCCAGAAAGATTGGTGTTGGATTCACAATCAGTAACTCTCTGCTGTGGATGATAGAAGCCTCCCAAAAAGGAAACAAAATACTGTTATCCCTCTGCCTCCACACCACAATTGGGCCTGAAATTCTATTTTGAATGTATTGTCACTTTGATAGTTGTGTTATGTGTCTTGCATGAACTTTGTGTTTGTAGTTTTTCAAAACATGCAACAGTAAATAAATAGAAGTTTATGTATGTCAGTCACTACAGTTATAGGTCAATGTTTTACATAAACCCCACAACATACATATCCTCTAATCAGCTTGAACAGTTTAAATTGCTAATTGCCTGCCAGCTTGTCATTGTTTTTTTAATGAGCATGTTTAGACCACTACACGTGTCATGCTAAAACTCCCATACCCCTGACATGGCCATATGTTGAAAAACATTATTTTCAGTAATTTTCAAAGTGAAACTTTAAATAAAACAAACACTTTAATATATGCCAGTAGCATGGAGCATTGCATAATTGTAAATAGTTCTGCTGGTGTAATTAAAAGGTAAAGAGATCAGATATAAACAAACAACAATTCATGTATTACTTAACTGGCTGACAATAGTTAGGTTGATATGTTGAGTCTTTTTAAAGATTGCTGTGGTGAAACCCATTGAGCTAATTTGCATTGGTAAAGTTCACAGAGTGGAACAGCCTAATTAATTTTAAATAAATAAATCAAAGAGATGCTAGATTTGTGTTGAAGTGCAAATGTTATTACACATCATTGCCATGAATGAGAATAGTTAAGCCATCTGCATTAATGTCAAATTTGTGAACAGTGGCAACTTCTCTTTGATTTGATTCCTTATATAAAAGGCAAAGTATGATTATTCAGGTCTCAGAATAGAGTTAAGTGTAATTAATTTTCTAATGTGATTCAAAAATCAGCAAATTCAAGCAAATATAAATTTGACAAAAGTCATTTCCTTATAAAATAGCAGCACCTCCTGTATGAAACTTTTGACTTGCTCAATTATTGAACATTCATTTATTATTGTTCATTACCTTAAACTTGTTCAAATACTAGCTGCTAATTCAAATATGCTTTTCAGGATGGTTTATTCAGCCATTAAATAGATTTATTGAAAGACAATGATAAGCACATGATCATGTTAACTCTGTAGATTTTGTTGATAAAATGTTAGCATTCTTACTGGACAGACTGGTGTTTGTATTGATTAATTGTAAATGCCCTATTGAACTTAAAAACATTATTTGCCCACTTCCCCCTTATAAATCTGGGTTGATTTTGGTAATTGTGTCATTACCACTTCTTGAATTAGGCTGGTCAATTTCATTGTTTAATTTTCATGAAATTTGTGAGGGTATGTATTTTAATGAGTACTGCACAATCATTGCAGAAATATATCACTGTGGCCCATATAGCATGCATCGCAGCCATGCTTTCAGTCTTAATCAAAGTGTATGCCAGAATCAATAAACTAGGTTACTGTATTTATTACAATGCTTTTAGCAAGAAAGTCATCTTATTATTGTAGTTTAATATGAAAGAAAATAATATTCTTTTTATTTTGTATGTCTTTTATTCCCTGTCACTGTTGGTAGTTAAGTGATTATGTAGGTACTAGAGATGCGTAGGTTGGTAGGTAGTTTCAATATATGTTAGTACAGTACTGCTAAAAGTTTGAATGAAAGATAAGTTATTGATAAAATATCTTTTATTAGAAAGAAGGCTAAGTTTGAATTTATTTCCAGCATGATAATATTTACAGTGGTTCCTGGAGCTGGAGACTAGTAAAAGTAGAAGGAGCTATGAAATAATTACTTACACTCTGGTTACCTAAATGTACTTAGGGTTTTTATTCTGATGAATTCATTTTATACATAATAACTGGTCACTTTAACCTCTTTTCCAGGATTTTTAATATTAACAGCAATAACATGATGTTTCTGCTTTACATTAGCCACCAATTTGTAATGAAACATATTTAAATGATATGCCCACGTCTTTTGTTTTTGGTTTTGATCCCCTCTTGCCTGTTTCTGTTATCGCATTGGTTATGGTATTTGTAAGTTTATAGCATTTATAAAGGTGCTATCCTCTTCTCACTAATATGATTGTCCTTGGATTTTGCTCTCAATATCAAGTCTCTTGCTGGATGTAGATGCACTTCAGTCATCTTGTTCAAGCTCTGGATCAAGAATGGACTCTGATGATGTGATTGAGCTTTCATTGTTTCTTCATGGATTGTGTATGGAGGGGAGGTATAGGGTACAAGTTAGTCAAGATAGGAAGGTGTGTCCTAAATTTGGAAAGGTTTACAAACTGTTTTGTCATCTTCAATCCTTAAATGTATCAATGCTCAGCACCAAAGTCTTGCAAGGTATTTGCTAGAGAGGCTTATGTTTGTCACACTTTATCTGCTAATGTATGTTGTTATGTTTTCAGCCCCTATCAACATTGAGACTCAAGGAATTCATGTGATTTCGGTTGAAAAATTTTCATCTCCCTCTCAGACATCATTCCAGATTGAAATCAATGATGGTTTCTTCATGGATACAATAAATGGAGCAACTACAATGAAAGGTCTCATTTGCTGCAAGGAATGCAAGAAAGGTGAGCTGATGATAATTCTCTCAAGCAGTACATTTTATAGGTTTTTTCAATGACTGGCTCCAGTTCCATAGACCTGTCTAACATCACCAATTTGTACTACCCATCTAAAAACTTAGTCTTTTCCGACACTTGTTTTTGCATTAATTCCCTCTATTAAAATAAAGTAATATGGACAATATTCTTTTGTGTACCAGGGCCCAGTTACATGAAATGAATTGCCAATATATCTTAGACATAATGACACTGTGATTTCATTCATAAGTGCTCTTAAAACCATTGTGACTACAAGAGCAGACTTGAAGACTTAATAACATCCTTAATTACTGTCAGCACGTTTTGGGGGGTAATTTATGGTGTTTGTTTTTGTAATCTAGTTGCCGTATGTTTTTTATCTAATACTATAAAGTACTTAGAGCTTAGAAATATTAGGCAATATTAATCTACTAGTCTACATTATTATTATTATTATTATTATTATTATTATTATTATTATTATTATTATTATTATTATTATAACTGTACATCTAGCCTTCTAAATATGGCTATACTGCAGAAATTACATGAAGAAATTATTAATGCTGAGTGCCGAAGTGAGGCAGCTGTTATTTTATGTGCATGTCAGTGTTCACATCGTAATTAGGTCACAATAATTTGTAAAATGTTTGCAGCAAATATATTATAATTTTTTCTTTTCATAACAAATAAGTAAAATAAACATCCAAGTACATTAACTGTATATAAATAATCACATCACTTTACAAAAAAAGTTGGCACATGATATTTAAAAAACAAAAAAATGACCTCCAAAGTTCCTGAAGACACACATTTGAATAATATTTGCAGTTTGAGTTCAAACCAGTGTAAAATCTTTTTTATTTGCACTTCGTTCATGTACAATTGAGGTATTAATGAAATGTAGACAAACAAGGTACTGTAAAATACATTTTCCAAGTAAAAAAACCAACATTTGTATTCTCATTTAAGCTTTGCAGAGCCACATCTTTCCAATTAGTGATCAAGTAAACTTGTATGTTAATAGTTAAATTGTAGCTAAATTGTGAATGGTAAAATGATCAAGTAAAAACCCAAGCTTGTGTTAGTGCACTTGTAGTTGATAAAGATTTTAAATTATACACCTAAATTCAAACACCTGAAGATGAACTCTTCCCTCTATATTTCCTTTGGACACAAATAGTTTCCCAACTGTAAATGCATGACTGTCCAATTTATCCATGTAGGAAGTATCTCTGAACTTTAAAACCTTCTTATCCTATTTGCCTATTTTCTTCAAATGCATATGTAAATGAATTTTGCTTCTTAAGCTTGCTAATCTTATAAACAGTGATAATGTCAGTGCTTTAATTAAGCCTCTTTTGTATATATGTTGATGAGCCAGCTGACTGCAGGTTGGACAGCTTTGATGTATATGATAGACAAGTCTGATTATGCACGAACATATACATGTTCACTTTTTGGTAATATGTCCAGTAGATATAAAAAAGTGGAACCAGACATCAAACGATTCTGCCAGTGTCACAGATGCATTCAAGAGTATTTACGAATGAGAACTACTCACATGATAGGGACTGTTGCAAGTGTGGATCCAAACCAAGGATTTCTCAGAACTGTGGCTGTGATCCTGCCAAACACCATGTGCGAGTGCATGTCATGCATGTCTGCAACCAAGATATTGTGGATTTAATTATACTCTTGCTGCTCAGTTATTTGGTCATAAGTTGGTATAATTTGTCATCACTATGGGAAAACAAATCAGTTTGCACCATTGGTGAAGCCCAGCATGACCTCTAAATAAACTTTTTTCTCATCATTAATCATACTCTTTAGAAAAATTAAATAAAACTATATCTGTTTTGTGAATGAGAAAAATATATGCATATGAAATTTCAGGAGCAGTGCAACGATTGTCATATGTTTCATGCACAATTTCTTACCCAAAATGATAATAAACCTTTTACATGTTATTTTTCGTATATTTAAAAAAGAATTTTTTGTTTTGTGTATGAGAAAAATGCATGCGTATGAAATCTCGGGAGCCACACTTCAATTGTTATATTTACTATATCTTGTAGCTAATTCCACTACCATGAAACCCTCAGAAATTAACAACATAAAGACATACACTCAAGCTCAGAAGTTCAACTTGAACCAATACAGACTTCCAGTGCCCCCAGCCAATTTGACTTCTGGAGAAACAGGTAAACTTACATGAGAGCTCATAGTACAATACATAATTCATATAGAATATGTTGTATGAATGAATGAATCAGTTAAAAATTCATGATGATAGAAACCTGTGTACCTATAAATACTCACATAAAGAAAGAGAACTGAACATCAAGAGAAAAAAATCAAAATAGGAAAGCATTGTACAGTACATATTTATCTTGGCATTTTACTGTTGTTAAATCTTCATTGTTTAGTTCAATTATTCTAAGAGAGGATGCACTTTTCAACAATATCTTTTATATCTCTGTGCTTGTATGAAGTTTTTGAAGCAAGTGCTGACCTACAGTCCGAATGAAAAGTCATTTAGTAATTGCTTACACATCAGTGAAAAGGATGAAATATTGACTAAACTAAAGTAATGCCAGATTTCTCCAAATCCTGAAATCAGTAGTTTCTTTCTCACATTAGAAAACCTTTTCATAATTCTTTCCTTTGCATTCAGTATGGCATATTTTTTTACAAGAATATATCTTTTTTGTGTAAAGCCATTTCAACCATTACTTTATGATGTTCACATATCTATTTGCATAAAGTAGATTTTGACCCATCTCTGCATATCATTGGAACAAATTTTAAAATCTAATAACCACTTGATATATTTTCTATTTACCCATTTTATATTTTCTGCTTTCAAAAATAACCAAATTTCACAGCAATAAGACAAAATTGGAGATAGAAGAGAATAAAATAAATGACTCATTATGATTATATTACATGAACATTGTAAACCATTAGATTTATTCAAAAGTGCATTCATCGCTTTGACACTTTTGACACTATAGTATCTGTATTACATTGAAATAAACTTCCGTTGATAAAAACAGGATCTATCCATTACAGTTGTCCTAAATGGCTATAAACAGCTCCATATTTTGAGAAAACATAACCTCTTAGGTTACAAAACATTATCTTTGGTTTACCAACATTTTCTATCTTATACAGTAACTCTTTTAGGATGCTTCTATACAATCTGTTGTCTCAGACGATATTGCCATATGATTTGCAAATAACAAAAAATATAAAGCCATATTTGGTTCTGAAAAAATGCCCATCTCTATGTTTCATAAAGTGTAAACCTAACCCTTCATGCTCTATCTTAAGGTAAGAAAATGTTCAGTGAATTCTATGCTTGTTGACAAATGACCTTCTCATGCACTAACTAGAATAGGTTATAGAGATGCAGAAAGACAGTCTTATTCAGATATCATGAGTTAAATTATTCGTTTTCCTTCCATTTTTTAACAGGATCAAAGACAAGAAGAAAGCGCAACATTTACAGTGTAACAGTATATCATGTGGGAATCGAGTCATGTGTCAACAAATCAGATAGTTATTTCTGTAATGGCCCTTTAAATCCAGGCACTTCATACAGGTAGTTTCCAAAAGTCTTCTGTAGACTTGATAATTAACGACTAACCTGTCCTCTGAGTATTAATATGTTTTTAACATGCAGTATAATGTGGTGTTACCAACATCTGACCATCCATCTGCAAAATGGACTTGATTATACTTTCTTCAGCATAGTTCTTTATGTGACAGAGTGCTGTAGTATACCACAAATAAACTGCAGTTCTTAAATCTCCACCTTCACCCAAATATTTGTGCTTCTGAAAATATATTTTTAGGTTGTCTTAGAATCTCTATGCACATTAAACAGTTATTGGAAATGCAAAAGGTCGTTTTTTTTTAAAATTTCTTCACGCTAATTATGGTCAAGTTTAAAATTGGTTATCAAATTTGCATTGTGATGCAAAAATACCATTTTACCAATATTTCAAAATTTGATTCTGGTTTATGTGTCCTTATTGGTTACTGCACCATGTATTTTGGCTGATGACTTTCAACGAGCACAGTATTAGGATTAGGATAGGATTACCTAGATTATTATATTGTGAGTAAAAATAGGTAAAAAATATTTAACCAACTGCTACTTAATTTATTTTTTGTTCAGTTTTAAACTACTATATAATATGACTGAATACCATATATCAAGAAATGTTTCATACACAGTTCTGCTGGTTGTAGACTAGAGGAGCTTTCCATTGTCCATCTTCCATCCAACCATTAGCCCAAGTTTCTTATCGATACTTGTGCTAAACTATTTACAGGATTGCCATGAATCTTAACACATACATTCATTCACAGTAAATCTGATCCTAAATAAAAATGGTCTTGTTATGGATATTTCTCTTGAATGGAAAATAATGAGGACATGGGGTGTACACTGCATGACTTCTTATGTTTATTTGGTCCTAATTTAAAATGGTGCCACTCTGACATACAGTATGGTGCCAGTCACATGTCATCTACAAAATCTTATTATTGCTACTTCTGAACAAAGTATCATATGGATGAGGAGTTTTCACTGCAGAACATCTAATGATGTCTAAATGAATCAAATTGACAACACAACTGATTTCTCATTCAGTATGACTGTCACAACAGCCATCTTGAAATTCTGTTTATAATAATAATAATAATAATAATAATAATCATAATAATCATAATAATGACTTTATTTAAAGAGGGTAACACAATTAGCTAAGAACTAATCTACCTTGAGGTCCTCATACAAAGGAATTTATTTATTTCAGCAGCATCTCAGAAGCCACTGAATATATTGGGTTTGAAAGATGGAAATAGAGTGGGCATTTCTAATCTCAACTGGAATACTATTCCAGAGCAAAGTTCCAGAGTATTGGAAACTTTTAAAAAATAATTCCTTATTTGGTTTGGGAATTTTATACTGTTTTGTAGACATTGATTGCAGGTGGGGTGTATTACCAGGTAGCCTATACTGGAATAGGCATTGTAAATATTCAGAAGCACTATTATTGGATATCCTGTACATAATTCGGCTTTTCGTAAACAGATTCGGTCTTTAGTAGGTAATATTTTTAACTTACCAGCTAAAATTTCCTTGCTTTCTTTCTGGTTTGATATGAGCCTAAATGCTCTTTATTGAAGCTTTTCCAGCTTTTGCTATGTTTTTATCATTTGAATTACCCCATACTGTATTACAGTAGTCTAAATAGGGTTGTATGTAACTGTTATAAAATAGTTTTTTGTGCCTTTCAGGGAGAAAATGTATTATCCTACTGAGAAGCCATAAACTTGAATTGACCTTTTTACTGATATGTTTGATATGATCAGTCCATGATAAGTTATTATCTACCAAAAACACCAAGTAGTCTGTCATGACAGACCATTTGCAAATTTGTATCCTTCCATGTCAGACATAGTTTATTGCTACCAAGATTTTTCCTTGTTGAGATAAGTAATATTTTCGTTTTACCAGTATTTACTACCATGCCATTACCTGTGCACCAGTTTTCCAGCTTGTTTAATGCATTCTGTAAAGAAATTTCGAGTTCATGCTTTGTGTTTTGGATGTCATATTGACATGAGGTTTTCACCATAAGACCTTTTATGATATCTAGTTGATCCTGAATGCAACTGGTGTTGTTTAAACTTCCAGTATCTGTGCAGCAGTGACCATAGTAATAATCTTTTACATGTAGCTACTATTGCTGAATAAATGGTCATGTCGGCATGGGATTTTTCACTAAGACTTTTTATAATAATGTTGTTGGTTATATATAATATGTATTATTTATAAGATGTAATGTATATATTAGGGATGGATGGGTGCCCAACCCAGCCCTTCAACCAACATCTGGTTCTGGATCAGGAGCCCTCCAACCCTCCTCTACTAACATAAAAAGTAGGTCATATTCACCTCCAGTCCTGTAAATAGAACACATTTTTGAGAAACAAATAATACATTCTGAATGATTAAAGGTTGCAGAGAAAATCTTCAAAGGCATGAAATATTCATTGTTTTTATTTAATACATGTGTGTAAATTAAAAGTGATTTCTCTGATAAAATGTAATCCTGTCCCATTTTTTTTAAAGTATACAATTAAAATTAATGAACACATACAGTCTGTTTGTCCACAATTCCAAACAGCATCATACCACTTGACATTTACTTGATGTTATGTATGAAGTCATTTTAAAATGAGCCAACAAGCTGCTAATGTAGACATATACTGATTGTTCAGACTTTCAAAGTAAAAATGGTTGGGTATTTGTGGTGTATGGTGACAAATTGTAATTTAAAAGAGAAACAGATTTTTTAAAATCATTTATTAATATCTAAATGAAAAAAAGCAAAGAAAATAGCGATCCACAGATTATTCTCTGTAAAACCCATTATGAAGAATTTTCTATTTATGCTTTGAAGCTCATTATAATTGCATTCTAGGCATATTATTATAGAGTGATCAAATTAAAACAAATCATTCTAAACTTTTAAAAAATTATATAGACATATGATTTAGGTAGTCATTGCAGTAAAAACAAAACAATAAAAAGGAGGGAGAGAAAATCAGTATTTAAAAATAAGTTGCCCAAAACACAAGTTCATTAAACTTTTGATCTTTAGATTTATAACAAAGAAATATGAATGACAAATATTCAGCAGAACATGTTAGAATGCTAAGTTATAAGATTAGGAGATACATTTCCGCCATGTATTATTTCAAAGCACTGTATTTAATTTTTATATAGTTTCATTGAAGAAATAGTGTCAGAATTATTTACAAAAAAATATAACTCAGATGTAGATGTATTTGTATTTTTATTGCAGCTTACAAAAGTTACAAAATGTAAGAAATCCTTTGAGATCAAACTTCTGCATTTAAATACACAGTATTATCAGAATTCTTTTCAATAATTATCACTCTTTGATTCTGTCCTTTTTTTAGTCAATAAATGACTATTTACCATATGTTGCGTGAACCACCTGAATGAAAGGTGTCTCCCATCGCTTCCATTACTCTTTGAAGTTTCCTGAAAATTATTATTAAAGAACCGACTTAGCATGACACTTTAGTTTGATAATTTGAAAGACAATAACTTAAATGTAATCATGCTTACTAGATCATTGTCTGGATTATATTCAGATGTGTGTGATCAGAAGTAATTCAGAAAGGATTAAAGATGTTAATGGATTACGGTTGGACTACTAATGAGCCCAAGCAAAATATAACAGTTAACATTACTTTTGGCAGGATCACTATGACTTCAGTGTTTGGATGCTTGCCAAACTTGGTACAATATATCAAGCCAAATTTAATAATGGATGGAAAAAGCGATTTCAGTGAATGAAATTAAGTTCAAAATGATCTGAATATGCACTGTGCCATTCCTGTAAAGTTGATTTTATAAAGAACCTTCCAAATAGACCAAGACAACACCAATCTTAGCAGTTCAGGCAGTCAGTCAGCAGCATGAAGCTATCTAGAGGCAGAAAACAATTTAATCTTTTTAGTGAACTCAGCTGACTTGAAATAACATTTCCACGTTCCAATGCAGTCACAGAAACAACATACAATATCTGAGGGAAGTGTATGTAGACTGTAGAGGAAACCTGGATCCAGTCATTATACATGATCTGAGTATTGAGATCAGAAATTATAAGGGCTGTAACAAATATAATCCAAGCAATGATCTACTAAGAAAGGCTAAAAATGTTTGTGTAATATATACAAATATGAACAACACATTATTGTGAAAAACATATGATGACATGTACATATTTTAAAACAGAAAAAAAGTAGTTTTCTTTTTCCATCATTTGCCTTTGCTAAAAATCTGCTCATTGAAAATCGTCCTGATTTGAAGTGAAAACAACCAACCATATTTTGCAAATATCCTGATCTGTTCTTAGCTTACCTCTCTGTTCTGCTGTGTGTATGCAATATGTGATCCTGGCACACATTATATAGGACCATTCTCTGTTAAATTATGGAATTTGACTTATTCTGGAAGACCATTGTCTGATAATTCATAGAAATTGACACACATTCTGGAAGACCATTATCTCCTAATTCATGGAATTTGACACACATTATATAAGACCATTGTCTGTTAATTCCTGGAATTTGACACACATTATGTAAGACCATTGTCTGGTAATTCATGGAATTTAACACACATTCTGGAAGACCATTGTCTGTTAATTCATGCAATTTGGCACACATTATATAAGACCATTGTCTGCATTATTAAGCAGGAAGTGACTGATGTGAAGGAGACATTTGATAAACTTTAAGGTGCTTGGTACACTGTGGAACATATTTCTGACAGCGGAACATATTTTGGGTATTGTGTTCATTAATTTATCTGCAGGTTTTAATATATTCAAAAATTATTGGAATCTCAAAAATGTTTGTGCAAGATGAATCCTGCATTTGTTGATGTTTGATGAAAAACAGACTTTGGTTAAAATCCCCAAACATCATATTCCACAAGTATGAAAAATGTAACAATGGGCATTTACTATAAGAAAAATATTTTTTCTTTCAGTATCATAACATTCGCCTGTACCAGTGGATACTGCACTTTGTCCAACAGTTATGGTCCCTTTATTACACTTGCAGGTAGTCTGTCTCTATCTCTCTCTTAGTCAAATAAGAAACAAATATTTTTTTTAGAAAAGTATTTGTGTAACCTTTGCTGAGTTAGACTTTTTAATAATGAAAGATGTAGAGAAGGGGGATGTGTATCATATGATATTATTACATAGCGATGGGTATTAATTTAATAAATAAAGTCTGAAAGTGCATCATTGCTATTGTTTGCATGCTTTGATTAAATGCTAAAAAGTGACAGGAGTTGTCAAAGAACCTTTTATAAATGGGGATGTAATTATATTTTGGCCATGCCTATTGGGTCTCCTGCAGGTATTAAGCTGGTCTCTTTTTTTCTTCTTTTATTTATTTGAATATTTATTATTTTCACAAAAATTAAAATCATTTTTGCATGTTCTTTGTTCTATTAATAAGTAGTATCGTGTCTATTAAACTTTTTGGTATTTAAAAAATGACGTGTATTTCAAACTGAAATCAGTATATATAATATATATGAAAACTAGTTACTGACATTATGAAATCAGTATATATAATATATATGAAAACTAGTTACTGACATTATGAAATCAGTATATATAATATATATGAAAACTAGTTACTGACATTATGAAATCAGTATATATAATATATATGAAAACTTGTTACTGACATTATGAAATCAGTATATATAATATATATGAAAACTAGTTACTGACATTATGAAATCAGTATATATAATATATATGAAAACTAGTTACTGACATTATGAAATCAGTATATATAATATATATGAAAACTAGTTACTGACATTATGAAATCAGTATATATAATATATATGAAAACTTGTTACTGACATTATGAAATCAGTATATATAATATATATGAAAACTTGTTACTGACATTATGAAATCAGTATATATAATATATATGAAAACTAGTTACTGACATTATGAAATCAGTATATATAATATATATGAAAACTAGTTACTGACATTATGAAATCAGTATATATAATATATATGAAAACTAGTTACTGACATTATGAAATCAGTATATATAATATATATGAAAACTAGTTACTGACATTATGAAATCAGTATATATAATATATATGAAAACTAGTTACTGACATTATGAAATCAGTATATATAATATATATGAAAACTAGTTACTGACATTATGAAATCAGTATATATAATATATATGAAAACTAGTTACTGAAATCAGTATATAAAATATATATGAAAACTAGTTACTGACATTATGAAATCAGTATATATAATATATATGAAAACTTGTTACTGACATTATGAAATCAGTATATATAATATATATGAAAACTAGTTACTGACATTATGAAATCAGTATATATAATATATATGAAAACTAGTTACTGACATTATGAAATCAGTATATATAATATATATGAAAACTAGTTACTGACATTATGAAATCAGTATATATAATATATATGAAAACTAGTTACTGAAATCAGTATATATAATATATATGAAAACTAGTTACTGACATTATGAAATCAGTATATATAATATATATGAAAACTTGTTACTGACATTATGAAATCAGTATATATAATATATATGAAAACTAGTTACTGACATTATGAAATCAGTAAATATAATATATATGAAAACTAGTTACTGACATTATGAAATCAGTATATATAATATATATGAAAACTAGTTACTGACATTATGTAATCAGTATATATAATATATATGAAAACTTGTTACTGACATTATGAAATCAGTATATATAATATATATGAAAACTAGTTACTGACATTATGAAATCAGTATATATAATATATATGAAAACTAGTTACTGACATTATGAAATCAGTGTATATAATATATATGAAAACTAGTTACTGACATTATGAAATCAGTATATATAATATATATGAAAACTTGTTACTGACATTATGAAATCAGTAAATATAATATATATGAAAACTAGTTACTGACATTATGTTAGCTAACACTTGGTGAGTAGCAGATTATGGGGACTTCTAGAATGTCAAACAGGCGCAAAGATTTTCTTTCTTCAAATGTAATTGTCTATGAAGTAATTAAAAGATATTAACCCCGTAATTGAAGCTGATTGAATCAATATATATAATATATATGAAAACTAGTTACTGACATTATGAAATCAGTAAATATAATATATATGAAAACTTGTTACTGACATTATGTTAGCTAACACTTGGTGAGTAGCAGATTATGGGGACTTCTAGAATGTCAAACAGGCACTAAGATTTTCTTTTTTCAAATGTAATTAAGTGTGCATGAAATAATTAGAAGATATTAACCCCCTAATTGAAGCTGTTAATTTTCAACTGAAACATTTGTTTCATTTCACTGTAAAGAAGATTAGAGATGTCCATGTATGCCTCCAAAAATCCTTGTATATGCCTAATCTTATTAATCCTTATACTGTTTGCAAAATACTACTTTCAAGCATTTGTTGTTATGCAAACAAATTCCATTATTTTTTTATTGAAAGGCACAGCTAATAAAATCCAATATTGATGCACTTCTTATCATAAAAAACAACACAGAATGACAAATCTTCACATAACAGGAGTCTAAATGCCTTGCTGGTTAGTCGTAATTACTCCCATATGCAGTTTCTTTGTTGCTTTTATCAGCGAACAGATTAAGGTATACACTGCCATACCGAAGTGACTCATTCGGTGCTACTGTGCATGCTGTCAAGCATCAAATATAATCTTCATGTTACTTTGTTAGCATTGCTTTGACTATATTTATTATATACTCCTTTTTTACTCTATTACCTTTACAGTGTCAAAATCGTGCAGTATTCTACAATACTGAACACATTAATATTACATGCACATGCATGACACATATGTCTAAAATAGTATAGTGTATTAGAAACTACTTTGCATACAAATCATGTATACTCTTGTAGTTGACTTTAGATTTCAATTTATTGGATTTGTTTGTAACTCTTTGTTTATGGAATGATTCAAGTTATGACCAAGGCTCTCTGGGGTATACACAAATAGGATTGAAAATCATACTGAGGGTAAGAGCTGTCCTATATCTATAAGATAAGTAAATAACTAACTTCATATGTGGAATAAAGTGCAACTGAAGGTTTTGGTGGAAAAGTAAGGGCCTCAGAGCCAACAAGAAATGATGACAAAGAATGTCTGATGTGTGAATGGATTGTCACACACTAGCTGCTTTGCAATTTTCTGTGTTAACTTGGTTGATACAATGTTTTGCATTTATGCTAGTGATAGATGCCATACAGGTCATAATATAGCTGGGGTCCCTACAAAGAGCATGCGAGTGACTAGGCATATAGTAGGTCTTTTTTAGCTGGTAATAAGAATGGCAAAATATATAATTACATTTTTACATCATGAATTTTCTCAAAATCTACTTTCTTAGTTATGCAAACCTGAAATTACATGAGGCTTGATTACATATTTAAAACCTAAACTGTAATTTCGACTAAATTCCAAATGCGATATATTCTTCTTACTGCACTCAAAATAAAATGAACGTGATAGTCCAGTGATACTTTCTGATAATTACAATGGAAAGAGTTCAGGCTTTTCCCACATTATGATTCCAAACATTCAATAAAAGAACAGAAAACCACATGCAATTGAGTCTAGACACATTTCGCATTGAGTAGAATCAATCACCAAAGAAAATCCTTTCATTCCAAACCAACTGGAAAATCTGTTACAATGTACATTCATTCACAATATGATTTGAAATTTCAAAACTGTTAAGCAGACTATAAGTGACAATTTTTTTATAAAGTAAAGTCGAGTATGTGACTAAGTTCAGATTTGAGTGGGCGGAATTATGTGCACATTAATTTTGTTGGTGTGTATTGATGAATCTGCGGTTGTATTTATTTTGGAACACATCATAAATTCAATTACTTTGTTTCTTGTAGCGTATTTTTTTATATAATTAAGCCCTAGTTTGAATATCAATGAGTATATAATAAAATGGTTGCTGCATTAATATGGGAAAATATTAACTCATTTTCTTGGTTGGATAATACACTCTCACAGGTTGTGCAGTATTCATCTGAATGAAACCCAAACAACTTTTGATTTTCATTATAATATTAATTACATCATTGTTTATGTGGTGAGAAATCCCAATATCTATATACCATACTTATATACAAAACTAAATTTCTAATGTAGAAATGTCATAAATGTGCATCAATGTGTAAAAGGTGATACCATTGCAAAATTCTTTCAAATAAAATTAATTGCACAGTTAACAGCAGGAAACATTAAGGTCAGTCAAGCAAGGGAATATTCCCAACAATTATATATTGAGTAATATTTATGATGATAAAAAATATTGTATTCTTTAGAGTTACTATGGATCTTAAATATACATACACTGTAACAAGCATTACTCATCTTGAGTAATTGTAACATATAAGCTTGAACATTTTATTAAAGAAGTTTCAGTGGCAAATTGTTTAACCCATTCTCATGGCTGAGATTCAGCAAATTATTGTATGTTATGTATTGCGTGCTATCAAAGAAAAGGAATTTATGAAAACAAAATGGGATATAATTAAAATATATTTTCTTGATAGGTACAAAAAATGTAACAACAAGCAAAACTTTTATTACTATTTTCAACAAAGTGAAACTGATGCATCTAATACAATATTATTCTTAAAAATCAATTATTTCAGTCAATAAATACCAGTCTCAGAATGAGCTTAATGAATTGTAAATTTATTTATTGGAAATCATTAGATATGAGATAAAAAGTAATCTATTGTTTGTGGATTTTGATCACCATTTGATGAGACCCAAGAAGAGGTAGAAAATAATTATTCCTAAAACATAATGTATTGGAAACGTCATGAGCAGAACATTTCATATGTCCCAGTCAATACATGCGCACAACACATGTTGATTATACTGATTCTAAATCACATTTAATATTGTGCACTGGACATTTCAACATTCTGAAGAGAAAACAGTTCACACAGATGAATTTATCTTAACTTCCAGTTTGTTTTTTAGTTGAATTATAGCTGATATTGCAATTAATTACATGGTTGTTTGTGAATTGATTTCAGTAATGTTATAGTTTCATTAGGAATACAAATTTTTATTTTTAGTGCGTGTGACTAAACTGTTGAAGGGAACTTTTTATCTGTATATGTCTGAGCCCCATATGTTCCTGATCATAATTTAAATCAAAAATATTGTCAAGAAAGTGAGAAAGACTACTGTATATAGTCACATAAAAGCCTGTTCGCGTATAAGCCAATCCCTCAAATAGAATAAGTTCAACTGTAAAAGTATATGACCGACCTGAGCATAAGATGACCCATAAGTCCAGCCATATTGAAAAATGTTGTTATTAACTGTATTAACTGGAAAAATTGAAAAATGACTGAAAATTCTTGAAAATGTCATTTTCATTCTTCCAACCATCTTAATCTGACACCAGTAATGAAATTGCTCTTTCTCTTGGGAAAAACTTTTAGTGTATGGATTAGAAGCTCCTCAAGAGTTACTGTTAGATCTGCAAATTTTTAATTTTTGGTCTGGAAAAGGTATGGTTAAGGTCTAGATTATTTTTAAATTTCTAGCAGGAAACCTTAATACAGGAGTTCCTGCATGTTCAGGTTAAGCATGTAATCTTGTCCTCGCTGATCCACATTAATAGTATATACTGGAATTCAACAAGGAAACTTAAACATTTTCAAGTTTTGAAGCTAACCTCCCTTCTTAGAAGCTTTATATTTTGTATAAATTATTCAGCTTATACATGAGTATAGATGGCAATTATCTGCCTGGAGTTATCTGCCAAGTCAAATTAAATACCTTTTAAAAAATGGTTCTAGCAGCTGCCTCATGTATCACAGCATTAAGAAGTTAGTATTAGGACTGGTTGGCCTGTGTCAGGATAATGTAATTGGGTGGAACATGATGCCACATGTCTTCGGCATGATACCTTGATATCACTACAAAACGTACACTGCAGACATCATAGCGATACGACTCAAATTTTTTTAAGCTACATTAAAAATTCAAACAAATACAAAGACACATACCATCTGTAAGAGTTCTGTGATCCTTACCTTCTCTCCGTAGAATCCATACCAAGCTCAGGGATGTAGAATAGGCCTCATTAGCCCTCCCATATATTGTAAGAGGTGACAACAAATGGAGGCAGGAACTATGATGGTTCAGTTATTAACATGCCGGACGCATGACAATGCTACAATTATATTTGCAAGGCACTTTACTCCAGTTGCCTCAACACTGAATAATTGTCTTCTTTTCCAGTGCTGTGCAATTTTATTGATATTTCCAAATTTCTCTGACCAAATTTCACATAAACAATGTATAAAATCATAGTAGGATGATGTTTCATATATTTAATGTATTTTCTTCATTACCAAGTTATTTGTCTTGTATATTTAATTTGTATGTTTGTTGGAATTTTACAATGATTAAATGTTATGCATATCTGTATTTTGTACTTGACTTTTATCCAAAATCAAATTAATGGTGTATTTTGCAAACAACATAATACATAGTTCATATTTCTATGTGAGTATAGATTACATATTCAGATTATTATTAACAGTAAACATATTTACTGAATTTGAGTTAAAGATACAGTCTTGATACAGTCTTGATTCTGACTTTAGACTTTTTAAGGTTGAAAATTTCTCATTAAGTTTCCAGAAAATGTTAACAGAGACATAGATAAAGTAGAGGAATATATAATCTTGTTTACCCAAAAAGTATTCATTCTTTGGCTTAACATCAATACAGAATCGATCTTTTTGTTGTGTAAAGTTTTTAATTTGGTTGGTTTTGTGTCTTTATTATTCATTGAAATTATAAAATGCTCAATAATCTTGTACTAAATATTAATTTGGAATTGCACTGTATAGTGAATTGCAGAGAAGGGCATTTTGGATTATATTATTGTGAGATATCAAAATAAAGTTATCACATCATCACATTCCAGGAATTTGACACATTAGAACATTTGAGCTTACAGGCACATCAACACATTCAGTAATGGAATTTATTTTGGAATACCACTGGAATTCAGTTGGAACTTCATACATTTGGGCTTTTGATATAACATTTTGGACTATTTGGGATTTAATTCACAATACTATAAGTTCTTTTTTAAATTTTCACTTTGTCCTCTAGGGAATTAAATTAAAAGTTTTACAAAACTTTTTTTTCCTTCTTATCTGTTGCCATAGAGTCATAACACAGTAAAGGGAGGGGAGGAAAGTTTTAAACATGAAGTAAAAGGTATGATGATTTGTAATGGCAACCAATTAAAACTGCTGATATAATTTTTATATTTTAATCATTCATAAGAGTACCTTATCAATTCTAAGTTGTTTACTTTATGCAGCTGATTTGAGTTGTGGAGTTAGCTCACATGGCTGTAAAGCCAATGAGTTTAAGTCCCTTCATTATCTATTTTGAATTTATAAACGTTTGTAGTTGTTTAACTGCTTCAGACAAAACCAGACTAACATGAAATGAATTATACAGAGAACATTTTTACACCAAAACTCTTTAAGTCTGTACAGATTTTTAGAATCAGCCAAATAAAATATGACTGCCATTAATAAACGTAAGCCTTGCACTGGCATTGTCTCATAAACTATTGAATAGAAACTGATATTTGTGAGGAAGAAACAAGGTTCAGTCAAGTAATGCCACTGCAGTCAAACATGGCTGTCCTAACTAAGTAAAGAAATCATACTAATGAGCTTCTTCTCACAGACTACTTAATTTACCAGCTTTTACCATAAGTGTCCTTTAATCAAGACCTTCAGATTTTGTGCAAATGATAAACTACCATTTTATGTTGTTATATTTATGTCTGTCATTAAATCATTCAGCACTGAGGTCAGTTGTTAGTTTTGGACATATGTTGCAGACATGCATTGTGGAATAAATTAGTGGCATGCATCAAAACTGTCACTCTGGCCAGTTTTGAAGACTAATATTACCTTAAAACAGCATATTTATGCCATAGAAGCAGAAACGTCTTTGAAACACCTACTCACTACACTTTTTTCTAGTTCCTGATAATACACCATTTCCTGTTGGAGCGATGGCTGGGGGTATTGTAGGTGGTGTGGCAGCGATAATTCTCATAGCAGTCATGTTGCTCTTGTTGCGAAGGAGAAGTAAAAAGTAAGTTTTATACATATTTATAGCTTATAGAAATATTCTGGATTAACCTAGTGTTTACAATTTTCACATCTGGTTCTTACCTTTAACTGATTATAGGAAATATAGTGAAACGATTTGAAAAAGAAAATATAGGCACCACAAAATGTTGTTATCTCTTGTATTGTTATGTATATCTTTGTTGTGTTTAACATTTGTTCAGGATTGTGATTGTCATGGTGATTTGTTAAGAACATATCACTAACTTCTGTCCATAATTGTGGATCATACTTTAAGATAATGATCATTTATTGGATTTGAATTCAAGCCCTTGGTTTTTCTCTTGGAAATTCTATTTTATACCATATATACTCCAATATAAGTTGCATAATTTACGAAAAAAAAAGGTCTTGAAGAATGAGACTTGGCTTATACATGGGCCAATGTCTAAACTCGATAGTTTTAGGTCTTTTTGTTGACTAATGTAATGACTGTAAATCTGTATACACAAAAAAAAATAACTAGACTGGTATATTGATGTGTAATTGCATTTGTATTCCATAATATTAGCATGATTACTGTAGTTTTGTAAAACGGAGTTTGTAAGGCATAAGTATGAACTTTTTAAAAGCCAAGTAGGGAGACTGAATGAAAGAAAATAGATATTGGGACCTAAAATCGGAAGGTTTTTTGTGGTGTTTTTAAAGCCTTGTTTTCACTAAATATTGGTCAACCTTCCTGGTCCAATATGCATGAAATTAAACAAAAACAAGACACCGTTTCTCCATGTGACGTGCCCTTTTTTTCCCCAGTATGTGCTCTATTTTCACGTGAAAGTTTACAGGTATGGTGTAAGGAAGCTTACATGAAAGCAAACAACAACTCAGCTTTTACGGTTTTAGCATAAGTTTCTAAGTATATTTCTGAAACTCCATTACTGTGTTTTGGAGACATTTAAGTTTAGTGCAATGGTGCCTATGATTTGACTCCAAGTGATATACACTTAATTCAGCACGTAATTGAACCGTATTATTGTTCATTGTGTTGTTATACTGGGATTACATTTTAATGAGTTAGGTATTTACACATTTAAAGTAAAGTAAAACCGTAATTACCGGTACACTGATATAAAATGTCCAATGCAATAATGCATAAACAAACAATAATTGAGTCGAAAGGGAGAGGTGGTGTTACAGCAACTCGCAATTGCTAAATTCTTGTCATCATTTGATCAAATTATACACAAATCTAAATTAGGCAAATTTTCAAACAAGTTTATACCATTCCTTTTTAATAACCATGCACACCAACCTCGAGATACGTATATCTGTATGTTTTTTTAAATATACGTTTGCCTAATTGAATGCATTTAGGACTTACTTCATGCATCTTGAGATGTCTCGTAGTTATGAGCCGGTCAGCTTATACGTGGGTCGTGCCATTTTTAGTGTTTATACCTGTTCAGTTGGGGAGGGGCAGCTTACATACGAATCGACTTATATGCGAGTATATACGGTACTTGATTTTTGTCTTCCTTGTAAGTAAGTTGTTGACTGTTATGTGACTTATATGTTTAACCTTATTTGCAAAATTAAGAATATTCTAGAAACAATTGTTTGACCCACATCCTGGTCATCTTATTGGGACTTAGGTTTTTATGTAAGGTTTGTGATCAACATGACATAGGTATTTAGAAAAAGGTGTGATCAACAAAATTATTTTATCCTGTTTCAGTTTATCAGTCTTTATGGTATCACTTTTAATTGTGTTCCGACATAATTTGAGAGCAATTATTTGTTTTAAATATTCATCAGGATTTCAAAGTGCTCATTGAAATTTTGGGCTAAATCATTACTTTGGAATAATTGTGAATTCTTTCAAATATTTTGGATTGTACTGTGATACAGCAAGACTATTCATGCATTCTTCATTCAAGAATATCGGTACATCTACAAATTTAAGATTAGAACATTCAGTAGTTTTGGACTTGAGGACATTTAAGATTATTTGGGATATAATTTATAGTGCAGTAATTTTTCACTTTGTAACTTTAAACTTTTCAATTATTTGTTAAATTATACAAACGTTGTTGCTTTTGCTGTTTTTCTTACCTAGTTTAGGACCATAGAGTTGTATGAGAATTTTGGACTCATCAGAGATATGAAATTCTTTAAAACATTTAAGAGAAATTAAAAATTGTCTTTAAATTTTCAGGATAAAATTGCTTTGGGTTAATTTGTAAGCCTGCATATGGTTTGAATAGGAAATGAACAAAAAGTAAAGTTAAGAAACCAGACTGAATTAGAGTTAAGAAAGCTTTAATTTTAGAGGAAGTTATGCAAATACAGAGGGAACAGAAAGAAATACAAAAGCAGCTCTGAGGTAGAAAAAGAAGAGTGAGATGCACAGAGAGAGAAGAAAGGAAAAGCAACTGAAATTGAAAGAATTAGAAATGACAGATGGAGCCCACTTTCCCGCTTTACACACAAGTTCAGGTTTTAATAATAAAATAATACATGTAATAATAATAATGTAGATCGAATATTGCGTCCGATCTTTAGAGGCTCTTAAGTGCTTTATCATGTTACATAACACATACAGATATGTACAATGACAAGATTGCAAAAACCAATCACCATGAAATTACGCAATAAAAACATACTGACAACAATTAAGGAAGCAAGAACTTAATTTCTGTTAGGATGAAAGACAGTGTTGTAATTTTTTAAGGGGAAAGACCAGAAAGCGAGTAGATGATGACGAATCTCCTGCTACTGACTTGACGAATATTAGCAAAATAAGAAAGCAGAGGTGAGAAATGTTTTATTATACATGTACACTTTTTAAAGATGGGTTGGGGTATAAGATGATAATAATCAGATAAGTCTTCAGAAAATATAGCACTACTAGTAAGTGACTTCTGTTTCCTTATATACATGTACAATGCTTGCCATGTGGCAAGTTCTTATACGATTGTTTGCACAAAAGAAACAAATCACCTTTAAATAACATTGCTAACAATCCCAGCACATGGTTAAGGCATAAAATTGCAACAATTTTATTTTATAAAAGTAATTTGCAGTTTTGTATAATCATCAGAAACATGATAATTATTTTCATTTAGTTCCAGACATCTCATAGAAAATGTGACATCAAGATTGAACTAGTATGAACTGAAATTTAAATTTGCCTATGTACACACTGATGGCTACCAATTATAATTCATCAAAATCATACCATTGCAACTGTGATTGCTGTGTTACAATGTTTCAAAATTACCTGATACATATTATTTCTCACCCATGCGACAATCTAATCTAGCAGTTTTGCTAACCTTATTTTTCTTGTTTCGAGTCTTGGCATCTCAACCCAGACATCTCAGCCAAGGTGTCAATGCACTCAGAACTACTTTTTTATTTTAAAAAACTTTTCTTCTGTGCCTCAGGTTGTTGTTTTAAAAACAAACAACCATAAATATATAACAAAAAACATAGTAACTTAAAGTCAATCCATCTTTAAGAACACACCATACTAAACATTTCTCGACAGAAATGTGCAGGCTGTTGAGCTTTTTTGCTAGTTAGTTTCACACAGCATGGTCAGTTTTATCTATATGCAGATGTAACTCAGTACATTTTCAGGTCATCGTCATTGAATGTAGCTAAAGTGATCTAACTAGTTTTATATACTTCTTATAAAAAAGTTATATACTGTTAGCTACATTTAATGACACTGACCTGAAAATTGACTGTGCTACAGATAGGATAAAATTCTCAATGATGTGTAGAATGAACTATGACAGAAAACACTGATCCATGCAGATATACTAGACCTATTCACTTTATAGCCTCGCGGAGAGACAAATAATATAACCCCTTGACTGGAATTTCCTTGTCATGGTCCAAAATCCCAACAAAGATTGTATCAATATCAGGAAAAAACAGGCTATACACACTACTATCCACACAAATCCCAACTATCTCAACAACTACAGAAAACTTAGCAACAGCCAGAAATGTGTTATGTCAAGTGATTTATTCTAATTTTGTTAAGCGTCTCCATTGTGCCCCAGTTGAATTAAAATATATACTTACAATTTTTATTGACAAATAATGTACTTACCAGCCAGAAGGAATCATTTAACATTAATCCATACTCAAATGTCACTGTAGCACTTGCCATATTTCCAAGACAGAAAAATAAATTTTCAAAGAATTCATGAACTTGAAAGATCAGCACAGTCATGGTATCCGCTAGGGTCCGTATTTGCATGGTCTTTCACACATTTGGGTGGATGATTTTTCATCAACATTAATTACAACACTAAAGTATGTCACAAACAGTTTCACCTTCAACAAAGAAAAAGAGAGTGATTTATGATAGTGACACAGATCTCAAATTACCCATGAGTAATCTAATTCAACATGTTAGTCTTCGTTACAGCTTGTACTAAGTATAATTACACTATTTATGCATACCCAACATCATTTCATTATTTACAATATAACTTTTCAAAATTGGAACTAATGAAAATGAAACATTTTCTTTTAATAAATATTAATTATTTATTGTTAATGTTATATAACATCAATAAATTAAATGTGATAATGACTCATTACTATGAGACATTTTATGTTGTTGTTATGTTCTTTTCTCACGCATATAAACTGTGTACTTTGGATGCAGTAGTCGTCACACCACAGCCCTCAGCATATTTGTATTCATACACCACATGTAAAAATTCGTATATGAACTATATTACACTACTGAAGAGTTGTTTTTTCTTTAAAGGAAAATATTGAGTGAGAAAAATAATCTACGTTGGGTTTGGACCAAGACTAAGAAATCCTAGATGCAGGGTACATTATGCGTCTGCCCACTCACCTAAGCTGCATGGGGAGACAAATAATGTAACCCCTTGACTAGGATTGCTCTGTATCTGTCCAAACCAAAACATAGATTATTTTTGTGTCATTATGACTTATTGAGTTAAGAAAATTGCATTAAATAAAATCCATGCAAATAGCACAAAGGCATAGCCTGGCCTGAACACTTGAATAATTTTGTGTTGAAACAATGACAAACAATTATGAAAATCTTTGTAATAGGTTTGTTGATTTTAATATTGTTGTTATATTCCCAGGCCCATCAATCTAGCTAACTTTGCAGAATATGTCGCAGACTATCACAAAGACAGCAACCTCAAGTTTTCTGAAGAGTATGATGTGAGTACTATAAAATAATAGTGATTGTGCTGTATTATCTGTTTATTGTGTGCACTGTTTATTATTTATTAGAGAGACATATAATTACTCATACCTCTAAACGGTCTTTGCATATATAAAAATATATCTAAAAAATGGATAAAGTATTTCAATGGTGATTGTGTTTGAAGGCACTGTCTTGTTTGCTTCATACATTCAGAAGTTCACCTAAAGACAGCAATATATTATTTGGAAGTTAATGATCTTTTTAAAGTAAATACCAAATATATCTTGAACAAATCAGACCATTTTCGTTTTAAAACATGCCTTAAGGCAGAGAATAATATTAATATTTACTTGCACCTTGGGTAAGGAAGAACTCAAATAATTTGGTATCATATGGCCAGAGGTCAAGGTCAAAATAACTGAAAGAAGGTAAAATATTTCTTTTCCAAATAGTAATATTGGTTTTGCACCAAAACCTGGACTAAACTTTGCAGTTCAGTGCATTAAGGATAGGGAAGAAGACTATTGATTTCCATTTGCTTCATTTCCAGGAACATCCTCCCCTATCACAGACCCATGTATATTCTTTCAACAGTTCAAACTAATGGCTTAATTAAGTGAAGAGGCTTTTTTTCTTTTGTGGAAAGGCATAGTAGAGAGTGTGGAAAACATCCAGATTCTGGCTTCTACTCCAAATTCTTTTCATGAACTGAAAAGGCAAATAGTTTTTTCCCATTATTTCCATCATATAGTGATTTGTTCAAGAAATAAGATTTCAAGGTGGAGACAATGCATCAGTCAGGAGCACCACAATGCACTGCAACTGGCCAGTCTCCATCAATCATCTGGATTCATGCATTCACAGGGTTGCATCTAGGATGTGCGATTGTGCAAATCCCCCACAATTCATGACTTCCCATAAAATAAATTTATCCTGTGGGAGCAAAATCATGCAAAAGATAAGAATTGTGTGCATTTTATTTTTAAGAATGCATAATTTTATTATACTTTTTGCTGTAAACTTCCCAGTTGTCATTCACAGCGAATATGTTGTACTTGTATAGTTGTAAATATATCACATATTTCTGTATGTCACGTGCTCAATTCTGATTGGTTGATAAAGTCAGAAGAGCAAGTGTGATACAGAGGAAGGCTTAAGGTGTCAATGAGTTAAATGGCAGAATCAGATCAAACTCTCTCTTTTTTATTTTTGTAACAGTAACAATTCTAATAACAGTCAGGGTGCAGAGGTATATGTTAATAGGCACAATAACAGCGAACAAACACTTCCTCAGGCTAATCCCATATTGGATGATGTTAGTGATTTGCTTAACTAATAGTCCATCTAATGCCAAGAAAAAAAAGTACTCTTTCAATTCAGACCCGAAATAAAATTGACCGTGGCTGGAAATGAATGAAAAATTTTAGATGCTTTGCAGATGGTGTGTAAAAACTGGCACAAAAATTCTTTTTACACTTGGAAATGCTAATTTCAGGACATCAATCCTTGACAGACATTTTGAATTACCAATTCACAAACAGGCTGTTCGGGGTTTGAAACTAAGTGAAAATCTTAAAACTATATGCATGGCAGCTATCATCAAGAAATCTGAATCAATCATTCATGCTATCAGATGCTTAGTACTTGGTGAAAGAGAATATTGCTTCTCTAAAATATGGTTCACTGTTGGATTTTCTTGACTGGCTGATTCACAGAATGCTCCAAGATTCTCTTCTGAAGGACTTTTCCCTCTTTTGATTGACAGTGACCTGTCTCAGTCATGTCCAAACCTATAAAAGTCATGTCAGCACCTTTTGATGTCCCTGTCCAATTTACATGGAACCACATTTGAACACCTCAACATCATTCTTATTGAAGCACATTTGGACACCTGTAAACATCAGCCATTTTGAGCTGGTTTTCTATGTGCCACCTTTGGGGCATACCCCTTTTTAGATAATGCACTTGTTTATGTGAATGACCATTACGTCAGATCACATGGTGGTTGTTTAAGTTCTGCATGTAATCTGCTATTTAAAGTAAATATGTCAGATTCTCCTCGCTCCAAAATGGAGGCTGCAAATTTCATTCAGTACTTACTTGAGTTTTCACAATTAGACTCACAGCTATGAAAGCTTCAATAACTTAGGCAAAGGCTCAGATATTGATGTAGGCAGAAATTAGTTTTTATAAATTATCAAATTCAGATGATTTAGTCATGTATATGCTGAAAAAGAAATTGTAAATTTCGAGTTTGCGAAATGGCAGCTACAGTTGGTCACATAACTTTACTGACTTGACAGTGATCTAGTTCTCTCATGATTTTAAAGCACATTAAAATTTCTTCCTGAAAAATAAATGTACACCTGTAACCATCAGATTTTGCTCTGAAATCTTTGTAGTTATAATAGATATAAACTGATTCAAATTTGATGTTGAATGTAACATATACTGCACTGCAATAACAGTTAACAGGAAGGCCCATCTGTATTTAGTCAAATAGGGTTCAGGTGTTCTATTTATAGCATACTGCACTAGATACTGGTTACTTTTGTAACTGTATATAAACTGCCTATAAATCCATACACTCCTAGGTAAAGGTCATCTTGGGACTAAATATATGTGTGGATGAATATATTACCAGCCTTGGGAAGGTATGCGTTCCCTCAGACATGATCTCACTTCACATCCATGAACCTCACTCCTTTCTAATATACTCCAGTGCATCAGATTTCGGACAGGGTGCTAATCTGAAGCCAGTGGGAGTAATGTTTCAGATGTTTTGGTCACAGGAAGTGCAACTCTTCTTATTCATATAAGATCTCGGCTTCTTTGTTTATCCTGGTAGACCCATGTGGCCCCAATTGTAATAGCTCAGTGACCTAATCAACCTGTTGGTAGATGAGTGCAGAAGATTACAGCAGAGGAGAGATATGCTGTTGCAGCACATTTTGTCCATCCTGCACAACAGCCCACAGATTCTGTATCATCACACTTGGCTCATTTCATGCAATCAGTTATCTTTAATCAGTTTTCAAGCGAGGCTGTGGACTGCTTCATCCAGGCTATATAGCAGTCTGCTTCCAGGGTTTATGATGCAAAGTTGATTAATTGATTGAGTAGAAAAAAATTGATTTTAGCTGCTTCCCATGGAGCATAGTGACCTCTCCCTCCCAAAAAGAACTATACATTTCAGAAGTCAATCACCATTATAAACAGTGACTTACGTAGAAAGAAAAGGACACAATAATGCACCAAATAATACTGTATCCAGAATTCTCAGTAATTCTCTGTATGTGAAATTAAGACTGCAGATAAAGCAAGAGCGACATCTCCACAGATATAATAATATAATAAGCTGTTATTACGTTGCTTCTCAAATTAACTAAACATTTTGATTAATCCAGTGAGTATATATTTTTCTTTAAGAATATCTTTGTTAAGCATTGTACCATTCCTTAAAAGTTAGATTATAAGATATACAAGACCACATACAAGGTATTTTGTACATTTAAGGTTTGTTATATGTGTGTCTTGGTGCAAACTTTTTATAATTTGATTCCCACTATGAACAATAGCTGTTTTCCCTCATTATAGAATTGTTTTGGGAGCAATTAAAGTGAATGCTTTTGAACAATGTGAATTTATAATGCGGTATATTCTAGCTGTACTGTGTGCATTATTAATTAACTAATACATTGGGTATTTAATGATTGAAAACCATATTAAACCTGTTTCATTGTTAACCTGAGTGAAATTGATTGATTGTATAGCTTGAACTAAACAATTTGATTGGAATCCAAGTCCTTATCATTAGTGAGTCCACAGTATCATGTATGAAGTTTTATAATCAAAGACCCTATTTTCGTGTTTTATGATCTTTTTTTGTCTCTTTTGAAGGACCTGAAGACTCTGAGTCCAAGTCATTCCCATGAAGCGGCAGACATGGAGGAAAACCGTCTAAAGAACCGCTTCATTAACATCCTGCCATGTAAGTTTTGATTTATTCTAGTAGCTTGACATGTTCTCTATAATAATAATAATAATAATAATAATAATAATAATAATAATAATAATAATAATTATAATAATAACAATAATAATAATAATGAGGACTTTGTATAGCGCCTAATCTTTAGAAACTCTAAGAGCTTTACAGCATCTATAATGCTATGACTACAAAAAACAAAATATCATGAAATTAGAACACATAAAAAAACTCAAATATTCAAGGTAGGAAACATTATTAGGTCTTTAAGTTTGTTCTTGCAGTCGATAAAGGTGAGTTTTAAGAGTAATCTTGAAAGGGGTCCTTGTGTTTTTGTGTCTAATTTCAATGGACAATTCATTCCAGGTTACTGGGCCTTGGTATGCAGAAGAACATTGTGTATTTGATTTTGCTTTTATAGTGGGAATAATGAGTGTATGATTGTGAGAAGAGGAGCGTAAGTATCTTGCTGGTGTTTTCACATGGGTGATGTCAGATAGGTATGTTTGGCTGGAGTCCATCATTGAAACGTAGAACAGAGAAAAAAAAATTTATTTGATTCTGGATCGAATGGATAGTCAGTGTAGGGTACAGGGCAGCAGTGATGTGTTCTCTGATCGTGATGCTCTAAGGTTGATCTGAGCCACTGTTTTAAAGTTTCTGGAGTAGATATTGAGACGAACCAGCCAGAATTGAGTTACAGTAGTCCAGTCTTGAAAGTGTTTTAATGGCATCAACTGACTGTGTGAATTTAATGTGGGTGTTGCTGATATTTATTGTTTGACGTAAATGATGTGAATGAGTAAAGTCTTTGTGTTGTGATCACAATGACCTCAGTTTTATCATCATTCATCTGCAGCTTGTTATATGTCATCCATGATTTCGCATCAGAATTGCACCTCTCTACTCCTTGGATGGTAGCATCAACTGCAGCTGGCTGGCTAGATTTGTATATTTGAGTGTCATCAGCATACAATTGGTGAGACACGCGATGATTATCTATGACACTTGAGAGTGGCTGAGTGTATAGAATGAAGAGAATAGGTCGTCCATGAACAGACCCCTCTGGAACACCACAAGATAGATCAACTGGGTTGGAGTGTATTCCATTTACAGATCTAATCTGTGTCCTGTTGACTCAGTAGAACTTGAACCACAGTAAGGCTGCATTGGGATTACCAAATACATGCTAGAGATGGTGAAGTAATATATCATAATCTATTGTGTCAAATTCTGCAGACAAATCAAGTAGTATGATGACTGTAATCTTTCCGCTATTCAACGTAGAGATAATGTCATTAACTACTTTCAGAAGAGTAGTTTTAGTACTGTGGCAAGGGTGACTGTTCATTGCTAAATAGACTGTTTGAATTCAGATGATACAAGTTGGGTTACAACAACGTTTTCTTAGATTTTGTATATGTCATTGAACGGGAGATTATGAACTGGGCGGTAGATCTTTATATTGTTATGGTCATGCGGTGGTTTCTAAAGCAGAGGCTTTACAAAGGCAGTTTTGATCAATTATGGGAATTCCCCGCATGAGAGCAAGAGAGGTATTAATAACATCGGTTAGTGAATGCAATATTGGATCTAAGCACTTAAGCAGCAGTGCTGTTGGAATTGGATCAAGTTCACATGACTTTTGTGTACTCTTCATCACGATTGTCCATACTAAATCTATAGAGACACGTTCAGATGCTGCTAATGGCTGTTGCTGAAATTCTGTATCACAACTGTATGGTGACAATGAGTCAATTGAAATTGTGTTGTCAAGCTTATCTCTAATGGTTTGTACCTTGTCACAGAAGAAATTTCCAAACAGGTCCAGAAGGTCTACTAGAGAGAAGGCAGTTGGAAGTGGTGTACATTTGTTCCTTGACGTAGTTTGTTAGTAATCTCGAAGAGCTACTTGCAGCTGGAGTTCTGCATGATCTTTGTATTTTTGTGGGATAATATGGCTAAATGGACTATGTTTGTGACATTCTTCTTAGCGGCTATAGTGTGCAATATACGCATGAATACCGAATTTGAGCCAATCTCATTGTCATATGGCAAATTTTGAAATGTGGGTAAATCTCTCTTTCTTTCTCTTCCCCTCCCCCTTCTCTCTCTCTCTCCTCTCTCTCTCTCTCTCTCTCTCTCTCTCTCTCTCTCTCTCTCTCTCTCTCTCTCTCTCTCTCTCTCTCTCTCTCTCTCTCTCTCGTTCTCTCTCTCGGCAATAATGCCTGGCAGAAGACATGTCATGTTAGAAAACACTACATTTTTTTTACTTGTTGAAAACCTTGTTATACAAGTTGACTTTCAGTAATCTTTTGATCTCTCTCTCTCTCTCTCTCTCTCTCTCATCTCTCTCACTCTCTCTCTCTCTCTCTCTCAGCAATAATGCCTGCCATAAGACATGTCATAAAAAATAGACTTTTTTTACTTGAAAACCTTGTTACACAAGTTGACTTTCAGTAATCTTTTGATCTCTCTCTCTCTCTCTCTCTCTCTCTCTCTCTCTCTGTCTCTCTCTCTCTCTCTCTCTCTCTCTCTCTCTCTCTCTCTCTCTCTCTCTCTCTCTGTCTCTCTATCTCTCTCTCTCTACCTCTCTCTCTCTGAGAAAACATGTCATGTTAAAAAAACTAGATTTTTGACTTTGGGTAATCTTAAGATATCTCTCTCTATCTCTCTCTCTTCAGCAATAATGCCTGCCAGAAGAAATGTCATGTTAAAAATTAACTAGATTTTATTCTTACTTGAAAATCTTGTGACACAAGTTGACTGTCAGTAATCTATTGAAGAAACAGATCTTTCTTTTCATCATGATATATGCCTGTAACCTGTATCAACATTAAACAGTTATTATCCTTTTTTCTCATGGACAGGTAGTACCATGCGTCAATTTATTCAGATAATTTTTGTATAATTAAAAAAAGCAACTAAAAGGTAAAGGATCACAGAGAAACATAATACAGATTTCTTAACTGATTGACAGTAGCTAGTGTGAATTTATTTGCAGTGCTCTTCATGCTCTTCTCTGTGAGAGTCCTTTTGACTTTATGAAATGCAATAGCAAGGAGGAGCATTTTATTATTTGCACATACTGTAAATGCCATATCCACTACAGCCATTCAACATTTTTACACCACCCAGTCTCTATTGAATTGCAAAGATGTAAACTAATAATACTTCAGATCTGTTCTCCCTCCCTTGAACCATGACAGCAGTGGAGTCTGCATCTAATTAAAACTTAATCTATTGTAATATGGATTTTAAGGGACCAACCATTTTATCTCTTAAGGGTGGTTGAGGATTTTCTTTCCACAGAATTTTGTTGTTCTTTTATCTTTAACTTTTTCCTACTGTTATGAAGGATTGAATGTGTTTTTCCCTTCAAACAGAGCAAAAATATGTTTTAAAAAACTAATTTAGGGGCCAGAAATTTATTTTATTATGACAACAACCTTAGCCACCATCTCCCAGTTAAATGGTCAGTCTCTAAATACAGAAATTGATTTTTATTTTATTTCATGTTTTGTGTTACGTTGTGATGTAGACACTTGTGTGGGTGTGGTGATAATATTTGACTGCTAAGTCTACCAACTTTTATTGAGATCGACATTCCAGTTATTTTCTTATGGTTTATATGAGTAGATAACTTATTTTTAAGTGTGCAATGTCGCATTTTAAGGGCATGTGCCCAGACTACAAATTGAACAACAAAGCACACTTTTTAGTCTAAAAGAACATGAAAACTTTGCTGCCTGAAAGGTTATGGTTGTGAATATAATAAAATAACAATTTTATCCACCACCACAAGGTTTGAGTCTCACAATGTCTCTCAGTTTCGCATTAATCACATTTATGTTGTTGATATGGAAACACCCCTATTGTTGTGCATCATGGAAACATCTCTCATCATACAAAGGGACTGGAGCAGTTAATTAGTTAAGCATTGCCTCACAGTGTAAAGGTCAAAGATTTTATTACCTCACAGGCCAGCTGTTTGTTTTATTTTTTAATCCAGAAAAGTACTGATACACCCTCTATCAGTGATGGATGTATTAAATATTATTATATTGTATATTTTACAATAAAACGTTTGGCATTGAAGCTTTAAAATGAATTGTTTAAAGGAAAGCAGATTCTAAATTGTAATTATTTAGTTTTATCCTCCCATTTCTTTCTAATAACACTAAAAACAAACCTCAAAAGTTTATTCCTTATTTTGGGTGCCCTGGGTGGTCTTAAGCACACTCTATAATGGATCATTGCCATCTCACCTCTGTCTGCGTGGGTTTGATTCTTGGATTTGGTCAATGTGGGCATGTGAGAAAGCTTGCCAGTAACTTCGGTTGATGCTTCTTTCCTGGGTTTTCAGGGTTCTTCCTCCACCATTAATTCTGGCCATATTGTAAAGCCTATCTTGTGCTGAAAATGGCATTAAACCCTTCAACAATAACAACAACAACAGCAACAATTCAGAAATGTATGCATTGATGAGTTGATATTTTGTAGCTTCATTAAATTAATAATAATATTTACCATGCAGTTTTGAACCTTTCTGAATTATAAACTGTGAATTTGGATTGTCAGAAAATATGTTTATATGAACTGGATTCATTTATTTTGTTTAATAAAATGATCTTATAATGATGATAACATAGCATAAAGTGATTATTCTTTTTTTTCTCCACATGTCCTTGAAGGAATCTAGTTCATCATTTGAATTGTGCCATAATATATAAGGCAGTTCATTATTAGCTTAAACATGTTTATTTGATGTTGTATATTTGAATCTATTTAATTGTTACATTAATTTTCATGGTGATAGTTTTGAGACTCGCTTAATTTACATAATTTTTGTTCATTCATATACACTGTGTTTGGTGTTTTCAATTGATATAAAATCCAGTCAGTTTCTATTGTATTACATTCACATTTGCTAGATAAGACTCAATGAGTACCATAATCACTAGAATACAAGGGCATGTAAAGAATCATTATTTCTTAATAAATAAGTAAAGAACACAAACTTGAAACATAATATCATAATCAGTTGTATATTTAAACTATCTGCAAAATAATGACCTGATATGGTTTTGTACCCATTTGCTATTCTTGTGTTACAGTTGACCACACCCGTGTTAAGTTGCGGCCAATTGATGATGTATCTGGATCTGACTACATCAATGCCAACTATCTCCCTGTAGGTGCCCATTGCTCTCTCTCTCTCTCTCTCTCTCTCTCTCTCTCTCTCTCTCTCTCTCTCTCTCTCTCTCTCTCTCTCTCTCTGCATATACTGTCTTAAAAATGTATGTTTCTTCAGACATCCTTGTTCCTGGTTAGTTATTATTTTCCCCAAAATCTATCCAACCTTTGCACAGATTCTAACCAGTTCTTTTATACATTTAACCTATATTTGTAGTAATATGAGTTTTATGCAAATTATTCATACCCAGATTTAAATCTTATCATTATTTTTAACTTCACACAAATATTTTGTATTCTACAGTGCAAATGTTGGTTCTTTGACTTTGAGATGTTATGCCTGGACCACATCTATGTTATGTCATAACATATTGCAAATTTGATTTTGGCTCTGTAAGTTTTTGAAGGACTTAATGGATTCAACCAGTAGGCATGAGACTTTCATTAAAGTCTTAGTGAAGCTAAGAGTCTCACCATTTTCCAAAACAATATAGCAAAGTTATGGCCCATGTTTGACCTTGTCCTGCTATTTAATTTTAGCTCAGTAACATTTGAAACATTTCATGGATTCATTCCGAATTTGGCATGAAGATTTACATTTTGAAGATATGACCAAACAGAATGGGTTCAGTTTTTAGGATTCTTAAAATAAATTAAATAGACGTGCGGTCCATCTTTTACTTTGTACTTTGCCCTTAAATGGAAGGACTTCATAGATGCAAGCCAACAGTTTGGTATGAACCTTTTTATACAAAGGAGACATCTGTCAAGTTTGGATTTAAAAACTTTCCAATAAAATAAAACAGAGTTGTGGCCATTGAGAATGTCTTTCATCTGCATAAAAAACAATTCTGTTCAGTTCAAGGACATCATGCACTGAAACTTAGTCTGGTTAGTCTGGTTTGAGGTAAGTACTTATTTCAGCATTTTGTTCCTGTCCTCTTTTACCTTGCTAGAACTAAGGTCTGCATAGGTCTGCATTAGTGTTGTAATGAT
Source organism: Unio delphinus (assembly GCA_029339505.1). Lineage (NCBI taxonomy): Eukaryota > Metazoa > Mollusca > Bivalvia > Unionida > Unionidae > Unio > Unio delphinus. The sequence goes on from JAQISU010000155.1 coordinate 9,216,038, forward strand.
ACAAGATATTTCCTGCAAATATTTACATTTTATGTCCTTGCAATATATTCTACTACAGTAAGCAATTTGAATTGGTCTCAAATTAGAATGGCATTTTTAGTGTTAGGAAAACTATAAACTGATGACCTACATGAATACATGTGAACATCCAGGTTCAGATTGTTTTCCTCCTGAGATGTCTCCTATCCCTACCATCACTCGCTGATATTTTCTGTGTAAACAAATTATTGATGAAAACTGGAGATATTTATAGTGATACTGACTGTACACACATGACTATGAACTGGCTTAAATAAGCGAGTCAAGACTTCAGTTGCTAATTTCAAGTACTATAAAACATTTAACATCCCTTTGATTCTGTTGGCAGGGTCAGCTTGCTTCAGTGTTTCATGTAAGTCTACATGGATTATCCTATGTATGATTATAAGTAATTCTAAATGGATTAGAGAAATCATTTGAATATGGCTGGATTACTTAAGAGCTGAGGCAGCATAAAACAACATTACTTTGATTCTGTCCATGAAGTATGTTCAGATTCAATGCTTAAAGTTATTGATACAGATTAGAGCTTATATTGTATGTGATCAAAGATAATTCAGACAAGATTAAAGCTGTTAAGAGATTAATGGTTGAGTTACTGAAGAGCTCAAGTGACATAAAACAAGGTTGGTTTGGCTTGAGTTTGTAAATTTGGTCAAGATGTCAAAGCATTCATCCCACAAATCTAAAACTCCATAACGGAAGCAACCGAAATATCGCATAAACTCGATGGATGGAAACAGATTTTCAGTGGCTGATATCAAGTTCAAATGACAAAGTATGCATACTGTCCATCCAGTAAAGCTGCTTTTCAAATCTGCTACAGTGGCACGAATGACATTATGCATGATGCAAAACCCTTCTCATTAAAGCATATTTATGCACAAGATAATAGCACTGAATTGTATGAAAAATGATTTAATACAGGCATGGTAAGGAATATAGGATACTTGACTAAATGCGGTTATTCTCTCTCTCTCTCTCTCTCTCTCTCTCTCTCTCTCTCTCTCTCTCTCTCTCTCTCTCTTTTATTATTATATTTAAGAATTGTAAATGAAATATATTTAACAGGCATGACCTTTACGTTAATAGTATAATTTATGAGTGTCCGATCGGTAAATGTATTAAGTGTTTGATGAAGTTTAATGACCAAAAAAACGAATTGATTGGATCCGGGATATTGTTCTGTTTCTCTACACAGCTAATAGCCGAGACAAAGGTAGACATAATAGAAACCAAATAGTGCTTTTTCTCACAAGACATGAAATTACAATTGCCAAACTGGTACATGGAGAAGAGAGAAAACAAATAGTGCTGTTCAATTTTCAAATGGTCATACCAAAGACTTACAAAAATGGTACTAACAGCTGCCTTGCATGATGCTCAGCATTAAGAGGTTAGTGTTAGGACTGGTCGGCCTAGTGTCAAGATAATGTGACTGGGTGGGACATAATGCTACATGTCTGCGGCATGATGCCCCAGTGCTTGACATCAGTATAAACTGCCTCACTGCAGACAGCGTAGTGATATGACTGAAAAATTGTTAAAGCTATGTTAAAAATCCTAATCAAACAAACAAACATAACCAACTGCACCTGTAAGTTTGCATGGGACATGTAGAAAGAGCACTTTTACCAAAGTGGACAATTTTATTTATCCCAGTTATTAATGTTGTAAGTTCCAAACCTGTACTGGAATATCCTCAGCATAAAATGTGACCTGGAAGAATCTGTGCACCTCCTTGAATTTGTTGGCAAAGATTCTGATGCACTGTTCCCACGAATGGCAATAATTCTGCCTCATATATTGCAACCTGCATAACTGAAGGGATGGGAGTTGTCTTCCCTAGTGCTGCATTGTTGTCCATGACAGGGACATCCAGCAGCAATGAGTCTGGCAGAGGACAACTCTCCAATAATGTCACGTTATAATTGCCATTGCTGGTGGCCAAGAGGGTTAACTTGACTGTAACAGCACAGCAACAGGAAGATTAACAGAAAGTCTGTATTCATGATATGGAAAACCATTAGATTCAAATCCTGCACAAATCCATAAGAAAAGTTTGATGCAGAGACTCAAATCCCATTGCCTGTACCTGTGAAAAGCTAGTGATGTGAAACCCTACATTCATTGTCCGTACTTTTGAAAAACAGGAGAACAGACTGATCACCTTTTTATTATATATGATGCAATGTTATATCAGATTATCTAATGTGGTAGGCTCTTTGAATTCAGCTGGCAAAAGCCCCATGAAGACAGCAAGTAAGAGGCTAATAACAATCTCTTGAAAAATTCCCTGTCTGCCTCTCAATTTCAAAGTACATCTACAACATCTCTATACCTGTTTAAGGTAATGACTAAGCCTTTTAATCTAACATTACATCATCTTACCACACCACAAATTCCATCCTAAACTCATTCAGCCCCAGCGTTGTTAACAACATTTCTGCTGCTCATCACCAGTAGCACTAACCTGTGTCTAGCTGTGTGTGCCCCATTTGTAAATATGCACAAGCATTCACTCTTACCTTATTTTCTCTTCTTATGTTCAATAAACATCCATGAAGTTTTCACCAATTATTCCAACTGACTTTGTATACACAGTGAAGTATTTTTTTAATTGTCTAAATCGTACAACTTTTTAATCTCCTGATTTGTCCTAAGCTGTCTCTTTCCTGTCATACATTTGTGGACAGTGTTTGGTATTGAGATGTAATGATTCATCATTTGATATTATCATTATATTATCTGCTTTGATATACTGTATCAGTACTTTTCTTACTTCTGGAATATCAAAATGCATTTTGCATCATATCATGACTGTGTGACAATGCATTGATGTACTAACACTTGAATATGATGCATCACAACATAATTCAGTTAATGTTGAAAACAAAGAACAAGATTCAAAAACAGAATATACAGGGTTTTATAGGTTGTGGAAAAATGCATTATTTTGAATCACTTTTTAGATATGGTTATGTGATAATGGGACCTTTTGAGATAGTTCTGCTTTTTATTAAAATTCAGATTTAAAGTGTACGTTCAGGATTTAATGCCAATACAAAACAATAACTTCTTATCCCATAATGCTCTGCTAACACCAGAATGGCAACCAGAATTTTAAATGTGAATACTTCAGCTGTATTTTGGGTTCTGGTCTCGAATTATTTAATGTTTCATGGACTCTAATGCTTGCAAAGACATTAACATTTAATACATGCATTCTTCAGAAGGTCCATAATATATTCAGGTAATACTACTTACCGGTAGTATGCTGCCATCTTATATTGCCAACACAACAACATAGAAATTACAACATGGAGTGAATTTACAGCCTTTGTGTGATCATATAGAGGATAGTCTGTAACTGATAGGTTATGGAAAGAAATTCATCACTTTGACTCACTTTTAAGCAATATTGGTTGGCACTCAATCTACCACTCCTGTGGCCTAGTGGTTAGAGTATCCGCTTCAGATGCAGGAGGTGGTGGGTTTGATCCCCATCCGAGTCTTACCAAAGACTTACAAAAATGGTACTAACAGCTGCCATGAATGGTGCTCAGCATTACGAGGTTAGTGTTAGGACTGGTTGGCCTAGTGTCAGGATAATGTGACTTGTAAGGACATCATGCTACATATCAGCAGAATGATGCCCTAGTGCTAGACATCATTATAAACTGTAACATTGCAGACATTCTAGCAAGATGACTGACAAATTGTTAAAGCTACCTTAACAATCGAAATCACACACACTGTACTCAATATAATCAAGAAATGTTGGTGGAGGGAGTTTGGGCTACAGAATCTGTAGGGAGATCGGATAATCAGAAATTTGTCCTTTATCAAACAAGGGTTTCATTCTAATTCTTTCTACAATAGGGCCATGAACTTAACTTTAGTTACATAATTGCTATGTAATTCTAACATATGAGCATCATCTACACTACCAACTCTCCCAATTCCATTTTTTGCCAATAATCAATCTAATCTAATGCGGTACATTGTATCACCTGTTAATTGTATGATGTTTATTGTAGTATGTTTTGTATCAGAAGACAAGTAATTATCATAATATTAGCATATTGCAACCAAGAATGCAATGCAGTATATAGTGTTGAGTAAATTGATAATCTTTATGTTGATTAAATAGAGAATAGTATGAAATGTATGAAAATAAATGCATCATTTTAGCTCATTTTTAGCAATTTTGATTTGTACTCAAATTTAAAAGGGTAGATAATGTTGATTGTGAGAGTGTGGACTACTGGAACTATAGCTGGATCAGGTAATCAGATTTGTTCAGTGTCATATTATGGCTTCATTCAAATTTTTTGTTCATCAGGGTTTCTCAAAGACCCGAGAGTATATTGCGTGTCAAGGACCCCTTGCTGCAACCATTGATGATCACTGGAGATTGATCTGGGAACAAAATGTACGAGTTATTGTAATGCTGACACAATACAAGGAAGAAAACTGGGTGAGTCTTTTAGACAAAGTGGGGGTAATGCTAGAGAAAATATTTGGTCGAGCTTATATTAGTCCAAAAGCATGGAACGATGCTCAATAATCAGACAACAATTACATCTTAGACTATGGTATACGTTATGTCACATTATTTAAAGGTCAAATACAACTGAAGATACATGATTGCAAAGTTAATGGGGTTACGTTAAATTCCACAGTGACTATTTTATTTTTGTGTGGCCATAAGCTTCTTTAAATTAAGCATGTACATTTGTAATATGTGATGCAGTAAAATCCTTTCATCTTGTAGCATGAAAAAAGGATTTGAACTTTGGCAGTTACATTTTTATCACAATATTTCCTGTTACTATTACCAGATTACTATTGGCTTGTGGCAGTCATAGCGTGGAGGGATGGGGAATAATATGAAAGAAAATGTTTTTAATTGCCATGGCAAACCATGAAATTAGCTCTTGTTACGTAATTGATATGTACTTATATCCTACTAGAAGCATCTACACTACTCACTCATTTTTTTGTGTTCCTATAATGAAACACAGACTACATAATTTAGTAGTATCTTCTGAACTTTCTTTTTACACATGTAAAGAAGTTAAAAATACATAATTATCACCTTTACTCATAAAGTGATACCAGGTGTTATTTAAAATAAGTTCACATTTTTAGATTTCCATAGTTTAGGATTATAGTTATTGTTGCTTTAATTTTGCCCAAATAATGATAGAAGCGCCATTGTCTTGCACTCGCTCAAAGCACAGTTTACAACCTAATGAGTTTGAAAATGGTTTTATATACGTTCATTACATCCTTTTTTGCTATATATCTTTTGTATCTTGTTGACTCCATCCATTTTGTTATATTTCAATATTAGGTGAAGTGTGAGCAATACATGCCACGAGATCTTAAGGATCCAAAACAGTATGGTGACCTTGTTGTTGAGTGCTTGACATATTCTTCAATGAATTCTTTCGAGTATAGGACCTTAAAAATAAGACTGGTAAGTCATCTTTTGGAGATTCACGTGAGTTTTTTTCTCTCATTTTTTACACTATTAGCAAGGGTTACACATCTGAGAAAGCCATGTAAGATAAATCTATCTAAATTCAGGGTTCCCAAGCTACAGTGAAAATGGGGAAAAGTCATGAAAAATGATAGGTTTATTTCCCCGATCTTGAAAAGTCCCTACATTTTGCAAATATTGACGAATGTTTTGAAAAAACATGGGAATTTTCCTCCACAACTTGACGCCCAAAGCACTTACACAATTTAGATATAGCTGAACTGATCATGAGTTAATTTTATTGAGTTCTAACCTGAATATTAAGAGGTTACAGTATGGATCATTTGGGTACTTGCCATAAATATTTGTTGAGACAATCCAAATGCTTAGTGGAGTAGATTCGTCTAGTAGACGTTTTCTTTCACAGTCAGCTCTATATCCATCTAATTTGTTATGGAAGGTATGAAAACTAGTCTAGCATCACAAGAGGCCAATTAAACATGGTGGCATTAAAGCATTCTTTAGCAGATGGGCTAGCAAACTTAAACATTTTTAAATTGAGTTATATGTGCATAAAATAAATATGAAAATTATTTTCTCACAAATTATGAGTATTAAACTTTTTGTCTTTAATCTGCTGAAAGAAAGACGATAAAACTAACGCGTTGATGCTGGTATAAGCAATTTCGATTGCTAGTTGTACGAGCACACAGAATCTCACAACCATCATTTTCAAATATTGTAGAAAAATATTAAATAACAGTGGTATACTGGTTGTAATAAAAAAAAAAAAAAAAAAATACAATAATCTGAGATCTTCTTTCAAAGTTTTGTTGTTATCATATGACTACCACGTTGACATGTGCTCTCTTATGCAGGGAGCATATGAAGCAGAACCAGACTACTCTGCTTGATGAATCAGAAGTCTCTTGTAGTTGTTCTCAACATAAATATGTTTAGAATTATATGTTCTTTCTGGTTTTTACAAAAGGTATTAGACTTTTATTTAATATAATTGAAATTTTGTACAACAACACTAAAAAGGAGTTTGTTGATGATATCACATAACTATTGGACTTCCAATGTCGCTGATTGAGATTTGTGAAGTCATGTGACTATTAACAAAAATGGTGAATACCGTGTCAGGTTTCATCTATGCTGAGTTTCATTGAGTTTGTCAGCAGATTCATACCATAACAATTACAATACTTGCCATTTTTTTAGAAAATAAATAATTTTCCTATCGATTTCATGCAGGTATAAGTCGATATAACATAGTTTAAATTTACTAGGCCTGCTTTTAAGTTATTTTACGGTGGCATCTGATTCCAAATTTTTGAATATGTAATTGCTCTGAACCCACATTCCATTTTAAATGTCCAAATGTGAAATATGCGGTTGGAATATTCTACGGAAACGAAACCAAATTTAGAAACAAATTTAATCTCAGAACTGAACTTTGGTGTAAAACTATTACATAGTACCATGTAGCTTGAAGCATTGGAAACAGATCTTAAAATGAATGCTTGAGAAATGGGAAATTGTCGTAACTTTTATCACATATTAAGAAATGATAAGAGCGTATGTATCAATGCAGGTTTTGGGATTGTTTTATTAAACTACAAGAAGACAAGTTGATTCTACAGAAAATTCATTGTTTATACAACAGTATATAATTTTGAAGGTCTTTTGTCAAAATTTAAATCCAGCATTTTGTAAATGTCTTTTAATGATGGAATTTTAAGGGGATTAGGTTGGTTGAAAAATTCTTGTTTGAGATTTTATAGGCACAGATAAATTCAGGGTTAAACTTGTTTTGTTACTAGATAAGATTCTAATACATGTACTTTGGATTTATTGGGTGTTTTTTTCATCCTGTGATAAGAAATGTTTACTTTGTTAAACATGCATATATATTGCTCTAGAATTCTTTAGAATAAAACGTTTGAAAGGAAACAAAATAAATTATGTTCATTACATTATTTCCGCCCAGCAACATAATGCAGGTCAACAAAGTAATGTTAGAATTTGTATTTTGTACATTGAAATTGCTATAAATACCAATTTATAGGAATATAGTCAGATTTGTTTTGTGTGACTCAATTTTGTGGTTTTGTACACAATCGTTAATGGTCATATGTTAACCTTGAATTTTTGTATTATTTCATCCTGGAAGAAACCTGGAAAAGACTTGGAAATTTATATTTAGAAAAGCCTGGGAACCATGTAAAATGAGTACAATGTACTTTCTATATTCATCTTGATTTCATTAGAGTATATAACAATTTTGGGAAGTTTTAATATCACAACATTTTATTATCATCAGTTTACAACAAAGTTTTTTTTGTTACCTAAATATGTTGTTCTTATATCTTTTCAGTAAATTCATGTTTAAAATAAAGACTTTGTAGCAAACTAAACAATTTATTACCTATATATTGGTTTTGCAATAAAGTAACAATGCATTACCATCTTATTGGTTTTGTAACATTTATATTGGTTGCAAAAATATATTTTACCTTTTTCTTGGTTTTGTAAAACCAGACCTGCCAGCCCTATAATTTTGCCATAAGTCTTACGGAAATATATCCAATAAAATATGGACTGTCAGAATAAAATGACAAATTTTGGAAATACGGTTCTTTGCTGCTATAATTCTGATGCAGTCTGGTCTGTTTTTTATTTGGATCTGGAATTCATGTTAGATTTAGTTGAGTTGGCCATGGAACCAGACAGGCATTATAGTAGTGCAACTGGCACTATAAACTGCACATATTTTGTGATTCAAAACATCTGCATAAGCAAGCAAGTTTAAAAATGGCATCATCAAGTGATAAACTTTCATGATGAAAGGGATAATAAACCTCTCAGAAATCTTTGGTAGAGAGTACAGAAGAATTAAAGGAAATATTCAGATTCTTAAGAAAAAAGGAAGGAAGTACAGCAGTTATGTTCAGTGGACATCATGCATTGATTTGAATGTCACATTGCAGAAAGATGATTCACTTAGTAATGGCCCACATGAAATTTAAGTTTCTTTTTTAAGGATTACATCAAGCTGTGAGATAGCAAGAAGCCATTGAGTTTGTGAAACTGTACTGGAGGTGATCATGGTTCTAGCATACTTTAAAAGCTTTTCAGGCCTTGCTGAACTCAGTGTTTGCCATCGCTGCATCAGTCTTCAATCACACTTCTGTACTTTTAATATGTAATATCTTGACAATAGCAGGATATGAATTTTGTTGTGCCCTACTGAAAACTGCTCTAACTTGTGAAATAAATTGACTGCCTTACTGAGAGACCCTTGTCAGGATTGGCAGGTCAAATAAACTGAAACAAATTACCATTTTATTGATTTTGTAATAAACTAATAAATGTGTTACCATTTGTAAACATTTGGCTTTGTAAGAAACTGAAAACTATGTTACCTTTTAATGGGTTTAAATTTATAATAAAACTAAACAAATTTTTACCTTTATATTGGTTTTGTAATAAACTAAAAATGTGTTACCCTTATATCATTTATATTAATTTTGTAAAAAAGATAATTTGTTTCTTTAATATTGTGTTTTGTAACCAAAATTTTAAACATTATCTTTATATTGGTTTTGTAATAAACTATAGAGTTTACCAAATTATCAACAGTAAATTCTAGCTTAGAATATATATTTTGTAATAAACTTAACATTGTATTACTTCTAATACAGCCAAAAAAAATTTTTTTTATTTTATGGTAAATGTATTTTGTGGAAAATGTATTATGTCTATATGGCTCCATAGAATCAATTGGCAGGCATGAAGCTTCTTTGCTGAATTCCAACTAACAGTCTGGTATATCTAAGATGGGATTTCTCAATCTCACACAAACACATGCTTTATTATAATTTACTTTTCCTTAAGTTCATTAAATAAAATGGCAAATCGTTACATTTCTTAATATACAAATGGTTACATTTATACCGCCATTTCTGTATCCAACACCATTTCATGTGATAAATTCTATTAGTCTCACCTTAGAGCAAGCGAGTCTTGGGGATGATATGCATCAGAAGTTATAGTGTAATATACAGAACACATGATATGCATTAAATGTTAAATTTAAATAAACAGAACACGTATGCATAAGGTGTTATACTAAAATATACAGAACACATGATGTGCAATTAATGTACTTATTATACTTGCTATGACTATTTTAATCTGTAGATTTTTTTTAAAAACGCAATACTGAGAAGCCCCTTTTAATTACATTGGCCTTTCTTTGTTCAGTTTTATTTTCGCAAGTGCTCACAATTACCAACACCCATGCATATGTCAACTACCCTAGTGGATATTGCAATGCCCATTACATTTTATAAACAAAATTACTGATTCAGATGCTGCACATAGGAAAAAAACTTTGGGTTACATTTTCTTTTCCACAATTATGTAATTTTAATGCCTTGATTTTACATTACAGGGAGAAAAGGAACGAACGATCAAACATTTTCACTTCCTAAGCTGGCGGGACTACTCAGCCAATGTTCAGCTTGATACAATGATTGATTTCATCAAAAAGGTTCGCAGTTTCATGCAACCACCTGATGTAGAAGGACCAATGATTATTCACTGCAGGTGAGTAACACAAAAGTCATTTATTGATATAAAAGCACACTAAGAATAAAATTTTCTTTCCCTGAAAATTTTCAGTGCTAATTTAATTTTCAATGCTATTCAGTTTGTGTATGTATTTAGTGGAGTACAGTAGGTATAGTTTTAACCACAATATTATATTACTAATCATGGATTCCATCTGGGGAAAGCCCAGCAGGTGAAAGATAGTATGGTATGGAAAACCATAAAGCAACTTAGAATCCCAGCTATACTAGGGTGAATGGGGTATATATGTATATATAAAGAAAAATATTATATAGGTTATGAAATTCTTAATGCATTCTCTACAGAGATTTGAAGCCTGGTAAACAGGTTATGCCACCCATCACCTCGACCACCTGTCTTGAGAGACCAGACTCTCCATGCACAGATTTATTCATTATATAGTGGTGTCACCTGTTATGAGAGACCACCTGTCTTGAGAGACCATTATTGTTTGACAGAAGGGGTGGTCTTTTAAGGCAGGTTCTACTTTACCGCTATTAATTGACCAGTAAATGTTTCTGTTGCAAACCCATGCTTGTTGGCAAGATCTCCACCATTTTTTAGACCTAACAACAAATTTTCATAAGGAAGATTATTAATCGGACAACACATAGACCATGTATTGTGTGCATTAGCCTGGTAACATGGTATCACAGTTTCAGCTCAATGATAGTATCAAGATTAAAGTTTCTTGTTAATAAGTACATTTGGATGATGTCACCAAAACTGAATAATCCTTGCATATTTAATCACCTGTGCATCAACACAGCACATAATTACAAATGTAGCCATTTCGTGACAATTTGCAAATAATTTCCAAAATTCTTGTTAACACATTAATCCCTGGCGCCGCCTTTACGGAGCAGGAGGTAGTAGCCTACTGCCAAGCTCTGTAGCATCAAGGTCATGTATGATACACTAAAGTGGGTGGTAATATAGAAAGGTAGACAGATTTAGCTCTACAATGATACCAAATAATCTAGACGTTTTAGCACTACAAATACAGCGAAAAACCTAATATCTTGGACCCGTTCTTTTTTTTCCTCCAAACTTTGACAATTGTTCGAATCCAATTTTGTGTGCAAATTATAGACTTTGTGGCCTCAGATCTAAGGCAGACCAGTCTGAACACAGACAGGTGAGACTGTGCAAAAAGTAGGATAAGGTGGGCAGTTTTAATAAAGAGTGGTCTCCATGCGAAAATGATGGTTTCTTTTAAGCAAAAACGAAAGAAGAAAAAAGAACTCCAACTTTTCCCCTTCTGCTCATGCATGAGCAAAATAACCAATGGAAAACAATGTTTTTTAACACAACTATGCATTAGGCTAATGGACTATTGCCTAGAAGTCAATGTATTAGGATGTATTCAGAAATACGCGCCAAAATGTGTTTCATGCAAAAACAGCAAAATCTTCCAGTGGTTAATGTGTTAAAGTAGAAGTAAACTCTTAAATAGATAAAGGTGTTCATTGCTGGTTTATTTTACATTTTTTAATTATTTTATTTAATTATTTTACATTTCCAGGGGTTAATGTGTTAAAGTAGAAGTAAACTCTTAAATAGATAAAGGTGTTCATTGCTGGGTTTTATGACATTTTAATAATTTTAATTTTAAAAAGTTTTTGAACTGAAAAGTAAATGACATTTTAATTTAAAACAAATATAGCAAATCAATATTTACCTCTGCTTATTGTGATTTTAAGGCAATGAATAATTTTATGACATGCTGTAAATTGGTCTAAGATGGATTTCAGACACTGATGCTGTTGTTTTGGTTCAAAATATGACACAACACAATCAGATTGAAGTTACTTGTAATTGTTTTTACTCAGTTAATTATTTATAAATTAAAATGAATTGTTATGTGTACCTAGTTGAATCTTTGAAAATATTCCAGTCTGCTTTAGTATCACCCAATATATTCTGTAAGCTTTTCATAGATATGCATGTAATCATTACAGCAGTAAGTTTATATCAAATGACTTTTACGTTTTCATTGTTGCTCAAAAGCTGATGTTATTTAAACAATATCTGCAAAATGTTTCAGAGGTTCAGATGTGCAGAAAAGATGAATGTTATAAACATGACTAATCCAGGACAAGATCTCTTTGAACACAATTTAAAATCTGATTGAGAAGGTCATTTTGTCATATCACTATGATGCCTGTAGTGATATAGCCAGTTTGGTAACCCCTACTCTTTTTTTGAAAAAACTCTTACATTCCAATTTTATTTCTTCATTTTAATATGAGAGGATTCTTGATGAATATAATTTGAATAGTTTTCTGCCTTAACAGTTTTCGCATGTCAGATTTTGGTGTGGCGGGGTTGAGGTTTAGGTGGATACATCAACAAATAGACACCATATTCCATAGCAAACGTTTACTGCAAAATTAGTGATGTTTACCTCCTTAGTATATAATGTGAGAAATTTTTATATATGTTCAAGTGACACAACTAGTTGTATGAGAAGGGTTTATACTTGGAATATCAATTAAATCAAATAAATTAAACATGGGGCCATGGTTTTGATCATTGACTGCTTCTTTTGCTGGATGTAGCAGCTTAATCCCTGAAATAGCTCTGAGAAATTGTTTAATCTTTCACATGATGCATTACTCTAAAATCCAAACAAGACCAGGATTCTGTGATTTAATCTAACTGACCTCTTGACGGTTGGAGCTTGAGATAATAACCTACTAATTTACTTGGACAAAATTATTTAAAATTTAGTCCATACCTGATCTGAACTGAATATCAGACAATTTGTTGTTATTGTTTTAGATCAAATTTGTTATGCTGTTAGTATACAAATATTGACTGCAAACCATAGAAATAGTAACGTGTTTGCCATAGTTTGTGTAACTTCAAAACTCACCTTATTGACTAGTGCCTAACTTGATAGGGTAACGTAATTGGATTTCAACACTACAGTAAAATATATGTTTCTGTGGAGAATAATTATTAGGATAAATTGAACATTGCATCTAGTACCAGAAAGTTAGAATATCTTTTTTTATAAAAATTATTTGTTCATCCAGTGCTGGAGTTGGTCGGACAGGAACCTACATCGCTATAGACTATGCAATTCAGCTCATTGATAAGTATGGGTATGACTCCACCTTGGACATCTTCAACTTTGTCCTGAAGATGAGAGAGAACAGAACCACTATGGTACAGACAGAGGTTAGTAAGATTTGCCACATTGTTCCTAATTGTTCCAATTATTAGCCCTAAATTTCTCTATTATACGTGACTATATGTAACATGAGCCTTGTTCTTCTTTTTCCCAAGAAATATATATTTTGACCATTGGGGATGTAGAATAGGCACAATGTACACTCCAGCATGTCATAAAGGTGAGTAATGGATTAAACCTGTTTACCCAGGGATGTGTCTCATAATGAAGTTCCAGCAGAGAGGTCCAGACATTTTAAAAGCATGCAGTTTTATATCAAGAATTTGAGCTTGTATTTTAAAATTAATCTTTTACCCTGAGATGTTTCTCATGATATATTCTAGCACCAAAGGACTTGGACACTTTAAAATGGTAGTTTATATTGAAAATTTAACCTTGTATTTGAAGAGTATTCCCTTTAACTCCTTTTAAGGAAAACATAAACTTACTCTGCATTGTATAAGCTGATGTGATTTTAAATCACATCCATATTTCTGTCAGTCCATTGCTTACTTAAGCTGGGTATCACCATCTACATTTTATCATAACACATATCATAAAAAAATTTGTATATGTAATAATTCTTTTTATATATATCATAATAATGTTTTATACATATCATAATAATTATTTGTATGCACATCATAATAATTTCTATACATATCATAATAATTATTTTATGCATATCATAATTATTTTTATAAAAAAAATAATTTTTTTATACACATTATTATTTTTATTCATATAATATTTGTATACATATAATAATTAATTTATATATATAATGATTATGTTTATACATATCAATTATTTTTATACATAATAATTTTTTTATACCTATCATAATTATTTTTATACATATCATAATAATTATTTTTATACATATCATACTAATTATTTTTATTCATACCATAAAAATTAATTTTATACATACCATAATTTTATTTTTATACATATGATCATAATTATTTTTATACATACCATAATAATTATTTTTATACATATCATAATAATTATTTTTATACATATCATAAAAATGTTTTGTATGCATATCATAATAATTATTGTTATACATACCATAATAACTATTTTTATACATACCATAATAATTTTTTTTTATACATATAATAATAATTAGTTTTATACATACCATAATAATTATTTTTATACATATCATAATAATTATATTTATACATATCATAATTAATTTTTTTTATACATACCATAATAATTATTTTATTCATACCATTTTAATTATTTTTTATACATATCATAATAATTATTTTTACATGGTACGTATTCCAGTAGTGCCAAATACAAATTGAAAGTTGCACAGCTGAATATATATTTTTAAAGTAAGCATAGCTTGTCTTGTGGCAGTTTGAAATCTGCCCCATCGCTCATTTATGCAAATAATTTAATTTATTCCATCAGCACCTTCATTCACTGGTTAAATATTTTTGCATATAAAAGAGAAATTTCAAATGTGTTTCCCATGTACAAGTTAAGGAGAGATGATGAAAGGACTTTATCTTCAGGGAGACCTCCCTTTCTTTATATGATAAAGGTCTCCCTTAAGATAATGCCCTGTCATCATCTCTGCTTGACTTATATAAACTTAAGTATCTGTCTCATTTTCTTCCTGCTCCACTTTCTAATAGCTATATTGAAATCAACATCTTTAATTATCTGATGTCACTTCTAGTTGCATAAGCATTAATCTGTTAATTTATTCTGAGCATACTCTGCTCCTTTTCTTTGTATCAATATTGTTCTGTGCTTCTTTCTGAAGGGGCATTTCCATAGCTAGCTTTGTCAGGTTAAATAGCTGGAAAACTGATCTTTATGTTTTTTATGTACAATTTTCCATAGATCACAGATATTTTCTCTTGGATACATCTGATCCCAAATAGGAGTTTTCACTAACATAAACTTCCTTGTTAAATCTGTTGTTTACTGACTACTATGCCTAATTTCTTATATGTTCCATTGGTATTTAGTCCATAAATACTTCTGCACACATAAATATCTGTACTTCTTAACTGCATTTTTTTAATCATTATTTTATTCAGTTTACATTAACGGTTTCCCAGCTGCAATAATCTGATATACTTCATAACTTTAAAAATTATTGTTATCATCACTATCATTATCATCTAGTATTTGCCGAACTAAATCATTTTGAACCATGTCAGAAATCAGACATTTTAGTTTTCAATTTTACCTGTGTTTTAAACATGCATTTGCAAAACGTTTCTTCATGAATGGTTCAAACTATGCCATAATTGATATTGTACTCATGGATCCAAAGATATTGAATAGCACAGATCTTAAATTTCTTCTTTACATTTTCTGTTCTTAAAATGCGGAAAAGGCATTAATTGGGGAATATACTGTATGTTAGTTTGGTAATTACTGCCTTAATTAGCACCTTATAAAACTTACTATCCTGAAGTGAGCTTATATTACAAAGTGCTTGCATTATCACGTTTACAATTTGGTGGAATCTGTTCACAGATAAGCATATCACAGATTCAAAATGGAATGGAAATCTATTGCTCTTGACCTGATATTGAATATGCTACTTTTCAAGCCAAAATAACTGGAAAATTAAAGTGTTTTTAGTTGACATTTGAGTATAAGGTGTTGTTCTTATGCAATAAATGTCTTTAAAGAATATGTGAAACAGCTGGGTTTTTTAAACAAAAAAAACTTTGGGACATTTTTGAGGCTATTACAGAGATCTCAATACTTCCTTCCTTTGTATAGTCCACTTGTTTGAGACAGACGTTTTCTTGAAACCATGGAAATAATATCACAAAAAGTATTTGTAAAATATAATACAATTGGCTACCAATATATAATTTTTGGGGGGAAAATCATGGTAACTTTTATTTAAATTTGTCACAATATTTCTATATATTTACAGCAACAGTACATCTTCATTCATGACTGCATTAAGGAGTACCTAGATCGATTCCAAACATACGAAAACCAAGCTTTCAGTAAGTTATTTCTTCTTTTTTGTTAAAAAGTGTTGATTTATTATTCATTGTTTTTTTTTTTAAGATCTTACTTGCTGTAATGCATTGCCTGGTATCTGTCAACATTTGCTATATTTGGGTTTTCTCTGGGAAAACAAGACATTGCACCGATTTAAACAAATATTTTACAGGGTTTCTTCAGGATGGTGTACAAGTTTGTTTTTTTTTTAATTAAATCTTTTAGTGAAAGTGTACATGGGAATTGTAAATTATATTTTCCTTTTATAGGGTAAATTATATTTTTCTTTTATATGGTAAATTATATTTTCCATTTATAGGGTGGGTGGGCAGAAATTAGCATTTATAGTGCAATTTAATGGGGATTTGATCAGGTAGAGGAGTTTATGTGGGTTGTATGTTTAATTGAAAGTTAATTAAATATCAAGATCTCATTCAAACAGGTTTAAAATCTTGTACCCCATGGTTTAGTTCAAAGGTTTAACCCATTATATTTTCCGTGTTATTTACTCCAGCTGTTACAGAATTTGTACAAGCCAATGAATATTTAAATTACTAGACTACAAATTGACATATTGACAACTGTCACTCACTAATTATCTGTACATCTACCAAACTACCAGCCAATAATATAGCAAGCAAATTGTGGACCATCACATTATTACCACCAAACCTAGCCACATAGCCATGAAACTCGGCACAAGTTTAAAAAAACAAAACAAAAATATGTATTCTTTAGTAATCACAAATATAGGGATAAACTACTTGATTGAGAATCCTGGACCCACTGTGAACTTGGTTTGTTTCAACAATACTGCTAGACTTGAAGCATGGTTATGATATTTTAATTGTTCTTATCAATTTGGTAATCAAAACTTATTTCTGCAGCTTTTGACTTCAGAGAATTCTTTTATTTTTGTGTAAGAAAAGGAACTGATATGTCTAAAGACTTTTGGCTATGCAAAATACACAAATTTAATTTAGTAAATTTTCACTAAATACCTATTTAAAAAATACATGTACTGTTAAAAAAGACGCATTTTAACCATCAACCATTTGATCTGTTAAGATAATTTCAATAGCTAATGAGTAGTAACTTGGATGACATTTTATCAGCTTTATTAATGACTCAAATTAAATTTGTAAAAATTAATTATGTATGTCATATGCATGTTTCTTTGTTTATAATTGGTTTTACTGATGTATTTCTTCAAGTAGATTCTGAGGAAGAAAATTTGTACCAGAACACGGCCGAGACAATGGACTTGTACCAGAATGTTGGTTTCATCTCCACCCAGAAAACCAAACTTTGAACGCCATTAAAATGAGAACGATGCATTAAATCACAGAAAATTAGTTGAATCAGTCTACAGGAAATTGCATACAATAAGTAAATATAAAATTATGTGACATTTAGCTTATCATCTAACCTATGCATCAGATCACACACACACACACACACACACACTATACTGAATAATATGAATTGTGAAATGATTTGAATCGTTTTATAGTAAAACAGAATGTTATATCAACCATTAAGCTGCCAACATGTCTCACCTATGCAACTGATCTCTCACGCAAAAGCATGGACATAAACAGATAAGTTGGTTTTGAATAATGGACATTTTATATTTATCCAATTAAATTATCACCGGTGTTCTCTTCATGAAATATTAAACAGGTTTTGCTGAACAATGAAAAATGTGAATAATCTAGAGTCAGTGCTATCATATTATTATTTTTTATGTCAACCAATACATAAAGCATAATTGTTTTAAATGACTTTTTGACCATACTGTATTAATACATAAATGGCCATGCAATTCTTCAGGTTTGTACTGGTAAATTAACCAGATGTACAAAACATGGAAGATGCTAATTTATTTTACAGAAGAACATTTTTTTATACAGGACATGTTTTTTTGTAATTTAGACCTAAACAGTTTATACAAATTTTAGGAAAAAAAGTTGTTTCCTGAAATCTGAAATCATTTAATCTGTTCAGAGTTAAAGATATGACTAAAAGTGACATTTTGTAAAATTGGTGGCAATTGTTTTTGTTTTGATTTTGTTTATTGTCAATAACAAGTCTTTCACATCATTATTTTTATAATAAATGTAAATTCAGTATGTATCGAAGTCTGTAACAGCCATCAGAATTACAAGATATATAGATATATAGTTTCATTTAAGTTTGAATCATGGCAAATTATTTCATACACCAAATAGATTCCAGTTGTTCCTAACTGAACCTTGTTGTGGACTTTGATATAAATATTGATATAAATAGTATGCAAATTTAATTGATTTTTATGTGTAAATTAGGTTATTGATGTATATTTGTTACTATATCATATTCTTTATCAGAGCTTTATGTACATCAAACTGTATTGTCCCAATCTGTCTGCTAAAGTAGTTTTCACATTTATATTGTTTATCTTTTGCATATATTAAGTTTTTGTTTTGTTAACCAAGCTTTTTTTAAATGTAAATTGTTTTTTATTAATGTGCTTGTACATTTGCATATGTTGTCAGTCTTCAATAACAATATTTGTTGGCCACGCACGCAAAACTTTGTTCAAAAGAAATCTATTTTTATAAGAGAATTTTTCATGTTTTAAATACATTTTCTATTTTTGTTTATTAAGGAGAGTCTGCAATCCATAACTCCAAAGACATTTCTGATATTAATGAATAGTGCAGTATATAAAATATTGCATATTTTAATGTCTAGAGTTAGCAGTCACGGGTGCAAGCAAGATGTTGGAGAAATTAGCTCCTTTGCTGCAAGAATTGCTAATGCGTTACAATATTGAAAACAAAGCATCTTTTTAATAATTTTATTAATTTTATAAATGTTTGACATCTAAAAAAAAATTTATATTAGTCTCTCTCTGTGGTGAAACTTGCTGTTATGTCACATTGGATATTAATAACACTACATTCAGACCAACATAAAAACCACATGCAAAGTGATACATCTTTTTGCAGTAGTGATTACCTCATCTTGAATCCGTATCAAGTAATTTATTTTAGAAAGGATGCACTTTAATTTAGTAGATAAGTGCTAATACTACTTTTGAATGGGGAAATATGCAATACATTTTTATATTGTAAGTAAAAGCTAGATTTAATTAAAATGGCACAAGTCCATCAACGACAGTTTTGCATTCCAAATAATTGTGTGCTTTTGTAACTGTTATAATTATTATATTGTTTGTACTGCATTTTCTAATATAAACAATGGTATCTATTTGTATAAAAAAGGACAATATTTTCTATTATTTTAGTTACTGTATTTGAAAAATAACATGCACTATATTGTGTTATATCTTGATGCAGTTGCATATTTTTATATAATATGAGTGACTATTGACTTCATATATCTTAGAATAGCAGCTTGAAAAGAAATTTCTTTTATAATCCTTTCTCAAATAGTCGTCATGTTCTTGACAAAAATCGTACAAAACAGATATCATAAGTAAGAATATATTTATTTCAGTGTCAGCAAAGTGAAATGTTCAAGAAGTTATGAAAGAGCTTTAGATATGCACATCTTGTACCAAATTGAAACAATTTATTTAAGAATATTTTTCAGTGTCTTTTCTTCATCAGAACAAGTCACCTCACAATAGAATTTTAATCTGATTCCCAAATGTACAAATTAACTGCTGATCCAAATCTCTTGTCTCTTTTTAACCCTATAACTTTAACAATGTGATAATGTGTAGCTGAAAATTCCCTAAAAGAGTTTAGATTGTTATACTTTTTCTCTCTTTTCTTTCTACTTCATTTTGTTGTGTAATGATTATTTTATTTTTTGTAAATAAGTCTGTTTTACATTTTACCATAGACATTCCATATGTTCTTCATTTTGATTGTAAAAATCCCTCTTTGTCACTAGCTATGCAAAATAAGAATAAGTCAAACCTGTGTATAAAGACCACACAAAATGGGTTGATTTCAAGGAAATAATCAAGCACTGGTCATAAGATGTACAAAGAGTTAGACTGGTAGATGAAAGAGAACAGAAAGTTATTGAGTAAACAATCTTAACTTGTAACCACTGGTTACTTATATGCAGTCACTGGACTGAAAAATGTTGGTCGCTGGATGCATCGACACAGATATGCAGGTAAAATATATAGGAATAGTCAGAGGAACTGCAAAGGATGTCCTTCAAGGGCAAGTGGTCGTTGATGCAGGTAGTTGTTAGGTCGGTTTGACTTTATATTGATGAGTGAAATGCACATTGCTAGGAACATTCCTGTCCTGTTTTACTTTTCAAGTGTGTGAGTGTACATGTGTGTGTAATATATAATATATATATATATATATATATATATATATATATATATATATATATATATATATATATATATATATATACATTATAATTTTTATTTACATTTTAATGATTGTTTTTTCCCATTATAATTTGTTAGACTGTAATTAGCTCACAGAAGGTTGTTATTATATATTAGATATGTTTTTATATAGTTAATTATTCTATTTTAAAACGTATAACAGAATTTTAAGAACTAAATCATAATACAATCATATTAGTCTCTTTTATTTGATTTAAGGCACACAATCTTAAATCATATTAATATGATTTGTAAAGTTTCAAAATACTGTATCCAAATTCAGTTTGGTCCTAATTTTTAATAGTGATCAATCAAACATCACACAAATAATTATCACCTTTTTAATTATCACTTGAAATGATTATCATGTGTAAAAAGAAATTAATTGTGTTGGTTTGGCTTAGTTCTGTTTTATAGCATAACAGCATATGTAGCGCCAAAGCAATTGGAGTAAAATGCCACAGATAACACCACGTTAGCCAAAGTAGGCTGGCTGATCAATATCAAAATTTGAGTCATTATTCTCTCAGTTGTAAGCCCACCAACAAATAGCTCCCGAGGAAACACCTGCAAATTCAGAATCATTTAATGTTATTTAAATGATAAATATTGTGGTTTGTATCAGACAGCATGTTGTTGGAGAGGTTTTATAATAAGTGGCGTAAATGCTCTATGAAAAAAATCCCAATTATTGCTTTGAATGTATTCCAATTTTGCAACTTAAATTTGTTGAGTCCTACTTTCTACTACAGAGTGTATTCTGATGAAAAAAGCAAATGCACTTATTGTTTTTAAATATAAATTGTGTTGATTACACATAACAATAGTGAAATGTATTACAAAACTTCTTAAGTTTTCATCATCAGGCATCCTTTTTTATATTTACATTTGTCAGAAAATTGGAAAAACTTTTCATTAAAAAAGGAAAAATTGAAGCAAGTCATGTGATGAAATGTTAATATTAAACAATGGTTGCCATAAAAACAATATGTCTTGGAATTTGTTTTTCTTACAAACATGCACTTTTCTATGCTACAAGAAATAATGGATTTACTTTACTTGATGTAACTATTCTCTCTATATATACTTATTTTCTATAAATATATTTATTTTCAAATAAGCTTTGCAGCTGCTTATCCAAATTTTAAAGATGAATAAAGCATTAGTTCCAATCAGTCAGATCAAGAAATGACAATTTATAAATGATCCATGCACAAGAATATCTTTCAAAGCTGAAATTTTTTATCCATTTTAGTAGTTGATATTTATTAGAATGGCAAATATTCCATTAATTCCATTAAGATGAAAGCTGTAATGGCAGGGTTTTTAAATACATATATAACTTTAATGCCAGAGGGCAAAGGGTATGGGGGTGGGCATTAATGTTATTATCAATAAATTATGAATCTATATTGTGTGAAATGTATGAAGCGTACTGGCACAGATGACTTGACGATTACAACTAAAAATAACAGATCAGCACTTGCTGGTAAGTGTGTAGAATGTTGTACAAAGAAATTTCGATTTGTTTCCCTTGATAAATTCAAGTATTTAAAAAAAAACGAGGAGGTGATATTGCAGCCAAGTTAGTAAAATTAGCAGGAGCACCATGGGCAAAATATCCAGGAGAAAAAAACCTTCCAGGATATATTTATTGTGGACCCGGAACCAGACTCGATATCAGACTCGATGATCAAAACCAACCCCGACCCGGTGAGAACCGAATAAACGCTATTGATAAGGCGTGTCATGCTCATGATGCTGCTTATAAAAGCA
Source organism: Unio delphinus (assembly GCA_029339505.1). Lineage (NCBI taxonomy): Eukaryota > Metazoa > Mollusca > Bivalvia > Unionida > Unionidae > Unio > Unio delphinus. The sequence goes on from JAQISU010000155.1 coordinate 9,238,529, forward strand.
ACAATCTACAGCACAGACATATCGCAGATGTGAAATTGATTCATGCGTTGAATTCTATCACTGATAAATCCTTCAAAGAAAAATTGGCTTCATGGTTGATAAAATTGGCGATGAAAAGTAAATTGATGTTCGGTGCTGGTAATTAATAACATCATGGAATCTATTTATTATTCTCCAAGAGGATACTGGAGAGGTAAAGCAGCAATCGGTAAACTCGCTAGCGCCGCGAAGGTGAAAAATACCACTGCAGCCGATTGTTTATTCAAACAGGCGATATAGCAAATTTATCTTCCACCGCCTAAACAAATTAGCTACTCGCATTTTGATGTCAGCGTCCCTAATGAAGTTCATCAGGCTGATATATTATTTCTGACGTATGATGGTGTTTACAAGTACGCGCTAACCGTAATTGATGTTGCGAGTCCATACTAACAAGTAGAGTCGTTAAAGACAAAATCATCAACTGAGGTGGCTTCTGCGTTTGAAAGAATTTATCGACGAGGTCCTCTGCATTGGCCAAATATATTACAAGTTGATCCTGGCAAGGAATTTTAGAGTGCAGTGTTATCAACAATGAAGCATCATAATGTCACCATCAGACAAGGACATACCGCATTACATCGCGATCAGGCAATTGTTGAACGATTTAAAATATGACACTTGCTGAGCGGTTATTTGGATATCAATACGCGAAGGAATTTATTCAGGATAAACGATCTCGTGAATGGGTTAATAGATTACCAGGCGTAATTACCGCGCTAAATAATGAGATTACTCGAACAATTAATATGAAGCCTAACAACGCTATTAAAAAAATGTATATACTTGTAAAACCGCAAAATGATTTTTCAAAACAACCAATACTCGGCAATGTCACTGTTAGATATTTATATGAACCAGGAGAGCTTGAAGATGGCAAAAAAAGAGCTACTGATCCTATTTGGAGTGTTACTACGCATAAAATATCTAGCATAACACTATCCACGGGTAGATAAGCCATCTATAGATTGGATTCAACTGCTCCTCAGCGAGGATTTACTCCTGAACAGCTACAAGTGATACCCGAGGATACTCAATTACCGCTGCGTGCTCTTAACTAGCACCTCTGCGTCTATTGCACTCAAGACAAGTCAGCATCACATTATCTCTGGTATGACCTACGCTACTATTTTCTGTCAACGGTAAATTGTCGAGAGTCCCTATCCGACCAACACCAACTCATTATACAATTTCAACTGGCGCAGTGATTATCCTGTTTTTGTTCAGTGTAATTATAAATTCAATGTCAAATTCTCTATTATTTTTTTATCCTGTTGTTTATAACCAGAGTTTTTTTCTGATTATATCATCGCTGACAATATCATTTATTGTTGTGTCTTTATAATCTAAAACAACTCTTCGAAGTTGACTTTTTCTTCGTACTCTGGATACTGCAAGATAAACTAAATTTGACCACTCGATGTGATTTTCTATGATCCAAACAATTGTATCGGATATAGTCAATCCCTGCGAAGAATGTATCGTCGCTGCGTAACCTAACTTCCATGGGGATTTATCAGCACGCAATGCATCTTCGACGACATTGATATCAACCAGCACAATATCATTTAATACGAGAATTTGTTTTTCGGTCAAGCCAGGAATATTAACTTCGATATTCTGTTTTCGTGTATCCTTGGGTCTATAACACAACGGTACTAGAAGTGTTGCAAATTTTTCTTTATGCATGCTAAATAACATCATCTGAAGTGTGTCTCTGACTATTTTTCTACTTGCCACTATCAAATAGTTTGGTCTCCACGCTTCCCAAAAATCATTTAATGGTGTTTCCGAAATTATTTCACGGGCTATTTCATATTGGATTCTATCCGGTTGTAATCTAATCAGTTTCTTGAACTCGCGTAATTGTTTATCAAGTGCTCTATGATCAGTATTAATTTCTTCATAGTAGTCATCAAAATTCTTTAGCCAATCATGTAGGGACAAACCGACAAATGGTGGTGGTTGACCATGATCGCCACACATTATCACTTTTGTACTCGCCAATAATAGTAATAACCAATCAAGAAACCTTTGCAATACATCTAACGACACTCTGCATATCTCATCCCAAATCATGACTTCAGGAATAAAGTTCTCGACCATTCGATCAGGAGTTCATCGAAAGAACCTGTGATAAGCGCAAGCATTAATTGCTCGTTGTTCATCTCTCTTGCAAGGCTGTTTGTTGGTGTTAGCACAATCATGTTTGATTTCTCTCGAAATAATTCAATCGTACGATTCGTCCTTCCTGACCCACCACAGCCGTTTAAGTAAACGGTTTAATATCTACATATTGGATCGGATATCGACGGTGCATTAGATAGTTCTGATATCTGATTATTTTTCAAGTAATTGTTTTCAATTGTAACATCTGCTGATTTAGAATAATCACGCAGTATTTCCTTTCTAATTCTCCATGATCCCCATCTCTCGTTAGAATTTATGAATTTAGCCACTGCTTCGCTATGTTTCACATCTATAAAAAAGGAATCAGTGGCGACTCTAACCTCGGTGTCAGGAAATCTATTTATCATTGAAAATAAATTAATAGAAGCATAAGCCAGCATAGACGTCCTCAAATGTGTATACTGAAGATTGTACCCATCATTATAAGTAACAATGGTATCGAATTGTGTTCCATTGGGAAAAAAAGCGTCTTTACGATTTACAAATATTCCCCTAAATGGTACATCCGCCATTATAAAATCGTATTCAACGCTATATATAATCAACCGTGAAGAATATCGTTTATGGTCGTATTTTCCACCTCTGTGAACTTACCAATTATTTTTCTACCGAGCTCTTTTGCTTGTTTATTTCTAGATTCAAATATCTGTTTGGAACATTTCAGGATATTTTCTTCGTCGAGATCGGGGAATTGTTTTCTATTTTCTCTGATTATACTATCTAGACTATCGGGTTGTGGTAACCAGGCGTCAGTCTGCGTTTGATATGATATAGTTGCTTCACTGACAATCAGCGATATCAGCATTTTAGAATCAATCATATACCGTAATAACACTATTGGCATCCAGTGTTTTTCAGATGTATGTCTACCAATCCAAACATAAGAGCAACGATGAAGTCCTTCAGCGATTTCAAATGATACAACACGAGCGAATCCAGTTAAATCAAAATCGGGTAGTGGTCGATTAATCGCAACACGGTAATTTCATGTTTGGGATGTCCAAATCATTTAAAGTACTCAGAGCACTCTCCGTACCCAAGAAAACTCCCTGGATAACACGCAACCATATCAACCGAAATAATACTTTTAGGGTCATATTTTGTATTCCATAATCCAGCAAGGTTCTGCTCAATGGAGCATGATTTTATATCTGATAGAAATTCAGCTCTTGTTGGTTTCCACATATTTTTCTTTCTCGCAAAATGAGCTGCAACTGACGGAATTGTAAAACAATTTGTAAATAATTGTTCGTCGTGTTCTGTTGAAAAATCACTAGCTAGTTTTTTCATCACGCTGTGCAGGGCTTCAGTACGGTATAATTCGCCATTGGGTCTTACAAATTGATCGAATTTACACTCTTCGTCTTCAAAGCTGTGAAGTATCCACACTGACACAGGATCGTTTTTACTTAACTCGTAAATAATATCAAATAATTTATTTTCAGAGAATTCTGGGTAGAATTCCGCGGGTATATATTTTATTGTTCTATCTCGCGGAAATATTGTTACTGCAGGTGTCCATGCATGTTCGTTATGATCAATAATTTTGATTGGAGCTCCATTTGATTTATATTTTGATTCGTGCAATACCTCTCCTGTTATCGTCATTATGGTTTTAGGGAACCTTAATGATGTTTCTAATTTGGCTATATCTTGAATCGTTGCTGCATTTTCCTTTACTGTTAGTCCCCATTCATTTATTTTTCTGCTTCTTTTTTCCGTCAGTTTGTTTCCACGCGACTCATTTGTAAAATGCTCTATTATTCGTTCTGCTACACAATTCATTTTTTGACAGTTTCACTTTTTAATACTCGGTTTATCATTTAACGGATAGATTGCATAAACAACTGCGGTTACGGGATATGATCTCTCGTAGTACGGTTTGTCAATTCCAGTCAGAATTCCTGGTTTGGAATCATGACTCACAGTGACAGTTCTCTTATCTTTCAGGTAGGGTTCAAATTTGTCTCGAATAATCCAATCCCCCGTTTCTGAGCGGATAATGAATTTCACTCTAAAATAAATACTTTTTCTTGTCAAGATGTGAGATTATCACTGCTGCTCTTTCGCCGTTCATGGTAGCATCAATACAACCATCAATTCGAAATGTCGATCAACAGTGAGATGCTCCATCACGCTTGAATTCATTAACACCATCACGGATTCTAGCTATCATGCTTCTATCACTTATTAGACTCTTTGGTGTATCAGTGGTGACTCTATCGAAATTGAATTCAACCTTTTTCCAAGGCGTAATTTTCGAAAATCTCTCGAACTCTTCCATATTATAATTAAAACAAGTATTTAAATAAGAAAATTATTACATAATCAATCATTGCAAATGATTGATGATAGGATCAGTGATCGCTTGTAACAAATCATGCAGAAATGAATTCTGTGGATATCATCTGCAAAGCGTTCGTCGCGGGAGTTTTGGGCCGCTACCTTGTATCCGATGTGGGGTAGGTGTGCGTGGTCAGTCGCAGTTGTGTCTCAGTTGTGGTGGTAAACGATACAGAGAGTTGAAGCGTTATTATGATAAACGAGTCAAAGATTCCGTCAAAGATTCCGTTAAAAGCTCCATCAAAGATTCCATCAATGACTCTGTCCCTGACAAAATCATAAGAACACCTCAAGACTACATTGAAAGATTCTCATGTAATGATTAAACCAAATAATAAATTAGACAATAATTTAGTATATAAATGAACCAATAATTTCAACCACATCCCGTGATCAGCAATTATGAAGCATCTCGGAACGGTATTATCAGAAACCGTAGACTGAAGAAACCAGTCGGTTTTATGAGTAATCAGGGGTATTTGAGGTTTACTGTTGGGAAGAAAATATATCATAATCATCGTTTCCTGTATGAGGTATATAACGGATTGATCAAGGATGGTTTTGTTATTGATCACATAAATAATATTAAAACATAATTCTTTAGATAATTTACGAGCTGTTACACAAAGTGAGTATACCAAATGGGGAGGAACTGGTACTTGTAAATAAATTGGGAAGAGACCTGTAAAATCATTTAATACAGAAAATAACGAGCAAAGGGTATTTCAATCAATGACTAAAGCCGGTAGATATTTTGATATTTGTATACCCTCAGTACAAACAGTATCAGAAGGAATTTATCGGTCAGCGATTTCCAGAAGGACTGGACAAAGAATTAAATTTATATATCTCTGAATTCTATTTTGTATCACCAAAGGGGAATAACTCTTGCGGGTATGTCGGCTTATGAAAGAGTTACATATCTCAATGAGGTTTTCCGATTACTCAATTCTTGGTTTTAACTACCATGATTCTCAATGGGGATAATCAATTATCTGTTTTACGAGAAAACGAATCAAATACGCAGTATTTACAAACAATTTTTTTTCAAGTATCGGTATTTTTTTTAGATATTTAATAATCATTATTAAGTACACGAAAGATATATAGATCACACACCATTTTATTGGCTTTCATGTATTAACCGGCTTATATATCATACCGTATGTTATATAATTGGGGTTTTAGCGTCGAAACTCATAACATGAACCAATCATAGATCACACCGTCACGCGAAGTGAATGTTTTTACATTCAAACCTGGTTGATTTTGTGGGTTTGTGATTGGTTCATGTTTGAATGTAGACCCGCCCCGTCATTGTCATCATACCATCATACCATTGTCATCCTATCATTCATTGTAAATACTATACCACTGACGTCATTCATTGTATGCCTACAACTCGCCATAACACTCGAATTGGAAGTTGAAAAGGCTGTATTGTCTTGTGTTGTCCTATATATCAATATGTATATAATGTATATATCATGTGACGCCCATTCCCCTAAGCATACCTTCATGCATTTCTAATTCATTATTTGATGAGTTAGATTCCCCCATGGAGACTATGCTTTGTGGTATGACTATGGACGTCAAACATAAACAGTAACATGGATGCAAAAAGCTCTATTTCACATTAGGGTAACCCCACAGGATAATTCAGAATGAATAATCGGCCAAGAGAAACGGTCATAGGGTCAAAAAGAAGAGAGATAATCTCTGGTTTAAAAAAAAACGAAAACAAAAAGAACCCTATGAAAGACACAAAGGCCAAATAAGAGACCCAATGAATGATAATCGCTCATCATAGTTACCGTTAATTTTTTGTTTTTGTATGATATCACATATTAGAAATATATATGTTATATATCATGAATTCTGAAAATATCAATGAGATCATAACCGAGATTTCAAATTTGAAAAATCAAGGAATTCAATTGTCTGATAAATTAAATTGTGATAGGATCCTTTCCGATTTTCAAGATATTGAAGATAATATCCAAAGAAATAGGTATACACTGACAAAGTCATACGCTTTCATTAAACGGATTCAGCACGCGATATATGATTCGTTCATATATGAAAATGACGTAAACAAGTTTGTCCCGTTATTTACTGTTGTGCAAAAAATCAGGAAATAATTAGGAAATGAATATGAAATCAAACGCTCAGTTAATTCAAAAATAAAAAAATATAAAAAGATTATCCGACAAACCGAAAATTCTCCCTTGGTAGCCTAAACAGTGATAAATCACTTGCAAAAATTCTAACCATGGATCGACATGTATAATACACATACCTGTTTGCAAGTACAATGGACAGGTGCGCTTATTCACCTAAAACATTTGTAAAGACACGTAAGATAGTGTATTTTTTATCATGGTGTTTATTTCTACACGGAAGTAATTGTCGGGTGGTTGAGCAATCTACGGATTTTATTTTATTTATTAACTGCTGAAATATTTTATTTTTGTGGTCGTGTTTGGCCATTTTAGTCATTTTTTTTTTTTTGGCAAGGGTAAAGGAAAGAAGCGCCTCTTCTTGGTGTGCTTGAAAAAATTGCAAAAAGATCCAAACAAACAAAAGAATCATTAAAAACACTTCCTGGTGATATAATAGCTGCTGCAAAACAACAAGAACGATAACTGCAAGAAGAATTTGAATGATTAGGTGATAATGATATTAGCTCCCCACCACATAAACCACTTGAAGAAATTGAACAAAAACAACGAGAACAACTTCAAAAAAAGGGAAAATTTCGAAAACGAGGAGGAAATACACACCTCAAGAGATATTTCCGAAAGAAGTGATAAATAAATTTAAAGATTACACGGATGATGAATTAGCTAAATTTGCTATTGATTCATTTCCTAAGAAGACAAGGGATAAATATATAAACGATGATTTTAAAAAGTCCATTAAAGACTTTGACACCTGGAAAAATAAGATATATTTGGCAAAACACGATGGATTTATAATCTCAAATGATGATAATAATTATAAATCGTATTTGAATAAAATGAAAAGAAATAGAGAGTGGTCAACCACTATATGATCGAGACGAAGATGATTATGATGCACAGGAAACAACTGGTTATACTAGTAGTAGTAGTAGTGGGTATCAGGTAGTGGTTTAGTTAGTTGTCCTAATAATATTCTCAGCGATATAGCACGATTAGAGGTTCTCATAGGAGGGAAACGAGCTGGAAATAACTCACCGGAAATAATTAATGAAGCAGCTGATATCTGCAGGCGGTTATTTCAAGGCGGCATTATGGATATTGATGTATACTAAGAGTTTTTTGACGAGCTAGCCGAAAATCCAAGGGATTTTTACGGTTATCATAGTGACTAATCACCAGATTAGATAAATATCATTTAAATAAGATGATCATACACTACAACAACGATAAAGTAACCAATGTCTACGTAGCAAACTCACGATTGCCTGTTTATAGAGCGTACTATGGTGATGGTCTTGGTAATGCAATTGCAGGGTTATTTGCAACAATGGCTCCCAAAATAGTACCAATCGCAAAACAATTATCATTGAAAGCTATTGATGTTATTCGTGATAAGGATATTAGCGCCGTGGGTGATGTTGCCGGGAAACCGTTTACCGCCGCGAAGGAAAAACTAATGTCACTAGTTCGACGAAAAAGAAACCAGTGATGACTTCGTCATCAGTGATGAAATTACTGCCGTTACCATCTACGGAAGAGATGCCTGCAAGTGTTAGCAAAATAATAAATAACGCAGTGGATCAGACATTAGCATCATTGGCAGTTGGCCAATGATGCATATGAGGCACAGATAAATAATATTGCAAACATGATAGAGGGAAGCGGCTTGAAACCACGACGAAAACCACGAGCAAAATCATGATTTAGATCGAGGATTATATAATAAAATTTTCAATTCGTCTCCTGACCCAGCGTTTGATATGGAAGCCCCAGTGCGCAAGAATGATTCTGTACGCGATTATCAATTATATTCCTATCATGCAGTACAACCGATTTTCGATCAAGAATCGAACTTCAAGTTCATGATACCAGTAAATACTTTTTGCCTTGTGTAGCATTTATCGAAATGGAAGGATAACTCGTAACAAATGATGCTGCTCATGATTATTATATGACAATAACCCAACTATCCGAGTTGGTTTTGTTAATAATGGTATCATAGCAATATTTGAGAGTGCTAGATATATGATTGATGGAAGAAAAATTGAATCTAAAGATCGTGATGTTGATGTTGCCACAACAATAATAGGGTTAGCAAGATATTCTGATGATTATACAAGATCAGCGGGTTCATCTATGATGTTTACTAAGGATATTACTGTTAACGCTGAACACGTCCAGTATTCTAGAGTAAAGGCAACACAAGCTACTGAAGTTAATCCAGCACCACCCAGATATACAAGACCAGCTGCTGATTTTTATGTCATAAATAATATTACTAATTACAACATAGGGTTTGCAACACGCGTAGCAACGTTAGATGGACAGAATCGACCATTTTCATGCGCGATTCCACTGCATCATATTTTCATATTCTATAGAAATGTTAGAAAAGTTATCTATGGAGCGACGCATACAGTAGCACTCGTGCGAAAGGGTACTGATAATGATGCAATCTGGCGTGGTGCTGGTGTTGCTGAGGGTAAAGTCATTTTAACAAAACTATCATTGTGGATGCCAGTAATGACTCCATCAATCACAACAGAAGAGCGATTACTATCATTTATGGATCATGGAGGAAAATCATTGCTAAGTTGGCTAACAACAACAACGGATACCATGGATTCTAATATTGATGGTACATTTACATGGCACCTGGCATCAAAACAAGTTGTTTCAGCTCCACGTCATATAATTGTTGCGCTACAGAATACTGCGCGATTAAACAATCAAGAACGAAGTCATATGATACTTGATCAGATAGATGTTAATGAAATATCATTGAGTATAAACGGCCAGCAGGAGCCATCTGAGGATAACAACTTGATTACACCAATAACCATATTGCACGCGTGTATCATCGTCTGTTGTTATATATGGGACGCGATCAACATGTCGATACTGGTCTGCAAAGATCACAGTTGGATTTTAAAAATTAATATCCTATCTATTACTTTTCGCTGGAACATCTTGATTTAACAAGACAATCCGTCGTTGATATACATTTTAGAGCTCGTGTAGCCCGTCCTGATGGTATTTCTAATTATAGAGCGGTTGCTGTCATTCTCAGCGACAAATCAATGCTACTCGAAGATGTTGGTGGACGAATGAGAGTAATCGATGCACCAGTGGAAAATATGTAGCAATTAGATCAATTTATCATTTAGAAAACAGTGTTGTTACAATAAGATGTCGTATAGTGTAGTTAGTGTTACATTGACTCCTGGTCAACTTAAAAAATTGCAATCAGAATCGGCTAAAAAATGTGGAAACACGATATCGCTGAAACACAATCAGATGTCTGGCGGTCAGAATAAATTGTCGCTGACAACTCGTCAGATAAAACACTTTAATGATGCTTTCAAAATAAAAAAAGGTGTTCAGATCACACTCTCTGCAGCTGCGATTAAGAACATGATAAAATCAGGTGGTGTATTCCCACTTCTCGCTGCGATTCCAGCATTAATTGCAGCTGATAAAGCCGCCGCGTTAGCAGCCGCTGGAGCTCTTGGTGCAAAAGCAGTACACAGTATTGCTCAATCATATGAACCAAAAAAAGGAGGGCATACAAAAAAAGGGAAAAGGTCTAAGATTACCAGGAACCCCGTATTCATGATACAGCGGAAAAGGCCTGAGACTAGGAACAGTTTATTCACAACAATAGTTCCAATGTCAAATATTGATTTACTCGATGCTGCTAAAAAGCTAGCGATAAAATACTTTAGAGGTGTCGTTATGAAAGATCAGTTGCCGGCACAACCAAACGAAGCTGAAACCGGTATTATTAATCTCGATAACAGTACCGGACCTTGAACTCACTGGGTTTCATACGCGATTGATCCACGTGTAATTGTTTATTTCGATTCATATGGGTTAGCGCCGCCTAAAGAATTTATGCGCTATATACAACAATTAAACACTTCTATCTGGTATTTTACGCTACCAACACAGAAAATGAATGACCCACCAATATGCAGCATAGAAGTATTGAATGCCCTCAACGCTATTTCATCATCGGGAAACCCCCTCATCAGGTCGTAAATGAATATACTAGTAGTCGCTTTTTAGAGAGATCTTAGAGTATAATGATTAATATTTGGGGGAGATCTTTATCAAGCCTGAAAAAACCCGATACCGATGGCACTGCAACCGGTGATATAAAAAAAAATAATCGAAGATGAAATAGCTGAGTTGTTGAACTTAGCAAGTGTTGATCCCAATGAAATAGTTGTATTTCAAGATCGTCAGGGTAAATTGAAAACGAGTAATGTAGTAGAAGATACTGTTACAAGCACAGGGGTATTCACTTGACCGAGCGGTGTCAAAACCCTGGCGCGAGTCACGCTGGAAGTCATATGTTTTCCCCAAATTTCCAAAGACTTCCATACAACTAGAGTTGTAAAATGGAAAGAAAGACGTGTCTGCTATAATTATTAATCTTTGCTGTAATCAATGGGCGACCCAGAGGAGACAACTTGCCCAAACGTCCATTAACTGCACCTTTACATGGTTTTTCTTCATTATTATCCGTTTTCCGTACCGATAGCTTGTCATGCCATAGAAATTACACCAGTATTCCCTTACTAACTGGGAAATATTTAACTGCGCGACCCTAGGCCAGTCCATCCACAGAATTTCCGGCGTATCACACTCATATACATACGCCAATTTTCCACTATGGCCACATAAACGGTACCTACCAAGTTCCAACTTATTGATTCCATTCTATAATTTACTGCTTTCCAACCATAAATGCTGCCTTTTCAATCACACTACTTGTATACACTACTGAATTTTAATATGGACTATGTTACTACAGGGACAGTCATTCGGCTTGTACCCAAAATCACTACTAACGACCCAAGCATGGTTCAAATTCACTAACGCTTACTCCAAAGTTTATTACATTACCCCCGCCTTTAAAAGATCACTCGTCCCGAGTGACACAAACGTCACATTTCTGTGATCTAAATCACAATTTGAAGTATTTTTTTTTTTTTTTTTTTTTTTTTTTAAATTTAACCCCACACCCGATAAACGATTACCAATATGATTATATACAACAACATAAACTATCCAAATCTAAACAAGTTGAATCCAAGATGAAATAATGTTTCAACCACTTAGTCGGGTTCAAACTCCCTCACGACTTCCTCGAAATTGACTTGTCTAAGCATAGGTCTCTAACAACAGACATCAAATGCAACCAGAACCATTCCTCTTTACATTAAAACTCTGGTCTGGAGATTGCGTTTCCACCAGGACACACGTTCTCCTAATAGACCTTGGTACACCTGTACACATCACGAGGTCAGCGTTCTTCAGAGACACCTTCTCTTACTAACCTCCAACAAGTCAACCATGACTTCAATGCCCAACTATTTTTCAACTCAGTCTGTGCCAGACGATCCTATTTGTTTCTTTCACTGTTAATTCACTACAAATTCCACACCAGTTGTTACCTAAATCCCTAAGAAAACCTATCCCCAAACGCTAAAGTTTGGAACACTATTACATCACGATTCAACTATAATTGTGGTGTGCACTACAATTTCTTCATGCTGCTAAATAACTATCACGTGCTTTGAATTGTCCTTCACAGTTTTCCAAATTGACACCATTCCATTCATGCAGACAAGTCAAACTATGCATGATGAAAACCTCGCTAAACCATATATGATCATGAAGATGCGTGTAGACGATTTCTTTCTTCCTTCTTAATGTGCTCTGTATAAATCAATTCTCAACTGGCAAGTCGCTAACAGTTCAATGACAAACAAAATACAGGTTCCGTCCTGTACTACACCACGAGGTTAGAGAATGCGTTCTTCAAATGAAACACGACCTCTTAAGAACCTCAAAAATAAGTCAACCATGACTTCAACGCCCATCTGGCGCGACCCTATTGTCACCAATAGAACGCTAGACTTGACACTGCCTTTTCAATCATCTTTTCACCACTTAACCGTACCCTACAGCAACACAAAAATAAAAATAAACAAATAGTCCACCAGCCTCCAAACACCCATACATAATACCCTTATTTTCTTTCAATTCAGCCATGTTTAACTCCAAGCACAATTCAAACAACTAGACTTAATTTACCACCTGGTCTCATGCAGCAACAACTTCTAGAACTTTTCTGCTCTAACACCACATGATTGCAAATTATAAAACTAATACATACAATAATAAAACCCCAATCAAGACCGACATCTGTCGTTACAGAATTTAAAAATATAAAACAAATAATCACACCAATAATCAAATTATTTACATAGCCTTTGGGCGCATTCTGATTTAATTGTAACTGCGCGGCTTTTAATTGTCACCCGTAGACAATATGTCTCAACCCATCCATGTAATAATTACGGGGAAAAATTATTACCCACCCATGTAAAACTTTTATTGGCCACTTCTACCGGTGTATGACGCTTATATCAAATTTATGTATGTTGTTCTTATTGTTCTTATTGTTGTTGATGTTATAAAATCCAATCTCCTCAATTATACACAACACGGCGGGGGGGGGGGGGGGTGTGTGTTGTCAAACCCATTCATTAGCGGTTCCTATCAGTTTGTACAAAAACAAAACAATTACAGACATTTTCATCATTCCAGCATGTTACAATTCCGTGGCCAATGATTGTCGTCCACATTTTAGCAATTCCAGCCTATTAAAAAGAACCAAAAGTATCACTTGGCCCTGTTTTAACCCCCACGTGTCGAGGAGAAATGGAAACCGCGTGTGCACTGTCTCACGGTTTTACCTCCAACTGACTTAGATCTCGCAATCTGCGCGACCTACACCAATACAATTCTTTTGTCATCGCTGTAGTATATCCCGGATAAAACACTCCATCCTGCTTGAAGATAGTACTTACTCCTCTTAAAAATCCTTCTCAGCAGCAAATGCATATATCTACTCTCGCAGAGCAAATGTCGCGAAATCTCAATAAACGAAGTTAAAGTCGCACTAGCCATAATATTTCTTTCCTCTTTCTTTCCAAATGCGAAGCAATAGTCAGTTTCACACATAATAACTCTGAATAAATTGCAAACCATGACAGAACTATTCACACATATCCCAAAACGCTGTCACCAGAAATTTTTCTTGTTACAAGCACAGGGGTATTCACTTGACCGAGCGGTGTCAAAACCCTGGCGCGAGTCACGCTGGAAGTCATATGTTTTCCCCAAATTTCCAAAGACTTCCATACAACTAGAGTTGTAAAATGGAAAGAAAGACGTGTCTGCTATAATTATTAATCTTTGCTGTAATCAATGGGCGACCCAGAGGAGACAACTTGCCCAAACGTCCATTAACTGCACCTTTACATGGTTTTTCTTCATTATTATCCGTTTTCCGTACCGATAGCTTGTCATGCCATAGAAATTACACCAGTATTCCCTTACTAACTGGGAAATATTTAACTGCGCGACCCTAGGCCAGTCCATCCACAGAATTTCCGGCGTATCACACTCATATACATACGCCAATTTTCCACTATGGCCACATAAACGGTACCTACCAAGTTCCAACTTATTGATTCCATTCTATAATTTACTGCTTTCCAACCATAAATGCTGCCTTTTCAATCACACTACTTGTATACACTACTGAATTTTAATATGGACTATGTTACTACAGGGACAGTCATTCGGCTTGTACCCAAAATCACTACTAACGACCCAAGCATGGTTCAAATTCACTAACGCTTACTCCAAAGTTTATTACATTACCCCCGCCTTTAAAAGATCACTCGTCCCGAGTGACACAAACGTCACATTTCTGTGATCTAAATCACAATTTGAAGTATTTTTTTTTTTTTTTTTTTTTTTTTTTAAATTTAACCCCACACCCGATAAACGATTACCAATATGATTATATACAACAACATAAACTATCCAAATCTAAACAAGTTGAATCCAAGATGAAATAATGTTTCAACCACTTAGTCGGGTTCAAACTCCCTCACGACTTCCTCGAAATTGACTTGTCTAAGCATAGGTCTCTAACAACAGACATCAAATGCAACCAGAACCATTCCTCTTTACATTAAAACTCTGGTCTGGAGATTGCGTTTCCACCAGGACACACGTTCTCCTAATAGACCTTGGTACACCTGTACACATCACGAGGTCAGCGTTCTTCAGAGACACCTTCTCTTACTAACCTCCAACAAGTCAACCATGACTTCAATGCCCAACTATTTTTCAACTCAGTCTGTGCCAGACGATCCTATTTGTTTCTTTCACTGTTAATTCACTACAAATTCCACACCAGTTGTTACCTAAATCCCTAAGAAAACCTATCCCCAAACGCTAAAGTTTGGAACACTATTACATCACGATTCAACTATAATTGTGGTGTGCACTACAATTTCTTCATGCTGCTAAATAACTATCACGTGCTTTGAATTGTCCTTCACAGTTTTCCAAATTGACACCATTCCATTCATGCAGACAAGTCAAACTATGCATGATGAAAACCTCGCTAAACCATATATGATCATGAAGATGCGTGTAGACGATTTCTTTCTTCCTTCTTAATGTGCTCTGTATAAATCAATTCTCAACTGGCAAGTCGCTAACAGTTCAATGACAAACAAAATACAGGTTCCGTCCTGTACTACACCACGAGGTTAGAGAATGCGTTCTTCAAATGAAACACGACCTCTTAAGAACCTCAAAAATAAGTCAACCATGACTTCAACGCCCATCTGGCGCGACCCTATTGTCACCAATAGAACGCTAGACTTGACACTGCCTTTTCAATCATCTTTTCACCACTTAACCGTACCCTACAGCAACACAAAAATAAAAATAAACAAATAGTCCACCAGCCTCCAAACACCCATACATAATACCCTTATTTTCTTTCAATTCAGCCATGTTTAACTCCAAGCACAATTCAAACAACTAGACTTAATTTACCACCTGGTCTCATGCAGCAACAACTTCTAGAACTTTTCTGCTCTAACACCACATGATTGCAAATTATAAAACTAATACATACAATAATAAAACCCCAATCAAGACCGACATCTGTCGTTACAGAATTTAAAAATATAAAACAAATAATCACACCAATAATCAAATTATTTACATAGCCTTTGGGCGCATTCTGATTTAATTGTAACTGCGCGGCTTTTAATTGTCACCCGTAGACAATATGTCTCAACCCATCCATGTAATAATTACGGGGAAAAATTATTACCCACCCATGTAAAACTTTTATTGGCCACTTCTACCGGTGTATGACGCTTATATCAAATTTATGTATGTTGTTCTTATTGTTCTTATTGTTGTTGATGTTATAAAATCCAATCTCCTCAATTATACACAACACGGCGGGGGGGGGGGGTGTGTGTTGTCAAACCCATTCATTAGCGGTTCCTATCAGTTTGTACAAAAACAAAACAATTACAGACATTTTCATCATTCCAGCATGTTACAATTCCGTGGCCAATGATTGTCGTCCACATTTTAGCAATTCCAGCCTATTAAAAAGAACCAAAAGTATCACTTGGCCCTGTTTTAACCCCCACGTGTCGAGGAGAAATGGAAACCGCGTGTGCACTGTCTCACGGTTTTACCTCCAACTGACTTAGATCTCGCAATCTGCGCGACCTACACCAATACAATTCTTTTGTCATCGCTGTAGTATATCCCGGATAAAACACTCCATCCTGCTTGAAGATAGTACTTACTCCTCTTAAAAATCCTTCTCAGCAGCAAATGCATATATCTACTCTCGCAGAGCAAATGTCGCGAAATCTCAATAAACGAAGTTAAAGTCGCACTAGCCATAATATTTCTTTCCTCTTTCTTTCCAAATGCGAAGCAATAGTCAGTTTCACACATAATAACTCTGAATAAATTGCAAACCATGACAGAACTATTCACACATATCCCAAAACGCTGTCACCAGAAATTTTTCTTGTTACAAGCACAGGGGTATTCACTTGACCGAGCGGTGTCAAAACCCTGGCGCGAGTCACGCTGGAAGTCATATGTTTTCCCCAAATTTCCAAAGACTTCCATACAACTAGAGTTGTAAAATGGAAAGAAAGACGTGTCTGCTATAATTATTAATCTTTGCTGTAATCAATGGGCGACCCAGAGGAGACAACTTGCCCAAACGTCCATTAACTGCACCTTTACATGGTTTTTCTTCATTATTATCCGTTTTCCGTACCGATAGCTTGTCATGCCATAGAAATTACACCAGTATTCCCTTACTAACTGGGAAATATTTAACTGCGCGACCCTAGGCCAGTCCATCCACAGAATTTCCGGCGTATCACACTCATATACATACGCCAATTTTCCACTATGGCCACATAAACGGTACCTACCAAGTTCCAACTTATTGATTCCATTCTATAATTTACTGCTTTCCAACCATAAATGCTGCCTTTTCAATCACACTACTTGTATACACTACTGAATTTTAATATGGACTATGTTACTACAGGGACAGTCATTCGGCTTGTACCCAAAATCACTACTAACGACCCAAGCATGGTTCAAATTCACTAACGCTTACTCCAAAGTTTATTACATTACCCCCGCCTTTAAAAGATCACTCGTCCCGAGTGACACAAACGTCACATTTCTGTGATCTAAATCACAATTTGAAGTATTTTTTTTTTTTTTTTTTTTTTTTTTTAAATTTAACCCCACACCCGATAAACGATTACCAATATGATTATATACAACAACATAAACTATCCAAATCTAAACAAGTTGAATCCAAGATGAAATAATGTTTCAACCACTTAGTCGGGTTCAAACTCCCTCACGACTTCCTCGAAATTGACTTGTCTAAGCATAGGTCTCTAACAACAGACATCAAATGCAACCAGAACCATTCCTCTTTACATTAAAACTCTGGTCTGGAGATTGCGTTTCCACCAGGACACACGTTCTCCTAATAGACCTTGGTACACCTGTACACATCACGAGGTCAGCGTTCTTCAGAGACACCTTCTCTTACTAACCTCCAACAAGTCAACCATGACTTCAATGCCCAACTATTTTTCAACTCAGTCTGTGCCAGACGATCCTATTTGTTTCTTTCACTGTTAATTCACTACAAATTCCACACCAGTTGTTACCTAAATCCCTAAGAAAACCTATCCCCAAACGCTAAAGTTTGGAACACTATTACATCACGATTCAACTATAATTGTGGTGTGCACTACAATTTCTTCATGCTGCTAAATAACTATCACGTGCTTTGAATTGTCCTTCACAGTTTTCCAAATTGACACCATTCCATTCATGCAGACAAGTCAAACTATGCATGATGAAAACCTCGCTAAACCATATATGATCATGAAGATGCGTGTAGACGATTTCTTTCTTCCTTCTTAATGTGCTCTGTATAAATCAATTCTCAACTGGCAAGTCGCTAACAGTTCAATGACAAACAAAATACAGGTTCCGTCCTGTACTACACCACGAGGTTAGAGAATGCGTTCTTCAAATGAAACACGACCTCTTAAGAACCTCAAAAATAAGTCAACCATGACTTCAACGCCCATCTGGCGCGACCCTATTGTCACCAATAGAACGCTAGACTTGACACTGCCTTTTCAATCATCTTTTCACCACTTAACCGTACCCTACAGCAACACAAAAATAAAAATAAACAAATAGTCCACCAGCCTCCAAACACCCATACATAATACCCTTATTTTCTTTCAATTCAGCCATGTTTAACTCCAAGCACAATTCAAACAACTAGACTTAATTTACCACCTGGTCTCATGCAGCAACAACTTCTAGAACTTTTCTGCTCTAACACCACATGATTGCAAATTATAAAACTAATACATACAATAATAAAACCCCAATCAAGACCGACATCTGTCGTTACAGAATTTAAAAATATAAAACAAATAATCACACCAATAATCAAATTATTTACATAGCCTTTGGGCGCATTCTGATTTAATTGTAACTGCGCGGCTTTTAATTGTCACCCGTAGACAATATGTCTCAACCCATCCATGTAATAATTACGGGGAAAAATTATTACCCACCCATGTAAAACTTTTATTGGCCACTTCTACCGGTGTATGACGCTTATATCAAATTTATGTATGTTGTTCTTATTGTTCTTATTGTTGTTGATGTTATAAAATCCAATCTCCTCAATTATACACAACACGGCGGGGGGGGGGGGGTGTGTGTTGTCAAACCCATTCATTAGCGGTTCCTATCAGTTTGTACAAAAACAAAACAATTACAGACATTTTCATCATTCCAGCATGTTACAATTCCGTGGCCAATGATTGTCGTCCACATTTTAGCAATTCCAGCCTATTAAAAAGAACCAAAAGTATCACTTGGCCCTGTTTTAACCCCCACGTGTCGAGGAGAAATGGAAACCGCGTGTGCACTGTCTCACGGTTTTACCTCCAACTGACTTAGATCTCGCAATCTGCGCGACCTACACCAATACAATTCTTTTGTCATCGCTGTAGTATATCCCGGATAAAACACTCCATCCTGCTTGAAGATAGTACTTACTCCTCTTAAAAATCCTTCTCAGCAGCAAATGCATATATCTACTCTCGCAGAGCAAATGTCGCGAAATCTCAATAAACGAAGTTAAAGTCGCACTAGCCATAATATTTCTTTCCTCTTTCTTTCCAAATGCGAAGCAATAGTCAGTTTCACACATAATAACTCTGAATAAATTGCAAACCATGACAGAACTATTCACACATATCCCAAAACGCTGTCACCAGAAATTTTTCTTGTTACAAGCACAGGGGTATTCACTTGACCGAGCGGTGTCAAAACCCTGGCGCGAGTCACGCTGGAAGTCATATGTTTTCCCCAAATTTCCAAAGACTTCCATACAACTAGAGTTGTAAAATGGAAAGAAAGACGTGTCTGCTATAATTATTAATCTTTGCTGTAATCAATGGGCGACCCAGAGGAGACAACTTGCCCAAACGTCCATTAACTGCACCTTTACATGGTTTTTCTTCATTATTATCCGTTTTCCGTACCGATAGCTTGTCATGCCATAGAAATTACACCAGTATTCCCTTACTAACTGGGAAATATTTAACTGCGCGACCCTAGGCCAGTCCATCCACAGAATTTCCGGCGTATCACACTCATATACATACGCCAATTTTCCACTATGGCCACATAAACGGTACCTACCAAGTTCCAACTTATTGATTCCATTCTATAATTTACTGCTTTCCAACCATAAATGCTGCCTTTTCAATCACACTACTTGTATACACTACTGAATTTTAATATGGACTATGTTACTACAGGGACAGTCATTCGGCTTGTACCCAAAATCACTACTAACGACCCAAGCATGGTTCAAATTCACTAACGCTTACTCCAAAGTTTATTACATTACCCCCGCCTTTAAAAGATCACTCGTCCCGAGTGACACAAACGTCACATTTCTGTGATCTAAATCACAATTTGAAGTATTTTTTTTTTTTTTTTTTTTTTTTTTTAAATTTAACCCCACACCCGATAAACGATTACCAATATGATTATATACAACAACATAAACTATCCAAATCTAAACAAGTTGAATCCAAGATGAAATAATGTTTCAACCACTTAGTCGGGTTCAAACTCCCTCACGACTTCCTCGAAATTGACTTGTCTAAGCATAGGTCTCTAACAACAGACATCAAATGCAACCAGAACCATTCCTCTTTACATTAAAACTCTGGTCTGGAGATTGCGTTTCCACCAGGACACACGTTCTCCTAATAGACCTTGGTACACCTGTACACATCACGAGGTCAGCGTTCTTCAGAGACACCTTCTCTTACTAACCTCCAACAAGTCAACCATGACTTCAATGCCCAACTATTTTTCAACTCAGTCTGTGCCAGACGATCCTATTTGTTTCTTTCACTGTTAATTCACTACAAATTCCACACCAGTTGTTACCTAAATCCCTAAGAAAACCTATCCCCAAACGCTAAAGTTTGGAACACTATTACATCACGATTCAACTATAATTGTGGTGTGCACTACAATTTCTTCATGCTGCTAAATAACTATCACGTGCTTTGAATTGTCCTTCACAGTTTTCCAAATTGACACCATTCCATTCATGCAGACAAGTCAAACTATGCATGATGAAAACCTCGCTAAACCATATATGATCATGAAGATGCGTGTAGACGATTTCTTTCTTCCTTCTTAATGTGCTCTGTATAAATCAATTCTCAACTGGCAAGTCGCTAACAGTTCAATGACAAACAAAATACAGGTTCCGTCCTGTACTACACCACGAGGTTAGAGAATGCGTTCTTCAAATGAAACACGACCTCTTAAGAACCTCAAAAATAAGTCAACCATGACTTCAACGCCCATCTGGCGCGACCCTATTGTCACCAATAGAACGCTAGACTTGACACTGCCTTTTCAATCATCTTTTCACCACTTAACCGTACCCTACAGCAACACAAAAATAAAAATAAACAAATAGTCCACCAGCCTCCAAACACCCATACATAATACCCTTATTTTCTTTCAATTCAGCCATGTTTAACTCCAAGCACAATTCAAACAACTAGACTTAATTTACCACCTGGTCTCATGCAGCAACAACTTCTAGAACTTTTCTGCTCTAACACCACATGATTGCAAATTATAAAACTAATACATACAATAATAAAACCCCAATCAAGACCGACATCTGTCGTTACAGAATTTAAAAATATAAAACAAATAATCACACCAATAATCAAATTATTTACATAGCCTTTGGGCGCATTCTGATTTAATTGTAACTGCGCGGCTTTTAATTGTCACCCGTAGACAATATGTCTCAACCCATCCATGTAATAATTACGGGGAAAAATTATTACCCACCCATGTAAAACTTTTATTGGCCACTTCTACCGGTGTATGACGCTTATATCAAATTTATGTATGTTGTTCTTATTGTTCTTATTGTTGTTGATGTTATAAAATCCAATCTCCTCAATTATACACAACACGGCGGGGGGGGGGGTGTGTGTGTTGTCAAACCCATTCATTAGCGGTTCCTATCAGTTTGTACAAAAACAAAACAATTACAGACATTTTCATCATTCCAGCATGTTACAATTCCGTGGCCAATGATTGTCGTCCACATTTTAGCAATTCCAGCCTATTAAAAAGAACCAAAAGTATCACTTGGCCCTGTTTTAACCCCCACGTGTCGAGGAGAAATGGAAACCGCGTGTGCACTGTCTCACGGTTTTACCTCCAACTGACTTAGATCTCGCAATCTGCGCGACCTACACCAATACAATTCTTTTGTCATCGCTGTAGTATATCCCGGATAAAACACTCCATCCTGCTTGAAGATAGTACTTACTCCTCTTAAAAATCCTTCTCAGCAGCAAATGCATATATCTACTCTCGCAGAGCAAATGTCGCGAAATCTCAATAAACGAAGTTAAAGTCGCACTAGCCATAATATTTCTTTCCTCTTTCTTTCCAAATGCGAAGCAATAGTCAGTTTCACACATAATAACTCTGAATAAATTGCAAACCATGACAGAACTATTCACACATATCCCAAAACGCTGTCACCAGAAATTTTTCTTGTTACAAGCACAGGGGTATTCACTTGACCGAGCGGTGTCAAAACCCTGGCGCGAGTCACGCTGGAAGTCATATGTTTTCCCCAAATTTCCAAAGACTTCCATACAACTAGAGTTGTAAAATGGAAAGAAAGACGTGTCTGCTATAATTATTAATCTTTGCTGTAATCAATGGGCGACCCAGAGGAGACAACTTGCCCAAACGTCCATTAACTGCACCTTTACATGGTTTTTCTTCATTATTATCCGTTTTCCGTACCGATAGCTTGTCATGCCATAGAAATTACACCAGTATTCCCTTACTAACTGGGAAATATTTAACTGCGCGACCCTAGGCCAGTCCATCCACAGAATTTCCGGCGTATCACACTCATATACATACGCCAATTTTCCACTATGGCCACATAAACGGTACCTACCAAGTTCCAACTTATTGATTCCATTCTATAATTTACTGCTTTCCAACCATAAATGCTGCCTTTTCAATCACACTACTTGTATACACTACTGAATTTTAATATGGACTATGTTACTACAGGGACAGTCATTCGGCTTGTACCCAAAATCACTACTAACGACCCAAGCATGGTTCAAATTCACTAACGCTTACTCCAAAGTTTATTACATTACCCCCGCCTTTAAAAGATCACTCGTCCCGAGTGACACAAACGTCACATTTCTGTGATCTAAATCACAATTTGAAGTATTTTTTTTTTTTTTTTTTTTTTTTTTTAAATTTAACCCCACACCCGATAAACGATTACCAATATGATTATATACAACAACATAAACTATCCAAATCTAAACAAGTTGAATCCAAGATGAAATAATGTTTCAACCACTTAGTCGGGTTCAAACTCCCTCACGACTTCCTCGAAATTGACTTGTCTAAGCATAGGTCTCTAACAACAGACATCAAATGCAACCAGAACCATTCCTCTTTACATTAAAACTCTGGTCTGGAGATTGCGTTTCCACCAGGACACACGTTCTCCTAATAGACCTTGGTACACCTGTACACATCACGAGGTCAGCGTTCTTCAGAGACACCTTCTCTTACTAACCTCCAACAAGTCAACCATGACTTCAATGCCCAACTATTTTTCAACTCAGTCTGTGCCAGACGATCCTATTTGTTTCTTTCACTGTTAATTCACTACAAATTCCACACCAGTTGTTACCTAAATCCCTAAGAAAACCTATCCCCAAACGCTAAAGTTTGGAACACTATTACATCACGATTCAACTATAATTGTGGTGTGCACTACAATTTCTTCATGCTGCTAAATAACTATCACGTGCTTTGAATTGTCCTTCACAGTTTTCCAAATTGACACCATTCCATTCATGCAGACAAGTCAAACTATGCATGATGAAAACCTCGCTAAACCATATATGATCATGAAGATGCGTGTAGACGATTTCTTTCTTCCTTCTTAATGTGCTCTGTATAAATCAATTCTCAACTGGCAAGTCGCTAACAGTTCAATGACAAACAAAATACAGGTTCCGTCCTGTACTACACCACGAGGTTAGAGAATGCGTTCTTCAAATGAAACACGACCTCTTAAGAACCTCAAAAATAAGTCAACCATGACTTCAACGCCCATCTGGCGCGACCCTATTGTCACCAATAGAACGCTAGACTTGACACTGCCTTTTCAATCATCTTTTCACCACTTAACCGTACCCTACAGCAACACAAAAATAAAAATAAACAAATAGTCCACCAGCCTCCAAACACCCATACATAATACCCTTATTTTCTTTCAATTCAGCCATGTTTAACTCCAAGCACAATTCAAACAACTAGACTTAATTTACCACCTGGTCTCATGCAGCAACAACTTCTAGAACTTTTCTGCTCTAACACCACATGATTGCAAATTATAAAACTAATACATACAATAATAAAACCCCAATCAAGACCGACATCTGTCGTTACAGAATTTAAAAATATAAAACAAATAATCACACCAATAATCAAATTATTTACATAGCCTTTGGGCGCATTCTGATTTAATTGTAACTGCGCGGCTTTTAATTGTCACCCGTAGACAATATGTCTCAACCCATCCATGTAATAATTACGGGGAAAAATTATTACCCACCCATGTAAAACTTTTATTGGCCACTTCTACCGGTGTATGACGCTTATATCAAATTTATGTATGTTGTTCTTATTGTTCTTATTGTTGTTGATGTTATAAAATCCAATCTCCTCAATTATACACAACACGGCGGGGGGGGGGGGTGTGTGTTGTCAAACCCATTCATTAGCGGTTCCTATCAGTTTGTACAAAAACAAAACAATTACAGACATTTTCATCATTCCAGCATGTTACAATTCCGTGGCCAATGATTGTCGTCCACATTTTAGCAATTCCAGCCTATTAAAAAGAACCAAAAGTATCACTTGGCCCTGTTTTAACCCCCACGTGTCGAGGAGAAATGGAAACCGCGTGTGCACTGTCTCACGGTTTTACCTCCAACTGACTTAGATCTCGCAATCTGCGCGACCTACACCAATACAATTCTTTTGTCATCGCTGTAGTATATCCCGGATAAAACACTCCATCCTGCTTGAAGATAGTACTTACTCCTCTTAAAAATCCTTCTCAGCAGCAAATGCATATATCTACTCTCGCAGAGCAAATGTCGCGAAATCTCAATAAACGAAGTTAAAGTCGCACTAGCCATAATATTTCTTTCCTCTTTCTTTCCAAATGCGAAGCAATAGTCAGTTTCACACATAATAACTCTGAATAAATTGCAAACCATGACAGAACTATTCACACATATCCCAAAACGCTGTCACCAGAAATTTTTCTTGTTACAAGCACAGGGGTATTCACTTGACCGAGCGGTGTCAAAACCCTGGCGCGAGTCACGCTGGAAGTCATATGTTTTCCCCAAATTTCCAAAGACTTCCATACAACTAGAGTTGTAAAATGGAAAGAAAGACGTGTCTGCTATAATTATTAATCTTTGCTGTAATCAATGGGCGACCCAGAGGAGACAACTTGCCCAAACGTCCATTAACTGCACCTTTACATGGTTTTTCTTCATTATTATCCGTTTTCCGTACCGATAGCTTGTCATGCCATAGAAATTACACCAGTATTCCCTTACTAACTGGGAAATATTTAACTGCGCGACCCTAGGCCAGTCCATCCACAGAATTTCCGGCGTATCACACTCATATACATACGCCAATTTTCCACTATGGCCACATAAACGGTACCTACCAAGTTCCAACTTATTGATTCCATTCTATAATTTACTGCTTTCCAACCATAAATGCTGCCTTTTCAATCACACTACTTGTATACACTACTGAATTTTAATATGGACTATGTTACTACAGGGACAGTCATTCGGCTTGTACCCAAAATCACTACTAACGACCCAAGCATGGTTCAAATTCACTAACGCTTACTCCAAAGTTTATTACAATACTATCGCGTGGTTTTCCAATTAGGGTAAACTCAAACCGGGTGTACTTGTTTCGACGCTCACAGAAAAATTAACGACACTCTGTGTTAATTATTCATCAATGATAGAATTATTTAAAAAACTACGTAAATGCGTTTACGGTGTTACAAAATGCTATTAACGCTTTTCAGGTCCCGCTAAACGATTTCCTTGGAAATCCACCAGTTACGACACCGAAACTCACGGAAATAAAAACCTCCATGGATAATTTATCAAAATTGCGATCCGACTATGACACTCATGTATCTCAATTTACTACATTACGTAAAAACTTTAACAGGACCGATGACTCCATTGATAAATGTTTTGGTAAAAAAGGCTAAACCCGAGGATATTATAATGGATCTAACTAGTATCATCACGAAACTCGATACAAACACGGATATTAGAGTGATCACTGACGCCATCAAAGATGATCTACCGAGGATGATAGCAGAACCTAAAAAAATAAAAATCCCTCATGAACAAACAAATATCATAAACAACGTCTACGTGATTCAATGTGGATCATTTGCGTGGACACCACTAAATAATATTTTAGATATCACTGCAACCGTCAAGGGTATTTATCGATTAACATTAGTATCACCAAATCAATTTAATATTTCATCAACGAGTTTATTTGGGGTCAACAATACAATATCAACAATCATTGACAACTGAACAGTTCACGATAATATCCACTGATAATAATTTGGCTAGGGTTTCAGTAACATGGTATGTGGAATTCGTAGTGGATTTAAGTAAACAACTAAACTGAATTCTATTTGAAACACACTGGTGTTTTCAAAATAAAATGTCATCACAGCAGTATCGCTATGATCAAGTCAGAGAATTTCAAACTAAACTCAAAACACTCACTGAGGAGTATCAAACAAAAATAAAAAAACTGACGAACAATCACCCTAGTTGATGTTACCGTGTACTCGGTATCAGGTGTAATCACCGGAGCCGGTATAATACTCTTCTCGGTGACAATGGTTGCCCCAATAGCTTTTCCAATTTGTATATCCGCGGCGACAACAATCGCGGGAATAATCTCGATAATAACAAAAAATATCATCATGCGGCCAGCGCAAACTGCAAGATTACGTAATCAAGTTCCATGTTGTGTCAACCGCATACTCCCAATTATCCTCGATGATATCGTCGTCACTCAATGACGCATTAATATCCGATAGTGAGTTTTCAGCGATGGTACATGTTTATGATTTTGCGATGTCAAAATTAGAGCGACAACACGAATATAATAACAATGGCGACATCGCAAGAACTACGTCAACGAATAGCGGAAAACACAACCCCGGTGAAAACAAGTATGATATCAATAACCTCAACGAATCCTGAAATCATTGTGAATTTCCCTACTGCGATTTCAGTAAAAGAAATAGCTTTAGTGTATCACAGTTGGCCTAATATTAGGTCGGTAGTATTTGGTGGTCAACAGCCGAATAATAACTTGGTGTTTGCGAGTAAGAATAAACCCGATGGTGCTCCAGACTGGAGCGTTGTTTCGCTACCATCTGGGTCCTACTAAATTGAACAAATTAATAATGAATTACAACGTAGAATTAAATCCATTACTGGAAAAGAATCTGCCATTGAGTTCTATAAGGACAATACTGGGTTGGCCTGTAAAAATACCTCCACCTGAACCGAAAAAATCTGATTTTACCACAGATCAGATTAATAAAAAATATAAAGATATAATTTATTATCTTCTAGGTGGGGGAGATATAACAAAAGTAAAGAAAATATATTTTCAATTTTATAAGAAGGATTTCTCTAGGTTACATTTTGAATTTCAATACGGTCATAAACAAATTACACACACGGTTCTATTAGATGAACATATTAATCCGACACTTAAAACTATTAATAAATATTTCGAATCTGATAGAGAGAGATTACAGCAAAGTTTTCAAAAATATCTTTTGGATGTAACGGGTTCACGTGATGAAATCATAAAAATAATAAAAGAGATGAACACTGGTATAAAATAAATAAAACAATTAAATGAATTTTGTTATAAAATCTTTTAATGAATCTATTCACAATACTCCAGAAGGAGACAAACAAACATTTATATCCGCATATAATATAACAAGCGAAGAGATATTAAATTTTTAATTGCCAGGATATTACGTCCCAGGGATGGAAAAATCTATCAGTGACACCATCGATGATGGTTTTAAAAGGATTCACGACGCATAGACCAAAATAGCACAACAACAAACAACAACAATCCTGAAGCATAATAATGACCCAGATGGTGGTGGGCGGCATATCGCTCCTCAAAACGTCAATATATCCTCGGTGATTGCATTGAATTTAGTATGTGATGTTATCGAAGGAAGTTATCAAATAAATCTCGAAAGATCAAATCAAGCTCAACAAGGATATATTTTATATTAATTTGCACCAACAGCTCCTCCAGGGTTTTCTAATAATTGAGGATCCAACTAATCCAGTCTATATGCGATGTCATAATGATTCGTTAACGAGAATTAATTTTAAACACACTGACTAGTCAAATAATCTGATTGATTTACAAGGAGAGGTTTTACAAATTAGTCTGTCTGTAAAGTCTTAAATTGCTAGCAATCTCAAGACCTTTCATCGTGAAAATCGTTTACGATTTCAACAAAGAGTTTTAACCTCATAGGAGCAGAGGGGAGCGCGACAACGACTTTGGCGTCTTTATTTTATATTCTGGTTAGCCAAATTAACGCTTCTATAAAGGATTTACGAGGAAGCCTCGGTTTGCCAAATGGACGCTTCTAAAATGTTGTAGGATTCGCCCCCTATGATGCTGTTTGAATTTTCCATCTTCATTATTGCTATAACTGGCAAATCTAGTTATTTTGCTGAATCATTTCATTTGTTTTATTAAATCAGCAGATCTAATGATGTATCAATATCAAAACCTTAGTTAAGGTTTGAAGTTGAGTCTAGTTTTATGGATGGGTGCTTACTTTCAATTTTCTTTTAATTTTAAAACATCAAATGATTAAGACAATCCTTTTGAATGAACTCTTCCTTCGTACTGTGTGTGTGTGTGTGTGTGTATATATATATATATATATATATATATATATATATATATATATATATGGAGCTTACAAATGTTTATCCATTTATTCATGATAAAAAATATGACCTGTATTAATTGGTCATGTTAATTTTCTTTAGTAGTAGTTAAATTGAAAAAACTTATATTATTTTAAATTCCCCAATTATGTTTGTGCAGCACAGAATCATCAAGCCATTCATTGTGAAGTTGACAGTAATGTGAGCTCTTACCTAGAAAGCAACGTTTTGTGAACAAATGCCGCAATGAAAAAACGTGTATGTTATTTGATATAAAATTTTGACCAGTGATTTTCATTCCCTTTGGAAAACTGCCAAGACAGCAATTTGACCACATTATGTAAAACCTAGTTCATTTGCTAAAATAAGACAGGTGCCACTTCCAATGGCAGTTTTGATTGGAAAATTTCACAAACATATTTTGCTTGCCACTTGTTATATATTTTTGCAGGGTGTGATGGGGATTCATATTTACTGAAATATTTTGAATGTCAAATAACTAATTTGTTATCATCTATTTATCCTATTCTCATACCAGGTGGGTGCCTTTACTATCATGTTATCACGGATTATCTTCTTAACTCTGCATATAAAATATTTGCCATTTTAAATATGATGGCAAAAAAGTATTAATAATGTAAATTAAAGCAGTCTCTAAAGAGTACATATAATTTTTGTTGGTTATGTTCCAAAACACATTAATTTTTTCTGCTGAAAGGATGCCACAGTGCAGTGATTTTTTATGCTAACCACTTTGAGTCTATTGCATTCACAGTTTCAATATATTATTTACATGGATTGCATATGCCAGAAAGAAAGAAGAGAAGAAACAAAACAATAGTATGAAAATACAGATAATACTGTGGTTTTTAAAAAATAATAAACACAAGAAACATAGTATAGCTAGGAAACTGAGATGTAAACAAAACTTCAAGGCTTGGTTTCTTCGTGTACTTAATAATGTGTTTGGTTTTATTTATAAAATTCCTCTGAAATTGATTATGTCCAAAAATAATTATTATGCAATGTTCCTATTACTTGGAGAGGATTTCCCCTTTGTATCAGCTCCATGCCATATTTTGGGGGCTTGTTCACCATTTGATATTGCCTGTTATGGGATTTTATTTTAAAGTCTACTTTTTAATGAAACAGAAATGTAAAATCATTACTTCAACAACAATTTGAAATAGAAATTGCGCTTTGTAAATTAAACAGAACAGCTCAAAATACATTTTTAACAAATAACCATGACCTTGTTTATCAATACATATTGGTTGTATAAGGCAGACTAGAGCAAGAGAAAAGTAACCAGTTTTGAAAAATGCTAATCAGAAACTAGTGTATTTGCTAGAAGATAATATATTTCATTTTATTATTTTAAGTTTTTATTTAATAAAATTTCCAAACTTGTTTACAATCAGATCTTACAAGGTCAGATTTTAACTGTAGGAGACATCATATTCATTTCATTAAAGTTGGTTGAATAGATTGTTTGGTTGATTTTTTTAACAGCAC
Organism: Unio delphinus; assembly: GCA_029339505.1. NCBI lineage: Eukaryota > Metazoa > Mollusca > Bivalvia > Unionida > Unionidae > Unio > Unio delphinus. The sequence goes on from JAQISU010000155.1 coordinate 9,268,986, forward strand.
TTTCAGGACTATCTTGATTACATCATGCCAAGAAAATAACAGCCAAGTGACCATAGTCACAACAAGGCAACTGACCTTAGTGAGCATCAAACCTGTAACCCATGGATTACAAATCCAGTGCTGTTAACATTTGTGCTATAACCGCATCCAGTAAAATTGGTATCATAATAAGGTTTACTGCAGAGGGTATCTAAAATCTGTAGTGATTATAATTGGAATGGAATTGATATCTCTGAAAAATTTTATGAAATCTGCAGAAACAAAACTACACATTGTATAAAATCTAATGATGACAGATAACTGAATTTGTAAACGTTTAGCAAACCATAGGTGCAATCTTGGGCTAAATTGTCCCTTGAAGCTTAGAAATTTGTGCACCTCACTATTAAATTAATTTTGTCATATATATATATATATATATATATATATATATATATATATATATATATATATATATATATATATATATAAAAGCTATCATTTATATTATATTGATTTCTGTACAAAAGTGACTACAAATTCACAGCTCCTTTGCTCCAATAATGATCTCCGTATTCTAGCATAATGATAGAAGTAGATCAAATAATCTGACTGCCATTAAAAATAGAAAGAAATCATTTACACTTGAACATAGTCTATTTTTATAACACTACATCTGTTTTTGTTGATTTTTATATACCCATGTCATAATTTGTACTTATGTAATGTGTAATATTACCCATGACATCACAAATGATATAACAAGGTACTAAAATTGCCATAACAGGTGACACATCCAGATTTATTTTAAAGTAATTTAACTGCACAATTCACCAGTGTCATAAAATGAAAGAATTTGTAATGTAGTTAATATAATTGTCCTGAACAACAAAGTTAATGCAACTTGTAAACATATTTCAATCATTTGCTCAGCAAGGTTAGCAAAAGATTTAAATTCTTCAACTTATTTAGTAACTTTGATTTGAAAGGAACCTTGATGTTAGATTCTTTAATTGTAATTGTATCAGTTGTGAATGAGCTTGCCCATTTTGTAAGGCCCTACATTATTGTTTAATTGGATTTGATTCACAAATTGTGTCAAAAGATTGCTTTCTTATGAACTGAATCAAAATAATAATTGTATCGTTTGATGTATATATGTGATTTAAAAAGTAACATATTGCAATCCAGACATTTCAATACATAATATATACCTAGATACTCTGCTGAGTTTGGCTTTTGTGTTGCAGAAAAGAACTTATTAATAGCAATCTCCATTGCTGACATCACTACATGCATCAAGACAATTGTTATACAGGTGTTGAAAAACATATTTTCATATCAATAAATATATCTAGCTTTGACTGCTGTTGCTTTTTTGTTCTTTTAGGTTATAATATTAGATATAGATGTTTTTTGTTTTGCCTATGAAAACATTCAGATACATAGGTATCATTTTTCAACTGGCAATGATGTCAGTGTTGAAGTTATGTATTACAATTTTTGCAAGTCATATACAGAAGGAGGAAGATTTCTGCATAGATCCCGATGAGACAGTTCTATGGAATACTTACTAGGTATATGTAGGTCACGCCAGTTAGAATAAAATTATATCTGCAGTAAAATGGGGAAAAATATCAGTTAAATAAAATTTAATTTTTTGAAAATAAAATCCTTTAAAAATTTCTTTCATTTAAATAATTTGTTATCACTTGAAAGAAAAGATTTTTTTACTTTTAAAACTTCACAAAAGTAAAAATAATTTCAATGAATAAAAATAATTTCCTTTCAGTTGTTTTGTCACTTGAGTGAATTTATAAATCGGATGTGTAAGAAAAGAAAACAACCATACAGAACTACAATTATCCATTACCAGTGCCCCACTCCTGTTCCAATACCACCAGACAAGGAATATAAAAGGACAGGAAAGGGCCTTTCAGTTCAAGGCTGAAACTGTTGTTAATACACATTTGTTTCTTTGTTCCTGTGATGAATTAATGAGTGAATGTCTATTATATTTATTTTCACACTTTTATGGTTAGAGAGACCTATGTAATTTTGTTTAGCACTCATGATTTTTTACACAGATTGGTATATCTTGTACCTTAATCTTTATCTCTCGCCATCAAAACTAGACTATACTAATTATGTAAACGATATTATCTAATTCTTAATATCTTGACACATAGGCATTCTAGCGGTTATTCTAAAGGTTTGCGAGCTGCCCAAACATATACAAAAGCACAAATAAATCTGACTTCTCTTTGTGAGCAACTCACTTGAAGAAAATGAAATTGTTCTAAGAGTAGTTGATTCCAGCCTTACTATGCCATTTAGTTTAATGTTCAAATTTGTTGAAAAAATCATGCATCATAACAAAATGTGTCATACTAAATACACTATTTTACAGTTATTTAAAAACAAAACAATGAATGAGCAGTTTGCATTTGGTGAAGGGATGAGCTTCCAGATAAATGAAAACATTATGCTAGTATTTACATGATAGCCCTGCAGAATAATGCAGCCTCTTGTGCTGGCTTCATCTTTAATGGTAATCTTTCAGTGCTGGTGGCACCTTGTCACTCATGCTGTCAAGAACATATAGCAAGTAAAGTTCAAGGTGGGTGGAACCCCAGTTGGCCTCACCCCTCTATATCATGCATCAAAGCTGCTCATTATGATATCTCCAAAAAATACCACTTGTGAATAATAAAAAAAGAACAAGGATACCTTGGTTAATAATCATTAAAATTTTGGGGGAAAGAAAATTAAAAATTACATGGATCCCATAATATGTAAACCCGAATGGCTTGGCAGAAACAAATCCAAAAGGATTAGGCACAGGACCTGGCCCAGTGTTTACATTCTGACAGACACTACGGCCGTTTACAAAAACAAAGGAACAGGTACAGGATCTGGCCTGTTATCTCCCTTTGTGCGCAGATACAACTGAGTGGGATTAGTACACGAACTAGCCAACACATGTTATCGTTTAATATGTATGCGTTATTTTATTAAATGCATTGAGAAGAGCTCCCCGAAGTGACATATAGGGGCCACTTTATTTAGACATCCTATCTATGTAACAGCACATGTTTTTGTAGTTTTAACGGACTGCTTCATTTATATGGTTATGTATTCCCGCGACCAAAAGTTGATGTAACGTTGCCGGGAATCTAGGCATGAGCTGACAAAGAAAAACATTAAACGCAGTATTTCCTATATCAAGGAATAGAAAATGTATCATATTGGGTGCAATTACCTCTGGCAATCTATCGGCGTTTATACCGTTGTCCCATATAAGAAAAATTACAACGTTGGACTTTCTTAATCGCCCTTCGTTCATATCATGCGCAAAGGCTTGTCATTTGTACGCCCTCTGACCCCTTCTTGTTTACATTGCAGACTTCAGCTATGTTGAAAGACTGAACGATTGATTGATCCGTCCCGAACATCAAATACAAATCTATTTAATTAATAAGAAAATTAAATATAATAAGTTCATTTGTCGTCTTTCTGAGAGAGAAAAAGATGGCTCGGTACAAAATAAAAAGCTACTCACCTTCACTTTTGCGGAGTGCTAGCAAGAAAAGAATCCTTACAATTATCAGGAATAATAGTGCAAAAAAAACAGGAACAAGTAAATAGATCGAAAGACAGAAAGAAGAAAATTGTATTATAAAAGACTATATGCAACCCGTATCTCGAAGAATTCTGTTGCAAGTAACTCTAAAAATGATGGCCCAGATATTCATGCTCCACAAACTAGATTCCATTTTCTATTCTTTTTGCTTATGTAAGCATTAGAATGTTTTGTTAGTACTTACAATATCTAAAGTTCTGATCACTACAAACACACCTAAAGAAAAATCATCTATAAGATCTGTCATTGTTATTTGCAGTTCTTGAAATAAATCGTTCCTTTGACCTTAGATAGTTAATCAGCCATCATGACCACATTATAAGATTCGTCGTCATCTGGTTAACAAAAATTCCAAAATGCTCAAAATAGTTGTTACTTCTTCTTCGAGGTGGAGGGGGTTTATCCATACTGGTCTGATAGGTCTATTGTTGAATGTCACTGCACCTTTGTTAGGAGCAATCGTAATGACCTTTAGGAAGAGTGATGACCTGAACATCAATAGGCCTTTCTTAGAAGAAATCACACTTGCTCACATGACTCTTAAAAAAAGGAAGGACATTAAGTGTATTTCCTTACAAACACTGGAGAAAAATACAAGCATCACTGCACTCACCTTCAAAAAATGCTCAATTTTTATATTTTATTGTGAACCCTTTTTCATATGAAAAATTGCACAATCTTTTCAAACTTAAAAGTGTGCATGCCTTATGACTTCCAACAAGTATGATACTGCTGGGCGGCCTGATGAATGACCATCAACAAATGGAGGACCTAATCGTAGTTGTACATGAGCATTGGTGACCGAATCATAGTTGTGCATTAGCATTTGGGTGATGGAATGTAAATATTCAAACATTGTTGTTGTAGCAAGAAAGGTGTATATTTACATAACACTGAACACACTAAAATAATATATAAAATTTGAGTCAGAAAAGATTTTTCATACATTTCTTTAAAAATATAATTAACTAAAGAAAATTATGAGCCATACAAATTAAATAGTCATAGAAAAATGTGACTTTAAAGATCTCAGTTGTTTTAGATCACCTGGAAATTAAGGCTAAAACATTAATGCACCAATGCAATTTGTGATGTATTATGATGATCACTTCTGATAGACAATTTCTTTTGTGGAAGTGTGATCTCTCCATTCAAGGGTTGTTGTATGTTTTTGGTATAGCTTATAGGGCAGAATAAACTAGCACGCTTTTAGTAAACAAGTTCAGATAATAGGAAAGGTAATAGGGATTAAATTAAGGATTTTGTTTTCTTCAGCAAGTACATTTTATTCTAAGACAGAAATTACGTACAATTTAAATTGTTTTTTCACATCCATATTCTAGCAGACTTTTTCCAGTTCCAATTAATTGTTCATATTACTGACAAATATTTGAATATGTGTTATATTAACTCTCTGAACAAATATACAGGAATGGCTCTGTTTCAAGAAAAGAAAGGCCTGACTTCTTTCCACCAATTCATCGTTCATCTGAAGAGAGAGCTGACCATTTCATTTTCTTTCTACTTCTTCATCTTCGTCTTCATGAATATTGGTATGTCACAGTGTTACTGCGGAACTAACAATCTCATGCTCCACCACAGATGGGTTTTTTATAAAGTGATTTGTAAGTTACGTTTTGTATTTAAACTGTAGTGGGGCATTCATGTTCCATGAACACATTTCTATTTATTATCTTTTCTATCATTGCATAGCATATATGATACTTACATATATAACTTTTAAATGATTGCCTATTTAAAATCTAAACATATACCATAAGTATTTTTCATAACATACGTATCAAAGTTGGCAGTACTATAGTAGATCACATATACTGGTTCAGTTAATATTTTGAGGAGATTTTGTCCTCTCTGCCATTTCATAACAAACATGAGACATATTTCAATATTCAGTCACACACATACACATCTATACTGAGTACAAATTGACTGGGCCAAGTAAAACTGTGCTATGTACAAAATGGTTTAGTTTTATTCAGACTGTGGCTAATCCCTACTTATGCCAAAATATGGCTTTATTTTATTAAGAATATTCACGCATCTAATGATATTTTTATATTACAAAAAGGCATTGTAGAAACATACAGAAAGAACATCACTGATCTAGATCCATATTCTAACTGGTCTCAAACCTGGTGGGAAATTTTAGAGATTTTACCTGATCAAGTGTATGATTTACAGGTAGATAACAATGAAACATGCCTAAGAGGACAAAGGACACTTTAGCAAACCCATTTTCATTAGAAAAACATTGCCATTGAAGTTCTATAAGGTTCCACTCTTTGCTTGTTAAGTACTTTGAAAAATGGAAAGGTATAAAGTGAAGTTGTGTGCATTTGAAACAAGCATCGGTATCCACAGCACAAAATAATTTTTTTTTCTGAAAGGTAATACAATAAATTCATAGGTTGGCATAATAACTCCATGCTATTTCCATGTACTGTGATAAACACCTCTTTATATGTTTTATGAGGTTAACAACATGCTGCCAAAAACAGAAAGCTGATCAAAATAGCTGTTCTGTATGCTCAAGAAACAAACATGAACTAATATGAGGTACACTTACTTTTCGAGTTATTAAATTAGGTCAACCTGTATTCTCTTTAACCCAAAGTACAACAATCAGTCATACACAAAAATAAGTGAATTTAAAATTATTTAAACAATATTTTAGATATACAAAGCCTTTTTATATAATCAGAACGATTTGCCAAGTTTCTCATGGCCTAACAATGTTTAATACAGCTTGTGAGGCTGTGAGCTGGCCACCTCTAAATAATTGACTTGTCAAAGATTGTTTTGATGAATGTTACTGTAAAGTGTTTATTAATATCACTAGTGAGATTTCAATGACAATGCTTGAAAATAAAAATGACATGTCTCTAAGGATTTTAACCACCTTGAGGAATTGGTTCTGAATATGATCGATGTATAAAAAAAATAGCATCCACAAGTGGCGTTTGTGATCAGTTGTTTCAGATGATAATTACAAAAAGTGATACAATGTGCATGACAAACAAATGGATTAAAATAACTATTCTTGATGATAAAGGTTGGCTCATCAAATAGTTTGATATTTATCACTGATTTCAAGATGACTAAAAGATCAATTTTATAAAAATAAGTGTGCAGAAATCCGTCGGTCATGAGTATGAATATAACATTATAAACATCCCAGTCTTAAGTTCCCATTATTGATGATGTAGTTGATGAGTTGAGTAATTAGTTGACCGTAATTCGTTGTATTACCTGTAGTAGAACTGTTTCACATTCTGATTAAGAAAATAATGATTAAGAGTTCACTTAAAATCATCTCCAATATCTGAAAATCCCTCAAAGTCTTCATCTTCTGTATCGGAACTTAAAATGGTGGCAAAAAAGATTGATAACACCGTATAATCATTTTCTTTTTACAAACATAATTAATGTTTACTACAGTGAATGATGCACAAGCTCTCTTATTGTCATTACAAGATCTACTGGTGTCTATTAACAAATGGACAAAGTACTTCACAGACCATACTTTTAAATATTAAGGTTAATTAGTTATCCTTATAAAGTCAGTCACCTTATTACTGGTGACATGTTTGTGATTTTAAAATGAGTTTTGATGTTTTCTTATGCAACAAAAATTACATCTTAGTACATGCTAATAGTGAAGACCACATACCCTTGGTCAACTTGTCGTGTTGTTTCATTTGATATAAGTCATTTATATTTATTTGTATTGTTTGTTTGTTAGATTTAAATTTGGCATTTTAAGTTTTAAGATTTGTTCATTGGGGGTGACTTGAACTTTACAGAATAAACACCAGATGTTGACCTCATTTCTGACCTGGCTTCAGAGTTGTAAACAAGCTTTTAAAATGATTGGTTGGTTCCAAGGACATTATTTAGTTTTATATAAACATGTTTCTATTTATAGTTGGATCATACGGTATTTACGTGATTTCTTGAACGTAAATTTGTTCTGAGAGATTCTAGAGATCGTTACCCCTTTCTTGTTTACGTAGAAACAGGTATATAAACTATGTTTTGGAGAGAGCTATTGAGTAGAAGAAATTGGGCTGTTAGAATCTTAAGTTGTGTCGTTTTGAGTTACCTTGTACTGGAAATTATGTCAATTCGTTTGGATCAAGAGGAAATATTTTGTTATTTATCTAGAAAAGAATTGTGCTCATAGATTTTTATTAACAAGAACTGACTTAATCAAGTAACATCGTCTTCCATATTGGATACTTCGCTGGAATTCGAACTTAGAATTATTTGGACATTTTATTACCAGGACTTTTGCAATTTCTCTAGTGGATAATATTTTGAATTATTTTGGATTAATTTTGAAATTGATCTTTAAAACCGTAAGTTTTTTTTTTTTAAAATATTTGTACTCAATAAATTGTTTATTAAAATTTACAAGCTTGTTATTTTCACTCTTTCTATGTTACTGTTTATTCGAGCCTAAGCACGTAACAAATATAATATATAAAAACCTTGTCATTTTCTATCGTAAATTTGAAAGTTACAGACTGTTAAATCAATTCGTATATATACGCATACTATCGTTTATTTAAGTGTTCTGTTTTTTTTTTACTTGGATATAATTAATATTGCATTGCAATCTATTCGACGATATATCTCTCTCTGATCTTTATTAGTGAGTTCAAATAGCAATATGTATGTCCTTATAACAATTTATGTATGGACAACTTCTTCAACCGCACATTGACAAATTTTCATATCTCTAAAGAGAGCCTCATTTCCCTACTGGCAGCCTTGCTTATTTGACCTATTCTGTCGATTCTTGCCCTCAATCTGGTTTCAACTGGAATAACCAAAGCACTACGCATGTTTAATTACTGTGTAAATAACATTGCATAGCCATGTGTTTATCGTGACAATGTACATCGTAATTAAAAAAAAGAATGAATTGTTTATTTAGCTGTGTTTATTCATAATGGAATATAGTACGGTCGTTATACATGAGGATTATCACAATCATCAGGTAACTTAAATAGTTTTATTACTCTTTGCAAAAGCTACAAATAAAAAACATTCTAAATAGATACAGTCTTGTACACTGCCAATTTTTTCTTCCTCTTTTTCTCTTGCGTGCACATATGCACACACGAGCTTACGCACTATAACTAAAACAAGATTTCAAGTTTCTTTTTCTTGTTGCGAATTGATAATGAGATTATTGCTGCTGTAAACATGCAGGTTGCACTTAGTTTCTGGACAATATGTACTCGTGCCATTGCATCCAATTGACCCATAAATAATACCATTAACTAATGCATGTACAAACCATTTTAATCATTTTGCTAGTCCTACATCAAAGCGTTGATACTAAAACAGAATGGCATGTGAGACGTATTACATGTAGGACTATCATTTTGCCTACATAACACAACATAACAGCTACATATGCTTTAAATGAAAATGAGCTTTCACACTGAGATATAATATTCTCTCTCTCTATCTCTGTCTGTCTGTCTGTCTGTCTGTCTCTCTCTCTCTCTCTCTCTCTCTCTCTCTCTCTGTGAGTACTTTTATTTTTATTCTGATTAGATAGGGAAGTCATTTGGGGAGGACAGAGAGGAGCATTTGCCTGAATTTCCATGTGCTGTAAAATTGCTGTAGCATATGTACAAAAAGTAACAAGCCCGATAAGTCCCAACCCCATACAAAATTGAAATGATGTCCCTGTAATTAAATTCTTGAGCGGAGAGCAGAATGAGACAGAAAAGATACGTTTACTTTGTATTTTTGTACTGTTAGGTTGTCAATTATCATGTTTTCCATATAATTTGTTTAGATATGATCATTTTATTTTTCGTACATGCTCAGAATGACAACATGATAATTATTTTTTTTACATATAATTATTTGTACATTGACATTAATACTCATTTTAAGTACGGAAAAAATTGCATGAAATATGATAGTTTAGTTTAAACCATATTTTTGGAGACACTTTGTTAAATACAATTTTAAATATATGATTTTTAGGGGACTCAGTAGTTAGGTATGGTTAAAAGGATGAATAAAACAAATTATTTCATATCTTTCTTTAGGTACCAACATTAAGCTTTTAATTAGTACAGTACACTATAGAGTATAGACCGTAAGTGTGCTATGCGGCCTGGTGATTTGTTTTACCGGTAATTGTTTTATTTTATTTCATATTTGATAAATAAGAAAACGTGCAGAATGCAAAACAATAAATGACAAAACTTAGAAATATAAATGCAGTCAAATTAGTTTTAAACAATTTATTGACATAGTAATTTAACAAGAATTTGTACCTGTATGTGACTTATTTTCGATTATGCCGATTATAATGCAATAATTTTAGTAGCATACTGGGTAACATAATTCATTCATGAGTCGATACAATTTCAATGACATAATACATATAAGTCAATTGACTTATAGACCAGAAAATATGGTACCGTCATATCTGTGTAATGAATTCCGATGAACTGGTTTCTGATTCAAATAAAAATAGTAATTTGTCCTAATCACTATTTATTTTTCTTGTTGTTTTATTATAATTTGATTTGGATAAACTTAATTGATTCCAATGAATTTATTATAAATGGATATGTTGTAATTTATAATTATGCTAGAATTAACATAACTCAACTACCCAAGAAACCAAAAGAATCAGTTCAAAGGATCAGCAGTTGGAGCTAATGAGGAAATAGTTGGCATTAATCAGTAAATTTAAATTAGTAACATGCTGTTCATATCATTTCTGGTGAAATTTCAGGTTCAAGCTATAACAGAAACGAAGAAAGAGGGTATGAAGGCAAAAAAGGCATTCAAGTCAATAACATGCAGTAAGTGATAGGTCTTTTCCAACGCATGTTTTGTGAATTTGTTTTCTTCAAGTAGATATGAATTTGTGTAGTTTTCCAAAGTACAATTACATTTTCAGCATTACTATAAAATATGTATACCTGTCATAAGAAAACGGGGTCAAGTGTATTCACCAATAGATCATTATTTAATTTGATTTTAAATTTATTATTAGTAACAAGCACAGAAGCCATTAAGATTGGTATTTCACAATTTTAGCATGCTTAAAATAAATAGTTTTCATTTGTATGCCTTTCATAATTGTGTTAATTGATTTGTTAGAGACCCTAATGACTCTTGCACCACAACTACACTCTATTATTGTACCATCTGGCCAGTTGTAGCTAATTTGGTGCGTGTGTTTACGTGATATTAGCCATTCCCTTCTCTGTCCAGAGTTCTGAGACATCCTATGTGATTGGAACCCCTAACATTTCTGTTAAGCATACGTTCATGGAAAATTGAGACATGACAGTAATTTCTTGACAGTTATAGTATTGTCATCAGTATTTTGTTAAGGTTTCGGCAACAATTTTAATTTGCATATATTTTCCAAACCACTTGATGAACCCTTTTTTATAGCTGGGATGAATCATTATGAATCAAAGATATTTTTTGTGCACACTTTACTTGCCCATGTGATCTTATGATCAAGTTCGGAGTATCAGGAAATTTTTATTAAGATAAAGTTAATTGTTTATGTTTCTTGTAAAGGTTTTAGAAAGTTTCAAATTGCTGCATCTTTATCTTACTTTAGACTTTAAATACATGACTTATAAAAAAAAAAACTTATGAAAACTTCTACTCCCTATTAAAACCAGTCCTCCTTGATAAAAATTTTAGCTAGAGAGACCTAACAATATTCTGCCAACCTAGCTTGTGGTTGGACAGAGTGTTCACCCGTTAGATTTTAGGACCCACGAACTTACGAGTTGTTGCTACCACTCATGCCAAATGTCACGCATGCTCTCATCAAAAGAGATCTCGGAACAGTTATAATATATGTGGAAGGTATATCATTTCAAGCCTGGAGTGTTTCTTTTCTGAAAGTATACTCCACCTATTTTCCAACCTTTTCTCTTCCTATGTATACAAGGTTCCACCTTTACAATTTTCTAGCACTTTGTCCTGATCACACATTTTTGTTCCTGCATGACGGGGAATCTACTTAACTTCACATTACGTTTGGGCTGTAATTATTTTATGTACATTAAAGTATTCATTGACCAAATATAGGACTAATCTCCATAAAACTATCCTATCAAAGCCCTACCCAACGAAAAGTACGGTTCTAGTCAACCAAAGTGGATAAAGCACTGAGAGGGTCCTATCATTCATTCTAATATTTCTACTCATGACAACCTCCTCCCTTCAAACAAGAACATCATATCCACTCCCCTTTCCACATAATCCTATTTAACGCTCCAATTCTTCACTGCTGAATGGGACAGGATTTGCTGTAATGACCTATGGACTAGACATTTAATCATAAATATCCTATTTCACTAGCATAAATTCCTTATTCCCATCTTGTTGCAGCCAAATTTAGGTACAGATTCAAAATAATAATTATCCAGAGGTTTTCTTAATGTTTGCTGTCTTTTCTAGAATCCCTGAATGTCCATCCAGAATGTCTTTACCCAGAGCATTTGCAATTTTCTAATGGTACTGTATATTCTTAATCACTTAATAACAGCGGGAACTGAGCAAATGTCCGTAATAATTATTTAGGATGATAAGACTAACCAAAAGCCGATTTTGCATATGGATAATAGTACAGACATGCTTTGTCCTTATTATTAGAGCTCGATTTAGGATCCACTTGCCCCGCATTAATAGGTGAGCAAGTCTGTAAGGATGCTAATGCTGCATGAAATAGTGTCATATGTGCATGTGATTCTAACTACTGTGATCATAATGGACCTACATCTGGTGGAACTAATCCCGTACGAAATCATACGTCTGTATCATATGAGTACTACTGGCACATTCTGCACCTAAAATATGGGTTCTCTTTGGTTTATGAGAATAGGAGAAATGTGTAATACTAGCGTATCTTAGGCATAATACTAGCGCATCTCTGGCATAATACTAGCGTACTTTAGGCATTAACAGAAGTGAATTATTTAAATTAGTATGCCTGTATTCAAATACGTAATAGGGTGCTTATTACAGGAGTAAATCATAGATATAAAGATATTAAAGAACAGGCATAAATCACAGGCATAAAACATATAAAGTAAAGTCGTATATAACAGACATAAACCATACCAAAGTACGGGCATAAAGCAAACGCAAAATTACAGGCGTACTACATTGTCATAAACCAAATTTTGAACATGGTCACATTTTAAACTAAGATTATTATCCAAGATGCGTCTTTTTCTACAAATTACTCATGAAGCAATGGACACAGACAAATTAGATAAACAGTGTAGTTGATTTTTATAACTGCGTAACACAAATACAATTCTTGGCAGAATCATTCATGTCAATACAGCCATGTCATTTGTCAGTTGAACAAAGATGTTTTATTGTGATTGTTCACTCATCAAATTTTGTCTACATTTTCACCTCGAATAAACTAATGGTTTCAGTCACAGCATCATTCAAATCAGTCAACGATGGGTTTGTTATTCCACACTTACTACACCATACATTCACATATACTTAAATAAAGATAGATGTGGTAAGGAAATTAATTTAATTCATTTAATGAAGAAAGTAGAAATATTAACTTTTAATTTATGTATTTGATATCAATTTGCAGGGAATACGTTATGAAAACTGATGGTTGATTTTGTTGTTTAATGGCATACACATGTTATCGGCTATATTATGTCAAGGAAATGGGAGCTAAGTACTTTCCCCCCAGGATGCACCACGATAGCTGACCTAGTTGAGTACTGAACATGTGACTCTTGGATTACAAGAATGACACTCAACCACCATGCTACAGTGGCTCACTTTTCAAAATTAAGTAATTTTTTAGCATATCAATTCTGACAAAGTTTTGGGGTTTAGTGGTTTTACATCACAGCAACGTGTTTAATGCTATATTGTCCTGAGGGAAAGGAAAGTGCTAAAGGCACATACAGGTGAATCAGATGTCATGAGTCCAGCATCTTAACCAATAAGCCACCATGGTACCAAACGACGAAATATAATCCGTTAAATCAGTTATTACTTTAAATATTATTAACATTTGCAGAGAGAAAGCATATATTATTGAAATATTAGTTGCATGCATAATTATATTTGCTACAAAGGATTATTCACAGAATATGATACTTTTCTAAAGCCAACAAAATAGAACTTGTAAAATAAACTTTTACAAATTGTGGATAAAGGCGCACATCAGTTATGCATCTCACCTTTGCATGCTGATATGCGCGTTTTGTCTAAGGGAAACCTTATATCTCCTTCCTTAGATTTCAGCAATCCTTGACCTCGGGAAATAGCCATTTCCTTATCAGTAAACACCAATGGTAGCAATTATCTCATGACTGCATATCCTGGATGGCTTGCTTTCTTGGCATACTTCAAGGCATGCCTCAGTCTGATACTGTCCAGTATGACATCATGAGAACTAAGGAGTTGTTTTCTGAAACTTCCGAAGAATTGTATGAATTTATTAATAATAAATTGTTAATATAACTGATCAATCTTAAAAAGTATGTTATATTGTTTAAGCAACTATTTATACATAGATTACATATATTATTACTTAGGTGGCAAATAATATTGTGATATTGTACAATTGTAAAATATTCTAGCATTCGTTTTAAAATAAAACATTGGAAGTTAAGTGGTCTTAGTGATCTAGTTTTGGTGAGTTATAAATTTTTCATCTAACGATGCTCCCAATTGTAGAAATGTGCTTTTAATTAAGACAGTTTAAAGTATTACTGTTTACATTTTAAGAGTTATCTATGAAATTCTAAAAAGTACATATCCCTACATTTAGAAAAAGCCATTGGACATGAATGAAAAACAACTGACTAAATACATGTGCTCTTTTTGATGGAGAAACATAAGTGTATTCCTGCCCTTTTTCCAAAGTGGATTAAAATAATAGATACTTGCTGCCATCAGTGATTATCATTTTTCTCACTCCAGAACATGAAGTCTCTAAAGCTGGTGACTCCAGTGCAGCCATCTTTTGTTTTGTGGTGACCTCCTTGGTGATGAATGGGTAGCATTTGCTAATGTCGACACTATCGGTGTTGGTGGTGGCAGTAGGAGTTGTTGCTTCTCCTGGCTGCTGCTGACTGTGTTAGTTGTCATTTGACAACTGTTAGTTTGCTCAAAATTGCAAGAGTCCTGAAAGAGGCTATTATCTTCATAATTCTTTTCCATCGTTGCATCATGGATTTTCTTTGCTTGTCTTACAGTAGATGGAGCATTTCCACTGGGAAAGTTTTGGGTGTTGTGTGATGCATTATGAAGTGATGGGAGCTTCTAGTGTGCAGTATGTTGGTTCCTCTGACACAAACAAATTATTTTCCCAAGGAGTTGACTGCTGTGTTTAGTTCTCTAGGGAATTATGTAACTTGAAATAATAAAAAATGGAATAAGTAGGTTTATTCTACCAAATAATCACACATATATGGAAATCTTTTTTGGAAAACATATTTTAAAAGTTCTTATGAAGAACTGCCTGATCCATGTAATGTTCTGTTTGCATTATGCATTCTATATTTGTTGACTGTATTTGTTACCTCACTCGATGTATTCTGGCAAAGTAATTCTTAAAATAGGTATCTTACTATACAAATATAATAAGACGAATCACGTTGTTTCAAGTTTGAAGACGATCTTAAAGAAAGTGTCAATCAGTCTATATGAAATAGTGAATTTCCTCAAAATGCACAATAATTTATAGCTGTTTACATTATCATTTCACTGTTACATGCATCCTGTTAAAATGGATATATACACATAAAACATAAATAACCTTGCAGAGAAAAGAAACTTGTATCACACCAAACGAAGGAAGTGCTTAATTTCTAATATGATCTTGCTACGTACACTCTATAAACTGGCTTATATAGTAGAGCACTTGTTTCAGAGAAGAGGGGTTCAAGGTTGATGACCTCAGAATATAATTTTGTTGACACTGTTAAAAATGTGTATAAGTATGGAATCCTATCCATGTATTTAACTATACAAAATAGTGATTTAACTAGTATTTAGGTAGAACAGTATTATCTACACTTCTGCTAGTGAAATCACTCTATTTTTTATAACTCACTTAGTACTTGTTTGTATCTACAGATCACATGCATTTGCAGCTGCTATATGACTGTACATCTCTTCATAATCTAGATTACTTTCTTATATCAGAAGACATGAAAAACTCTAGAAACATCTGTGCTGCTCACAATGGGCCTGCTTCTAATTCAAGTTTTACTGAAAGTCCTTTCCATTTCTATATAATTTAAAAGAAACAATCGTTTGGCATCATCTGTCATTAACAGAAGAAACATTACATCAAAGCACTCTAAGTTTCCATGGTTACAGTTCCCTGGTCTATAGTACTGAACTTGTGGATATATTAAAAGGTGGAACAGCTTCATGACATTTGTTGATGGAACTGGAATATATATAAACTAAATATCAAGCAACACACACACACACACACACACACATATATACACACACAGTGTGTGTGTTATTTGTTGACTCTCTTCTTACATAAGATGGCATTGATATATACATATTACAGCATATATAGCTGTATTTGTATATAGAGTGATTACCCAGTATATTATATATTATTCATTTAATTTAAAAATGAATTTTCAAAAAAATGCTTTTAAATGCATAAAATGGGTATGATTACAATATTTGTTAAGAGATAAAAAAAACTGGTAACTTTTTTCTGTCCGGATAAGAACTTTTATTAATGTTTTGTTTCTATGACCATTCAAGTTTCTATCAGTGGTATGTTCTTTAGAGAATCATTGCCGACTGTGAAAGGGCTGGAAAACTGGTTAATGAGTACTGTTTGGAGCATTTCTTGTCTGGTTTTACAGCTGTGAAAGGCTCCATTTTCTGCTTCTCAGTCTCATATCATGATGGTGTCACCTTTGTTTTCTTTTCATTACATTTTCATTCACTGCCTCTTCCTCTGTTTAACGTTCTATCAGTTTCTCAGTTTCTTTTCACTTCTTCTTTCCAGAAGAAAGGAAGATCTTTAGTGTTTTTTGATATGTAAAGCTGAAACATATCCACTGGAATTTCTCTTTCATACTTTGGCTTGAAGGACGTGATGACAGATTTATAAGATGCCTTGGCAAATTTCTTGATCAGTGCTTCATTATCTGAAACAATTTATCTTTCATAGATGTCTTTTTTTTAAACATATTTAATGTTTAACTTATATTTCGTTAATTTTTTTTTAAAACCAAGAAGTGATTTTAAAGATTTTTATCTATATATATGAATCGATTAAAGCAAAGTGGCAAAAATATGTACATTCAGAAATAAAAATAATTGTTTCAGCACCTAAGCAGCAGTGGCAATTTATGACTGTTCTGGTAAAGCAGTGGTCATTGCACTGGTCTGACTATTTTTATATTTAACAAGCACCACAAGATTATTTTAAATACAAAATTTCTTACTTTGTTCTTAAAATTCTACGTTTCTCAGTCAACAGTTTCTCACAATGAAATTTTCTTTACTTTGCTTAAAATGGTCTGACAGTTATTTTTTAAATATCTCATAATGGACAATGCTTAAGAATGTATTTACTTGCTTATTTGCAACGTACACAGTTGTTTTATCTTCATGCCTTAATTAATATTCATGATAAAAATTAAGTACAAAAAGAAATCTAAGATGCAGCTAAGCTGGCAAATCTAAGATGCAACTAAGCTGGCATGACAACCACTGAATAGACTGATTATATGCAGAATGTACTTAGGTTTTTACTTACCAATTATTTTTACTATAACTCCACTGAAGAACTTGCAACCCCAATTTATCTCCACTTTTGTCTTCATTTTCAAAGAAGGATTGCTTTTTTATACAACATTAAAGGTTTCATCTTCATGAAAGTAAATACAAGCAAACATTGTGTATATTTGGAAAATGCTAGTCTTAGACTCTTAGAGATAAAACTACAGTGATGATTTCCAATTTTGAAATAATGAGGCATTATGGGATTCATGGGGTCCTCCTGCAGGGTCTTGAGTATTTATAAACAAACTGTCAATTGTAGAATGGATTCTGTGCTAGTCAAATGTTTACTCAATTTATAGAATGTATGCAATGTCAATATCTGTCTATGAGGTAGTGATGGAGTACTTTCAATATCTTTATAAAAAATAATTGTTGTTTAACAAATTAATGTACCTCCTTCAAGTGGCCTCACGCTCTGACCTTAATCTGGAGGGAAAAAAACTGCTGATACAGCATATACTGCTGATATTATGGTTGGATTTGTTAATAATGGAATTATGGATGTTTGTTTTATAGTGCTATATATATGATTGATGGAATAAATATTGAAATAGTTCGCATGCACGTTGATGGTGCTACAACAATAATTGGCCTAGTTATATATTCCGATGATTATACAAGATCAGCTGATCCATCAATGTTGTTTGCTAAAGATACTTCTAATAATCCTGATAGTAGAAATGTAGCTATTGGTAATGTAAGAAACGCTGCAGGAGCTGCAGAAACACCTGCGCTAAAATCAATCAATGATGATATCAACTTATTATTACTTACAAATGTCGATCAATTTTAAAGAGTGATTATAGAAGATTTTAATGTGCAATACCACTGTCGCACATCTTAGGATTTTGTAGAAATGTTATTAAGGTTATTTTTGGAGCCAAACATACATTTGTGCTTGTAAGAAAAACTACTGATGATGATGCAATCTGGCAAAGTAATCTTATCAAAAAACTTTCTTTGTGGATGCCAGTAATGACTCCATTTATTGCTGAAGAACAAACATTGCTTTCGTTTATGGATCAAGGTGGTAAATTGATGTTATCATGGTTGACAGTAACGACAGATAGTGTTCATACCACAATTGATGGTTTATTTACATGGCATATAGCATGACAGCAAGGTGTTTCTGCACCACGACTTATGTTCATTGCTTTTCAAAATACTAATCGATTAAATTCGCAAATACATAGTCATGTGATTTTTGACAAACTCGGTGCTTTCATTTAGGATTAGTGGTCAACAATAATCATCTGAAGATATTTTTATTAATTTCCAACAATTGTTGGACTATGGAGGCATAACTTAAATCGTTGCATCCACCATTTTGATAATGAGCGTTTTTCCAATTTATTTACTGCCGGTAGTCTGTTTCCTAAAAACTTTTATTCGGTATGTCAGAGCTGGTGAATTTCGTTTGGTCAGTGTCCAGCAGGGTCGCAAAACCATCAAGAAGGAATATGGAGATGTTGTAAGCATGACGATCCATTAATTTGCCTTTATTTCAACAAGTCTTTATAATGATGAAAATCTGTGTGTCTGACCCATTGTCTATGGAAAAAAAATCACCTGTAAAATTTTAACTAAATGTATTTCAAATTCAATTCTGTAATAACTTGTACACGTGTTCTTAAAACTGAGATCCGAACAGATAGTTAATCGAGAAGTAGCTATTTTACATCGACATCGACACTTTATATGCTTTAGTTTTAGGTGATGGTAATGTTCTTAAGAAAATGTTTGATATTCAGCAATTCTAAATAATTTTAAAATCCTATTATAGCTTGCGTTGCATATTGCATGTTTTTCAAGTCCTGCAAGATGATCTTGAAGTGCGGTACCTCCGCCAGAAGCATGGGAAATGTTATTTCCCTGACGCAGAGGAAAATACCGAGTCGCAGAGGTAGAAAGAGCATATAATAACCGATGGATATCTATATAGAAAAAACCGAGTAAATGCCGAAGGTAGTGCATCCTGGAGATGCTATGAACGTGATTGTAATGGCGAATTACAGTGATCGCAGTGGACACAAGCACTGTGCTTTCAGAGTATAATTATGCTCCAGATCCAGAGAGCAACAAAGCGAAGAAGACCGTAGCAGAGATCAGTAGAAGAGCAATGACCACCGTCGAGAGACCAAGGCAAATAATTCATCAAATGAAAATGTTCAGCATAGATGTCGACAATTTTGCATTCAAACATTCCTTTCCATTTGTATTTTATTTAATTGATATAATAAGAAAGGTCTTAAACTGTGGTCTTGCTTTGTAAGTTCAAGGTACTTTATTCCACACAAGTCAAGTAACGCCCTAGCACCCATTATCTTAAAGTCGCAAGTATGTGAAAATGAATTCACTCACTGATTTTAAGTCTCTACGAGAGATTCTGTTTGCATTTGGGCCTTCTAATAAACATAAATGCAACAACAACATTATAATTTCAATTTTTGACATCAGTTCAAAATAGCAGTCACCAATTCTGGAGATCTACTCGCTTACAATTTAATTAAAATCAGTGATACATATGAACTATATAATAATATTATTATATAGTACACGTATTAACTCAGTTTAACTGTAAGTAACAATGAAAGCCACTGTGATTGTCACTAAATATTGACTCCAAACTGCTGAAATGTTGCAGCATACTAAACTGAACGAAATGAGTCATTACTATTATCACAGTATTTTGTCAGATCTTCACCACTTCAGTACCATCGCCCCACATACCTGTAGTCTGTACAGCACTTAAAATCCAAATTTAGGCCAGTTATCAGCAGGGATAGAACGAAAATAGCATTTACAAAATAAATTACCGAAAGTAAAAGTCCGGGAGTGACTCCGACAGTTAATCTTGAATGTAGCATGGTGCCAGTCACAAAACTTCCTGGTCCAGCTGTAAAACTTCGTCTTGAAAATAAGCCTATATAACGCTAGGTATAATGTTGGACACCCGTAATATAGTCAATCATCCACACCTACCTTTCCAATGATATGGATAGATGCGTGAAAAGCAGCATTATTAGAAATGAGAGGACATTACATGCACAAGGACCTCCAAATGTGTTCTATTTATTTCCTGTCAAATAGGTTTTCTCCTTCCTGGTCGGTGCACCGGTGAACAAGTATTATTTGATACTTTTTCAACACAAACCCACCATGTTTTTCCAATTCTGTGCCCTGGGTGATTCTATAAGTGATTGCTGTAAACATTGGATCACATCTTGTTTTTGGTCTAAACTGCAGTTTGTACCAAAATAAATCGATCGAACTTTAATTAAAGAAATTAATATTAATAGTGTACAAAAACATTCCACACTTTTACTATAGGAAATATATTATTTAAAAGATGGAAATGATTATCATCCGATTTTTAATCCAAATCTAAGTTTTCAAGTTGTCTCCCACGTACATTATCGTCTGCTCTGCAAGTTGTCAGCTTGTCGCAATAAACGGAATTTTCAAGATATTTACTGGTGTATGGTCTCTTTCCGAATTTTTTAGTATTTTTCCCCATAAACGAGACTTTGTAAACGCATTACATTATTTTTATTGCTGTTTCTCTTTCACAAACAACTAAGCTTTTTTAAATTATAAAATGTTTAACTTTTACTAGGTTTTGTACAAGATCAGTTTAGTTTGCTTAATATCTCTTGCCATTTAGTGGCATTGTTACAATGAATTTTGCAAAACCAGCTATGAACCAAACCTAAGTACTCGAATGGAATGTTGATAGAGTCCAAATTAATGTATTTCATCCCCTGTCGCAATAGGCTGATATATCGCGACAGGGGAGTAATCTATTTGTGTTAAAGTTTGTATCATATCTCTTTAGCTCAGAAAATGCACAAAAGACCAAGGAAAACAATCATTGGCATTTGGATTTATACAGTAGGTCAAACAGCAGAAGGGAGAATGAACAGTCCAAATTAAAGGAAGGTCTTTTTTATAGTATAAAACTTAACACAAAAATGAAAATACAAGCGTCAAAACATTAGACAACTGGGAAGGTGAACAGGCGACCTTTCAGAGCAGTCTGTTTTTGAAAATAAAACTTTCTACGAAATGAACAGACAAGCTAAACCGAGTCATCTAGCCGGGTTATTTTCTTGTCTGTCGAATTTTTTTACTGACCTGTTGGTTGTCACCCTGTGTGTGTAAACAAAATACGGTCAGTTGGCAGATCTCTCAACCAAACATTTTATTGATACGTCTGCAATATCGCAACCGAGGATCATGTATATTTATTGTGATAAATTCATGACGCATCTGTATCTTCAGATACACACAATAACTTAAAGGTGTTGGTCATACATGTTCCCAGAGGATCTGTTATTTTGGGTCAACACTTTTTAAATCACACTAGGAACGTTTATGGTCAATGAGAATTTAACATGGGGACTATTGGGACTATAGCGAGAAAGGAAAGTGAAATTGTATAGGGTAACATGAATGGATCAGTTAAGTCTACGTCAGGGCACTGAACATTGGCAACAATTATAGGAACATGTATGCACCTGGTTGACCTCAATCGGGACCAGAGAGTGGAACATGGAAATAGACTTATATAACACATACAACAATGAGCATGGAGGGTGAACATACATTTCGCTGAAATTTAATCTGCTTCAAAAGAAAGCTTCCGACGAAAATGAAAATATAAGCGTAATAATGCCAACCGGAAGTACCTACCTGATCTGGAGTTTCTCTAGTTGGGTTAGTTTACTTTCTTAATTTATCAGTAGCTAGTGTTTTTAAAATTTTATATGTATATTCGTTTAGCCATAGAACGTTTCGTTAAGGTCGCACTCTCCCTGCTGTTATAATTAAATCATTATTATTATCAATAACATGGCACCAGCCAAAGACTCTTACACAGCCAGTCTGGCCCGAGAGCGAATAGAACAAAATAAAGAAATTTCGTTGTTATTAACATTAATAATATTCCATCCATCGTTTGTAAGGCACTAAAGTCAGTTTTCTTCCATCCATTTGCTTCCAAAGGTCACGTCTGAGATCTTTATTCTCCATAGGTCCCTTGTATCTTCTTATTCTATCTTCAACGGCGAACAAAATATTTCCCAGAATCCCAAAGTAGGATGTACTATTGTTTTAGCAAACTGTCATATCAAGGGTATAAGTCCTCCGCCTTGCAGCAACATCTTTTTCTTTTGAGGAATTGGTATTTGATTTGGGACGAATTGGCAAATAACGTGTCGATGTATGATTAAGCATTATTTCTGAAGTGGGGACAAAAGTATCCTGACTTTCAAAACAATTAAATAACATTCGAACACGGTATCGATGATATCTTTGGAGTCAGTTTGAATGACTTGTTTTTGCATGGGTGGAGAGGTTTTGGACAGAACAGACAAGATGTCCCAATGTTTGGTTAAACGAGGAGGTAGTCATTTCCTTTCCTTTTTCTTTGGGGAGTGAAAAAGGATGTTTTCTGTTAATAGCATCTTGGTGTGTTGGTTCCTAAAACACACTGACGTCGATGATTTGTCACACATCCTTCCAAAGATTTCGATGTTCTTTCTTGGACAAATCCAGTAAACTATGTAACATGTCCAGTCTCACATGGACTTAAGTTTGTGTGCAGTACTTTGTGAGCAACTGCCACTGCAGCTAAAGAATTGTTTTGGAGACGCAGCTTTCGAGTGTCATAGTGGGTTTGGCTGGCATGATCAGCAACGGAGAAATGAAAGGACCTGAGTGTACTGGAGACTCAGTAACCATTGCTGTATGTCTTGGTTTGCGAATGTAAGGTCTTGTCCTGGCCGAAGAAACTTTCTTGCTGATAGAAGTTATTTTTTGTAGAATTTTCTTGTTATGTGGGCTTTTCTTTATCTGGGGAGCATTTTATGACCTGGTCTTGCCACCACTGCTCTTTGTATTTTGGTCCCTTTGGATTTTTTGGGAGTGACGTTTTTATTGGGGAGAACTTTGGGAGCATTGGGATTCCATTTTAAGAGGGATCAAATGATGACACCTCCTAGAGAACCGCCACCACCATGTTTCAAATTATTTTGTTTTTTGGGTTAGTGGAGGATTTCTTTGAGATTGGCCTCTAAGACAAAAGCACGTATTTGTGGATTTGTTTCGTGACTGATGCCGTACAAGGCACGAATCAATTTTACAGGAAGATCAGGCTGAAAGCCAAAGTATCTGAGGTTGTTTTTTAATATAGATTTTTGTCGTTGCTGTTAATTTGACGACGGGGACTGGCGACAGTCGTAAAACAGATGGGTACGAAATAGCAAATAATCGGTGGTAGGGGTGGTGGTGGGAAATCCACAATTAAACAGGCGTGTCAGGTTTTAGTGGCCAAGGTGTTCTTAACTGTTTGGCTAATACTTGCACTTGCACAATTATCTCTACGACTTTTATACAGCACCACGTAATGAGCATTGAGACTACTTTGTTGAAACAAATTTGTGTGATGTAAATGACACCAATATTACGATGATGCCCTTTTTGCGTAAACCCCAGATTAATCTGTTTTTTTTTTTTTTGTCTGCTCCTAACATGTCTAAATGGCCAGATGGGTTTTACTGGTGGTCAGACTTGATTCCGTTGTCATAGCTTGGAATGTTTTCCACAAACACGAATTAACTGCCTTGACTTTTCTCTCAGAAGGCTGTACGCCGATTGCCACAGGTTGAAACACCAAACGAAGCGTTGAAGTGGACGATCGATCAAATGATGTTATGCTCGATCAACGTTTAAGAAATTTGGTTTTGCCTGAACCACTATGTTCGGCAATTAACTTGTTAACGGGATGGCAAAGATACAAGACCTCCCAAATAGCACGATCTAAGTGTTCGTCGATGACATTGAAAGTACAGGGAGAAGGGGCAAAATCAGCATAAGTAGCTATAGTAGTGTAGGGAATGTCGCTTTGGACACAAAAGCATACAATACAAGAGTTTCTACACTTTTTTTCAGAACAAGAGTATTACAAAAACTAAACGGAAAAACACGAAAGACAAAAATTTATAAAAGAATAATGGTTAAGTACAACAATAAAATACACAGTTCACCGATCAACGTAAAATATAAATAAGTCTCTGTACAACATGTTTTTGGTAACCACAGTGTCCTAAGAACAGTGTGTAATGTTATCACTGTCTCAAATTTGGGTACAGTCACACAGGTAGCCTCCCGGCCAGGGCTTCTTATTCTTCTGACACAGTCACTAACAAAGGTTCAAAATTCATTTTTTTTACTCAAGGCTAGATTTTAGGATTTCAACTCATAAGCATAATTAGTCACTTCTTTTGTGCAAGCCTCAAAACCCTAACATTTCCAGTTACGTACATCTGTCCAGTAAGATTGTAAGTCACAAGCTAAACACATAACATATTATAAATTTTCAGTAACTAAACATTGATGAAGATTTCTTTTTCCTTAGAGGTCGAGAAATATCCAGATGAAAGCGCACGGATTTTAACAGAATGAGGCTCCACTTTCATGTTGTATTTGGTGGTAAGTATTATTCGTAAAATTTCCACAAGGAATATGTAACAAGATAACACGATGGATTTTCGGATTCACAACATAACATTTTTGACGATGTTATAAATACATTGTTTAATAATGAACGACTTGACTGTGCAATTAAGTTATAAATTCGTGTGTGTATATTTATCCAAATATTCGATTAATTAATACAAGAACGCATAAATGTAATAAAAAAAAATACAAACAAATTGCTCTACAAAATACAAAATACAAACACAAAGGGTGAATGATTCACAGTGACTAAACAATGGAAAGATGGATATAGATTACGCAGCTAGCAAACAAATGTAGAATTTTACTCGTGTTGTAGAATGAATTTACTCCTAGTGAAATTATGCACACGAAAGGATATCTATTTAACTGATCTTTACAGTCCCGAAAGATATAATGGATCTTATGAATCCCAACATTAGCCCACAGTTACATGATTATGTGCAAGTAGATACATTCCGTCGTCAGAACACTTAACTTTAGCTTCAGGACTGCTAAATCCAGCTTCACAGTTGCTACGACTAATTGATGTGGTAGGCTTTACAGCTAGAGCCACGTAGACCTCGATCACTCTGATAACAACTTGGAACGCTCGGGTACCCCTATAGTTACTCCGAATATTCCAGACAGCTCTACACTTTCAGGATGCTCCGGACACTAAACGCTGGACAACACCGGACACTACTGACAATGGACACTCCATATACTAGACACTCTACTATGAACATTCCATACACTGAAAACTCCAGACACTAGACAGTTCTACAGCTAGGACACTCCAGATAATGTACATCACAGGACAACTTCAGACACTCCAGGCACTGAACACTCCAGATGCCGGACAGCTGAAAACACATACAATATCGTGTACTATATATATATATATATATATATATATATATATATATATATATATATATATATATATATATATATATATATATAAACGTAATGTTGTTGTTGTTGTTTGGGGTTTAATGCCATTTCAGCACACTATATGCTATGCATGGCGGCTAGTATTAATGGTTGTGGATGTGCCCGGGGAAATAACCCAGAAAAAACCACTGACCCACGAAATGCTGCTAGTAAGCTTTCTCACATAGCCACATTGCCCGAATCTGACACTGGAACCCATGCATGCAGAGGTAATATGGCAGTGATCGGTAATGGAAAGCGCCTTAGACCACTCAGCCACTCTGGGACAAGTCATAGAAACGTAATAACTTTATACACGGTAAGTTATACAGGTGATATTACCGGCACAATAATTATAAAACAACGAGTTCAGAAATAAACCTAACCGTGCTCGATAAGAATCCTACTGTACTAAACATTTCTTTAAAATGTAGGCTTATATTACTAAAATAAATCCATCGCTAAGTCGTAAAGAAGAATATATATATATATATATATATATATATATATATATATATATATATATATATATATATATATATATATATATATATATATATATATATATATATATATATATATATATATATATATATATATATATATATATATATATATATATATATATATATATATATGCATTATTCTGCGTAAACGAAAGCTACAAAACATAAAAAAAATTACGTGGTAGAACAATAGTGATATCGTATATACAAGAAAAGAATAAACGTACATAACTCAACAGCTGGAGAAGTACAATTCTTATAGTAGACCGCTGACAGAGAAGACAATCCGTAATGTAAAGAGCTTTCCACACGGTAAAGCATTTATACACAGATATTTTGTGTGCTTTGAAGGCATTCGGATCAATTCATCAAAAGCACTTCGCACGTGCGGCATAGTATGGACCGAACTCACTATTTTGAAATACGGCATATTTTATAGATTAATCATCCAAAGGTAACGTTGCAGTGGCGTCGCTTGGGGGGGGGGGGTGCGAGGAGTGCGAACCGCACTGGGTGACACCACCTCAGAGGGGTGACAGCAAATTGAAAACTTGCAAATTTTACAGAGCACATACTGCTCGATCTAGTCGAATTTCATAAGCGGATAACCGATTATAGTTAAATACATGACGAGCAGGTACAGGGTGCCACCATGCAGTCTGCAGAGCGTCTGGTGCTTTTTTGAATGAGATTCACAGCTGGAAGGAGCAAAATTTGTTGCTATTTGTTACAGATCTTAAATACCTTTACCTTCTGACCTTCAATTAATTTGTTTTTGTTCTTGTCATTTTTATACTGTGGACTTATTTTAAGAAGAAGAAATCCATGGTGGAAGTCTGGAGGTGTGACACCACGAGTTTACCGCACTGGGTGACACCAACCCTAGCGACGCCGCTGTATCGATGTACGCTAAAATTGAAACTCGTGTACGCCAATTTAATAATAAATAAAAAGGGTTTATACAATTCCGTGACTGAATATACTGGGAAACGAAATCCCAGAAAGCAAGTCACTAAGACACACTACGCGTCGACCCCAATTGATGGGACAGAGTTCTTGTAATACGTGTTGATAATGGTTAACCGATTGAATCCTCTCATTGATTACCTTCCACGGAATCTGTTGTATTAAGAGTAATGAAAACTGTGGCAAGGTGCCCATTATTATATCATCTTTTATTGAACCAGTATATGTATTTTCTGCACAGAGATACTCGCACTTCAGTATCAAATCTTAATCGCTCAGTCACTAACATACACATCACACTTCTTTCAGAATTTTAATCTTTAAATACGTTTACATAGTGTAAAATATTTTGGTAATCCTAGAACTCTTCTGGAATTCGATCCAGTATGAGTGCCTCGTAGTAAAAACAAATCAGTAACATACCGAACAACATTCAGCAGCACAAGGTCTGACCACTGCAACACTATCGTTTGAATCAGACCTCTTATATCATGCAGGTACCAGTGATTTAATCATCAGTGACGTAACGGATGCAATTCGTATTTGTTTTTGACCTGTATGTTGATCAAGTCTCTGGAAATGCGTTCTCTCAACTCCACAAACAAACCACTAATGTTATCTATCTTGCAAAGTATCTATGATCATTTCGGCCAGCGTTTATACCCACGTTAAGCATCACTTCTAAATGTCTATGAGTTTTATTTAAAATCTTCTCTTAGAGCGAAAGTTACAGACATAGTGAATCATTTCTGACCACTGTCATTCAGGGAAACGGTCTAGAATGGTAAGACCCCACACTTGATCCATATATAATTATGACGCGTTGGTTGATTTTTTCACTTTCCACTTGTGATTTACTCGACACAAACGTTCTACAGACACCAATTGAGATTTCGATATGGCAAGTCCCAGCCAAACTTCCATGGTGATCTTCTTTTGCAATTCGTTAGGTAATCCTTGTATATTATTTTTACATGGGGTTTAAATACTTGCTTAGGTGTTGTCCAACGTTTACCTCCTAGCCAATCTGGTTTTTTAAGCGGTATGGCATGTCACTTCAATGACAAGTGTCACATGAAAGGAAGATAGTGAGACCATTGAGCATGTTACAGGCAAACAAAATCACTACAACAGTAAAAACTTCAGCTGCGGAAAATTCTTCGGCGGTAGGTACTGCAACTCATTTTAGCCATTTTCATTTGAATTTTTCTAATCAACTTTCAAGGTTAAAATATTCAGGAAAACGAACAGGAAATACTCGTTTTTTACAGATTCATTTCCATGAGGGCACGATGAAATTTTGCAGGCGTTTACTTAGCGTTGCATGACATCCGTAGTGAGGGGGTAAACGCATATCTCACGCAGAGTTGATATCCACTAAAGAGTCTACGATAACGAGTGGTATCTCTTTCTCATCCATATGGTTTGACGCGCACAGCATCCCATTGTATGGTAGGAGTAGTAGTAGAATCGCTGATTTCACAGCGTACACCATCCATGCAATTGGATGGTACAACATCGCACTCCGATACGCATTATAAAAGCATGGACACTTACAGTTTCCCTCGGCAACTTCTGTTGCAATGCCTGGATCTAGTCACACTAGGAGAAGGTAACAAATCTGTTACATCCCAGTACTTGAATGATGCATTAAAAAGCATTCATCTTTCTCGCTTGGTCTTTATAGTTACAGTGAACTATCGGTCTTGGACGTTTTGACCCTTTTTATATGCTGACCAATATTGACGTGACTGTACAGTAGAGTAAAGTTGTTGGGAAAGCGCAATCATTCTCTGGTACACTATTTGATAGACTTCTTCCATGGGTTGACGGATGATTTGGTGTGTAGGTAAACGTACAATAGTGTGCGGTTCACAAGTGGTCACTCTAAACTTTCGATCCTCTCCAGTCTGCAAGTCTTCTTTCAATACGCCAAAGTTCATAACTCGACTGGTAAGATAATTGAGACTCAGTACCTAATATGTACACTCCGTGTGCATTTCACCTTGTTCGTCTCGGTATTCGTGGCCGTAAGCTTTAGGACCCCTACTAGCAAAACTTAGAATCTTGTCGTCGGGGGCTTCTAAACGGTCTGCTTCGATGTCAGTGTAACAGTGGCACAGCCAGTGGGTGTAGATGCAACTGTCCGTGTCAAAATACAACATACGATCTCGCAACAGTTATTAAACTTCGTACAATGTTAAGTGAGCAGTCTTTCAAGTAAGCCACAGGTATGATATTTCCAAATTCGTAGTCTTTTAGAAAGTCCAGTTTCTTTTCGTAATTGATTAAGATCAAGTCCTCACGAATAATGTCCACGTGTTTCATGTATTTAGTTCTGTCGTGAATCATTGAAAGTAGCGGGAAGGTTCTGACAAATACTCTATATTGTGCCATTTTACCCCACAAGCAATGTAACATCACTTTGGCAAACGATAGCATTCCTTTCTTTTTCTCCACATGGTATAAATCGATATCTTTCTGCTCCCAGTATATCTCTTTGAAATACATTTGGTCTTCGGGAGTGTGACACTAGGAAGGATAGCCGCTGGCTACAGTTTCATAGAGGCATCCACATTGTCTGCAAAAATTCCTTTATGTGTCTATTCGCCCTTGTGGTACTGTTGTGTGCTGGTACAATGTTAAATTTCGTACACTTCTAACAGTTGGCATCCCATATCCAGAGGTTTAAACAATTCCACGCTGACCCACGTTCATGTCAACAAGGCAGTATTTTTCATGGGTGTGCTGACAAGAACGCTCTTCGTTGCACGTTTCAGCACAAGAATATCACAAAGGAAACATTTTTCCTTAGCAATGGTAGGGTAAATTGGGAGGGTACCGGTCCATGGAAGGCAATACTTTGCACTTAATCTATCCTTCGTGTTGTCGAATATTGTCCAGGACAATGTGTTCGGTCAGCAATTGTGGGTGCCCTAAGGGAAAGTGACGATATTTACACACGTAAGGATACAGCGAACACACGTCCAATAGCTTGATTACGTCTCCTCGTCGGCAAAGTACAGTAAACAGGTGTCACTCGTTCGTCCTCCGTACACACTATTCTGTGGGTTTAGTGGGTCCACTAGCTTGAAACTTTCCCCGATGCGTTTAAAACGGTGATCGTCTTCGTGTTCTCACGTTTCCACCATTTGGTAGCCTTGCTGTTCCAACTTAGACCGACGCTGACAAGTGGCCTAGTACAAGTTTTCCATTGTCCGTTGTAGGAACTGATTTGTGGTGTCACGTTGAGGGTAGAAGATGGAACATCCGTGAAATAATCACCCCGTTAAACTCGTACACGATTTGAGGGTCTTCTAAGTACCAACCATCCACCGAGTACGTTCCTATGGCCTTTTTGCCTGCACCGTCTCGGACATGTTGGATCCATAATTTGTCTTCCTTGCACACAAGTAATGCATCAAGCGTAAGGCTTTGACTGAGTATTGACCTTTAACAAAGTTCGTTGTTTTTTGGGCTGATGGCAGCCAGAGTGTTTTCGGTTATGAATCTTTGCCCGTACACTTAGGAACAGGCTTTGGCGATGGTGTAAGCTTCTTTTAAATGATAGATAACTCCCTGGTCCATGAATAATTATCAAAATTTTCCACAACAACGCCGTAAAATGTCTATATCCCAACGACAACATTTTAACATTTCTTCCTGAAAGTCGAAGGGGTCCGAAACGTGAGTCTGGTACCAAGCGTAGAAGTATTATCTTTGTTCGGTAAGCATGTTGTCGTGGTCGCAGTGTGAACTTCAGGCAAATGGGGTAAAACTACATGTTGATTGGCTTTCGGTATTGAAAAAGAGCGGAGATAGCCTTAAGTCATTCTGGCATTCCAAACCTTTTAGGCTTTCGATATGGCCATGTAATTCATCCATTGAATATATTAACTGAACTTGTTCCACTTGCATGGAAAGTATTTTGGCTCCGTTCAAAGTCACTTTCAAATGTTCAGTACATTGTTCTGTATAGTATCTCAAAATAAACTGACCATCGTATCCCGTGAAATTGTGAGCCATTACCGTGCCATAGCAATGGCAACCTCCGTAACGTTCCATGTCTTCTTGACTCCACGTCTCTTCGATGGGGTTAAAGTTCCAATGGGCGATATAAGAACAGCGTGTTCGACCCTCGAAAGATTTTTTTACGTCCTTTAAGACTAAAGATAGGCTCTTGTGTGTACTTCTCGCACGCACGGTGAGCCACAGAAATATTAGGAATATGAATGCCGGTATATTGTATTCATTGATACTAAACAGATGAAATTCCCGTTCTTCTGGTCATCATCTTTTTCTACTTCATTACTTAAACGGGAAGTAGCATTTGTGTTCCTTGTCCACCATTTGGTGATAAATGTGACGTCGTTTCCATTCTGGACATGGATGAGCCTTGGCACTATTCGCACGTATAAGGTTGGACTGACAAACGTTCGCTGACAAGCAGGGCAATGCACTATCTATCTATCTATCTATCTATCTATCTATCTATCTATCTATCTATCTATCTATCTATCTATATATATATATATATATATATATATATTCAATGTCTTTCCTTCCAGTTTTATGTTCACTCTCAAACTGACAGAAACGATTGAAGAGCCTACAAAAGTCGATCAAAGATTCGTAAGGTTTCATACGAACGTTTTCTCCAGACAAGCCAACGAACTAATCTCCCTGCATTCTAAATAAAAGTCAACATACTTGCTATATCTGTAAGAAGAAATGGCATTGGACTACATCATATCCTAACCGTGAAAAAAGCAAAACAGCTGCCAGAAGAGACAAAAGTCAAGATACCTGTTATTATTGTAAAGAGAAATGAGGTTCTCTTTAAACTGCCCTAAGAAAAAACAAGAAAAGGAGGACGTGAGAGGGATACCGAACAGGAAAATAAGAGGTACCCTCTCCAAAGTTAGAACCCCGACACGATCAGAAAGACAAAAAAAGAAGACGAGACGCAAAAGAGGAAAAGAAGACAAAACCTGTGACAGCGAATAAATTCGAACAAACAAAAAACAGAAACTGAACAAAAACAAAGAAGAAATCTATGAACCTTTTAAAATGTTGTGTTTTGAATTAAATTTTGTAACATTTGTACCAGATCAGACCAGACAGAAAAACGTATGTATCATGTTTTGAGTTTTTAGACTAATTACATACACTCAAGAATTCACACGTACACCATGGGGTAGAACGCAATTTTGAGTTTTAATTTATTTGGGCAAAATTGATACTATCTCTTTTCGAAAGAAGTGGGTGACCATCAAAAGGACCACTGGGTGTTTGTTTTCTTATTAAAAACAAACTCAGGAACGGGAAAAATCAGCTTTAACTTCCTAAAACCATTGCCACAAGCAAGGCCTGTTTCTGGATTTGCTCCTGTCTATGGCTCCTTTTCATCTGGAAATATAATTCAGTTGCCTTTGGTAGCCACTACTGTACCATCGTTTCTCATCTCAACATCCGGTGCATCCCAATTCTTCTTCTTCTAGTTTTGATCATGGTTGAAACCTTTTGCTAGCGCACCTTTGTAAAGAATATAACGTCATAGACTATTCTCTTTGGATTTGAAGACAGATTCCGCACTGTGATTGAATTTTGTAACGCGTATTTGGATTGCTCATAAAACTCAAACCGTTTAGATTCGCTCTTCCACTATAAATAACTGCAGTTAGCTGCATTCCCTTTACATGTTGACAAACGTAGATTCCTCTACTCTCGTATCCTCCGGACAGAGCTACCCACGTAAGTGAAATCAACATAGACAAATATGAGGATCTCCGTAACGAGCATTTGGAAAAGAAGAATTTATATGCAGATACAAGGCTGTTTGAAGAGAATCATTAACAACTGACAAGAAGTCAGAAAACGTTTGAGGAAGAGAAGAACACATATGCGATGCCGTCTATGTTAAATAAATGATGCTAACTAAAGAAAATATCTTTTCAGGGTCCCTCACATGCCTCAATTTTCTTTCTTGCCTGAACAATTTCTGTTAGTCGTTTGTATAATGGTTTTGAAGTTGTTGTGACTGTATATTGTATGTTGTATCTGTTATATAAGGATATGGCTATGTCCTGCTTTCTGGTCTCAGTTCAGGTCAACCCGGTGCACACCTGTTCCTACAACTGTTGAAACATTGTTACCTATCTTCAGTACCGTGACGTCACCACGCCTGTCCCATTCCTATTCACCATATACAACAACTCCACTCTCCCTTGTTGCTACATAGTCCCAATATTCCCCTATGTTAATTTCCCATTGACCCTAAACGTTCCCAGAGTGATTTAAAAGTGTTGACCTAAACGTTTCAAGGGAGTCTATAATGAATTTTCCCATAGTCCCTTTAACTACTGACATCGCTTGTGATTTTGAGAAGATGTTTTTAAATTTGTTTATATACATGTCATCGGAGCATAAAATCTGATGAATATTTCGTAGCGTGTGTGTATCAATCCCATTAAAACAACCAGAAAGTTGCAGTTATCTCTGATCACTTCAGGTATTTGTGCATATCGTTGATTAATATAAATTACATCCATATTTTATATCTGCCTCGAGAAAATGTTCGAGTTGGATTTGTTTTGTTTTTCTCCCACCACATAGTTGTACACCACCAAATTATTGACAGCCCTATCGTGATCATCGACCGAGAGAGGCTAATTGATATCAGTAAAAACAGAGACAATAATATGATTGCCGTCCTCGTCCAACAGCTTTGCATTTTCATTAAAAATCTTTAAGCACGCTGTTGCATCTCTGGTGTTCTGCAGATGGTACTTCTAAATACAACTCCCACTTTGCTAGAACTTTATCAGGTTAAGTGACAGTTGAGTCTTACCAGGCCTAGTTGGGCCAATGATGATTGCTCTGATAGAATTCGGTAGCTCTGAATGATGCTTGATTGGTTCTTGATTTCTTATCGCTGAGAGATCATTGACATTCATGTTGATGAAAAATGTAATAATTATATTAAATTATATTGTGTTCGATGCAGAAGACCCACCTTCACCATCGGATCAAATTACATTAAAGACATGGAATTTATAGGAACAGGATCATTATCAACAAATTAAGTTACATCTGAGTTTGAACGAATTTATTCACGAGGAACCTTGCGATGGCCACATTTACTACAGGTTGATACTGGCAAAGAATTTCTTGTGTCGGTATCATCTCTGATGAACTAACATAAAATCAGACCGCAATTCATAGCGATCATGCAATCATTGAGCGATTTAATCGAACACTTGCTCTGCGATTATTGGATATCAGTATGCGCAGGATACATCCACTGAATTTAAGTCTGAGAGAAGAGATCTCGTGAAGGGGTTGAAAGACTACCGAGATTGATAGCTGCGTTAAATAATGGGATTACTCGTGGAATTTGAAGGAAATTTATAAATGCAATCTCAAAGAAACACAGACCAATGACGGCATATGAGCGTCAGCAACATGACTCATTCTTATATTTATATGAACCTGATGTACTTGTAAGGGTAAGAAGAGAGACCGACCCAGTATTGAGATTAACCACACATGAAATTCCCAGCGTGGTAATATACATGGATAGACCTGCAATATACAAATGATTAAACTGCTCCTCAACATGCATTTGTACGTTAACAATTACAAGTAATTTCTAAAGATACACAATTACTTCCGCCTTCACATTTGTTAAGGGTGTTTCATACTGGTTCCTCGACGTCGATTACACTCAAGACAGGTCAGCATCACATTTGCTTTGCGTGTGTGGCCGAGATTACTATTAATTCTATCCAAATTAAACTGTCTAACGTTTTTATGACAATACTGTCACTACATTACTGCATTACAACTCACACAGTGATTGTTATTGTTTTTGGTTCAGTGTCATGATAAACTTAACATTAAGACCAAAGTCATGCTTTGTTACCACATCGCCAATAAGTAGCTAATGTTTTTCCTTACTATATCTTTTAACAACGACGTGTCGATATCCATAGTTTGAATATTGTTCATTGTGCAGGCTATGATAACCCTCCGTAGCTAAAGATAATCCTCGTACAGTCAACGCAGCTAAATGAATTAAATCTGGCCATTCGATAAAACCATGGACAATCCAAATATTAGTGTCCACAATAGTTAATCTATGTATATGAATGATTAGTTGTATCATATCATAGAGTCCATAGAGATTTATACAAAGTTAACGCGCTCTCAAGAACACCTACAGAAACAATAATAATACCATTGTTTTAAAAACAACGAGCATTTGTTTCTTTGATGATCCAGGAATTTCAATATCAGTATTTTGTTTACGTGTATCTGCTGGACTAGAACACATGGTACAGGTAAATCTGAGAATTTTTCTTTGTGTAACATAAATAATTATTGCTGAAGAGAATCACAAACTATATTCCGACTTGCAACCATCAGATCTACAGGCCTCCACAAATTCCAAACGTCACTCATCGCAGTCTGTAATCATTGAATATTATCCGACTGCAGTCTGATTAACTTTTCAAACTCTTCAGCGATTCATAAAAAGCTCTATGATCATCAAGCATTTCCTCAGAATAATCTAAGAATTCTGGTAACAGCGTTGTGGCGATGACGTGGTGGTTGGCCATTATCACATGATAAAACATTATTCCAAGTCGATAACCACTTAGTAAACCTTTTCAATACTCAACGGATACCTTGAATGTATCATCCAGATAATGATGTTAGGAATATATTTTGTCCAGGTGTCCATTTATCTCCCTTCCACCAAAAGAAATAGTGATAAGTATGAGATTTGACACATCTTTCCTTCATCTTTCCTTCATCTCTCTCTCTCTCTCTCTCTCTCTATCTCTCTCTCTCTCTCTCTCTCTCTCTCTCTCTCTCTCTCTCTCTCTCTCTCTCTCTCTCTCTCTCTCTCTCTCTGAGTCGGATTTAATGCAACGATATCCAGATTCTGAAATTATTAAATCGCGCGTATTGTTTTACCATAACCGCCAGGTCCGTTGAGATAAACGGTTTTATGTCTTGCCAAAGTACCATATACCGATAGTGCTGATGACGGTTGTGACATTTTACTAATTTTGTAATATGTCTCAACGGGTGCAAAAACAAAATAACTGAGATTTTTAATATTCTCCATTCACTCCATGACGCATCAACACCGAACTGTAATTACATTAACAATTATGAGTAATTTTAACTGATATAAAATAAATCTGTGGCGACTCTAACGGCGATATCAGAAAATATGTTTATCATTGAGAATACGTTTCTCGAAACATACGCTAAAATTGAAAACCTTAAACGTGTAAACTGTGGTGAGTCACATTCAATGTTTATCACAAACTTTTGCTTCCAACTGATAAATTAACATTGTTTTGCTCTAAATATATATATATATATATATATATATATATATATATATATATATATATATATATATATATATTTGCCTGTTGCATCAGCAACTATTAAAACGAGCTCAGCGTCGTCGGTGATTAGTCATGGGCAATGCCGTTTATAATCATATGATGCTTCATGTGTAAATTTCCATATTAATTTTTGCGCAGCTCTTTTGCAAGTTTAATTTCATAGTTTCTGATATCGTAATTGACATCTTCGTCGCTCCCCTTGATATAATCTTGGAGTTTTGCTAGCCATACTTGTTTTCTTGGACGATACGATATTATTGCTTTACTCACGGTTAACGATATAAATAGCTTTGCATTTATCATATATCGTTACAAAACTATTGGAGTCCAACCACGGTTATTGAAATGACGACCATACCAGAGACAATCGGATAAAGGTTTTCAGAAGTAAACTCGAGTGACTTAATACATGCGAATACAGTTAAGTCAGAATCTTTCAATGGTCCATTTATCGCAACCAGAGTCATCTCGTTTGTTAGATGTACAAATCTTTTTAAAATACATAGCACAATCTCCCATTCCATGAACACTTCCAGGATAAGATGCAACCATATCAACTGAGATAATATCCCTATATTTGTATTTTTTATTCCACAATCCGTCGTGTCCGTATATTGTCAAGAAATTCCAAACGTGTTGGCCTCTATGAATTTTGTAATGATCAAAATGAGCAGCAAATGACAAAACAAGGAAGTAATCGTTCAAGTATATCATTAAAGTTCGTATATTTCTACGCAATATCATGATCTCAACATGATGAGATCCTGTTCTATAAATATATCCATTAGACCGAACCAACTGATCATAATTTCCACATTCGGAACTTTGAAACAACCAAAGGATATAGGATCACTGTTACTGATATTTCTGATGTAATAGGACATATCAACCTCATACAATTTAACAGTTAGAGCTCTTGGAGATAATGTTACCAATGGTGTCCACGCGTACGCGTTATGTTCAACGATCTCTTTTGAAGATACCTCTGATTTATATTTTGATTTGTACAAAAACATCGCCGACTAGTGTTTTTACCCTGATTTTCATTTATTTTCCAACTTAGCAACATTACTGAGCGTAGCTCCATTTTCTCGAACTCGCTCAGCCTACTCGTTTATTTGGTTAATTTGTCGACATTATCTGATAAATCGCATTTAATAATCGGGGTCTCGACATTAAAATACAAAATATAATAATAACAAAATTCATGTACACCTCTCCACTATGTCAGCAACGTGGTGGGTGCTAATCTTGCACTCCCCGAGGTTGATTTGGACGGGGTGCAAAACGTTTCCATTATCAGGATAAATCTGTTGTTTGTAGAGAAGGGTCCTGGATGTGATGTAAGTTTGAAATTGTAAATAATGTTGTAAATAATTTGCATTTGTATATAATGCTGTAAATACAGGTAAATATGCTCCATAAGATCAGATTGTGTGTTGCGCCGTCCATTGGAATTTAGTGTATATATAAACTGTAAAAAATATGCTTATGGTGCTGTCCATGCATACCTCAAAAATAAGAAATGCAAATAGTGTGTTTTGTTAAAGAGAGTGAGTGTGTGATTAGGATTTTTAAAGTAGCTTTAACAATTTTTCAGTCATATCGCTACGATGTCTAGAGTGTGGCAATTTATGGTGATGTCTAGCACTGGGGCATCATGCAGCATACATGGAACATGATGTCCCACCCAGTCACATTATCCTGACACCAGGCCGACCAGTCCTAACACTAACCTTTTAATGCTGAGCGCCATGCAATTAGTTCAGTAACAACGATGCGTCTGCGGTATGCTGCTTTTGTTTTAATCCAAGCTCAGAAATGATACTTTTTAGTTGTGTATTCAGCGATAAGTCTCGGTCATATCCAAAAAGTTGAAACTCAACTGACTGGCTCATTATGTAGAATGTTGACACTCTAAGCAGATGATACTTTGATGACGAATTCAAGACACCAATATTACAATACACCGAGTCTTTTACTCCCTGTTCGTGTATTGTAGTGGTCATTTATACTTGGCCGTTAATCTAGAAACACAAAGAGAATGAGATTGTTAATGCTAGGGCATAGCATTGTTAAGAGAGTTCAAGCTGATGTTGCCTTACCATTCATATGTAGGCAACCGAGTGATTTATTCATATGTATGGATGGAAGATCTGGGGCCAGGGTTGCAACTTTTCTGCGCCACCCCAGTGAAGGGCCAGTGCCAGATATAGATTTTGTTCATTTAGGTGAAAATAAAGTAGGTATAATGCATCCCATGGATATTGTTGGGCAGATTATCCGGTTAGGTGGGATGTACTTAAATCGTGGTGTGAGATTTGTGTTGGTGTAACAAGGCCACTTCCTTGAGTGACCCAATCGCTAGCGTTGGACAGACCAATTACAGTTGTTTCATCTGCTTGTTTCTTCCCTATCACGGAACTACCTTTTGAGGCTGATTTCCTTTCTGCTCTTGTTTTTTTTATTTATTTTCTTCTTTTTTTATTCTTTTTTTTCTTTCAAGTTGCTGTTTCATTTCTTCTTGTTTTTGTTTCCTTTCTTGCAATGTTCATTCAATATAATTATCTACTGCTTGGCTAAAAATGTTAACTGAGTAATATCTTCACCAGATTTGATATATTAAGTATTAGTAACGACGCGATATACATCCCAAACCCAATCGGCAGATTGTAGAGCTTTAAAATATCCGGGGTTTACATACCAATCTCTATCACGATATCCATACGCGGCAATTTTCAATAATTGATCTGTGTTCACGAGAGCGGCAATACTTTCCGGCATAGATTTATCTGTAATGTTGGCTCTAACCTTTGGCTCTGGTTGATCTTCAGGTTGTGGTTGAGGATGTTACCGGGGTGGTGATCAAGTTGCTCGAAGACGGCCAACAATATCAACAGGCAATGCCTCAATTGGCGTAAGTAACTTTAATGTACCTTCTATAAATGACACCCCAGACTATTGACGCGCTTTAAGTTTTTGCTTGACAGAATAACGGACGGGAAGATATTTCTTAATTGCATGTAGTTCCTGTCGAACTAAATTAGCTGTGCGAGATTCCATGTTTAATGCAAACTCGCTCGTTATTATTATTGTGATATTTTTTTAATACACCACCTCACAACGCTTTTCCTTTACACACACAGGATGACGACCAACATGTCGGTAAATAAATTATACACACAAGAAAGAAACCCGGTTTCTTCGCTATCAAAGACAAATGTCTAACTGGATTAAAACATAATGAATCACCTACACGGTCAAGTCAGATAGCGGTGTTTGAATGAATGAATGCCAGATATGATGTCAGGTAGAATTTTTCAGTTACTTTAACTATACTTAATTATGATAATCTGAAAATTCACAGAGCAATTATCATTCGCAACGTAATTATATGCGAAACGATAGTCATGCAATAGTAGCAGATTGTGGCAGCCATATAAATATGTTCTGATCAGACATTTCTTAACATTTGACTGCTACCTCGTTGTTACGGTACATAACTCGACAATTGGACATCATAATTTGTTAAACAGAAGTCACTTATCGAATTACCCGGCGCGCAGAATTGGCTGACATGTTAAGCGACCCACACACCCACCCACTCCTTCTCTCGCGGGGAAAATAATAAAATGTATCAAATAATACCTAATCACCGGTGACCCGACCAGGAAGGAGAAAACCAGTTTGACGGAAAATAAATAGAACACACGTGGACGTTCTTGTGCATGTAAAGTCTTCTCATTTATAATAATGCTCGAGAAATAGTTTTCAATTTTGTAAAATTGTACTCTTAAAGTTTTCACGTATCGGTTGGGTCGGGAATCCGGGCACTTTCTCACATCCGGGCATTTTCAGTGCATG
Organism: Unio delphinus; assembly: GCA_029339505.1. Taxonomy (NCBI): domain Eukaryota; kingdom Metazoa; phylum Mollusca; class Bivalvia; order Unionida; family Unionidae; genus Unio; species Unio delphinus. The sequence continues at coordinate 9,309,653 of JAQISU010000155.1, forward strand.
GTTACGACCGCCGAGATGAAAACAACCGCCATTGTTTAAGTTACTTGAGTAACGTGTGCCGTGTGGGGAACATTTACACATTTTAAGATATGCCAAGGATTTGCAGTGTTGGTGTTTGCACAAACTATCATATGCAAAAGAAAACTTTAAATAATTAAAAACTCTTCCTAAATTACCAAATACGTCTTTTCTCTCTCGCCAATAACTACATAAATATACAAGTGTCTATTATAGGTTTAAACTCAACAAATAAACTACAAATTCTAGCTTTAACCGCTCAGCTTTTCCGTCGTTTATATATTCCGCAGATTATAAATCGTACCGAACCAAGCTTATTTCCTTGACACTCCATCGTTCATATTTGCAATTATAATGCAAACTCCAAACTAAAATATATGTCATTCGAGCCAATAATATGTGCCCACCCTGAATTGTTGTTTTAAATGATTGACTACTCTGATTGTGTGCCATTTCTTTAATCTCTTTAATCATGAGAACGACCAGGATACTGCAGTAATTAGCAGGTTTTAATTAAATTCACAAATACATAAAAACGGAAATTTAAAAACCGAAAACTGTCTTTTTTTAAACAGTCATATGTTGACTATTTTTAGACGTGCATGGGGTATTGGAATGATAAATTAAGCAATGATAGCGTATTAAATGACAATCAGTTCATTTCACAAACCTACTGTATATTCAAAAATAATCTACATTAATTTATTCTCACTGAAGGTCGAAACACTGGCAAGATATAGTAGTATAAGCATTTATTATTGATTAGAATTAAAGATTTCTTGCCGCACACATGATCAAGTGAGGTCTTATCTATCTATCCATCTATCTATCTATCTATCTATCTATCTATCTATCTATCTATCTATATGTATGTCTGTCTATGTTTGTCTGTATGTCCGTTCGTCCATCCATTTATCCGAAGGGGGCCCCGAGTGGCCGAGTGGTTTAAAGCGCTCTCCGTTACGGATCACTGCCATCTCACTTCTGTCTGCGTGGTTTCGAGTCTAAGATTCGGCTAATGTAGTTATGTGAGAAGGCTTGCCAGTAGCTTCTCGTGGGTCGGTGGTTCTTTCCGGTTGTTTTCCCGGGTTCTTCCTCCACCAATAATACTGGCCGCCATGTATAGCCTATCGTGTGCTGAAAAATGGCGTTAAACCCCACAACCACAACAACCATCTATCCGACGAACTAACAAACCAACTACTTTAAAAATAAACAGAACGCAAAACTTGAAAGTATTTTTTAGTGCTAAGACATTTTGTAAAAGATAGCATTGGATCCGTAATTTTCGCTGAAGCAAGAAAAGGAGATTCTCTAATTAACGCCATGAATGTTTAACAACATAACATGCTAATTCAAAATTTTATACAGAAGTATTTTCGCGCGTGTTAAATTCCAGTCTACAGGCAAGCAGAAAAACAAATTGATTTGGCAAGTTTGTCAGGGTCGAAAAGCAGATTCTTGAGAGTTTGGAGAATCTAAGGTGATAGAGTCGAGTTTAAAAAATAATCTACATTCATTTTGTATTGAAATGAGAAGAAAAAAATTGCCGTCCTTCTTTGCATTTTCCTATGTACGTTTTACATGTTTATGTAAAGGTAACAAAAATATAGAAGTATTTTGTTTTTGATGTGTAAAGACAGGAAATATGGGAGTATTTACATGATCATTCGTAAAGCATTTCAACATGAACGCAAGCGTTAACGTTTGGGTACTTGAGTGAGTTTACCCCCCTATTCTAGCGGAGGAGTAGGGGTAGGCCTAGCAAAATGAGAGGTTGATGATAACGTTTAGGGAATTCTGGATACGGATAATTTGCTTCTCTTTTTTTTCTTCTAATTCGATTGTCATTAAAATTCCCAAACAAGCAAAAGGAGAAATACCAAAAACAAATCAAACAAAATAACACTGGTTTTCTCTTGGTAAGACAAAGCCGACGTAAAATATCATTTTCGTAACTATGTATAGAGTCTTTGGAATATAACATCTACCGAAAGAACTGACAGCTTTTCTTTAAAGATATGACCTGCTAACTCGTAGTATTATAATCAGGACCTTGACGGTTAACATCTTATCACATGCCGACCCAACCTATCTATCCAAATCAGTGCAAAACTAGGTGTGGATGATTGACTGAAGTACGGGTGGCCAACATTATACCTAGCGTGATTAAACGCCTCCTTTTCAGGACAAAGTTCTTCGGCTGGACCAGGAAGTTTTGTGACTGGCACCATGTTACGTTCGAGGATAACTATAGGAGTCATTCACGGACTTTTACTTTCGGTAATTTATTTTGTAAATGTTATTTTCTTTCTCCCCCACATCCCTTAATGATAACTGTCCTAAATTTTGATCGTAAGGGCAGTACATACTACAGGTTGGTGGGGACGATGGTACTGAAATGGTGAAGATATGACAAAATACTTTGATAATAGTGATTTATCATTTCGTTCAATTTAGTATGCTACAACCTTTTCAGCAGTATGGAGCTTGTATGTATAAAAATAATGAAATTGAATGTGAGTTTCATTTCTGCACATACTGTTTGCAAAGGAAATGGATTCTAGTCAGTCATAAACATCCTTGACATTAGTTCCTAAATAAGAGGTAGAAAGACCTCATTTTGCAATCATATAGTGTGATAGACGGAGTACTATGTCTAAATGGATCATGGGGTTGATCAGAGGTAATCTTGTTACTTTGGTAATATGTTTTCAATATTAAAGTTCACCTGTGTCTGCAATAAGCAGCAATTGATGATAAATTTATGCAGTCTATTGTATTTGGGTAATACTAATGAAGCAGTTTGTAGTCAAAAACTTTATGATCATGCCCCAAATCAGCTATCTGGAATATTTTCATATTCCCTACTAATGTCTGTCTGTACATTTATCTGTTCTCCACAATTGGTAATTCAGCTGTATATACTTTATTAATTAGGAGAAAGGACTGTGTTTCTGGTTGTATCACAGTGCCTGTTTCTCATTGCGAACCCTAGACATTTTTTCCACATGTATTAAAAACAAATCATACAAAAATCAAATTATATGTAGTTTTTAAAAAAGACTGCCTTTGCTAATTTTAAAACCAGTGCAGTAGGAAACATGCATTTTTATTTTCCCTTAATGAATTTTGAGTTTAAATCCAACCACTTTCATGGTATCAAACAATGGATTTACAACAAAATGTATGAATTTAGTCTAATATAGTCCCTTTAGGTAGACCACCAGCCACACTAAGCTGTCTCCTTGTATTCCGCTTTCTAAAGCACCATGTTTCTGCAAGATAAGTGCTGTAGCTATGACAAGTAGTTTTCATGATCTTCATACCGGTTTTATGAATAGACTGATGATACCCAAAGATTGGCCGTCACACCTCTGTCTGCGTGGGTTCGAGTCTAAGATTCGGTTACTGTAGTTATGTGATAAAGCTTGCCAGTAGCTTCTCGTGAGTCGGTGGTTCTTTCCAGGGGTTTTCCTCGGGTTCTTAATCCACCAATAATACTGGCCGCCATGTATAGCCTATCTTGTGCTGAAAAATGGTGTTAATCCCTAAAACAAAAACAACTTTCAACTTAATTGCAGGAGCAATATCAAAGCCTGTTGTGGGTAATTGTGGCAGCAGGTAACTTTAAAGAAATAAGAAAAAGACCTGGAACTCACACCGAAGTTGTTTTTAATTGTAAGAGGATACAGTCCAGTCGTATCACTATCAGCATGGGGTCCTTTTTGTTCAAATGGTCCAGCCAAATAGTTCATACCGGTATCTAGCCATCTTATCAGCATCTAAAACTGGTATACCAGTGATTTCAGTGAGCAATCTGTCTGCAGGATTAATAATCTTTCTCTTTGAGCTCATTTAGGCTTCTTAATGGACTGGGAAAAACCAGACTTCTGTCCATCCCAGAACTTTGTCTATGTGGATATGGAGTTCTTCACCAACCAGAATCTGGTGTATCTGTCTCATCTTTACATTATCAGAATTCAGTGCGGCAGCAGATCTAAGACTGCTCAGCCACCTCTTTATGCGCTCCTTACTGATGTCATTACTGCATAAAAGAAGCACCTCTCACTCAATTAATCCAAACTAGATTCAATCATTCTTGCATCACTGATGCAACTCAATATGGCCGAACATGGGAATTCCACTTGAGATGTCCCAAGCAGAACTAACAGTATTCTAGGCCAACCCAAATCTCCTTACACACCCATGTTCAAGGGTGTTACATCCATGTCTGGGCCCTCTTCTTCTGCATGATTGGCTCTTACCTGAGGACAACCTTCCAAGACAAATGATTTAAACCTTCAATTGTGGATGGAATCTAGAGAGCAAAAAAGCCCTCCACTCTGAAGGCTTATGAGGGGAGCTGGTACATGTGTATTGACTGGTGCTAGATCCATCACATTATCCCTTTGAGTGCTTCAATACCTCAATAGGTCAACATTTTTCTCTGGCTCTTTGAGGAGAAACACTGTCACTGCAAAAGGCCACCACTGTATCAGGATTATGATATTGGATACATTTCGATATCATGGCAGATTTGATGTTGGGCATGATAAAGACATTTTTGATCATTTGGCCTGTTTTAATCTTAATCAATCAATATCCATAACCCTGTTTCCCAAATGGAATCTGTTCTGGGTTCTAACATGGCTCAACTCAAGTAAGTTCAAACCTCTGTTCCATCCTTTGCTAAAGTTTCTATAATACAAGACATGTTTCCTGACAGCTTTAGCTTTTGCATATAGGGTAAGTGAGCTGCATTCCCTTTCAGTTGACCCAAACTATCTTCACAACCAGGCTTTGTTGCCAAAAACCAGTTACCTTCCATCAGTAACCAACTGGTCATCATTTGCTCTCTCTCTCATCCATAGACAAGTTGAGAGGAGCAGCCATGCAAGATTTTATCTATACGTTCAGGCACTGCATAAGATAAGTCATGGCATGTGCATTAACAATGCCTATTCCTCCCTGTCAAGGCTGGAAATAAACCATTCCTCAAGCCCTTGCTTCATATCTTGCGATTATTCTACACTTTGTCTTGAGATCTCACAAGATTAGAGTCACTTCATGGAGATTACAGCTCACACGTTTAGAGCCACCTGTTCTATCCTTGTGTTCAAACATAACATCTCAATCTGAGATATTGTAGAAGCTGTTGGCTGGCATGCAGTCAACCTTCTCAAGTGGTCTCTCAGATTTAGTGTCACATAGGCAGACTTTGTATCTGGTAGGGCTGGTCGTAGCAACACAGATGGCCACCAGACCCATTTAGATTATTCAACATGGCCTATTAGCTTCCATGCATTCACTAGTGAAACTTTTGCAGGTAAGAAGATTTCAAATTCATCTTCTCAACCGTTGATAAGATTCCATGGTCAAGGAATCTCATTCAGTGTTGCTTGTGTCATTAATAAAATGAATTATCTTTCACATGGAGAATCCAGCTATTCTTCTTCTGAAGGATACTCGAGGTAGAGGGTAGATGCTCAGCATCCGCTCCTCCTAATACTTATTTGCCTAACGTAGTGTAAATGTGTAATGTATTTGAATGAGAAAGCAAAATTTTAAGTAAATTATGTTTCTCCAAGAATACCTACCTGATCACATTACTTAAAAGCTCTCCCAACCACCTCACCATGCAAGTATCCTTGTTAGTATCTCGCTCAGCTAAAATCTGGCAACATCTAGTGGTATCATGGGGAGTTAATGTAAGATAGGATAAGATGCTTTTCATCTTTTAGTAGGGATGGATTCACGAGGTGGTAGGTTAATATTCCTAATGTAATGTGACTGGGTAAGTATTCTTTGAGAAACATAATTTACTATAGAATGTGCATTCTATAATTTGTCGAATTCTGAATTGGAAAATATGTAGCTGTCATAATCAGTGATATTCTTCCAGGGTTGCAGCCAGGTATCTATGTGGTAGTTTGCATTGACAGCATGTACTGATGTTACATAACATCCTTTGGCAGCAGCCCGTTTTTAACTGGTCCACCTCTTCCCAGTCTGCTAGAACCAATAAAAGAACACACACACACACACACACACACCTTCTTTGGTATGGTAACAGAATAATTTTGAAAACTATTCTACTAGCAAGCATTACAAACCAACTTCTCCAAGTCTCGCATTTTTTTAATTTCCTTGAAAGATGATCTCCAAACAAGAATGTCGAACTTGGGATCGTGAGATAAATAGATTTTGGAAATTGTATGAGCATATACATGTATCATGGTCTCACTGAAATATTGAATTATTCCTGCAATATAAACAGTACCTGTAAAGGTTAGAGCAGAGTAGAAAATGTTAACTTCAAAATCAATTTAATTATTTTACCATTTTGTAAATATTTGTTATCTATACATGTAAGTTTGGGGTAAATCTGATCTTTATGTCTGTATCCTTTTTTTTTATTGAGAATGATTTTTTATATACTTCAAAATCTTCATAGAATTAATTTTGTCAATGAAGGTGTATGACCAATTTTAACAGACATTTGAAAGCTTCTAAATTTACCAGATTTTTTACTATATCTGTATTACAAAATCATTTGAATTTGATAAATTATCAAATCAGTACCATACATTGATTTCAGAGCCTATTATTTGTGCTTTCATAGTCATAATTGTCATTGTCAGACTCAAGAAAGTGCTGAATAGTCTCCAGTTTAGATAATGGAGAATCCAACTGAATGTTTTGAAATAGCAGAGTTTGCCTACCGCGTATGTCTTAAAGATTAACAAGTAATGTGATGCATAAAAAATAAAATAAAATAAAATGAACAACTTATTCTTTAAACAGCTTCTTGATTGATTTCAAGCAAATAAGTTTTTTTTTTTTTTTTAATGGTTTAATGCCATTTTTAAGCACAATATAGGTTATACATGGTGGCCAGTATTATTGGTGCAGGAATAAAAACCCCGGAATGAACCACACAACTACATTAGCCTAATCTTAGACTCGAATCAAGCAGACAAAAGTGAGATGGTAGTTATCCTTAACGGACAGCGTAAAGACCACTCTGCCACTTGGGAAAGTAAAATTGTCTTTGTTTTAAGATCTTTCACAGATGTCAATCGTACTGTTTGGTGTTGAATACGACTGTAATTTAGTTAAATAAAAATTTTAAAAACTTAAATGACTATTAATGACTTGGCAGTGTTTAAATATTATGATGGTGGACTTAAATACATTTCAGAAGTATTTCAATTTTAGTGGTAATATAATTACAAATGGCTTTCCATCTTTGCTTTGTTACTTAATTATATGTTATAATCCTACTGTTTATAGTAGTTTGACCTGATTACTCATGGTAACTGTCTTATCTTGATATGTCAAAGTCATTGAATAGTATATACATGAGTGTATATTTCAGTTAATAAACACCATGCTTGAAGATTAGCTCATCTTCATTTTCACACAGATTTGGCAAATATGATCAAGTTTTGCCTTAATATACCTAACACACCTACTTTTTAAACACCATATTTATGAGCCAAGGCCCCACCCAACTCATAGTATCAAGGAAACAATACATACATGTTATACATACAGTCCCTTTGTAAAGGCATGAAATAAATAATTGATGGTTAAGCTTGGTGTGGACTGTATACAGTGTTAACAGCTTTCTTAATGTAAGTTTTCTGTATTCCTTCATCATCATTCTTAGCATTGTTTGCAAATACAGCTGCATCAAATTTAATCAAAGGTAATTTTGTTACAACTCTGTGGCCTTTAAATAACAGAAAGACTCAAAACTAATACGTTTTGTGAAATGAACAAATAATTTAATTCTCAAATTTATAAAATTAAAATTTAAGATGAATGTACAGTTTTTCTAAATTAAATCCCAAGTAATCATAAATGTTCTATCACATGCCCAGAAGTATAGAATGTTCTAAATGAATTCCAATATTGAATGTGCTGATGTACCAAGTCTTGATATTTCATGAAGAAATAATCCGGGATGTCTTAGAATGAGTCATTAGTAATCCCAGATTGGTGCATTACAGTAGTGAACAGTCAATGATCACTTTGTAATGCCAATAAGTCATAAATAATTCCTCTTAAGTTATAATTGAACACAGATGAAAGTGATTTCACTTGACTAATATTAAAATAGGAATGAAAACTTTGCTGACAAGACCTATTTGAAAAACTCAATTATTTTAATAAAATATCATTGTCAAATGTAAAGAAGTTAACTTCCAGAACTTTCTAAGGTTTTAATCAAGGATAGGTCTTGAACTCATTTTAAATAAATATCCCTTTTTAACTTACAAGCAAGACATAAATCAGATACACACTTAAACACTAATGGACAAAGGTTAAGCACAAATTAGATATACATTGCACTAATAGGCATAATTAGAAATCTATTCAGATTTTAATCAGGATTTAAGTTGTATTACATATCAGATATATTTTACATCTTCAAGTTTGAAATGTTTCATTTGTGTAGTATTAAAGCAAGAACATTCATTTTTGAACTCTGATTTGTTAGGTTAAATATCCTTTTGCTGCCCATTATTTGAAAAAAGATTTGATGAAAAATTATGTTTAATGTCAGCTATCTTTATACTAAAATGTTGATGAAAGATGCCTATCCCCATATATATATATATATATATATATATATATATATATTGCTTTTTGTGTTTGACAGTCATGTAGTATGGCATATTTAGGAATTCCTGTGTAATTATGAAATGAGACATAAGACATAAACTGACAGATTTTTACATTAGGCTTTTGATATTTTGCAATGTATTTAGATGTAGATGTCAATGTTAAAAATTTCCTGTAATTATATTTTTGTTTACTTGGGGGCCTTTTTAAATTTTTAAAGCCCGTGTTTTGAATTATTTGTACAGTTGTGATATATAGCATCTTTAAATTGACTTCTCAAACTGAGAGACAGTTTTGAATTATAGTTTTAAAGGATTTGATTAGTCACTATTTTTATTTTAAAATTATATTATTTTACTTCTAATTTTCATTCTCTCAGTTGTACCTCTTGGTCATCTACATCCCAGATATTAAGGCCACTGTGGGAGAAGCATGCCCTAACTGCACAAGAACAAATGAGATTTGTCCAAATGGGAATGGTGCATGTGTATGTGAAGAAGGATTCTATGACAATAATGGTGCTGATCCTGGAGGAACATGTGATCAAAGTGAGTACAAAACAACCATATATTTTAATAGCTTTCATTTCAATAATTTAAACTTCATTGTCTTTGTAAGTCCTCTTAGGTTACCAGTACACTACCCCATAGGGGTTACGGTACATCCCTATTTTTTTATATACAAATGGTTATGGTTAAGAGTTTTGTGTTAAACAGTAATGCAACATAGGCCCTTCCTCAGCTTAATAGGAATTTGTATTACCGGTACATTATTTAAAATAATTGATTAAAAATCAATTCAATATTTTTTCATTTCATCATCATCTGTTAACAGTGGTTTGTAAGACTCACATCACTTTGTTATTGTGTGTGTCTGTCTGAAATTCTATTGCCACCAAAATATGAAAATTATGAAGCATAAGTAACTTTCAAATAAACAAGAATAATTGAAATAAAACAAGCATGTTTGTAAAATAGAAATACTAAAGCTCTGACAGTACCCAAATAAAATGAGTAAGCCAAAAATGAAACAGACAAATGTGAAAAGAATCAAGTACGATGAGATCAATACTTAAATGAAAGAAATGAAGCTCATATGAAACAGACAGATATCAAAAACATTGGAATAGTTATAATCACTTGAGACCTTCCGCGTGCCATAAAATATATCTTCAAGCCTAAGTAATAAATATAGAGATAGAAGACTTGGTATGAATTCTTCAGCAACTCAGAGGGCTAAACGTTGAGCACTATAACAAGATTTTAATTTGCAGTAAAGAAATTATCTTCATGGCAAGTATGTGGAGTAAAACAATAAATTCAGTGATAATCCATATAGCTAACAAACACACACTCTCTCTCTTTCTTTCTCTCTCTCTCTCTCACTCTCTCTCTCTCTCTCTCTCTCTCTCTCTCTCTCTCTCTCTCTCTCTTTATTGGTCGTTTTTTGAGGTTCTAATGAATTGAACCAAATTGATTAGAAATATAAAATGAACATTTCACTTCCAGTGAAGCACATTTACATTGAAAACTCTTTAAAATAACTATATGAATTAAGTAATGTTGCCTAGTCAATTCAAGGTGTGAGCTTGATGCTTTCAATGGCACTGGAGTCTTCAGAGTGGTTGGCAGTGACCTCGATTCACATGTATTGGATTTGTTTTATGGCACGTATCAACAGGTCAGCTGCTTCATATAACATCGTTCGTTATATCTTTTTGTCTTGCCTGATGCAACATGTTCAATTGTTTTACCCTCTTGGCTCAACAAGTGAAGTGTCTCCTTTCTATCCAGGGGTTTCTCTGTTGTTTCATAATGTTGATCTTTGACTATTATTTTTCATTCCTTTGTCAATCACGATTTTGAGTGGTTGTTGTATATATGTGTATTTCTATATATTTTCAATTGTTGAGCTTTGCATGTTTTATTAGTTTTGTTTTTCTTCAATATTTGTCTGTTTTTTGGAGAGTCATTGTTTATTTTAGCATTGGATTGTTATGTTTATTTAATTTGTATTATGTGTTGTCTTTTGTACATGATTATATGCTAGGTATATTTGATTTGTTATTGACCTTTGTCCGTAATTGGGAGTAGGAGTTTGGCCTCCATGGCAAATGAATTGTTATTTAAGCAACATATTTCATAGCTAATATGTGTCTGTGATTATGGAATCTACTTTTAGGTTTATAATTACTAGGTGACTTATGGAGGCTGAGTTATATAAGTGTGTTTTTTACTAATTTAATTTGAAAATTATCCTCATCCTGGTTCTGTTATTGTGTCTTTTATTATTATATCTTTTTATATAATAGCTGTTTACTTCAGAATGACTCATTCTATATCTTAACATCACTCAGTGTAATCCATGTAGGATTTGTTTCAGTTAATATTCAAGAGTATTTAAATTATTCATTGGAATTACAAAGAGTTCGGTGATATTTTTGGATTATTATGAATGAATTTAAGAGAATTTTTGGATTATATCATTCTGATACATCAAGACTTAGCACATCAAAACTGTGCCAGGGTATTGATACTTCAGTAGTTTCAAAATTGGAAGTCATTCTGAATACTCCATACTTTTGAATTTTTCATAGAAGTTTTAGGACTAATTTGAATATACTTCACAATTCTGTCAGTTCTTTATAAATTTTCACTTTGAATTCTATGGAATTAAAGTTGCAAAAATGGATGAAGTTTACAAAACTTGTGGGTTTTCACTCTATTTTGTTACTTATTTTAAGTCCATAAAGTTATAACACATCTCATCTTTGTAAATACTTTGATCTCTTTTGGCATTTGCTTGTTTCACTTGTGTTTTGTTTGTTGGTTTCTTTTACCATCTGTGTTTTGTTTGTGACTTATTTTATTTGAATATTGATCTCATTGTCTAAGCTAAATGTTTTTGTTTTACAAGCAATCTTATTTCATTTAAGTTTTGCCTGATTTATTTAAAAGTTACTTATTTTGTTTAGATTTCATAGTGTTGGTGGTGATGGCTTTCCATATGTCTTCATCGCTATATGTAAATAACAATTTAACAGTTGTATGCCTTTCTTAAAAGAATAAACAGGAAATTCTTCATAAATGAATCGTTGCCTTTTGAGATCAAATTAGCCACTGGTAATCTCATACAAATTGCCAACATTACACTGGTTATTACACAGAGACCTCATGGTATGGGAAGAGGTACCAGACCACCACCACCACCCCAACTCAACTATCACACCTTGATTTGAACCTGCTCTTTTGGTTCCAGACAAGGAAAGGGGTCTCAGAGTTAAAGGCCTTCACCATATTAGCATGTAACATTTAATTTAAGAGTTAAGAGAAATTCTGCTTAGAATCTTTACTTCAAAAGCAGCTGTCTTGATTCGATGATGAACAAGTTTCTATCACATTTCTTTTATACCGCGGAACATTGTAAGGAAAAAATAGCAAGAGCAAACATTGTAAGAGTGAGTTGTCCATGTGTATTATTAGATTTAAACAAATGTGCATTGAAGCTTGAGTTCAAGAAGAGCTCAAACAAGTTTGATGATCAAAACATTATTTTAATAGTTTTTAGACAAATGGCACTTATTGGTCTTATAATCAACACAGAATTTTGTCAGCAAACTACAAATTTTCTTTGGAGTGTACTTATGACTCTAGATTAAGAAACCAAAACCTTGATTAACACATTTTGTTTTGTTGCTTACTGATTTGTTTGACAACTGCTTTTGTATTGGTAATTATATTATGGCTAAGTGAGCCATCTCAGTACATTTTAAACTCTTGTTATGCATGAAAGATTAATTTGTGAAATAGTCTTTTAAATGAAGATACTAAGTTAGTAATAAATAGGCAGTTGAGATATGGGCAAGATTTGATATATCAAGTAGTTGTTCTAAAATAATAGGACAATTTGAATTGTGTTATATAATTTTGTATGCATTTTGGTTTCAGGATGGTGAAAAGTATAGTTTGACTTTACATCCCCTTTTCAACCCCCCTACTGATTTAAATAATGAAAACATTTAATGTGATATAAAGTGCATAGAACTAGGTCAGTTCAATCATGGAATATAATTTATAACCTGCGACCAGATTGGCACCAGTGGCATCCCCTGCAAATAATATACTTTCCATACTAACACATGCCATATTAAATACTCTATTGGGTATTTAATTTCCATCAGACAGCATAATGACATAGTTCATCCTATTCGGTAAATTACCAAAACATTGAGTATTAGGAACTACCATATATACTCGCATATTAGTCCGTTGGCGTATAAACCATCCAACACCCCCCCCCCAAACTGAATTGGTAAAACTGTTATAAAGTGCATGACACGTGTATAAGCCGACCCATAATTTCTAGACTACCGGTACATCACAAGATGCACAAAGTGAGTTCTGAATACGTTTATTTAAGCAAATCACATTATTAAATAAAATGAAAGTAAGAAAGCTAATTTATATGTTAAAATAAACAAGATTTTAAAGTGTTAAGTCTTAATGAAAATTTAATTAATGCTCATTCTAAAATTATGAATTATAAAAGTTCAATCACCTTTAGAATCCTTCAAAATCGGGCTCAGTATCAGACTCGCCAAACAGGTCACGAAACTTGGCTTCTGTTACGGGTATGCTTTCATCATATACGTCCTCATTGTCAAGTATTGTTACAGTTTATAACTTTGAGCAGAAACCATGTCCATTACCATATCTCAATAAACAATACATCTGAGAGTCGGCATGTATTAGTAAAGTCATTGGCATTGTGCAACAAAACGAACCTATTACCCCAAGGCATTGACCACAGATTAAGCATATGATAGCTATTGTACAACACTCTACCGCTAACAAACCACTTTGCTTTACAAACAAGTAAACAACAGTAGTATATAAACTGTGGCTGCCGATTACTTCTAAAACACCTGTCAAAGAAATCCCACAAATTATATTGTTTTACAATTATTCACACTGACTCGTATATTGCACTGTTATTTCCCCTTCCTAAACGTGCGCGCAACAAACACCTATGGAGCCTATTGCTATTGTTCTTTCAAGACTATCGTACATGTATTTCTACTCTCAATCTAAATTTTTGTCATACAGTCGACTCCACTAAACTGCACATCGGTTAACTGCACGCTCCGGATAACTGCACATAATCACTCTTGTCCCGATCTTTCCCAATGCTTAAAAATGTACTATACCGTACTCCGGTTAACTGCACACACTGGTTAACTACACGGTCTCGTGACGGGCCCGACGATGTGCATTTAACCTGTCTCGACTGTATATACATTCAGTATCGTAATGTTTTAATTTTTATGTAGATTATTTCTATATTTACACTGAATTAAGCTAGCATGTTTTTTTATGATAAAGTAGAGTTTAATGATTACTGATTAGCTGAGGTTTAAATACTTGACTAGAGATTACTAACATGGTGGTTCTTTTGGAAAATACACGTACCACCGTGGCTCAAATAAAACGTATGGCTGCATTTTCTGGTTGATGGACATCTGTCAAATAGACGTTAAGTACGTTGAAACATATTTTTCATTCATTATCCTACCACTTAAGTTAGAAAAAAAATATTTGTTTAACTTCATGACAGCACAAATTTTATGACTTATCTTCGGCGATTGACAGAAACAATAAATACTGAAAATCGAGGGAAAAAGCGTTAAAAATTTCAGACTTGGACCTTAGCCTGCAGATAAGATGAACCCCCTTCTACCATGCTTTTTTTTCTTAATTTTTTTGGCTTATACGCGAGTATATATGGTATATCACTTTGCATACATGAGCATAGACATTAAACCACTGTTTAAACCTACGTGAAAGGCAAATTTGTTGTTTTCATTCTTTTCCTATGCTTAATTCGACTATGTAAATATCGGAAGCAAATGGCATATATACATCTGTAGTCAAACAAACACACAACCCCTTTGCTAAACAATGAACTTGTCCAGAAACTGGGGATGGATCTCAAGCATGTTCGTTTATTATATTGAAAATTTCTGTTAAGCATGAAACGTACAAATGATGATGGTGTTATAGCCATTCTACTCACAGTTAGGTTAGAAATTATAAATCAGTAAATGAATTGACTCAAGTTCATTGCACTTTTTATCTCATTAAAGATTTCCATTATTGAAATTAGAATGGGGTTACAAACAAATGTGTTGGTATTGTCTGACAATAATTTTAGCAACATTGTTGTGATCATAAATGTCCTTATTCATTGTCATAATTCCCATATTCTACAACTATCTGTACCCACATTAATGTTTTCTTTACTACATGTTGTAGGTGAAATAGTAATGCTGTCTAGCATTTTTTGGCTCTTGATAGAGCAGTGTTTGAATATCTCCTGATTCTGTTACACAAACCATTCACAGTTCAGGGTGAAATATTCCAGTTCAAAATTCACATTAGAAACTTCTTTCGGCTCAATAACAGCTAAAATGAGATCACGAATGTCTATATTCTATACCTATTTTATTGACTTGTCTTATTTTACCATACATGTATTAAATGACAGAAAATGAACAACCTTGTTTTTAAAGCTATTGAACAACATAACATTTCTCTCTTGATAGCTTTTGAACCTGATGAGATGGAGATTGTTGAGCTTCCATTATCCATCTTGATTATTAGATTTGACCCAGAAGATGACTGTATTCTATACCTATTTAAACAGTATTCTTTTATACCAAACGTTGTTCACAAATAATATGACATTTTACTTTTTTTATCAAGTTGTATGCACGATAGTATCATGGTAGTGATCAGCATTTTCAGCAACATTAATTTGATGATAAGCATCCTTATTCACATTTAGGTACAGGTTTGAAAAAAACACAAGTTCTTTTCATCTTAACTAACAGCAGGAAGTGAGCAATGTGTGTATCTGATATGGATTTTTATGGTTGCTTTAACAATTTTGCAGTCATATAGCTACAATGTCTGCAGTGTTGCACTTTATATTTATGTCTAGCACCAGGGTATCACAGACATGTAGCATGATATACCGCACACTCTTGTTATCCTGCAAACAGGAGAGCCAGTCCAAACACTAACCTCTTAATATTGAGCCCTTATCGAGACAGCTGTTAGTACGATATTTATAAGTTTTTGGTATGACTTAGCCTAGGTTCTTACATTCAGACTCATGCATCTGAAATAAATGTCCTATCCACTCGGGCACCTGAGCAATTTCTGTAAATCATCATTTAGGACAAGGCAGACCAAATATAATTTTTGCATATATTTTTATATGTCTGTGTTTGTGTAATGTGATTGACATGTATTCTTCCTATTTGCAGAGGTTGATTTAGGTTCCAATTGTAGCGACGTGACAGGTGACAAAGTTTGTAACGATACCAATACTGTGTGCAGTAATGGCATTTGTGCTGTGTAGCATTTTTTGCTCTTGATAGAGCAGTGTTTGAATGTCTGCTGATTCTGTTACTCAAACCATATAGTTCAGGTGCAATATTCTAGTTCTAAATTCACATTTGCATGCGTATGTACATGTATATGTACAAATGTGTGTGTTTGTGTCTGTGTATGTGTGTGTAATCTGATGGACATAAATCCTTTCTATTTCCAGAGTTTGATTTAGGATCCACTTGTAGCAACGCGACAGGTGTGCAAGTCTGTAAGGATGCTAATGCTGTGTGCAGTAATGGCATTTGTGCATGTGGTTCTAACTACTATGATGATAATGGTGCTACACCTAATGGAACTTGTAAGCCGAGTAAGTTCACATCAACTTTGTCTTGTATACATCAGTTTGGAGATATCTTCTTCGGTGTATCATAACAATGTCTTTATACATGTGACTATTGAATACTTTAGATCCATATTTAGTATCAGACTTTAGACATGTTTTTCTTATAAGCATTTTCTTATTTACACCCAAAATGAGATCAGTTATTTTTACATTGTTTACATACTTTTTAGCATTACCATCTTTTAGTGTGTTAGCATTCATGAAGCAAATACATAAGCTTGTGAGTAATTTACCTTCCACATTTCTTTATAGCTTTGAATCTTATTTGAAATGAAACTTAATCTTAACATTGACACAAAACCTCGATAATGTATATATTTTGTACATATTTGAAAGACCTTGATAATCCTAAAATCCTAATTGCTAATGTACAGCCTTGTGAAGATACAAGCTTGAGAATTTATTTCAAGAGTTGAAGATAGTTGGCTTCGATCGTCATTGCAACAGTCACTGTCTTGATGAAATGTTTGTATCCCATTTCTGTCAAAACATCTTCGACATGATAAGATATAGAATATAATTGGAATGCTTCATTTCAAGAAATGTTTCTATCACAGTTATAGACGAATGGCAATTCATGATCCAAGAATCAAGACAGAGTTTTGTCAGTTAACTACAAATTTTCCTTGGAGTGTAGTCATGACTCTTAATCAAAATAACAAAACCCTCTGGCTAGCAAAGATTCAATCATTAACACGTTTTGTTTGGCTGCTTACTGATTAGTTTGACAACTGCTTTTGTATTTTAGAATCATGTCCGTATATTATATTGTCTGTATATTATATTCTGTAAAGCATGAAACGTGCAGATGATGACGGTGTTATAGATACTCTATTCACAGTCAGGTTAGAAATTATAAATTATTGAATGAATGGACTTAAGTTCATGGCATCTTTATTACATTAAAGCTATTATTGAAATCGGTAAGGGGATACAAACAAATGGGTTGGTAATGTCTAAATATGCTTTAACAACATTACTGGGATCATAAATGTCCCTGTTCACTTCATAATTCCCTTTTTAATAACATTTTGTCCCAACATTAATGTTTTTTTACTATATGTTGTAGGTGAAATAGTAATGATGTGTAACATTTTTTTCATCTCGATAGAGCAATGTTTGAATGTCTGCTGATTCTGTTACCCAAAACATATAGTTCAGGTGCAATATTCTAGTTCTAAATTCACATTTCCATGCGTACGTACATGTATATGTACAAATGTGTGTGTATGTGTGTGTGTGTAATCTGATGGACATAAATCCTTCTTATTTGCAGAGTTTGATTTAGGTTCCACTTGTAGCAACGCGAAAGGTGTGCAAGTCTGTAAGGATGCTAATGCTGTGTGCAGTAATGGCATTTGTGCATGTGGTTCTAACTACTATGATGATAATAGTGCTACACCTAATGGAACTTGTAAGCCGAGTAAGTTCACATTAACTTAGTCTTGTATACATCAGTCTGGAGATATCTGGCTCAGTGTATCATAACAATGTCTTTATACATGTAACTATTGAATACTCTAGATCCATATTTAGTATCAGACTTTAGCCATGATTTTCTTATCAGTATTTTCATATTTAAACTCAAAATGAGATCAATTATTTCTACATTCTTTACATAATTTTTAGCGTTACAATCTTTTAGTGTATTAGCATTCATGTAGCAAATATATAACCTTGTGAGCAATTTACCTTCCACTTTTCTTTATAGCTTTGAATCTTATTTGAAATGGAACTTAATCTTACATTTGACACAAAACCTCGATAATGGGTATATTCTGTACATATCTGAAAGACCTTGATAATCCTAACATCCTAATTGCTAATGTACAGCCTTGTGAAGATACAAGCTTGAGCATTTATATCAAAATTTGAGGACAGTTGGCTGCGATCGTCATTGCAACAGTTACTGTCTTGATGAAAATGTTTGTATCCCATTTCTGTCAAAACATCTTCGACATGATAAGATATAGATTATAATTCGAATGCTTCATTTCAAGAAATGTTTCTATCACAGTTTTAGATGAATGGCAATTGATGATCCTAGAATCAAGATAGAATTTTGTCAGCTAATTACAAACAAACTTTCCTTGGAGTGTAGTCATGACTCTTAATCAAAGTAACAAAACCCTATGGCTAGCAAAGATTCAATCATTAACACTTTTTAATTGGCTGCTTACTGATTAGTTTGACAACTGCTTTTGTATTTGAGAATCATGTCCGTATATTATATTGTCTGTATATTATATTCTGTTAAGCATGAAACGTGCAGATGATGACGGTGTTATAGATATTCTCTTCACAGTCAGGTTAGAAATTATCAATCATTGAATGAATTGACTTAAGTTCATGGCACCTTTATTACATTAAAGCTATTATTGAAATCGGTAAGGGGATACAAACAAATGGGTTGGTAATGTCTGAATATGCTTTAACAACATTGTTGGGATCACAAATGTCCTTGTTCACTTCATAATTCCCTTATTTAATAACATTTATTTACTCACATTAATATTTTCTTCACTACATGTTGTAGATGAAATAGTAATGCTGTGTAGCATTTTCTTGCTCTTGATAGAGCAGTGTTTGAATGTCTGCTGATTCTCTTACCCAAAACATATAGTTCAGGTGCAATATTCTAGTTCTAAATTCACATTTGCATGCGTATGTACATGTATATGTAAAAATGTATGTGTATGTGTGTGTATGTGTGTGTATGTGTGTGTAATCTGATGGACATAAATCCTTTCTATTTCCAGAGTTTGATTTAGGTTCCACTTGTAGCAGCGCGACAGGTGTGCAAGTCTGTAAGGATGCTAATGCTGTGTGCAGTAATGGCATTTGTGCATGTGGTTCTAACTACTATGATGATAATAGTGCTACACCTAATGGAACTTGTAAGCCGAGTAAGTTCACATTAACTTTGTCTTGTATACATTAGTATGGAGATATCTTGTTTGGTGTATCATAACAATGTCTTTATACATGTGACTATTGAATACTCTAGATCCATATTTAGTATCAGACTTTAGCCATGATTTTCTTATCAGTATTTTCATATTTACACCCAAAATGAGATCAATTATTTCTACATTCTTTACATAATTTTTAGCGTAACAATCTTTTAGTGTATTAAAATTCATGTAGCAAATACATAAGCTTGTGAGTAATTTACCTTCCACTTTTCTTCATAGCTTTGAATCTTATTTGAAATGGAACTTAATCTTACATTTGACACAAAACCTCGATAATGGGTATATTCTGTACATATTTGAAAGACCTTGATAATCCTAACATCCTAATTGCTAATGTACAGCCTTGTGAAGATACAAGCTTGAGCATTTATATCAAAATTTGAGGACAGTTGGCTGCGATCGTCATTGGAACAGTCACTGTCTTGATGAAAATGTTTGTATCCCATTTCTGTCAAAACATCTTCGATATGATAAGATATAGATTATAATTGGAATGCTTCATTTCAAGAAATGTTTCTATCATTGTTTTAGACAAATGGCAATTCATGATCCTAGAATCAAGACAGTTTTGTCAGCTAACTACAAACTTTCCTTGGAGTGTAGTCATGACTCTTAATCAAAGTAACAAAACCCTCTGGCTAGCAAAGATTCAATCATTAACACTTTTTAATTGGCTGCTTACTGATTAGTTTGACAACTGCTTTTGTATTTTAGAATCATGTCCGTATATTATATTGTCTGTATATTATATTCTGTTAAGCATGAAACGTGCAGATGATGACGGTGTTATAGATACTCTCTTCACAGTCAGGTTAGAAATTATAAATCATTAAATGAATTGACATAAGTTCATGGCACTTTTATTACATTAAAGCTATTATTGAAATCGGTAAGGGTATACAAACAAATGGGTTGGTAATGTCTGACTATGAATTTAGCAACTGTAACAGAATTGTTACCGAGTGGATGGTGGATTAAATGAACAACACAAACACAATGTGTAAGATAATGTAAATTTATGAAATAAATTATTAATGAAAAATAATGATGTAACAACACAATATCTCATGCGTTCAACCCACAATCACGCTACACAACTATTCACAATTCAAACATAAATTAAATAATACAAAATAAAACACAGATACAAAGGAATCTCTTGGACTATACACAGATCCAAGGAACCTTTACAAAAGTTATATTACCGCAAGTATAAATTGCGATAACAAATACAAAACATCAAACTATACTATCGCACGTATGGATTGCGACAACTAGCACGAACATATACATGTATTTAATCAAGTTGCTAACTTTTATTGAGATTCATGTAATCCCTTGAAATACTACTGTGATTTGAAGTATCTATGTAAATATAACAATGTATTCAATTGTACTACAATTGCAACACACACATGTGTCTCGACCCTGTATAACCGTACGATTCACCAACTATTGAATCGCCGCCCAGCTTCTCCGAAAACCTAGGGTTGACTCAATACTTTTATCGGTCACTTGCCCTTCACGGATCCACCACAGTTATACGCACAGACAGCATACAGCATCTACTAGAACCAATGGTCCCAAATACTTAAAGATGCCACCCCAGATGTTTACACCTCTAGACAGCTTTGACACTCAGACTTCTAGATTTCCGGATATTTATATATCACGACAGATGTAGACGGACAGACAATCCGACATACAGACAGTCAGATACCTCAATTCGATCGCACAATTAAACAGCACAATCACGGCACAATCAATCACATTCAGCTACAATTCAGAGACATTCAGAGACGTTCAGCTACAATTTCAGAGACGTTACGCTACAAATCAGCTACAATAAAGCAACCACACTAATAGTAGTTGTTTCAAAAACAATCTAAAACTTAGATTACGCTATTGCATTTAAAGTCTAATAGTGACTAGTAATTCCAAATATTCCACGTTTAAATCTGCATTGTAATAAAGGCATCATTACATGAAATGATAAACGGAATAAAATTCACAATAAAACGAAATATAAATTTAACACTCACCCCTTTGGCTGGAGAAAGAATGACGAGCTATCTATCCTGTGAAAAAATACTTTTGGTCCCGTAATATTATCAGAAATATTCTGCCTTATATATCCTCAAATAGGTGAGCAGAATTCACGGCAAAATTCCCGTGCACCCCGTGATTCAAATGTTTCTGACTTCAAGTGATTCGTAGTCAGACACATGCAAATCGTTACACGCCGCTTACCTTGAAAAAAACCACTTATTCACCCCAGGTAATGCATGTACGACGAAACAAAAAAAATGTTGAAATTAGTTTGTAATTTAAGAAGAAATAAATTCAATTTTCGCCTAATTCTGTGACAGCAACATTGTTGGGATCATAAATGTCCTTGTTCACTTCATAATTCCCTTATTTTAAAACATTTATTTACTCACATTAATATTTTCTTCACTACATGTTGTAGGTGAAATAGTAATGCTGTGTAGCATTTCCTTGCTCTTGATAGAGCACTGTTTGAATGTCTGCTGATTCTGTTACCCAAAACATATAGTTCAGGTGCAATATTCTAGTTTTAAATTCACATTTCCATGCGTATGTACATGTATATGTACAAATGTGTGTGTATGTGTCTGTGTATGTGTGTGTAATCTGATGGACATAAATCCTTTCTATTTCCAGAGTTTGATTTAGGATCCACTTGTAGCAACGCGACAGGTGTGCAAGTCTGTAAGGATGCTAATGCTGTGTGCAGTAATGGCATTTGTGCATGTGGTTCTAACTACTATGATGATAATGGTGCTACACCTAATGGAACTTGTAAGCCGAGTAAGTTCACATCAACTTTGTCTTGTATACATCAGTCTGGAGATATCTTCTTCGGTGTATCATAACAATGTCTTTATACATGTGACTATTGAAAACTCTAGATCCATATTTAGTATCAGACTTTAGCCATGATTTATTTATCAGCATTTTCTTATTTACACCCAAAATGAGATCAATTATTTCTACATTCTTTACATAATTTTTAGCGTTACAATCTTTTAGTATGTTCTCATTCATGAAGCAAATACATAAGCTTGTGAGTAATTTACCTTCCACTTTTCTTTATAGCTTTGAATCTTATTTGAAATGGAACTTAATCTTAACATTGACACAAAACCTCTATAATGGGTATATTCTGTACATATTTGAAAGACCTTGATAATCCTAAAATCGTAATTGCTAATGTACAGCCTTGTGAAGATACAAGGTTGAGCTTTATATCAAGAGTTGAAGACAGTTGGCTGCGATCGTCATTGCAATAGTTATTGTCTTGATGAAAATGTTTGTATCCCATTTCTGTCAAAACATCTTCGACATGATAAGATATGGATTATAATTGGAATGCTTCATTTCAAGAAATGTTTCTATCACAGTTTTAGACGAATGGCAATTAATGATCCTAGAATTAAGACAGAGTTTTGTCAGCTAAATTCAAATGTTCCTTGGAGTGTAGTCATGACTCTTAATCAAAATAACAAAACCCTCTGGCTAGCAAAGATTCAATCATTAACACTTTTTGATTGGCTACTTACTGATTAGCTTGACAACTGCTTTTGTATTTGAGAATCATGTCCGTATATTATATTGTCTGTATATTATATTCTGTTAAGCATAAAACGTGCAGATGATGACGGTGTTATAGATATTCTCTTCACAGTCAGGTTAAATAATTATAAATCATTGAATGAATTGACATAAGTTCATGGCACCTTTATTACGTTAAAGCTATTATTGAAATCGGTAAGGGGAATCAAACAAATGTGTTGGTAATGTCTGACTATGATTTTAGCAACATTGTTGGGATCACAAATGTCCTTGTTCACTTCATAGTTCCCTTATTTTAAAACATTTATTTACTCACGTTAATATTTTCTACACTACATGTTGTAGGTGAAATAGTAATGCTGTGTAGCATTTTGTTGCTCTTGATAATGCAGTCTTTGAATGTCAGCTGATTCTGTTACCCAAAACATATAGTTCAGGTGCAATATTCTAGTTCTAAATTCACATTTCATGAGTATGTACATGTATATGTACAAATGTGTGTGTATTTGTGTGTATGTGTGTGTATGTGTGCATGTGTGTGTGTGTAATCTGATGGACATAAATCCTTTCTATTTCCAGAGTTTGATTTAGGTTCCACTTGTAGCAACACGACAGGTGTGAAAGTCTGTAAGGATGCTAATGCTGTGTGCAGTAATGGCATTTGTGCATGTGGTTCTAACTACTATGATGATAATGGTGCTACACCTAATGGAACTTGTAAGCCGAGTAAGTTCACATCAACTTTGTCTTGTATACATTAGTTTGGAGATACCTTGTTCTTTGCATCATAACAATCTCTTTATACATGTGACTATTGAATACTCTAGATCCATATTTAGTATCAGATTTTAGCCATGTTTTTCTTATAAGCATTTTCTTATTTACACCCAAAATGAGATCAGTTATTTCTACATTCTTTACATAATTTTTAGCGTTACAATCTTTTAGTGTGTTAGCATTCATCAAGCATATACATAAGAATGTGAGTAATTTACCTTCCACTTTTCTTTATAGCTTTGAATCTTATTTGAAATGAAACTTAATCTTGACATTGACACAAAACCTTGATAATGGGTATATTCTGTACATATTTGAAAGACCTTGATTATAGTAACATCATAATTGCTAATGTACAGCCTTGTGAAGATACAAGCTTGAGCATTTATATCAAGAGTTGAAGACAGTTGACTGCGATAGTCATTGCAACAGTCACTGTCTTGATGAAAATGTTTGTATCCCATTTCTGTCAAAACATCTTCGACATGATAAGATATAGATTATAATTCGAATGCTTCATTTCAAGAAAAGTTTCTATCACAGTTTTAGATGAATGGCAATTGATGATCCTAGAATCAGAACAGAGTTTCGTCAGCTAATTACAAACAAATTTTCCTTGGAGTGTAGTCATGACTTTTAATCAAAATAACAAAACCCTCTGGCTAGTAACGGTTCAATCATTAACATTTTTTGATTGGCTGCTTACTGATTAGTTTGACAACTGCTTTTGTATTTGAGAATCATGTCCGTATATTATATTGTCTGTATATTATATTCTGTTAAGCATGAAACGTGCAGATGATGACGGTTTTATAGATACTCTCTTCACAGTCAGGTTAGAAATTATAAATCATTGAATGAATTGACTTAAGTTCATGGCACCTTTACTACGTTAAAGCTATTATTGAAATCGGTAAGGGGATACAAACAAATGGGTTGGTAATGTCTGAATATGCTTTAACAACATTGTTGGGATCATAAATGTCCTTGTTCACTTCATAATTCCCTTTTTTAATAACATTTTGTACCCACATTAATGTTTTTGTACTACATGTTGTAGGTGAAATAGTAATGCTGTGTAACATTTGTTTCCTCTGGATAGAGCAGTGTTTGAATGTCTGTTGATTCTGTTACCCAAAACATATAGTTCAGGTGCAATATTCTAGTTCTAAATTCACATTTGCATGCGTATGTACATGTATATGTACAAATGTGTGTATGTGTTTATGTGTGTGTGTGTAATCTGATAGACATACATCCTTTTTATTTGCAGCGTTTGATTTAGGTTCCACTTGTAGCAACGCGAAAGGTGTGCAAGTCTGTAAGGATGCTAATGCTATGTGCAGTAATGGCATTTGTGCATGTGGTTCTAACTACTATGATGATAATGGTGCTACACCTAATGGAACTTGTAAGCCGAGTAAGTTCACATTAACTTTGTCTTGTATACATCAGTCTGGAGATATCTTGTTCGGTGTATCATAACAATCTCTTTATACATGTGACTATTGAATGCTCTAGATCCATATTTAGTATCAGACTTTAGCCATGTTTTTCTTATAAGCATTTTCTTATTTACACCCAAAATGAGATCAATTATTTCTACATTCTTTACATAATTTTTAGCGTTATAATCTTTTAGTGTGTTAGCATGCATGAAGCAAATACATAAGCTTGTGAGTAATTTACCTTCCACTTTTCTTTATAGCTTTGAATCTTATTTGAAATGGAACTTAATCTTAACATTGACACAAAACCTCGATAATTGGTATATTCTGTACATATTTGAAAGACCTTGATAATCCTAACATCCTAATTGCTAATGTACAGCCTTGTGAAGATACAAGCTTGAGCATTTATATCAAGAGTTGAAGACAGTTGGCTGCGATCGTCATTGCAACAGTTACTGTCTTGATGAAAATGTTTGTATCCCATTTCTGTCAAAACATCTTCGACATGATAAGATATGGATTATAATTGCAATGCTTCATTTCAAGAATTGTTTCTATCACAGTTTTAGACGAATGGCAATTCATGATCCTAGTATCAAGACAGAGTTTTGACAGCTAACTACAAATTTTCCTTGGAGTAGTCATGACTCTCAATCAAAATAACAAAACCCTATGGCTAGCTAAGATTCAATCATTAACATTTTTTGATTGGCTGCTTACTGATTAGTTTGACAACTGCTTTTGTATTTGAGAATCATGTCCGTATATTATATTGTCTGTATATTATATTCTCTTAAGCATGAAACGTGCAGATGATGACGGTGTTATAGATATTCTCTTCACAGTCAGGTTAGAAATTATAAATCATTGAATGAATTGACTTAAGCTCATGGCACCTTTATTACATTAAAGCTATTATTGAAATCGGTAAGGGGATACAAACAAATGGGTTGGTAATGTCTGACTATGATTTTAGCAACATTGTTGGGATCACAAATGTCCTTGTTCACTTCATAATTCCCTTATTTAATAACATTTATTTACTCACATTAATATTTTCTTCACTACATGTTGCAGGTGAAATAGTAATGCTGTGTAGCATTTTCTTGCTCTTGATAGAGCCGTGTTTGAATGTCTGCTGACTCTGTTACCCAAAACATATAGTTCAGGTGCAATATTCTAGTTCTAAATTCACATTTGCATGCGTATGTACATGTATATGTACAAATGTGTGTGTATTTGTGTGTATGTGTGTGTGTATGTGTGTATGTGTGTGTGTAATCTGATGGACATAAATCCTTTCTATTTGCAGAGTTTGATTTAGGATCCACTTGTAGCAACGCGACAAGTGTGCAAGTCTGTAAGGATGCTAATGCTGTGTGCAGTAATGGCGTTTGTGCATGTGGTTCTAACTACTATGATGATAATGGTGTTACACCTAATGGAACTTGTAAGCCGAGTAAGTTCACATTAACTTAGTCTTGTATACATCAGTCTGGAGATATCTTGCTCAGTGTTTCATAACAATGTCTTTATACATGTGGCTATTGAAAACTCTAGATCCATATTTAGTATCAGACTTTAGCCATGATTTTCTTATCAGTATTTTCATATTTACACCCAAAATGAGATCTATTATTTCTACATTCTTTACATAATTTTTAGCGTTACAATCTTTTAGTGTATTAGCATTCATGTAGCAAATATATAAGCTTGTGAGCAATTTACCTTCCACTTTTCTTTATAGCTTTGAATCTTATTTGAAATGGAACTTAATCTTACATTTGACACAAAACCTCGATAATCGGTATATTCTGTACATATTTGAAAGACCTTGATAATCCTAACATCCTAATTGCTAATGTACAGCCTTGTGAAGATACAAGCTTGAGCATTTATATCAAAATTTGAGGACAGTTGGCTGCGATCGTCATTGCAACAGTTACTGTCTTGATGAAAATGTTTGTATCCCATTTCTGTCAAAACATCTTCGACATGATAATATATGGATTATAATTGGAATGCTTCATTTCAAGAAATGTTTCTATCATTGTTTTAGACAAATGGCAATTCATGATCCTAGAATCAAGACAGTTTTGTCAGCTAACTACAAACTTTCCTTGGACTGTAGTCATGACTCTCAATCAAAATAACAGAACCCTCTGGCTAGCAAAGATTCAATCATTAACACTTTTTAATTGGCTGCTTACTGATTAGTTTGACAACTGCTTTTGTATTTGAGAATCATGTCCGTATATTATATTGTCTGTATATTATATTCTGTTAAGCATGAAACGTGCAGATGATGACGGTGTTATAGATATTCTCTTCACAGTTTGGTTAGAAATTATCAATCATTGAATGAATTGACTTAAGTTCATGGCACCTTTATTACATTAAAGCTATTATTGAAATCGGTAAGGGGATACAAACAAATGGGTTGGTAATGTCTGAATATGCTTTAACAACATTATTGGGATCATAAATGTCCTTGTTCACTTCATAATTCCCTTATTTAATAACATTTATTTACTCACATTAATATTTTCTTCACTACATGTTGTAGATGAAATAGTAATGCTGTGTAGCATTTTCTTGCTCTTGATAGAGCAGTGTTTGAATGTCTGCTGATTCTCTTACCCAAAACATATAGTTCAGGTGCAATATTCTAGTTCTAAATTCACATTTGCATGCGTATGTACATGTATATGTACAAATGTGTGTGTTTGTGTCTGTGTATGTGTGTGTAATCTGATGGACATAAATCCTTTCTATTTCCAGAGTTTGATTTAGGATCCACTTGTAGCAACGCGACAGGTGTGCAAGTCTGTAAGGATGCTAATGCTGTGTGCAGTAATGGCATTTGTGCATGTGGTTCTAACTACTATGATGATAATGGTGCTACACCTAATGGAACTTGTAAGCCGAGTAAGTTCACATCAACTTTGTCTTGTATACATCAGTTGGAGATATCTTCTTCGGTGTATCATAACAATGTCTTTATACATGTGACTATTGAATACTTTAGATCCATATTTAGTATCAGACTTTAGCCATGATTTATTTATCAGCATTTTCTTATTTACACCCAAAATGAGATCAATTATTTCTACATTCTTTACATAATTTTTAACGTTACAATCTTTTAGTGTGTTATCATTCATGAAGCAAATACATAAGCTTGTGAGTAATTTACCTTCCACTTTTCTTTATAGCTTTGAATCTTATTTGAAATGGAACTTAATCTTAACATTGACACAAAACTTCGATAATGGGTATATTCTGTACATATTTGATAGTCCTTGATAATCCTAACATCGTAAATGCTAATGTACAGCCTTGTGAAGATACAAGCTTGAGCATTTATATCAAGAGTTGAAGACAGTTGACTGCGATCGTCATTGCAACAGTCACTGTCTTGATGAAAATGTTTGTATCCCATTTCTGTCAAAACATGCTCGACATAATAAGATATAGATTATAATTCGAAAGCTTCATTTCAAGAAAAGTTTCTATCACAGTTTTAGATGAATGGCAATTAATGATCCTAGAATCAAGATAGAATTTTGTCAGCTAATTACAAACAAATTTTCCTTGGAGTGTAGTCATGACTTTTAATCAAAATAACAAAACCCTCTGGCTAGCAAAGATTCAATCATTAACACTTTTTAATTGGCTGCTTACTGATTAGTTTGACAACTGCTTTTGTATTTGAGAAATCATGTCCGTATATTATATTGTCTGTATATTATATTCTGTTAAGCATGAAACGTGCAGATGATGACGGTGTTATAGATATTCTCTTCACAGTCAGGTTAGAAATTATCAATCATTGAATGAATTGACTTAAGTTCATGGCACCTTTATTACATTAAAGCTATTATTGAAATCGGTAAGGGGATACAAACAAATGGGTTGGTAATGTCTGAATATGCTTTAACAACATTGTTGGGATCACAAATGTCCTTGTTCACTTCATAATTCCCTTATTTAATAACATTTATTTACTCACATTGATATTTTCTTCACTACATGTTGTAGATGAAATAGTAATGCTGTGTAGCATTTTCTTGCTCTTCATAAAGCAGTGTTTGAATGTCTGCTGATTCTCTTACCCAAAACATATAGTTCAGGTGCAATATTCTAGTTCTAAATTCACATTTGCATGCGTATGTACATGTATATGTAAAAATGTATGTGTATGTGTGTGTATGTGTGTGTATGTGTGTGTAATCTGATGGACATAAATCCTTTCTATTTTCAGAGTTTGATTTAGGTTCCACTTGTAGCAACGCGACAGGTGTGCAAGTCTGTAAGGATGCTAATGCTGTGTGCAGTAATGGCATTTGTGCATGTGGTTCTAACTACTATGATGATAATGGTGCTACACCTAATGGAACTTGTAAGCCGAGTAAGTTCACATTAACTTTGTCTTGTATACATTAGTATGGAGATATCTTGTTTGGTGTATCATAACAATGTCTTTATACATGTGACTATTGAATACTCTAGATCCATATTTAGTATCAGACTTTAGCCATGATTTTCTTATCAGTATTTTCATATTTACACCCAAAATGAGATCAATTATTTCTACATTCTTTACATAATTTTTAGCGTAACAATCTTTTAGTGTATTAGCATTCATGTAGCAAATACATAAGCTTGTGAGTAATTTACCTTCCACTTTTCTTCATAGCTTTGAATCTTATTTGAAATGGAACTTAATCTTACATTTGACACAAAACCTCGATAATGGGTATATTCTGTACATATTTGAAAGACCTTGATAATCCTAACATCCTAATTGCTAATGTACAGCCTTGTGAAGATACAAGCTTGAGCATTTATATCAAAATTTGAGGACAGTTGGCTGCGATCGTCATTGCAACAGTCACTGTCTTGATGAAAATGTTTGTATCCCTTTTCTGTCAAAACATCTTCGACATGATAATATATGGATTATAATTGGAATGCTTCATTTTAAGAAATGTTTCTATCATTGTTTTAGACAAATGGCAATTCATGATCCTAGAATCAAGACAGTTTTGTCAGCTAACTACAAATTTTCCTTGGAGTGTAGTCATAACTCTTAATCAAAATAACAAAACCCTCTGGCTAGCAAAGATTCAATCATTAACACTTTTTAATTGGCTGCTTACTGATTAGTTTGACAACTGCTTTTGTATTTGAGAATCATGTCCGTATATTATATTGTCTGTATATTATATTCTGTTAAGCATGAAACGTGCAGATGATGACGGTGTTATAGATATTCTCTTCACAGTCAGGCTAGAAATTATAAATCATTAAATGAATTGACATAAGTTCATGGCACATTTATTACATTAAAGCTATTATTGAAATCGGTAAGGGTATACAAACAAATGGGTTGGTAATGTCTGACTATGAATTTAGCAACTGTAACATAATTGTTACCGAGTGGATGGTGGATTAAATGAACAACACAAGCAGCAGCAGAGAGGGTGAATCCTACAACGTTTTCAGACAAAATTTTGATTGAATCATTAAAACGAGCCTTCCTACGATCTCATTTTAACCAAAAAAAATGTCTCAGGGGCAAACCCTACAACGTTTTCAGACAAAAAATTTATTGAAATCTCCCTACGAAATCATTTTAACTAAAAAAATGAAAACGATTTTTTAATTAATTTTGGTCGCAACTTGTTGTCATACACCCTCTCTGCTGCTAAAGTTTTCAGTTCTGGTTAACAAAAATAATAAAATGATTTTAACCGAATATTTGATCGAGTCCGATACGATATCGTGTCCGAGGATCATGTAAATTTATTGTTGCGAATCCGTGCGGAGTCGACTGAGCATGACTAAAGAAATCTCTAAATTGATTGAAGTCCATATCAGAACACCATGTCTGCCAAATATTTCGTAGCGTATGAGTATCAACTCCGTTGAATACAGAAAGAATATTGCAGTTATCTCTGATGACTTTTGGAACCTGAGTGTAGCGTTGAGTGACATATATCACGTCAGTGTTTTTGTGACGCCCACGGGAAAATATTCTAGCAGGATTTTTTTGTTTATCCAACATTATATCGTCGTATACGACTAAATTGTTAATATCTCCATCAATATCATCAATACTCGGTGCTTCATCGATATCGGTTATAAAATCAATGGCGTTCTCACCCTTAATTTCTGATGCATTCTCGTTAAAATCCTTTAACACTTCATAACATCGTTGATCATCTACGCTAGGGGCAATTAAATACAACTTATCCAACTTCATCCATCTCATTATTAAATTGAGTAACAATTGCGTTTTACCGGATCCAGATGGCCCGATTATAATCATCCGGATAGAGTTTGGTAGCGCTGCATGATGCTTAATTGGTTCTCTTGTTTTAGTCGCTGAAAAATCAATTATATCCATATTTCTATACATAAATTATGGATCTATATTGTGTGAAGTGTAAAACGCGTACTGGCACAGATGATGTGACGACGATTACAACAAAAAATAACCGATCAGCGCTTTCTGGTAAATGCGTGCAATGTGGTACAAAGAAATTTAGATTTGTGTCTATGAAATCTGATTTAAAAAAAAACGAGGAGGTGATATCGCAGCCAAATTAGCAAAACTCCCTGGAACCCCATGGGCAAAGTACCCCGGAGAAAAGCACCTCCCAGGATATAGCTACTGTGGACCGGGAACCAGACTTGATATCAGACTCAATAATCAAAATCAACCCAACCCCGGTGAAGAACCAATAAACGCCATTGATAAGGCCTGTCACCTTCATGATGTTGCTTATAAAAGCAGCAATCTGCAACACAGGCATCTAGCAGATGTGAAATTAATTCATGCGTTAAATGCTATTCCTGATAAATCCTTCAAAGAAAAATTGGCTTCATTTTTAATAAAATCGGCTATGAAAAGTAAATTGATGTTAGGTGCCGGTAATTAATAATATGGAATCAATTTATTATTCTACGAGGGGATACTGGAGGGGTAACGCTGCAATCAATAAACTCGCTAGTGCTGCAAAAGTGAAAAAAACCACTGCGGCTAATTGGTTATCCAAACAGGCACTATGGCAAATTTATCTACCACCGCCTAAACAAATTCAATTCTCGCATTTTGATGTGACCGCTCCTAATGAAGTTCATCAGGCTGATATATTATTTCTGCCACATGATCGTGGTTACACATATGCGTTAACCGTAGTTGATGTTGCGAGTCGATACAAAGAAGCAGAACCGCTGAAAACAAAATCGGCCACTGAAGTCGCTTCTGCATTTGAAAGGATTTATCGACGAGGTCCTCTGCACTGGCCAAATCTGTTACAAGTTGATCCTGGCAAGGAATTTCAGGGTGCAGTGTTATCTACAATGAAACATCATAATGTCACCATACGACGAGGGCATACTGCGCTACATCGCGATCAGGCTATTGTAGAACGATTTAATCGGACGATTGCTGAGCGGTTATTTGGATATCAATACGCAAAAGAATTCATTCAAGAAAAGCGATCCAGTGAATGGGTTAAAAGATTACCATCTGTGATTACTGCACTGAATAACGAGATTACTAGAACAATCAACATGAAACCTATCAACGCGATTAAAAAGAAGTCAATACCCGTACAACCACAAAAAGATTTCCCTAGAAACGCTAGCGTTTCCCAACCAATTCTTGGTAGTAGTGTCATTGTGAGGTACTTATACGAACCAGGAGAGCTTGAAGGGGGTAGAAAAAGGGCTACTGATCCTATTTGGAGCGTCACTACGCATAAGATATCTAGTATAACACGATCAACTGGTAGACCAGCAATCTATAAACTGGATTCAACTGCTCCTCAGCGAGGATTTACTCGACAACAACTACAAGTGATTCCCGAGGATACTCAATTGCCACCGCATGGTCTTAACTAGCGCCGTTGCGTCTATTGCACTCAAGACAAGTCAACATCACATTATTTCTGACATGACCGAGATTGTTATTTTTTCTGTCTACGGTGAATTGGCGAGGATCCTTATCCGAATACTGCCAACGCATTATACAATTGCAACTCGCTCAGTGATTATTCTGTTGTTTCTTCAAAGTGATTATTAGTTCAGCATCAATATCAAATTCTCGTTGTTTTTTTTTGTCCTGTTGTTTGTAACCGGAGAGTTTTTTATTAATGATGCTAACATCAATATCACTTATTGTTGTGTCATTATCATCGAAAACAACTCTTCGAAGTTGATTTATGTTTCGTACTCTGGATACTGCGAGATAGACTAAATTTGACCATTCGATGCGATTATCTACCATCCAAACAATTGTATCCGATATAGTCAATCCCTGTGAAGAGTGTATTGTTGCTGCGTATCCTAGCGTCCACGGGGATTTATTAGCACGCAATGCATCTTCAACGACATTGATATCAACCAGCACAATATCATTTAATACCAGAATTTGTTTTTCATTCTGTCCTGGAATATCAACTTCAATATTCTGTTTTCGTGTATCCGATGGCCTATAACAAAGGGGTACTGGAAGCGTTGCAAATTTTTCTTTATGCAATTCAAATAACTTCATCTGAAGTGTATCCCTGACTATTTTTCTACTTGCAATGATCAAATCGTTTGGTCTCCACGCTTCCCAGAAATCATTCATTGGAGTTTCTGAAATCACTTCACGCGCTATTTCGCATTGGATTCTATCCGGTTGTAATCTAATTAGTTTCTTAAATTCTCGTAATCGTTCATCAAGTGATCTATAATCAGTGGTGATTTCTTCATAGTAGTCTACAAAACCCTTTAGCCATTCATGTGGAGATGCACCGACAAATGGTGGTGGTTGGCCTTGATCCCCGCACATGACGACTTTTGTGTTTTTGGTTAACAACCACTCAAGAAATGTTTTTAATACATCTAATGACACTGTGCATATTTCATCCCAGATTATGATTTCAGGAATGAATTTATCACCCATTCGATCAGGAGTCCATTTGTCACCCTTCCATCGAAAGAAGCTGTGATAAGTGCAAGCATTTACCCCTCGTTGTATCATCTCTCTGGCGAGTCTGTGAGTCGGTGTTAGCACAATCATGTTAGTAGAAATACAAGTATTTCCTCCACGACGAAATAATTCAATTGCACGAGTTGTCTTTCCTGACCCACCACAACCGTTTAAATAAACTGTCTTGTATCTACATACTGGATCAGATACCGGTGGTGCATTAGAAAGTTCTGATTGAATTTCAATACGGTTACAACAAATATATTTATCATCCATGGCAACGTCTGCGGATTCACAATACTCATGTAGCATCTCCTTTTTAAATCGCCAACGCCCCCAATTTTCTTCGGGATCTGTGAATGCCGCTACAGCTGATTTGTACTTATTGTGTATATACATCGAATCAGTGGCTACTCTAACCGCGGTATTAGGAAATCTATTTATCATCGAAAATAGATTAATAGAAGCATAGGCTAACATTGAACTTCTCAAATGTGTGTACTGGGAATTATATCCATCACAGTAGGTAACAACCGTACCTAATTTCTCACCATTGGATAGAAAAGCATCCTTACGGGATACAAGTTTTCCCTGTTTCATTAAATCCGCTACAATAAAATCGTATTCAGCGACATCTATGATCAACCGCGAAGAGTATTTTGCGTTATCGTATCGTCCACCCTGGGTAAATTTACCGATTATTCTTCTTCCGAGATCTTTTGCTTGTTCTTTTTTAATTTCAAATAACTTCTTAGACCAATTTATGATTTCTTCTTCACTGAAATCTGGAAACTGTTTTCGTAGTTCGTTGATTATTCTATCTAGATTGGGTTGTGGTAGCCAAACTTCTTTCTGAGCTCGATAGCATATAATAGCCTCGGAAACAATCAACGATATTAGCATACCACAATCAATCATATATCTCAATAGCACTATTGGCATCCAGGCCTTTTCAGATAGGTGTCTACCAAGCCAAACATAACTACACGGATGTAACCCTGTAGCTAATTCAAATGATATCACACGAGCGAATCCGGTTAAATCAAAATCAGGCAATGGTCCATTAATCGCAACACGAGTCATTTCATGCGTGGGGTGTCCAAATCGTTTGAAGTACTCAGCGCATTCCCCATACCCGAGAAAACTTCCGGGATAACACGCGGATATATCAATTGAAATCATACCATCACGATGGTATTTTGTATTCCACAGTCCTCCATGACCAAATTCGACGCAACTCAATTTAACATCCTCGAGAAAATCATTTCGTGTTGGACGCCATGAGTTTTTTTCTCTTGCGAAGTGAGCTACCACTGATGGAATAGTAAAACTATCCGTGAGTAGTTTTTCATGGGAATTCTCCGGTGAAAAATCACTAGCGATTTTTCTCATTCTGTTATCTAATTCTTCAACGCGATATAATTCACCATTTGGTTTTACAAATTGATCGAATTCTTCATCACTTCTAAGTAACCACACTGACACAGGATCATCCTTACACAACGCATGAATAGCATCGAATAATTTCTCTTCATAGAAAACATCCCCGACGAACTCCTTAGGGATATATTTCACGGTTCGTTCTCGTGGAAATATTGTTACCGCAGGTGTCCACGCGTGTTTGTTATGATCAATAATCTGTATTGGTGCTCCATTTTTGTTATATTTCGGTTCGTATAAAACCTCTCCCGTTATCGTCATAACTGTTATTGGAAATCTTAATGATGTTTCTAATTTAGCTATATCAGAAATCTTTGCACCATGCTGTTTCACTGTCAGTTCCCACTCGGTTATTTTCCTACGTCGCAGATCAGTTAGTTTATTTCCTCGGGATGCATTTGTGAAGTGTTCTATTATTCGTTCTGCTACACAATTAAGCCCTGACGAATATTTCATAGGAGCTAGTTTTGCGATATCGGGTTTATCATTTAACGGATATATCCCATAAACCATTGCTGTTACGGGATAAGATCTTTCGTAGTATGGTTTGTCAATGCCGGTTAGAATCCCTGGTTTGGAATCTCTACTCACAATGACAGCTTTTT
Organism: Unio delphinus; assembly: GCA_029339505.1. Lineage (NCBI taxonomy): Eukaryota > Metazoa > Mollusca > Bivalvia > Unionida > Unionidae > Unio > Unio delphinus. The sequence continues at coordinate 9,345,936 of JAQISU010000155.1, forward strand.
TATTCTTGAGGATTGGTTCAAATTTATCCTTAATAATCCATTTGCCATCGACTTCGATAATGAATTTGATTCGGAAAAAATGTCTTTTTTCCCCAACACGTGAAATTATCACTGCTGCTTTTTCATCATTCATGGTAGCATCAACAACACCATCAATTCGAAATGTTGACCAACAATAAGATGCTCCATCACGCTTGAATTCATTAAAACAATCTCTGATTTTACTAATCATGGCTTTATCAAGAATTGTATTCTTTGGTGTATTAGAAGCTATATCGAGATTGTATTGAGCATCTTTCCAGGGGTAATCTCTCTTGGACGTTTTTTTTGGTTTATCGAGATTAAATCTAGGATTGATTTTCAATAATCTCTTAAACTCTTTCATGTTTCCGTCTATTGGACGTTTTTTGGGTTTATCGAGATTAAATCTAGGATTGATTTTGTTACGTTTTTTTGGTCTATCGAGATTAAATCTAGGATTGATTTTTAATAATCTCTTAAACTCTTTCATGTTTCCGTCTCTTGGACGTTTGTTACGTTTTTTGGGTTTATCGAGATTAAATCTAGGATTGATTTTCAATAATCTCTTAAACTCTTTCATGTTTCCGTCTATTGGACGTTTGTTACGTTTTTTGGGTTTATCGAGATTAAATCTAGGATTGATTTTCAATAATCTCTTAAACTCTTTCATGTTTCCGTCTATTGGACGTTTGTTACGTTTTTTGGGTTTATCGAGATTAAATCTAGGATTGATTTTTAATAATCTCTTAAACTCCTTATCAGCATTTTTCGAAGGCGTTCTCCCTAATTCCTTCATGCTATAATTAAAACAAGCATTTAAATGAAAGATTTTTATATAATGAATCACTGCAAGTGGCTTATGATTGGATCAGTAATCCCGTGTAACAAATCATGCAGAAATGAGTTCTGTGGGTATCATATGCAAAGCTTTCGTCGTGGAAGCCTTGGTCCGTTACCGTGCATACGATGTGGAGTTGGGGTTAGGGGAAAATCTCAGTTGTGTTTGAATTGCGGTGGTAAGCGATACAGGGAGTTGAAGCGATATTATGATAAAAGAATAAAAAATGGACAATCAATCAGAAATTTTAACCCTGACGCTGACAAAGTCAGTATTCTTGACGCTGACAAAGTCAGTATTCTTGACGCTGACAAAGTCAGTATCAATGATAAAATCATAAGAACTCCTCAAGACTACATCGAAAGATTTATCATTAAACCAAACGATGAAATAGACAAACAATAGTATTATGTATACGAATGAACCAAGAATTCAGACAACACCCTGTGATCACAAATTATGAAGCATCCAGTGATGGTACTGTCAGAAACCGTAGACTAAAGAAACCAGTTGGTGTTGTGAATAATCATGGGTACTTGATGTTTGGCGCTGGAAAGAAGAAATATCTCAATCATCGTTTCGTGTATGAGTGTTTCAATGGATTGATCGAGGATGATTCTGTCATTGATCATATCGATTCTAATCCAAAGAATAATTCTTTATCAAATCTGCAGGCTATCACACAAAGTGAAAATTCCGAACGAGGGGGGACTGGGAAATACTCGAAAAAAGCGAGACCTGTGAAATCTTTGAATACGATAACTAACGAAGAAAAAATATTTCAATCAATGAATGAAGCCAGTAGGCACTTCGATATTTGTTCATCCTCAGTACGAAAAGTTGCAGAGGGGATAACCAAAACGGCGATTTCAAAAAAGACCGAACAAAAAGTTCAATTTAGTTATGTCTAATGCGTCATATTTTTCATTTAGAAATATATCATTATTATAGAATAATGAATTCTGAAAACATGAATAGCATCATATCCGAGATTTCAAAATTGAAAGGTTGGGATATTGAACTATCAGATGGGTTAAATCCTGATCAAATCATGTCTGATTTTCAGGACATAGAATACGGAGTTAACAACAATAAATACATGCTACCAAAGAAGTATGCGCTCATCAAAAGAATTCAGAATTCTATTAAGGACTCTCTCGCATTTTCCAGTGACGTAAGTGTGTTCGCTCCGTTGTATACCATCGTAGAACGAATACGAAAAGAATTGGGGTACGAATACGAATTGAAAAAGGAGGTTAATTCTAAAGTTAGAAACCTACGGGCGTTAATTCAAGAAAATGAACAATTTTGATTGACCAACCATTTATCATTATTTGATTGTGACCGTCCCTCATAGAGATTTTAATTTTTTTTTAGCATTTTTTGATCAAAACTGTTGAAATCAGTGAATAAAAAATTGATGGCTGGTTCGGATTGATCAATGGAAAAGTGGCGAAAGTGTGATATTTTTTATTTTTATAAGGATTTCCACACTTTCGCCATCATTGATAGAGATGTTAAAACACTTCCACGATCGTGTTAGGTTGGATTGAAAAATTGTTTTGCAATTGAAAAATTGTTTGCGATTTCAAATAATGGTCAATGAAGCATTAACAACCCGATTGGCTCGTGAACGACTGGATGCAATCAGGAGATTTGTACCAATTCGTGACTCTGTACGGAATAAACTACAACAACGACAGAGTCTTCAGACTGATTTTGCTATGGGATCCGAAGAATTGTTTAAACCAGTAACCACAGCAACGAAGGGGATAGAGCGTGCTATACTGGGAGATGTTCCCGAGACGGGAAAATCTGTTATCGGTGAACTCGAAAAAATAGCAGCGAAAACTGAACAAACAAAACAAATAGAATCAAAAGAAATAGTAGATGATTTACGCGTGATATTTAACGAGGCGGGTTTAGCAGCAATCATTGAGACTAAACTAGCGAAAATTCCTGCGCTTGTTGTTACGACTTATGAAAACAGGAAAAATTTGTTGAAACCAGAACATCATAACTTTGTTAGAGATATAACTCACTGGGCTGATATATTCTACAAAATCAAAACTGAAAAAACAGGTAGAATTAAGAAGAAGGGTAACGCATCATACATTGGATATATCAATGAGGTGGGCGAAGTGTATAATCAATACGAAGAGTTTAAACAACAACAAAAACCGCAAAAATTGCGAGGAAGGCGACAGCAACCTGCAAAGAAAATATCTTTTTCACCTAAAAAACAACTACCACCTGATGATGATTTTCTTGATTATTTATTACAAGAAGCCGATTTAGAAAAACAGGATGAAGCAACTGGTTATAGCGGAAGTGGATTGCAAGATTCCAGTGGAAACTCAAAGAGTGAAAACGCTAGCGTTTCATGCCCTGGTAGTGTTATCAATGATATATCAGGATTAGAAGTTCTTGTAGGAGGTTTCCGAGCTGGAAATAACTCACCGGAAATAATTAATGAAGCAGCTGATATCTGTAGACGGTTATTTGACGGCGGTATCATGGATATCAAAACATATCGAGATTTCATTGACGAGTTAGTGGAAAGTGGGTATCACAGTGATTAATCACCGAGACTGAATAAAAACGCTAGCGTTTCCAATTGAAAAATGGTTTCTGATTTCAAATAATGATCATACACTACAATCATGATAAACCAACCCCCGTCTACGTAGTTAATTCACGGTTTCCAGTTTATAGAGCATACTACGGAGATGGTTTAGGCAATACCATTGCAGGGTTATTTGCGAGAATGGCTCCAAAAGTGATGCCGTTAGCTAAACAACTAGGAATGAAAGCAATTGAAGTTATTCGTGATAAGGGTATTGGTGCTGTTGGAGATCTTGCTGGAAAAGCGTTTTCAACTGCGAAGAATAAATTAACATCATTAGTGAAATCACGAAGTGATTTACGAGAAAAATCCAAAGGATTTTCAAAGAAACCGTTACCATCTACAGCGGAAATGCCTGCAAGTGTTAGTAGAATTATAAATAACGCAGTAGACGAAAAATTAGCGTCGATGGCTTTAACTCCCGACCAAAGCAATATTGCAAATATGATAGCAGGAAGCGGCTTTAAAAAACTACGTCGATGAAAATCGTTTATGATTTCACGATTTAGACTCTGATAAATAGAATAAAATGTTCAAAAAATCACATGATCCGGCGTTTGATATAGACGCCCCAGTTGGCAAGGATGATTCTGTACGCGATTATCAATATTACGCTTATCATGCAATAGACGCAAATAGTCGATCGCGAATTGAACTTCAAGTCCATGATACCAGTAAATACTTTTTGCCCTGTGAAGCGTTTATTGAAGTAGAAGGAGAACTTGTAACAGCTGGTGGAGCAACATATCCAGATGATACTCAAGTCGGTTTTGTCAATAATGGTATTATGGCGTTATTTGAGAGTGCAAGATACCTCATTGATGGAAAAGAAATCGAGTCGATAGATCGCGATGTTGATGTGGCTACAACAATAATCGGGTTAGCGAGATATTCCGATGATTATACAAGATCAGCAGGACCTTCTATGATGTTTGCAAAAGATGTTACAAATAACGCTGGAGGAAAACAATTCGTTGTAAGACGACCAAAAAAAGTCAGTGCTGCTAATGAGGATGCTGATGTTGAGGCTGTAGTTATAAACAACAACGTTAATTTCAATCTAGGAGCTGCAACACGAAACTCAATGTTGGGAGTAGGGCGTAAATCATTTTCATGTTCGATTCCACTGCATCATATTTTTGGATTCTGTAGAAACGTCAGAAAAGTTATCTACGGGGCGAAGCATACAGTATCGCTTGTACGAAAGAGTGATGATAACGACGCAATTTGGAGGATTCCAGCAGATGCTGCAAATCCCAATGCTGATGCCGGTAAAGTCAATTTAACAAAAATATCATTGTGGATGCCAGTGTTGACTCCAGCAATCACCGCAGAAGAACGATTACTATCATTTATGGACCAAGGAGGAAAGTCGTTGTTGAGTTGGCTAACCGTGAGTACAGATGTGAAGCAATCAAATCTGAACGGGTTATTCACGTGGAATCTAGCATCAAAACAAGGCGTTTCTGCGCCACGTCATATATTTATTGCGTTACAAGATAACGCACGAGTTGGCGATCAACGTTTCAGTCATATGATATTTGATCAGTTAGGTGTGAAAGACGTCTCACTGAGAATAAACGGCCAGCAGGAACCATCTGAGGATATACAACTTAATTACACAGAAAATCATATTGCACGCGTGTATCATCGTCTGTTGTCATTTATGGCACGTGATCAAAATGTGGATACTGGTTTGCAAATATCACAATATGATTTTAAAAATCTGTATCCAATCTATTACTTCTCACTGGAACATCTCGATTTAACAAGACAGTCCGTCGTTGATATACACTTTAGAGCTAATGTGACTCGTGGTGCTATTGCTAATTATAGAGCGGTTGCTGTCATTCTCAGTGATAAATCAATGCTACTCGAAGGTGTTGGTGGAAGAATGAGAGTGGTAGATGCACCAGTAGAAAACATGTAATTGAAATTGTAAACGATTTAGAATCAATCTATTATGTATAATGTCATATAGTGTTATTAGTGTTACGTTAACTCCCGGTCAATTAAAAAAATTGCAATCGGAATCAGCTAAAAAATGTGGAACCACAATCACGTTGAAACCCAACCAAATGACTGGTGGTGCAAATAAATTATCGCTGACAACTCGTCAGGTGAAACATTTCAATGATGCACTTGCAGCCAAAAAAGGTGTTCAGATTACTCTTTCTGCGGCTGCTATCAAAAATATGATTAAAACAGGCGGTATATTTCCGTTGTTAGCTGCGATTCCAGCATTGATTGCAGCAGCAGCCCCAGCGGTGGCTAAAGCGGCAGCGTTAGGAGCCGTTGGTACTGCAGCAGGAATGGCACTAAAGAAGGCAACTGGGAAAGGATATAAAAAAAAGGGACGATCCGTTCACGGATTGGGTCTAAGACTACCAGGAACCCCGTATTCGTGGTACAGCGGGAGATCCGTTCACGGATCAGGCCTGAGACTACCAGGAACGATTTATTAATTGAGGAACCTATGGTTCCCATGTCCAATTTTGATTTAATGGATGCGGCTAAAAAACTCGCGATTAAAAACTTCAGAGGTGTCTTTATGAAAGATCAATTACCACATCAACCAAACAGCGTTGAAACCGGAATCATTAATTTAGATAACAGCACCGGACCTGGAACTCACTGGGTTGCATACGCTATTGATCCACGTGGGATTGTTTATTTCGATTCATATGGATTAGCCCCACCAAAAGAGTTTATGCGGTATATAAAAACCCTTCCAATGAAGACTTGGTATTCTACGCTACCAACACAAACGATGATTGACCCACCAATATGTGGCAGTGAAGTATTAAATGTCCTTGACGCTATTTCAGCATCTAGAAAACCACCTCATATTGTCGTAAATGACTACACCAGCAATCGCTGGAAATCGAAACGATTTTAGAGAGAGAAAGAGTTTTACAATAACATGATTGATATTTGGGGGAGATCTTTGAAACCCAAACCCGATGGCACTGCAACCCCTGATTCTATCAAGGATATAACAAAAAAAATTAAAGATGAAATAGCTGAGACGTTGAATTTAGAAAGTGTTGAACCCAATGAAATAGTTGTATTTCAGGACAAACAGGGTAAATTGAAATCTAGTAATATTTCTCTGGATGATATTTTAGTTAAACAACAAAACGCAATCGAGAACACCGTTGCGTTATTTTCGGATCAGGGTAAATTGAAATCCAGTAATATTTCTCTGGATGATATTTTAGTTAAACAACAAAACGCAATCGAGAACACCGTTGCGTTATTTTCGGATCAGGGTAAATTGAAATCCAGTAATATTTCTCTGGATGATATTTTGGTTAAACAACAAAACGCAATCGAGGATACTATCGTGTTATTTTCCGATCAGGGTAAACTCAAACCGGGTGTACTCGTTTCGACGATTACAGATCGATTAAAAACTCTCAACGATGAGTTAAACAATTCTCTGGCTGTACTAAAAATACTTGAATCTAAAATTGAAGATAACGGAAAACAGTTTATATCATTTCGTAGAAATATCATTGATAAATTTATTGGAACCCAGTTGGATAAAATTGAAATAAAACTCCCTGATATTAAAAAATCCATCGATGAGACGAAAACTTTCATCGAAGCCGTCAAAGGTGATTTTTCGAGGATGATAACAATCATTGAAAAAACAAAAATTCCTCATGAGAAAACCAATAACGTAGTATATACAATCCAACACGGATCATTTGAGTGGACACCTACAAACAACAAATTAGATATCACTGCAACCGTTAAAGGTATTTATCGATTAACACTAGTAGCACCAATTCAATTTAATATATCATCGTCGAGTTCATCCGGGGTCAATAATGTGACAAGGATAAAACTGAAAAGTTCACTATAACAGCTACTGATAAAGATTTGGCTAGAACTTCGGTATCATGGTATGTAGAATTCGTAGCGGATTTAAGTAAATAACTAAATTGAAAGGATTTCACAATTGAAAACGCTAGTGTTTTTAAAATAAAAATGATTTCATCAACTCAATGTCGCTATGATCAGGTCAGAGAATTTCAAAATAGACTCAAAACCCTCACTGAGGAATATCAAATAAAAATAAAAAAATACCGACGAAGAATCACCACAATTGATGTTATTATATACTCGGTGTCAAGCGTTCTCACTGGTGCCGGAATAATACTTGCATCTGTTACAATGATTGCCCCGGTCGTAGTTCCAATTTGCATTTCTGCGGTGGCTACAATCGGGGGTATATTAACCGGGATAGCAAAAAAGATATCATCATGCAGCCAGAGTAAACTGCAGAATTACTTACTTCAATTTCATATTGCATCAACCGCATATTCGCAATTATCATTGATGATATCGTCGTCACTCGACAATACGATTATATCAGATAGTGAATTATCAGCTATGGTCAGTATTTTTGATTCCGCGATATCGAAATTAGAGCGACAACATGAGTATAATAACAATGACAACACCGATGGAATCAGAAAACACGAACCCAAAAAACAAAATGATCTCAATAATATCAACATTACCAGATTGTGAGTTCTCAGTGATGGTCAGTATTTATGATTCCTCGATACCAAAATTAAAAAATACCGACGAAGAATCACCACAATTGATGTTATTATATACTCGGTGTCAAGCGTTCTCACTGGTGCCGGAATAATACTTGCATCTGTTACAATGATTGCCCCGGTCGTAGTTCCAATTTGCATTTCTGCGGTGGCTACAATCGGGGGTATATTAACCGGGATAGCAAAAAAGATATCATCATGCAGCCAGAGTAAACTGCAGAATTACTTACTTCAATTTCATATTGCATCAACCGCATATTCGCAATTATCATTGATGATATCGTCGTCACTCGACAATACGATTATATCAGATAGTGAATTCTCAGCGATGGTCAGTATTTTTGATTCCGCGATATCGAAATTAGAGCGACAACATGAGTATAATAACAATGACAACACCGATGGAATCAGAAAACACGAACCCAAAAAACAAAATGATCTCAATAATATCAACATTACCAGATTGTGAGTTCTCAGTGATGGTCAGTATTTATGATTCCTCGATACCAAAATTAGAAATAAATCATGAGTATAATAACAATGACGACACCGCAGGAATTACTTCAACGAATAGTGGAGAACACGAACCCAGTACAAACAAGCATGATATCAATAACATCAACGAATCCAGAATTCAGTGTGAATTTCCCCTCTCCGGTCCCAGTGAAGGAGATAGCGCTTGCAAAACTACGAGTGTATCACAGTTGGCCTAATATCAGATCAAAATCATTTGGTGGTCAACAACCCAATAATTCTTTAGTGTTTGCGAATAAGAATAAACCCGACGGAACCCCAGACTGGAACGTCGTTTCGATACCAACTGGGTCATACCAAATCGAACAAATCAATGATGAATTCGCGCGTAGAATAAAATCGATTACTGGAGTAGAGTCAAAAATCGCTATAACAGTTCATGAACCGACGCTATCATCCGCAATTGAGATAAGCACAGAAGGATACGTAGTAGATATCTATCAAAGTTCTATTAGAACCGTACTAGGATGGCCTGAAAAACCACCAGGGGGAAAAACCGTTGATTTACCAGAACCACAAAAAAATGATTATGTCACCGACGTGATAAAAAATCATGATCCAATAGGGAGTAGTTATAGAGATTACCAATTCATTACAGAATTTTTTGATTTAATATACCAACCAACTGGAAGAGAGAAGCCAGGGGAGAAAATAGAGGGGGATTATTTTGTTAACAAACCTAAAATCACTGGTATGATTTATGCAATAAACAACGATTTATCACTATTGTTAATACCCCTTAAATCCGGCTCTCTCACCCGAGATGAATTTATCAGCGTCGTAGAAACATGTAACAAAATTATCGACGATATGGAAAAATTTAATTCACAAATTATTCGATTTATACTCGATGATAAAAACCCCTTATCGAGACTAAGATTTGCATCAGAGTATAAAATCCGCGTCGAAGATATCCCAACATTTAAACTACCAGGATATAACGTACCAGAACTAAAAAAACTTCTCAATGATGCCATCGATGTTGGTTTCAAAATAATTCATGATACGTGGAAAAAAACAGCATCACCGGAAATAAAAATCCTCAAACATAATAATGACCCAGATGGTGGTGGCAGGCATATCGCTCCGTTCAACGTGAATATATCCTCAGTGATTGCGCTCAATTTAGTGTGTGATGTTATCGAAGGAAGCTATCAAATTAATCTCGAACGATCAAATCAAGCTCAGCAGGGATATATTCTTTATTCATTTGCACCAACAGCTCCTCCAGGATTCCTAATTATTGAAAACCCAATTAATCCTGTCTATATGCGATGCCATAATAATTCATTAACCAGAATTAATTTCAAACTCACCGACCAGTCAAATAATCTGATTGATTTACAAGAAGAGGTGTTAGCGATTAGTCTGTTTGTGAAATCATAAATGATTTTCGTCCTAAAGACTTGATCAAATTATTTATTATTTTTGTTAACCAGAACTGAAAACTTTAGCAGCAGAGAGGGTGTATGACAACAAGTTGCGACCAAAATTAATTAAAAAATCGTTTTCATTTTTTTAGTTAAAATGATTTCGTAGGGAGATTTCAATAAATTTTTTGTCTGAAAACGTTGTAGGGTTTGCCCCTGAGACATTTTTTTTTGGTTAAAATGAGATCGTAGGAAGGCTCGTTTTAATGATTCAATCAAAATTTTGTCTGAAAACGTTGTAGGATTCACCCTCTCTGCTGCTCAAACACAATGTGTAAGATAATGTAAATTTATGAAATAAATTATTAATGAAAAATAATGATGTAACAACACAATAACTCATGCGTTCAACCCACAATCACGCTACACAACTATTCACAATTCAAACATAAATTAAATAATACAAAATAAAACACAGATACAAAGGAATCTCTTGGACTATACACAGATCCAAGGAACCTTTACAAAAGTTATATTACCGCAAGTATAAATTGCGATAACAAATACAAAACATCAAACTATACTATCGCACGTATGGATTGCGACAACTAGCACGAACATATACATGTATTTAATCAAGTTGCTAACTTTTATTGAGATTCATGTAATCCCTTGAAATACTACTGTGATTTGAAGTAACTATGTAAATATAACAATGTATTCAATTGTACTACAATTGCAACACACACATGTGTCTCGACCCTGTATAACCGTACGATTCACCAACTATTGAATCGCCGCCCAGCTTCTCCGAACACCTAGGGTTGACTCAATACTTTTATCGGTCACTTGCCCTTCACGGATCCACCACAGTTATACGCACAGACAGCATACAGCATCTACTAGAACCAATGGTCCCAAATACTTAAAGATGCCACCCCAGATGTTTACACCTCTAGACAGCTTTGACACTCAGACTTCTAGATTTCCGGATATTTACATATCACGACAGATGTAGACGGACAGACAATCCGACATACAGACAGTCAGATACCTCAATTCGATCGCACAATTAAACAGCACAATCACGGCACAATCAATCACATTCAGCTACAATTCAGAGACATTCAGAGACGTTCAGCTACAATTTCAGAGACATTACGCTACAAATCAGCTACAATAAAGAAACCACACTAATAGTAGTTGTTTCAAAAACAATCTAAAACTTAGATTACGCTATTGCATTTAAAGTCTAATAGTGACTAGTAATTCCAAATATTCCACGTTTAAATCTGCATTGTAATAAAGGCATCATTACATGAAATGATAAACGGAATAAAATTCACAATAAAACGAAATATAAATTTAACACTCACCCCTTTGGCTGGAGAAAGAATGACGAGCTATCTATCCTGTGAAAAAATACTTTTGGTCCCGTAATATTATCAGAAATATTCTGCCTTATATATCCTCAAATAGGTGAGCAGAATTCACGGCGAAATTCCCGTGCACCCCGTGATTCAAATGTTTCTGACTTCAAGTGATTCGTAGTCAGGCACATGCAAATCGTTACACCACTTATTCACCCCAGGTAATGCATGTACGACGAAACAAAAAAAAATGTTGAAATTAGTTTGTAATTTAAGAAGAATAAATTCAATTTTCGCCTAATTCTGTGACAGCAACATTGTTGGGATCATAAATGTCCTTGTTCACTTCATAATTACCTTATTTTAAAACATTTATTTACTCACATTAATATTTTCTTCACTACATGTTGTAGGTGAAATAGTAATGCTGTGTAGCATTTCCTTGCTCTTGATAGAGCAGTGTTTGAATGTCTGCTGATTCTGTTACCCAAAACATATAGTTCAGGTGCAATATTCTAGTTCTAAATTCACATTTCCATGCGTATGTACATGTATATATACAAATGTGTGTGTATGTGTCTGTGTATGTGTGTGTGTAATCTGATGGACATAAATCCTTTCTATTTCCAGAGTTTGATTTAGGATCCACTTGTAGCAACGCGACAGGTGTGCAAGTCTGTAAGGATGCTAATGCTGTGTGCAGTAATGGCATTTGTGCATGTGGTTCTAACTACTATGATGATAATGGTGCTACACCTAATGGAACTTGTAAGCCGAGTAAGTTCACATCAACTTTGTCTTGTATACATCAGTCTGGAGATATCTTCTTCGGTGTATCATAACAATGTCTTTATGCATGTGACTATTGAATACTCTAGATCCATATTTAGTATCAGACTTTAGCCATGATTTATTTATCAGCATTTTCTTATTTACACCCAAAATGAGATCAGTTATTTCTACATTCTTTACATAATTTTTAGCGTTACAATCTTTTAGTCTGTTCTCATTCATGAAGCAAATACATAAGCTTGTGAGTAATTTACCTTCCACTTTTCTTTATAGCTTTGTATCTTATTTGAAATGGAACTTAATCTTAACATTGACACAAAACCTCTATAATGGGTATATTCTGTACATATTTGAAAGACCTTGATAATCCTAAAATCGTAATTGCTAATGTACAGCCTTGTAAAGATACAAGGTTGAGCATTTATATCAAGAGTTGAAGACAGTTGGCTGCGATCGTCATTGCAATAGTTATTGTCTTGATGAAAATGTTTGTATCCCATTTCTGTCAAAACATCTTCGACATGATAAGATATGGATTATAATTGGAATGCTTCAATTCACAGTTTTAGACGAATGGCAATTAATGATCCTAGGATTAAGACAGAGTTTTGTCAGCTAACTTCAAATGTTCCTTGGAGTGTAGTCATGACTCTTAATCAAAATAACAAAACCCTCTGGCTAGCAAAGATTCAATCATTAACATTTTTTAATTGGCTGCTTACTGATTAGTTTGACAACTGCTTTTGTATTTGAGAATCATGTTCGTATATTATATTGTCTGTATATTATATTATGTTAAGCATAAAACGTGCAGATGATGACGGTGTTATAGATATTCTCTTCACATTCAGGTTAAATAATTATAAATCATTGAATGAATTGACATAAGTTCATGGCACCTTTATTACGTTAAAGCTATTATTGAAATCGGTAAGGGGAATCAAACAAATGTGTTGGTAATGTCTGACTATGATTTTAGCAGCATTGTTGGGATCATAAATGTCCTTGTTCACATCATAATTCCCTTATTTTAAAACATTTATTTACTCACATTAATATTTTCTTCACTACATGTTGTAGGTGAAATAGTAATGCTGTGTAGCATTTTCTTGCACTTGATAATGCAGTGTTTGAATGTCAGCTGATTCTGTTACCCAAAACATATAGTTCAGGTGCAATATTCTAGTTATAAATTCACATTTCCATACGTATGTACATGTATATGTACAAATGTGTGTGTATTTGTGTGTATGTGTGTGTATGTGTGTATGTGTGTATGTGTGTGTGTGTAATCTGATGGACATAAATCCTTTTTATTTGCAGAGTTTGATTTAGGTTCCACTTGTAGCAACACGACAGGTGTGAAAGTCTGTAAGGATGCTAATGCTGTGTGCAGTAATGGCATTTGTGCATGTGGTTCTAACTACTATGATGATAATGGTGCTACACCTAATGGAACTTGTAAGCCGAGTAAGTTCACATCAACTTTGTCTTGTATACATTAGTTTGGAGATATCTTGTTCTTTGCATCATAACAATCTCTTTATACATGTGACTATTGAATACTCTAGATCCATATTTAGTATCAGATTTTAGCCATGTTTTTCTTATAAGCATTTTCTAATTTACACCCAAAATGAGATCAGTTATTTCTAAATTTCTTACATAATTTATACCGTTACAATCTTTTAGTGTGTCAGCATTCATCAAGCATATACATAAGAATGTGAGTAATTTACCTTCCACTTTTCTTTATAGCTTTGAATCTTATTTGAAATGAAACTTAATCTTGACATTGACACAAAACCTCGATAATGGGTATATTCTGTACATATTTGAAAGACCTTGATTATAGTAACATCGTAATTGCTAATGTACAGCCTTGTGAAGATACAAGCTTGAGCATTTATATCAAGAGTTGAAGACAGTTGGCTGCGATCGTCATTGCAACAGTCACTGTCTTGATGAAAATGTTTGTATCCCATTTCTGTCAAAACATCTTCGACATGATAAGATATGGATTATAATTGGAATGCTTCATTTCAAGAAATGTTTATATCATTGTTTTAGACAAATGGCAATTCATGATCCTAGAATCAAGACAGTTTTGTCAGCTAACTACAAACTTTCCTTGGAGTGTAGTCATGACTCTTAATCAAAATAACAAAACCCTCTGGCTAACAAAGATTCAATCATTAACACTTTTTAATTGGCTGCTTACTGATTAGTTTGACAACTGCTTTTGTATTTGAGAATCATGTCCGTATATTATATTGTCTGTATATTATATTCTGTTAAGCATGAAACGTGCAGATGATGACGGTTTTATAGATACTCTCTTCACAGTCAGGTTAGAAATTATAAATCATTGAATGAATTGACTTAAGTTCATGGCACCTTTACTACGTTAAAGCTATTATTTAAATCGGTAAGGGGATACAAACAAATGGGTTGGTAATGTCTGAATATGCTTTAACAACATTGTTGGGATCATAAATGTCCTTGTTCACTTCATAATTCCCTTTTTTAATAACATTTTGTACCCACATTAATGTTTTTGTACTACATGTTGTAGGTGAAATAGTAATGCTGTGTAACATTTTTTTCCTCTGGATAGAGCAGTGTTTGAATGTCTGCTGATTCTGTTACCCAAAACATATAGTTCAGGTGCAATATTCTAGTTCTAAATTCACATTTGCATGCGTATGTACATGTATATGTACAAATGTGTGTGTATGTGTTTATGTGTGTGTGTGTGTAATCTGATAGACATACATCCTTTTTATTTGCAGAGTTTGATTTAGGTTCCACTTGTAGCAACGCGAAAGGTGTGCAAGTCTGTAAGGATGCTAATGCTGTGTGCAGTAATGGCATTTGTGCATGTAGTTCTAACTACTATGATGATAATGTTGCTACACCTAATGGAACTTGTAAGCCGAGTAAGTTCACATTAACTTTGTCTTGTATACATCAGTCTGGAGATATCTTCTTCGGTGTATCATAGCAATAACTTTATACATGTGACTATTGAATGCTCTAGATCCATATTTAGTATCAGACTTTAGCCATGTTTTTCTTATCAGCATTTTCTTATTTACACCCAAAATGAGATCAATTATTTCTACATTCTTTACATAATTTTTAGCGTTATAATCTTTTAGTGTGCTAGCATGCATGAAGCAAATACATAAGCTTGTGAGTAATTTACCTTCCACTTTTCTTTATAGCTTTGAATCTTATTTGAAATGGAACTTAATCTTGACATTGACACAAAACCTCGATAATTGGTATATTCTGTACATATTTGATAGACCTTGATAATCCTAACATCGTAATTGCTAATGTACAGCCTTGTGAAGATACAAGCTTGAGCATTTATATCAAGAGTTGAGGACAGTTGGCTGCGATCGTCATTGCAACAGTTACTGTCTTGATGAAAATGTTTGTATCCCATTTCTGTCAAAACAAGCAGCAGAGAGGGTGAATCCTACAACGTTTTTAGACAAAATTTGATTGAAATCCTAAAACGAGCCGTCTTATAATCTTATTTTAACCAAAAAAAGGCGAACCCTACAACGTTTTCAGACAAAAAATTGATTGAAATCTCCCTACGAAATCATTTTAACTAAAAAAATGAAAACGATTTTTTAATTAATTTTGGTCGCAACTTGTTGTCATCCACCCTCTCTGCTGCTTAGTGATTTCATCACTGGGTTAATAAAAATAATAAAATGATTTTAACCGAATATTTGATAAAGTCTTTAGGATGAAAATCATTTATGATTTTACAAACAGACTAATCGCTAACACCTCTTCTTGTAAATCAATCAGATTATTTGACTGGTCGGTGAGTTCGAAATTAATTCTGGTTAATGAATTATTATGGCATCGCATATAGACAGGATTAATTGGGTTTTCAATAATTAGGAATCCTGGAGGAGCTGTTGGTGCAAATGAATAAAGAATATATCCCTGCTGAGCTTGATTTGATCGTTCGAGATTAATTTGATAGCTTCCTTCGATAACATCACACACTAAATTGAGCGCAATCACCGATGAAATATTCACGTTGAACGGAGCGATATGCCTACCACCACCATCTGGGTCATTATTATGTTTGAGGATTTTTATTTCCGGTGATGCTTTTTTTTCCCACGTATCATGAATTATTTTGAAACCAACATCGATGGCATCATTGAGAAGTTTTTTTAGTTCTGGTACGTTATATCCTGGTAGTTTAAATGTTGGAATATCTTCAACGCGGATATTATAGTTTGATGCAAATCTTGTTCTCGATATGGGGTTTTTATCATCGAGTATAAATCGAATAATTTGTGAATTAAATTTTTCCATATCGTCGATAAATTTGTTACATGTTTCTACGACGCTGATAAATTCATCTCGGGTGAGAGAGCCGGATTTAAGGGGTATTAACAACAGTGATAAATCGTTGTTTATTGCATAAATCATACCAGTGATTTTAGGCTTGTTAACAAAATAATCCCCCTCTATTTTCTCCCCTGGCTTCTCTCTTCCAGTTGGTTGGTATATTAAATCAAAAAAATCTGTAATGAATTGGTAATCTCTATAACTACTCCCTATTGGATCATGATTTTTTATCTCGTCGGTGACATAATCATTTTTTTGTGGTTCTGGTAAATCAACGGTTTTTCCCCCTGGTGGTTTTTCAGGCCATCCTAGTACGGTTCTAATAGAACTTTGATAGATATCTACGACGTATCCTTCTGTGCTTATCTCAATTGCGGATGATAGTGTCGGCTCATGAACTGTTATAGCGATTTTTGATTCTTTTCCAGCAATCGATTTTATTCTACGCGCGAATTCATCATTGATTTGTTCGATTTGGTATGACCCTGTTGGTATCGAAACGACGTTCCAGTCTGGGGTTCCGTCGGGTTTATTCTTATTCGCAAACACTAAAGAATTATTGGGTTGTTGACCACCAAATGATTTTGATCTGATATTAGGCCAACTGTGATACATTCGTAGTTTTGCTAGCGCTATCTCCTTCACTGGGACCGGAGAGGGGAAATTCACACTGAATTCTGGATTCGTTGATGTTATTGATATCATGCTTGTTTGTACTGGGTTCGTGTTCTCCACTATTTGTTGAAGTAATTCCTGCGGTGTTGTCATTGTTATTATACTCATGATTTATTTCTAATTTTGGTATCGAGGAATCATAAATACTGACCATCACTGAGAACTCACAATCTGGTAATGTTGATATTATTGAGATCATTTTGTTTTTTGGGTTCGTGTTTTCTGATTCCATCGGTGTTGTCATTGTTATTATACTCATGTTGTCGCTCTAATTTCGATATCGCGGAATCAAAAATACTGACCATCGCTGAGAATTCACTATCTGATATAATCGTATTATCGAGTGACGACGATATCATCAATGATAATTGCGAATATGCGGTTGATGCAATATGAAATTGAAGTAAGTAATTCTGCAGTTTACTCTGGCTGCATGATGATATCTTTTTTGCTATCCCGGTTGATATACCCCCGATTGTAGCCACCGCAGAAATGCAAATTGGAACTACGACCGGGGCAATCATTGTAACAGATGCAAGTATTATTCCGGCGCCAGTGAGAACGCTTGACACCGAGTATATAATAACATCGATTGCGGTGATTCTTCGTCGGTATTTTTTTATTTTTATTTGATACTCCTCAGTGAGGGTTTTGAGTCTATTTTGAAATTCTCTGACCTGATCATAGCGACATTGAGTTGATGAAATCATTGTTATTTTAAAAACACTAGCGTTTTCAATTGTGAAATCCTTTCAATTTATTTACTTAAATCCGCTACGAATTCAACATACCAGGTTACTGAAACCCCAATCAAACTTTTATCAGTATATGTTATAGTGAACTTTTCAGTTTTATCCTTGTCGATGATCGTTGAAATCGTATTGTTGACCCCGGATGAACTCGACGATGATATATTAAATTGAGTTAATGGTGTTACTAGTATTAATCGATAAATACCTTTAACGGTTGCAGTGATATCTAATTTGTTGTTTGTAGGTGTCCACTCAAATGATCCGTGTTGGATTGTATATACTACGTTATTGGTTTTCTCATGAGGAATTTTTGTTTTTTCAATGATTGTTATCATCCTCGAAAAATCACCTTTGACGGCTTCGATGAAAGTTTTCGTCTCATCGATGGATTTTTTAATATCAGGGAGTTTTATTTCAATTTTATCCAACTGGGTTCCAATAAATTTATCAATGATATTTCTACGAAATGATATAAACTGTTTTCCGTTATCTTCAATTTTAGATTCAAGTATTTTTAGTACAGCCAGAGAATTGTTTAACTCATCGTTGAGAGTTTTTAATCGATCTGTAATCGTCGAAACGAGTACACCCGGTTTGAGTTTACCCTGATCGGAAAATAACGCGATAGTATCCTCGATTGCGTTTTGTTGTTTAACTAAAATATCATCCAGAGAAATATTACTGGATTTCAATTTACCCTGTTTGTCTTGAAATACAACTATTTCGTTCGGGTCAACACTTGTTAAATTTAACGTCTCAGCGATTTCATCTTCAATTAGTTTTTTTACATCCTTGACAGAATCAGGTGGTGCAGTGCCATCGGGTTTGGGTTTCAAAGATCTCCCCCAAATATCAATCATGTTATTGTAAAACTCTTTCTCTCTCTAAAAAGCGATTGCTAGTGTATTCATTCACGACAACATGTGGTGGTTTTCCGCTTGGGTTACTCAAGGAGTTAGAAATAGCGTCAAGGACATTTAATACTTCGCTGCCGCATATTGGTGGGTCAATCATCGTTTGTGTTGGTAGCGTAGAATACCAAGTCTTCATTGGAAGGGTTTTTATATACCGCATAAACTCTTTTGGTGGGGCTAATCCATATGAATCGAAATAAACAATCCCACGTGGATCAATAGCGTATGCAGCCCAGTGAGTTCCAGGTCCGGTGCTGTTATCGAGATTAATAATACCTGTTTCAGTTTTGTTTGGTTGATGTGGTAATTGATCTTTCATAAAAACACCTCTGAAATTTTTAATCACTAGTTTTTTAGCCGCATCCATTAAATCAAAATTGGACATGGGAATCTTCGATTCCTGAATTAATAAATCGTTCCTGGTAGTCTTAGACCCTTTCCGCTGTACCACGAATACGGGGTTCCTGGTAGTCTTAGACCCTTTCCCTTTTTTTTATATCCTTTCCCAGTTGCCTTCTTTAGTGCCATTCCTGCTGCAGTACCAACGGCTCCTAACGCCGCTGCTTTAGCCACTGCTGGGGCTGCTGCTGCAATCAATGCTGGAATCGCAGCTAACAACGGGAATATACCGCCTGTTTTAATCATATTTTTGATAGCAGCCGCAGAGAGAATAATCTGAACACCTTTTTTGGCTGCAAGTGCATCATTGAAATGTTTCACCTGACGAGTTGTCAGCGATAGTTTATTTGCACCACCAGTCATTTGATTAGGTTTCAACGTGATTGTGGTTCCACATTTTTTAGCCGATTCTGATTGCAATTTTTTTAATTGACCGGGAGTTAACGCAACACTAATAACACTATATGACATTATACATAATTGATTGATTCTAAATCGTTTACAATTTCAATTACATGTTTTCCACTGGTGCATCTACCACTCTCATTCTTCCACCAACACCTTCAAGTAGCATTGATTTATCACTGAGAATGACAGCAACCGCTCTATAATTCGGGATAAGGATAGGAGGTACCCCACCAACTGGTGGACCAGTCGGACGGGTTACACGGGCTCTAAAGTGTATATCAACGACAGATTGTCTTGTTAAATCAAGATGTTCAAGTGAAAAGTAATAAATCGGATAGAGGCTTTTAAAATCCAATTGCGATATTTGCAAACCAGTATCCACATTTTGATCACGTGCCATAAATGACAACAGGTTATGATAGACACGTGCAATATGATTCTGACCGTAATCAAGTTGTATATCCTCGGATGGTTCCTGCTGTCCGTTTATTCTCAGCGAGACTTCATTAACACCTAACTGATCAAATATCATATGGCTTCGTTCTTGATTACCAACTCGCGCATTATTCTGTAACGCTACGAATATATGACGTGGAGCTGAAACACCTTGTTTTGATGCCAGGTGCCATGTGAATGTACCATCAACACTGTCCTGTTTAATATCCGTAGTCACTGATAACCAACTCAACAATGATTTTCCTCCTTGGTCCATAAATGATAGTAGTCGTTGTTCTTCGGTGATTGATGGAGTTAATACTGGCATCCACAATGATAGTTTTGTTAAAATGACTTTACCGGGAGCAACCCCAGCATTACGCCAGATTGCATCATCATCAGTACCCTTTCGTACAAGCGCTACTGTGTGTTTAGCTCCATAAATAACTTTTCGGACGTTTCTACAGAATCCAAATATATGATGCAGTGGAATCGCACATGAAAATCGTCGACGCTGCCCATGCAACGTTGCTACACGTGTTGCAAATCCTAAATTGAGATTACCATTAACGCCTCCGAGAATATCAAACGCAGCTCCGGGTCTAGTTCGACGTTCTGGATTAGCTGCTTCCTGTTGATCGGCTTCTGCATTATCTCTTGCTGTTAACACTTTAATGAATTGAAGGTGATCAGCGTTATCAGAGGTATCCTTTGCAAACATCATAGATGGACCCGCTGATCTTGTATAATCATCAGAATATCTCGCTAACCCTATGATTGTTGTGGCCGCATCAACTTCACGGTCAATGGATTCAATTTCTTTTCCATCAATGAGATATCTAGCGCTTTCAAATAACGCCATTATGCCGTTATTAACAAAACCAACTCGGATATTTGCGTTACTGTCATATGGGGTATCAGCTGCAACATTTGTTACAAGTTCTCCTTCTACTTCAATAAATGCCTCACACGGTAGAAAATATTTACTGGTATCATGAACTTGAAGTTCAATTCGCGATCGGAGATCTGGTTGTACTGCGTGATAAGAATAAAATTGAAAATCGCGTACAGAATCATTCTTGCCAACTGGGGCATCCATATCAAATGCTAGATCAGGTGACCTTTTGAACATTTTATTCTATTTATCAGAGTCTAAATCACGATTTTTCATTTCATCGTCGTGTTTTTTTAAAGCCACTTCCTGCTATCATGTTTGCTATCATGTTATTTTGGTCCCCTTGATTTATCAAGGGAGTCACCATCGACGCTAATTTTTCGTCTACTGCGTTATTTATAATTCTACTAACACTTGCAGGCATCTCTGCTGTAGATGGTAACGGTTTCTTTTTTCGTAAATCACTTCGTGATTTCACTAATGATGTTAATTTATTCTTCGCAGTTGAAAACGCTTTTCCAGCAAAATCTCCAACAGCACTAATACCCTTATCACGAATAACTTCAATTGCTTTCATTCCTAGTTGTTTAGCCAACGGCATCACTTTTGGAGCCATTCTCGCAAATAACCCTGCAATGGTATTGCCTAAACCATCTCCGTAGTATGCTCTATAAACTGGAAACCGTGAATTAACTACGTAGACGGGGGTTGGTTTATCATGATTGTAGTGTATGATCATTATTTGAAATCAGAAACCATTTTTCAATTGGAAACGCTAGCGTTTTTATTCAGTCTCGGTGATTAATCACTGTGATAATCCTCCACTAACTCGCCAATGAAATCTCGATATGTGCTGATATCTATGATACCACCCTGAAATAATCGTCTACAGATATCAGCTGCTTCATTAATTATTTCCGGTGAGTTATTTCCAGCTCGGAAACCTCCTACAAGAACTTCTAATCGTGATATATCATTGATAACACTACCAGGACATGAAATCCTTGGATTCTCACTGGAATCTTGCAATCCACTTCCGCTATAACCAGTTGCTTCATCCATTTTTTCTTCTGCATCCATTTTTTCTTCTTCATCCATGGATTGTAAATAATCAAGAGGATCATCATCATCAGGTGGTAGTTGTTGTTTTTTAGGAGAGTAGAGTAGTTTCTTTGCAGGTTGCTGTCGCCGCCTTTGCAATTTTGGTGGTTTTTGTTTTTGTTTTTGTTCTTCAAATCGTTTATACACGTTACCCACCGCATTGATATATACATTGTATGATGGACTATCTGTCTTAATTTGACTTTTTTCAGTTTTGATCTTATAGAATATATCAGCCCAGTGAGTTATATTTCTAACATATTTATGATGTTCTGGTTTCAACATTTTTTTTCTGTTTTCATAAGTCGTAACAACAAGCGCAGGAATATCTGCTAGTTTAGTCTCATCAATTGCTGCTAACCCGGTCTCGGTAAATCTCACGCGTAAATCATCAACTGTTCTTTTTGATTCTATTTGTTCTGTTTGTTCAGTTTTCGCTGCTATTTTTTCGAGTTCACCAATAACAGATTTTCCCGTCTCGGGAACATCTCCCAGTATAGCACGCTCTATCCCCTTCGTTGCTGTGGTTACTGGTTTAAACAATTCTTCGGATCCCATAGCAAAATCAGTCTGAAGACTCTGTCGTTGTTGTAGTTTATTCCGTACAGAGTCACGAATTGGTACAAATCTCCTGATTGCATCCAGTCGTTCACGAGCCAATCGGGTTGTTAATGCTTCATTGACCATTATTTGAAATCAGAAACAATTTTTCAATTGCAAAACAATTTTTCAATCCGACCTAACACCATCGGATGGTCATGGAAGTGTTATTTCACTGTGAGACAGCTTCGTTCAATGATGGGGAAAGTCACATAATTGCTATAAATAATAATAATACTGTGACTTTCCCCATTCTATTTTTGATCAATCCGAACCAGCAATCAATTTTTTATTCACTGATTTCAACAGTTTTGATCAAAAAATGCTAAAAAAAAAATTAAAATCTCTATGAGGGACGGTCACAATCAAATAATGATAAATGGTTGGTCAATCAAATAATGATAAATGGTTGGTCAATCAAAATTGTTCATTTTCTTGAATTAACGCCCGTAGGTTTCTAACTTTAGAATTAACCTCCTTTTTCAATTCGTATTCGTACCCCAATTCTTTTCGTATTCGTTCTACGATGGTATACAACGGAGCGAACACACTTACGTCACTGGAAAATGCGAGAGAGTCCTTAATAGAATTCTGAATTCTTTTGATGAGCGCATACTTCTTTGGTAGCATATATTTATTGTTGTTAACTCCGTATTCTATATCCTGAAAATCAGACATGATTTGATCAGGATTTAACCCATCTGATAGTTCAATATCCCAACCTTTCAATTTTGAAATCTCGGATATGATGCTATTCATGTTTTCAGAATTCATTATTCTATAGCAATGACATATTTCTAAATGAAAAATATGACGCATTAGACATAACTAAATTGAACTTTTTGTCCCGTCCTTTTTGAAATAGCCGTCTTGGTTATTCCCTCTGCAACATATCGTACTGAGGCTCTACAAATATCGAAGTGCCTACCGGCTTCATTCATTGATTGAAATATTTTTTCTTCGTTAGTTATCGTATTCAAAGATTTCACAGGTCTCGCTTTTTTCGAGTATTTCCCAGTCCCCCCTTGTTCGGTATTCTCACTTTGTGTAACAGCCTGCAGATTTGATAAAGAATTGTTTTTCGGATTAGAATCGATATGATCAATGACAGAATCATCCTCTATCAATCCATGGAAACACTCGTACACGAAACGATGATTGAGATATTTCTTCTTTCCAGCACCAAACATCAAATACCCCATACCATTATCCCACCCAACTGGTTTCTTCAGTCTGCGGTTTCTTACAACACCATCACTGGATGCTTCATAATTTGTGATCACAGGATGTTGTCTGAATTCTTGGTTCATTCGTATACTAAATACTATTTGTCTAATTCATCGTTTGGTTTAATGATAAATCTTTCGATGTAGTCTTGAGGAGTTCTTATGATTTTATCCTTGACTCTGTCAAGGATACTGACTTTGTCAGCGTCAAGAATACTGACTTTGTCAGCGTCAAGAATACTGACTTTGTCAGCGTCAGGGTTAAAATTTCTGATTGATTGTCCATTTTTTATTCTTTTATCATAATATCGCTTCAACTCCCTGTATCGCTTACCACCGCAATTCAAACACAACTGAGATTTTCCCCTAACCCCAACTCCACATCGTATGCATGGTAACGGACCAAGGCTTCCACGACGAAAGCTTTGCATATGATACCCACAGAACTCATTTCTGCATGATTTGTTACACGGGATTACTGATCCAATCATAAGCCACTTGCAGTGATTCATTATATAAAAATCTTTCATTTAAATGCTTGTTTTAATTATAGCATGAAGGAATTAGGGAGAACGCCTTCGAAAAATGCTGATAAGGAGTTTAAGAGATTATTAAAAATCAATCCTAGATTTAATCTCGATAGACCCAAAAAACGTCCAATAGACGGAAACATGAAAGAGTTTAAGAGATTATTAAAAATCAATCCTAGATTTAATCTCGATAAACCAAACAAAAACAAAAAACGTCCAATAGACGGAAACATGAAAGAGTTTAAGAGATTATTAAAAATCAATCCTAGATTTAATCTCGATAAACCAAAAAAAACCAAAAAACGTCCAAGAGACGGAAACATGAAAGAGTTTAAGAGATTATTGAAAATCAATCCTAAATTTAATCTCGATAAACCAAAAAGACGTAACAAAATCAATCCTAGATTTAATCTCGATAAACCCAAAAAACGTCCAATAGACGGAAACATGAAAGAGTTTAAGAGATTATTGAAAATCAATCCTAGATTTAATCTCGATAAACCAAAAAAAACGTCCAAGAGAGATTACCCCTGGAAAGATGCTCAATTCAATCTCGATATAGCTTCTAATACACCAAAGAATACAATTCTTGATAAAGCCATGATTAGTAAAATCAGAGACTGTTTTAATGAATTTAAGCGTGATGGAGCATCTTATTGTTGGTCAACATTTCGAATTGATGGTGTTGTTGATGCTACCATGAATGATGAAAAAGCAGCAGTGATAATTTCACGTGTTGGGGAAAAACGGCATTTTTTCCGAATCAAATTCATTATCGAAGTCGATGGCAAATGGATTATTAAGGATAAATTTGAACCAATCCTCAAGAATAAAAAAGCTGTCATTGTGAGTGGAGATTCCAAACCAGGGATTCTAACCGGCATTGACAAACCATACTACGAAAGATCTTATCCCGTAACAGCAATGGTTTATGGGATATATCCGTTAAATGATAAACCCGATATCGCAAAACTAGCTCCTATGAAATATTCGTCAGGGCTTAATTGTGTAGCAGAACGAATAATAGAACACTTCACAAATGCATCCCGAGGAAATAAACTAACTGATCTGCGACGTAGGAAAATAACCGAGTGGGAACTGACAGTGAAACAGCATGGTGCAAAGATTTCTGATATAGCTAAATTAGAAACATCATTACGATTCCCAATAACCGTTATGACGATAACCGGAGAGGTTTTATACGAACCGAAATATAACAAAAATGGAGCACCAATACAGATTATTGATCATAACAAACACGCGTGGACACCTGCAGTAACAATATTTCCACGAGAACGAACCGTGAAATATATCCCTAAGGAGTTCGTCGGGGATGTTTTCTATGAAGAGAAATTATTCGATGCTATTCATGCGTTGTGTAAGGATGATCCTGTGTCAGTGTGGTTACTTAGAAGTGATGAAGAATTCGATCAAGTAAAACCAAATGGTGAATTATATCGCATTGTAGAATTAGATAACAGAATGAGAAAAATCGCTAGTGATTTTTCACCGGAGAATTCCCATGAAAAACTACTCACGGATAGTTTTACTATTCCATCAGTGGTAGCTCACTTCGCAAGAGAAAAAAACTCATGGCGTCCAACACGAAGTGATTTTCTCGAGGATGTTAAATTGAGTTGCGTCGAATTTGGTCATGGAGGACTGTGGAATACGAAATACTCACATGATGGTATGATTTCAATTGATATATCCGCGTGTTATCCCGGAAGTTTTCTCGGGTATGGGGAATGCGCTGAGTACTTCAAACGATTTGGACACCCCACGCATGAAATGACTCGTGTTGCGATTAATGGACCATTGCCTGATTTTGATTTAACCGGATTCGCTCGTGTGATATCATTTGAATTAGCTACAGGGTTACATCCGTGTAGTTATGTTTGGCTCGGTAGACACCTATCTGAAAAGGCCTGGATGCCAATAGTGCTATTGAGATATATGATTGATTGTGGTATGCTAATATCGTTGATTGTTTCCGAGGCTATTATATGCTATCGAGCTCAGAAAGAAGTTTGGCTACCACAACCCGATCTAGATAGAATAATCAACGAACTACGAAAACAGTTTCCAGATTTCAGTGAAGAAGAAATCATAAATTGGTCTAAGAAGTTATTTGAAATTAAAAAAGAACAAGCAAAAGATCTCGGAAGAAGAATAATCGGTAAATTTACCCAGGGTGGACGATACGATAACGCAAAATATTCTTCGCGGTTGATCATAGATGTCGCTGAATACGATTTTATTGTAGCGGATTTAATGAAACAGGGAAAACTTGTATCCCGTAAGGATGCTTTTCTATCCAATGGTGAGAAATTAGGTACGGTTGTTACCTACTGTGATGGATATAATTCCCAGTACACACATTTGAGAAGTTCAATGTTAGCCTATGCTTCTATTAATCTATTTTCGATGATAAATAGATTTCCTAATACCGCGGTTAGAGTGGCCACTGATTCGATGTATATACACAATAAGTACAAATCAGCTGTAGCGGCATTCACAGATCCCAAAGAAAATTGGGGGCGTTGGCGATTTAAAAAAGAGATGCTACATGAGTATTGTGAATCCGCAGACGTTGCCATGGATGATAAATATATTTGTTGTAACCGTATTGAAATTCAATCAGAATTTTCTAATGCACCACCGGTATCTGATCCAATATGTAGATACAAGACAGTTTATTTAAACGATTGTGGTGGGTCAGGAAAGACAACTCGTGCAATTGAATTATTTCGTCGTGGAAACGCTAGCGTTTCTAACATGATTGTGCTAACACCGACTCACAGACTCGCCAGAGAGATGATACAACGAGGGGTAAATGCTTGCACTTATCACAGCTTCTTTCGATGGAAGGGTGACAAATGGACTCCTGATCGAATGGGTGATAAATTCATTCCTGAAATCATAATCTGGGATGAAATATGCACAGTGTCATTAGATGTATTAAAAACATTTCTTGAGTGGTTGTTAAACAAAAACACAAAAGTCGTCATGTGCGGGGATCACGGCCAACCACCACCATTTGTCGGTGCATCTCCACATGAATGGCTAAAGGGTTTTGTAGACTACTATGAAGAAATCACCACTGATTATAGATCACTTGATGAACGATTACGCGAGTTCAAAGCGCTAATTAGATTACAACCGGATAGAATCCAATGCGAAATAGCGCGTGAAGTGATTTCAGAAACCCCAATGAATGATTTCTGGGAAGCGT
The DNA here is from genome assembly GCA_029339505.1 of Unio delphinus. Lineage (NCBI taxonomy): Eukaryota > Metazoa > Mollusca > Bivalvia > Unionida > Unionidae > Unio > Unio delphinus. The sequence goes on from JAQISU010000155.1 coordinate 9,373,620, forward strand.
GGAGACCAAACGATTTGATCATTGCAAGTAGAAAAATAGTCAGGGACACACTTCAAATGAAGTTATTTGAATTACATAAAGAAAAATTTGCAACGCTTCCAGTACCCCTTTGTTATAGGCCATCGGATACACGAAAACAGAATATTGAAGTTGATATTCCAGGACAGAGTGAAAAACAAATTCTGGTATTAAATGATATTGTGCTGGTTGATATCAATGTCGTTGAAGATGCATTGCGTGCTAATAAATCCCCGTGGACGCTAGGATACGCAGCAACAATACACTCTTCACAGGGATTGACTATATCGAATACAATTGTTTGGATGGTGGATAATCACATCGAATGGTCGAATTTAATCTATCTCGCAGTATCCAGAGTACGAAACATAAATCAACTTCGAAGAATTGTCCTCGATGATGAAATCATTGGTGATGATAATGACACAACAATAAGTGATATTGATGTTAGCATCATTAATAAAAAAACTCTCCGGTTACAAACAACAGGACAAAAAAAAACAACGAGAATTTGATATTGATGCTGAACTAATAATCACTTTGAAGAAACAACAGAATAATCACTGCACGAGTTGCAATTGTATAATGCGTTGGCAGTATTCGGATAAGGATCCTCGCCAATTCACCGTAGACAGAAAAAATAACAATCTCGGTCATGTCAGAAATAATGTGATGTTGACTTGTCTTGAGTGCAATAGACGCAACGGTGCTAGTTAAGACCATGCGGTGGCAATTGAGTATCCTCGGGAATCACTTGTAGTTGTTGTCGAGTAAAACCCCGCTGAGGGGCAGTTGAATCCAGTTTATAGACTGGAGGTCTACCAGTTGATCGTGTTATACTAGATATCTTATGCGTAGTGATGCTCCAAATAGGATCAGTAGCCCTTTTTCTACCCCCTTCAAGCTCTCCTGGTTCGTATAAGTACCTCACAATGACACTACTACCAAGAATTGGTTGGGAAACGCTAGCGTTTCTAGGGAAATCTTTTTGTGATTGTACGGGTATTGACTTCTTTTTAATCGCGTTGATAGGTTTCATGTTGATTGTTCTAGTAATCTCGTTATTCAGTGCAGTAATCACAGATGGTAATCTTTTAACCCATTCACTGGATCGCTTTTCTTGAATGAATTCTTTTGCGTATTGATATCCAAATAACCGCTCAGCAATCGTCCGATTAAATCGTTCTACAATGGCCTGATCGCGATGTAGCGCAGTATGCCCTCGTCGTATGGTGACATTATGATGTTTCATTGTAGATAACACTGCACCCTGAAATTCCTTGCCAGGATCAACTTGTAACAGATTTGGCCAACGCAGAGGACCTCGTCGATAAATCCTTTCAAATGCAGAAGCGACTTCAGTGGCTGATTTTGTTTTTAACGGTTCTGCTTCTTTGTATCGACTTGCAATATCAACTACGGTTAGCGCGTATTTGTAACCACGATCATGTGGCAGAAATAATATATCAGCCTGATGAACTTCATTAGGAGCGGTCACATCAAAATGCGAGAATTGAATTTGTTTAGGCGGTGGTAGATAAATTTGCCATAGTGCCTGTTTGGATAACCAATTAGCCGCAGTGGTTTTTTTCACTTTTGCAGCGCTAGCGAGTTTATTGATTGCAGCGTGACCCCTCCAGTATCCCCTCGGAGAATAATAAATTGATTCCATATTATTAATTACCAGCACCTAACATCAATTTACTTTTCATAGCCGATTTTATCAAAAATGAAGACAATTTTTCTTTGAAGGATTTATCAGGAATAGCATTTAACGCATGAATTAATTTCACATCTGCTAGATGCCTGTGTTGCAGATTGCTGCTTTTATAAGCAACATCATGAAGGTGACAGGCCTTATCAATGGCGTTTATTGGTTCTTCACCGGGGTTGGGTTGATTTTGATTATTGAGTCTGATATCAAGTCTGGTTCCCGGTCCACAGTAGCTATATCCTGGAAGGTGCTTTTCTCCGGGGTACTTTGCCCATGGGGTTCCAGGGAGCTTTGCCAATTTGGCTGCGATATCACCTCCTCGTTTTTTTTTAAATCAGATCTCATAGAAACAAATCTAAATTTCTTTGTACTACATTGTACGCATTTACCAGAAAGCGCTGATCGGTTATTTTTTGTTGTAATCGTCGTCACATCATTTGTGCCAGTACGCATTTTACACTTCACACAATATAGATCCATAATTTATGTATAGAAATATGGATATAATTGATTTTTCAGCGACTAAAACAAGAGAACCAATTAAGCATCATGCAGCGCTACCAAACTCTTTCCGGATGATCATAATCGGGCCATCTGGATCCGGTAAAACGCAATTGTTGCTCAATTTAATAATGAGATGGATGAAGTGGGATAAGTTGTATTTAATTGCCCCTAGCGTAGATGATCAACGATGTTATGAAGTGCTAAAAGATTTTAACGAGAATGCATCAGAAATTAAGGGTGAGAACGCCATTGATTTTATAACCGATATCGATGAAGCACCGAGCATTGATGATATTGATGGAGATATTAACAATTTAGTCGTATACGACGATATAATGTTGGATAAACAAAAGAATCCTGCTAGAATATTTTCCCGTGGGCGTCACAAAAACACTGACGTGATATATGTCACTCAACGCTACACTCAGGTTCCAAAAGTCATCAGAGATAACTGCAATATTCTTTCTGTATTCAACGGAGTTGATACTCATACGCTACGAAATATTTGGCAGACATGGTGTTCTGATATGGACTTCAATCAATTTAGAGATTTCTTTAGTCATGCTCAGTCGACTCCGCACGGATTCGCAACAATAAATCTACATGATCCTCGGACACGATATCGTATCGGACTTGATCAAATATTCGGTTAAAATCGTAAAAGAATTATTAACCCAGAACTGAAAACTTGTAGCAGCAAAGAGGGTGGATGACAACAAGTTGCGACCAAAATTGATTAAAAAATCGTTTTCATTTTTTTAGTTAAAATGATTTCGTAGGGAGATTTCAATCAATTTTTTGTCTGAAAACGTTGTAGGGTTCGCCTTTTTTTGGTTAACATAAGATTATAAGACGGCTCGTTTTAGGATTTCAATCAAATTTTGTCTAAAAACGTTGTAGGATTCACCCTCTCTGCTGCTAAACATCTTCGACATGATAAGATATGGATTATAATTCGAATGCTTCATTTCAAGAATTGTTTCTATCACAGTTTTAGACGAATGGCAATTCATGATCCTACTATCAAGACAGAGTTTTGACAGCTAACTACAAATTTTCCTTGGAGTAGTCATGACTCTCAATCAAAATAACAAAACCCTATGGCTAGCTAAGATTCAATCATTAACATTTTTTGATTGGCTGCTTACTGATTAGTTTGACAACAGCTTTTGTATTTGAGAATCATGTCCGTATATTATATTGTCTGATTATTATATTCTCTCAAGCATGAAACGTGCAGATGATGACGGTGTTATAGATATTCTCTTCACAGTCAGGTTAGAAATTATCAATCATTGAATGAATTGACTTAAGTTCATGGCACCTTTATTACATTAAAGCTATTATTGAAATCGGTAAGGGGATACAAACAAATGGGTTGGTAATGTCTGAATATGCTTTAACAACATTGTTGGGATCATAAATGTCCTTGTTCACTTCATAATTCCCTTATTTAATAACATTTATTTACTCACATTTATATTTTCTTCACTACATGTTGTAGGTGAAATAGTAATGCTGTGTAGCATTTTCTTGCTCTTGATAGAGCAGTGTTTGAATGTCTGCTGACTCTGTTACCCAAAACATATAGTTCAGGTGCAATATTCTAGTTCTAAATTCACATTTGCATGCGTATGTACATGTATATGTACAAATGTGTGTGTATGTGTGTGTGTGTATGTGTGTATGTGTGTGTGTAGTCTGATGGACATAAATCCTTTCTATTTCCAGAGTTTGATTTAGGCTCCACTTGTAGCAACGCGACAAGTGTGCAAGTCTGTAAGGATGCTAATGCTGTGTGCAGTAATGGCATTTGTGCATGTGGTTCTAACTACTATGATGATAATGGTGTTACACCTAATGGAACTTGTAAGCCGAGTAAGTTCACATTAACTTAGTCTTGTATACATCAGTCTGGAGATATCTTGCTCAGTGTATCATAACAATGTCTTTATACATGTGACTATTGAATACTCTAGATCCATATTTAGTATCAGACTTTAGCCATGATTTTCTTATCAGTAGTTTCATATTTACACCCAAAATGAGATCAATTATTTCTACATTCTTTACATAATTTTTAGCGTTACAATCTTTTAGTATATTAGCGTTCATGTAGCAAATATATAAGCTTGTTAGCAATTTACCTTCCACTTTTCTTTATAGCTTTGAATCTTATTTGAAATGGAACTTAATCTTACATTTGACACAAAACCTCGATAATGGGTATATTCTGTACATATTTGAAAGACCTTGATAATCCTAACATCCTAATTGCTAATGTACAGCCTTGTGAAGATACAAGCTTGTGCATTTATATCAAGAGTTGAAGACAGTTGACTGCGATCGTCATTGCAACAGTCACTGTCTTGATGAAAATGTTTGTATCCCATTTCTGTCAAAATATCCTCGACATGATAAGATATAGATTATAATTCGAATGCTTCATTTCAAGAAAAGTTTCTATCACAGTTTTAGATGAATGGCAATCCATGATCCTAGAATCAAGACAGAGTTTTGTCAGCTGACTACAAACAAATTTTCCTTGGAGTGTAGTCATGACTCTCAATCAAAATAACAGAACCCTCTGGCTAGCAAAGATTCAATCATTAACACTTTTTAATTGGCTGCTTACTGATTAGTTTGACAACTGCTTTTGTATTTGAGAATCATGTCCGTATATTATATTGTCTGTATATTATATTCTGTTAAGCATGAAACGTGCAGATGATGACGGTGTTATAGATATTCTCTTCACAGTCAGGTTAGAAATTATCAATCATTGAATGAATTGACTTTAGTTCATGGCACCTTTATTACATTAAAGCTATTATTGAAATCGGTAAGGGGATACAAACAAATGGGTTGGTAATGTCTGAATATGCTTTAACAACATTGTTGGGATCATAAATGTCCTTGTTCACTTCATAATTCCCTTATTTAATAACATTTATTTACTCACATTAATATTTTCTTCACTACATGTTGTAGGTGAAATAGTAATGCTGTGTAGCATTTTCTTGCTCTTGATAGAGCACTGTTTGAATGTCTGCTGACTCTGTTACCCAAAACATATAGTTCAGGTGCAATATTCTAGTTCTAAATTTACATTTGCATGCGTATGTACATGTATATGTACAAATGTGTGTATTTGTGTCTGTGTATGTGTATGTAATCTGATGGACATAAATCCTTTCTATTTCCAGAGTTTGATTTAGGATCCACTTGTAGCAACGCGACAGGTGTGCAAGTCTGTAAGGATGCTAATGCTGTGTGCAGTAATGGCATTTGTGCATGTGGTTCTAACTACTATGATGATAATAGTGCTACACCTAATGGAACTTGTAAGCCGAGTAAGTTCACATTAACTTAGTCTTGTATACATCAGTCTGGAGATATCTTGCTCAGTGTATCATAACAATGTCTTTATACATGTGACTATTGAATACTCTAGATCCATATTTAGTATCAGACTTTAGCCATGATTTTCTTATCAGTATTTTCATATTTACACCCAAAATGAGATCAATTATTTCTACATTCTTTACATAATTTTTAGCGTTACAATCTTTTAGTGTATTAGCATTCATGTAGCAAATATATAAGCTTGTGAGCAATTTACCTTCCACTTTTCTTTATAGCTTTGAATCTTATTTGAAATGGAACTTAATCTTACATTTGACACAAAACCTCGATAATGGGTATATTCTGTACATATTTGAAAGACCTTGATAATCCTAACATCCTAATTGCTAATGTACAGCCTTGTGAAGATACAAGCTTGTGCATTTATATCAAAATTTGAGGACAGTTGGCTGCGATCGTCATTGCAACAGTTACTGTCTTGATGAAAATGTTTGTATCCCATTTCTGTCAAAACATCTTCGACATGATAAGATATGGATTATAATTGGAATGCTTCATTTCAAGAAATGTTTATATCATTGTTTTAGACAAATGGCAATTCATGATCCTAGAATCAAGACAGTTTTGTCAGCTAACTACAAACTTTCCTTGGAGTGTAGTCATGACTCTTAATCAAAATAACAAAACCCTCTGGCTAGCAAAGATTCAATCATTAACACTTTTTAATTGGCTGCTTACTGATTAGTTTGACAACTGCTTTTGTATTTGAGAATCATGTCCGTATATTATATTGTCTGTATATTATAATCTGTTAAGCATGAAACGTGCAGATGATGACGGTGTTATAGATACTCTCTTCACAGTCAGGTTAGAAATTATAAATCATTAAATGAATTGACATATATTCATGGCACTTTTATTACATTAAAGCTATTATTGAAATCGGTAAGGGTATACAAACAAATGGGTTGGAAATGTCTGACTATGAATTTAGCAACTGTAACAGAATTGTTACCGAGTGGATGGTGGATTAAATGAACAACACAAACACAATGTGTAAGATAATGTAAATTTATGAAATAAATTATTAATGAAAAATAATGATGTAACAACACAATAACTCATGCGTTCAACCCACAATCACGCTACACAACTATTCACAATTCAAACATAAATTAAATAATACAAAATAAAACACAGATACAAAGGAATCTCTTGGACTATACACAGATCCAAGGAACCTTTACAAAAGTTATATTACCGCAAGTATAAATTGCGATAACAAATACAAAACATCAAACTATACCATCGCACGTATAGATTGCGACAACTAGCACGAACATATACATGTATTTAATCAAGTTGCTAACTTTTATTGAGATTCATGTAATCCCTTGAAATACTACTGTGATTTGAAGTAACTATGTAAATATAACAATGTATTCAATTGTACTACAATTGCAACACACACATGTGTCTCGACCCTGTATAACCGTACGATTCACCAACTATTGAATCGCCGCCCAGCTTCTCCGAACACCTAGGGTTGACTCAATACTTTTATCGGTCACTTGCCCTTCACGGATCCACCACAGTTATACGCACAGACAGCATACAGCATCTACTAGAACCAATGGTCCCAAATACTTAAAGATGCCACCCCAGATGTTTACACCTCTAGACAGCTTTGACACTCAGACTTCTAGATTTCCGGATATTTACATATCACGACAGATGTAGACGGACAGACAATCCGACATACAGACAGTCAGATACCTCAATTCGATCGCACAATTAAACAGCACAATCACGGCACAATCAATCACATTCAGCTACAATTCAGAGACATTCAGAGACGTTCAGCTACAATTTCAGAGATGTTACGCTACAAATCAGCTACAATAAAGAAACCACACTAATAGTAGTTGTTTCAAAAACAATCTAAAACTTAGATTACGCTATTGCATGTAAAGTCTAATAGTGACTAGTAATTCCAAATATTCCACGTTTAAATCTGCATTGTAATAAAGGCATCATTACATGAAATGATAAACGGAATAAAATTCACAATAAAACGAAATATGAATTTAACACTCACCCCTTTGGCTGGAGAAAGAATGACGAGCTATCTATCCTGTGAAAAAATACTTTTGGTCCCGTAATATTATCAGAAATATTCTGCCTTATATATCCTCAAATAGGTGAGCAGAATTCACGGCAAAATTCCCGTGCACCCCGTGATTCAAATGTTTCTGACTTCAAGTGATTCGTAGTCAGGCACATGCAAATCATTACACGCCGCTTACCTTGAAAAAAACCACTTATTCACCCCAGGTAATGCATGTACGACGAAAAAAAAAAATGTTGAAATTAGTTTGTAATTTAAGAAGAAATAAATTCAATTTTCGCCTAATTCTGTGACAGCAACATTGTTGGGATCATAAATGTCCTTGTTCACTTCATAATTCCCTTATTTTAAAACATTTATTTACTCACATTAATATTTTCTTCACTACATGTTGTATTTGAAATAGTAATGCTGTGTAGCATTTTCTTGCTCTTGATAGAGCAGTGTTTGAATGTCTTCTGATTCTGTTACCCAAAACATATAGTTCAGGTGCAATATTCTAGTTCTAAATTCACATTTGCATGCGTATGTACATGTACATGTACAAATGTGTGTGTATGTGTGTGTATGTGTGTGTGTGTGTGTGTATGTGTGTAGTCTGATGGACATAAATCCTTTCTATTTCCAGAGTTTGATTTAGGTTCCACTTGTAGCAACGCAACAGGTGTGCAAGTCTGTAAGGATGCTAATGCTGTGTGCAGTAATGGCATTTGTGCATGTGGTTCTAACTACTATGATGATAATGGTGCTATACCTAATGGAACTTGTAAGCCGAGTAAGTTCACATTAACTTTGTCTTGTATGCATTAGTCTATAGATATCTTGTTCGGTGCATCATAATAATGTCTTTATACATGTGACTATTGACTGCTCTAGATCCATATTTATCATCAGACTTTAGCCATATTTTTCTTTTAAGCATATTCTTATTTACATTCAAAATGAGATCAATTATTTCTACATTCTTTACATAATTTTTAGTGTTACAATCGTTTAGTGTGTTAGCATTCATGAAGCAAATACATAAGCTTGTGAGTACAGTAGTCCCCCTCTTATACGGCCACCCCTTCTGCACCGGGAAAGTGGCCTTATAAGGCAGTTGGCCGTTCCAGATGGTGGGCTAAATTTATTATGAGAAGTACATGTATATGTAATGTACGTAGTAAGAAAACTACATACTTTAAAACATTAAATATCTTCATTTAAATGAAACATTAATCAATAAAAGTTTTTTTTGTTATAATAACAAATTTATTTCAACTGAATATATGTTACTATTTTTGCTTTCTTGGCGTAAGTGTGATATGCGAGCGGGTATTGTTGTCATGCACTTTGCAAATTGATTCAAAAACGTCATTTACATCTTCGTACATACATAATTATCTTTCCATTTGTTCCGTTTTCCCACTGCTACTGAATAACCTTTTTATCGGTTATTACTTTGTTTATTCAAATTATTTCAACATAAACTTTTTTTACGAGTCATTTTCTACATAAAATTGTTCGACATGCCCCCTCCTTCCCGGATGTCGTCGAGTAGATTAACCGACTTTCTTCGAAAATAATGTTTCCGTTAACGTGATGACATTTTAATGCCTGGTAATGATTTATTCGGTTATTGCTGACTGTATGCGATTTAATTATGCAGACGAAACTTGTGTCGAGTGTACGAAATACAGCCTTCCTAAAGGAAGCCATAATGTGTTGTCACGTGATTTTTCCGGTCTTAGTCTGGTACCCTGTAGTTTTTTTTTAAGGTTGTCTGTGTGTGCTAATGTACAAAATCTATTTTAGCCTATGCTGACCTTGTTATGATTATAACAATTACGTCTGGTTATAATCATCAACGAGAATAACTCGACATAGGTGTTAAACCCCGAACTCTATCATAACATTATTGAGCCCATTTCCTGTAAACATCGACTTTCATAGATAATGATATACTAAAAATCTTTGGTCGACACTTTTAACGGCGACTTGACACTCGGAGACGTGTATCTACCATATAGATAATCAAAATTGCTTACCTTACGTCAAGATTTGAATTAATTATTGGTTCTGGATACATTTAAAGAAACGAAAGTGGCCGGTCATGAGGGGGACATTTAGATTTTTCTTACTAAAATGCCGGCCGCTGCTCGCGTTAGAGGGGTAGCTGTTCTTGAGTGGTACTTTTGAATACAAACTCGCCGGTGCGAAGGGATTCTGGCCATAATAAGCAGGTGGCCGCTGGTCAGGGGGGCCGTTCAAGAACGGTACTACTGTATAGGACGATATGAATTGTGTTTAATAAAGTTGTATGTATTTTGGTTTCATGTAGTGGCTAGTATTTTTAGCAACATTGCTGTGATCATAAATGTCCTTGTTCACTGTCATAATTCACTTATTCTACATTTTGTTATAAGCTGGTTACATTTTTAAATTATATTACACCTTTGAGGTAGGAGTTTGAAAGAGTAATGATGTGTAGCATTGATTTTTGTTGGTGATATAACTGTCTTTGAATGTCTGTTTATTGTGTTACCCAGACTAAAAATATTTCTTGATGACAAATACTGGTCCTGCATTCCCATTTTGTGAAGATACTACTTTTCATATTCTGTATTTAATTGAAAATTTCTTGCTTAGAAACTTGCACGTAACATCTGCTCAAAGATCAAGCATGTCTTCATTCAGTACACATTTTGTCAAGTTACATTGTTTGGCCATTTACACTGAGACAAGAAATATGTATACCTGCGGACACTCTCTATTTCAGGTTTATTATTAGCTTGATATCATTTTTGCCTAGAGTTTTGATCTTGACAATGACTCAAAACCTTGAGGATGAGCATATTCTGTCCATATTTGAAGTATTTTTGGCTCTTAATCATCCTAGCATCCTGATTGTTAATGCACTTACATGTGAATACACAACCTTGAATATTTATTACAAAATTTGAAGAACATTTCTTTGAGGCTTCATTTCATCAGTAGATGTAATGAGTTGATGATAATATTTATCTGACATTTCTGTCCTAGTAGCTTTTGAACCTGACAGACATTGTAGTGTTCAACTCTGAACAGTCCATTGTTCATGTTTATTATTAGATTTCCAACACTTGTACTTGGCAGCTTCATGTTGAGAAGAGTTCTGAAGAATTTGATATATTATATATTTATTCAAACTCTTCTCTAAGTAGTTGTTCAAACGTTATATGACATTTTAAATTTGTTGGCTCAAGTTGTTTGCAGGCTAGTATAATGGTAGTGATCATCATCTTGAGCAACATTTATTTGATGATCTTCACAAGGCTTTACATTAGCAATCATGATATCCTTATTCACATTTAGGTTTGAAATAAACATAAGTTCTGTTCATTCTAACTAACAGCAAGAAGTGAGCAATGTGTGTGTCTGATATGGATTTTTAAGGTAGCTTTAACAATTTTGCAGTCATGTATCTACAATGTCTGCAGTGTTGCAGTTTTTATTGATGTATAGCACGGGGGTATCATTCCACAGACATGTAGCATGATATACCACCCAGTCATATTATCCTGACACCAGACTGTGCAGTCCTAACAGTAACCTCTTGATATTGAGTGCCTAGCAAGGCTTTTGTTAGTATCATATTTATAAGATTTTGGTATGACTTGGCCTAGGTTTGAACCTTCGAATTCCTGCATGTGACATGAATGTATGCCACCTGAGCTGTCCAAAAATGTGCACTTTCTGTAATCAGTATTTAGGATGATAAGGTAGACGAAATCAATATTTGCATTCATATATATACATGTATATTTATACATTTGTGTGTGTGTGTGTGTGTGTACTATGTGATGGACATGCATTCTTTCTATTTGCAGAGTTTGATTTAGGTTACATTTGTAGCAATGTGACAGATGAGCAAGTATGTAAGGATGCTAATGTTATGTACATATATATGTGTGTGTGTGTGTGTGTGTGTGTTTGTAATGTGATGGACATGCATTCTTTCTATTTGCAGAGGTTGATTTAGGTTCCAATTGTAGCACTGTGACAGGTGAGCAAGTCTGTAAGGATCCTAAAGCTTCATGCAGTAATTCCAAATGTGCTTGTGGCTCTGACTACTATGATGATAATGGTGCTACACCTAATGGAACTTGTCAGCCGAGTAAGTTCATATGAATATTCCACACATCTATCTGGCGGTATCTGTATTTGTATGTCACAACATAGTATATATGGTCTTTTAATACTCTAACATCCATATTTATTATTACAGTAAGGCTGTGTTGTTTCAAATACTTTCATTAATGGTTTAACAGTGCATGTTGTTCTAACTATATTATGATAATGGTGTTACATTTACTGGAACTTGTCATCGGAGTAAGTTCATATCCATATTTCATGCAACTGTCTGGATATATATTTTTCTCTGTGTCTCAATATTATTTGTACATGTGGCCTTTGAATACTTTAACTTCCATATTTATTATCACAGTTACATTCTATTTGCTCACTATCTTTTCTCTCAACACCAGTTTAAAGGCAATCAATTATCTGTACATTCTTACATCCATTACATTACAGAGTTACATCCTTGATGCATTAATATATCAAATAAATAACTTGTGAACAATATACATTATACAGTTATTAATATCTGTTTCCTCTTTCTTGCTATGAATATTAATCTTAATGTCAACTTTGAGGATTTGATGAGGAATGAATGTATGTATTAATTAATGACTCTTGATCAACTTGAGAATGTGATTGCCAATGTATAATGTGTAATAACCTTTGATTAATGTTGCACTGTTATTGCCTCTTGTCCGCACTCTAGCAACATTTTCTCCTTCTATTGCCTTCCCCAATCACATTACGTACAGAATTTTAGCCTGTTACCTCACAAATTCGTCCTTACTAAAAAATAAAAATTCATCTCTCCCTGTTTATGTCAATAAAGAAAGCATGGAAGTTTATCATTTTTTCTTTGTATAATGCATACACTGATTCTAATATGCAGTGTCCATAATACAGTTGACATTGGAAGTCTTGGCTTCTGTTTTAGTTACATATACTGATTTGACAATTTATGCTAATCTTAGTTTTGTTTCTCTTGTGTTATTTCAGCAAGAATGTTTAATAATGAATGAAATACATGATTACAGTGATCGTCATTTTGTATTGAAGGGAGGGAAGAAAGAATAAATCAAAGAAGATAGCCTTTAATTTTTTGACGGTGATACTGATTAAATAGTATTCCCCAATTTTAGGCAGCTACTTGGCTTCAGTCCCCCATATGTTCAAGCATGTCATTCAGGCCAAGGGTTCATGCCATATCTGTTGGATCTAACTCTTAATACTGTTTTGCCGTTACCGGCCCTCCAGCCTTCACCGACCGTCTTGTCAACACCAACTATCCAGCTGTCCCAGAATGGTAACCAGTTGGGCCACAAAGCACAGTGCATGGGATGGAACTCCTTCAAATCTACCATCCTTCACATCTTGGATTTGACCATGGAACAGACTGAAGTTAGCTTTCAAACTGCCTTTTAAGACAATTTTTTTTATTAGGTATTGGCTACATCAGATAGCCCCCTCCCTTACAATTGCTTCAAAAAGTTGGTAGATTATTTTGAGGAGGAAGAAACGGATTTATGGCAGCAGACATCTTTTGAACCAATCTCCTGGAACTTGACAAGAAGAGCTCACTGGACCTCCCTATTCCCTCAAGAGTGGGGTGGAGTGCTTTAACCAGATGACATAGAGGAGTCTTCAGATTACATTCATCAACAATCCTTTCTCCCCTCTTCTCAAATATATTAATCATATCGGAGGACAGATGCCTTTCTACAACAGAAGATATGGGCATTAAAGCTTTTTTATCAAAGACACTGGAGCATGTACAAATGCAACAATCCCCAGAATTTTACTCAAGGCTGTTTCATTTCCAGTCATCGATTAGAGTCACCTAGTCCATATCAAGATGGAGATGGTAAGTTCAATCCACCTGTTTATCAAGGTCTTTCACTTCTGTGAAAATAAACTCTCTGGCAAAATATTCCTCATCATGGAATGGTCTCTCCATCCATTGGTCTTCACTCAGATATGTGCCCTTGGGGACGCCTGATGATCGATCTTTTTGCAACTTGGTGGAATCATAAGTTACCCACTTTTGTCTCTCCAATTCCAGACCCAGGCCCTTGGGCTGTGGATGCACTGTCAATCAGTAGAGGTGTTGCAAGCCGTTTCCTACCATCCCACAGTGATGATGCCAAAATTAATCCAGATGTTATGGTGTCAGAATTGCAAGATGATTCTGATTGCTCCTCTCATATGGGACAAATCCAGGTTTACTAATGATAGATCTACCCAGGAACATCCTGGCCAATCCAAATCTCCTTATTTAGTCATGGCCGAGGGTGCTCCATCTCTCTCTGGACCCCCTGCGGGTACGGGGTTCTAGAATTGGCTCAACGTGCCTCACTACGTGTCGTAAGAGGTGACTAAGTAGAGGCAACTTGTTTGCCATGGGGGAGGAAATAATCCTGGTTGTTGAGCAGAGGCTTTTCCAATGCAATACGCTGCTTTGGCCTCTACTTCTACTAGACGGTTGGTCGGGATGGACCTGGTCTCGACAAATCGGCTGGTCATGCAGAGCCCAGGGAAGTCTTTATTAACTTGCTCACCTTCTCTATCTTTCTTGTATCTCTCTTGATACCACCATTGCCCCTACATTCTACCCCTTTAACTTTCACATTCCTAAGTTTTCGAAGACTTCCTAGAAGGCAGTGGCTTAATGGGTCATTTAGGAGGTAATTTTACCGACCCTAAAGCAATTCACTGCTTTTAAGTCGCCGTGAGAGGTCAGCTTTATAGGACCAAATAGAAGGTGTTTTTGTTTCCAACCACGACATTAAAGCCTGACGGCAAGATCAAGTAATTGTTGTATAAATTCCAGATTGTAACTGTCCGCTATCCGATATAAATGATTAGGCAGGAAAATTAAAGCCTAGCAACAAGATCAACTAATTGTTGAACAAAGTATGAGTTGGAACTGGCATTTTGTCAACATAAATGAATAGAAAACAATGTATTTGTTCAAGCTGGATCCAAGAGCTTCTGTCGACATGTACATTTATTTTTCTGTCTCGACATCGACATAAGCATGACAATTTTGGTAGTAATAGTAGACTAAGGGACTGGGACTTTGATTTTTTTGTCAACATAGGCGGCTTGTAGACATAAGTGATGTTGATATAAGTGGGTAGGACTGAAATAATTTTTGTAGAAATACATTTTTTTTTTATTTATATGACTAGATAAGAGCTTTTTAAAGGGTGACAATTTGACATCATGAAAATCTTGTTATTGCTACTCATTTTGAATGTATGGTCGTATCAGCAGAGAGAATGTTGTGCAAGTTGCAATATCTTACTTAAAGCTGAAAAAATTTGTCAGTACATTTTTTATTTGGCCCCCAGTTCTGACATGAAGGTTTTTGTAAACCCTAATTTTTACACTCCTGGGGGATACACTGATTATGTCTATAGATTGTTATCCTATACCAAAGAAGTGTCTTTGAAGATGTGCTAACATGAAAATTCCAGGTAAAATGCTGCATTTGAGCAACTTCATTTTCCAGATTAAATATAAGTGCTACATGTATCTTTCTCCTGGAATAAATTTTAATAGATTATATGTTTCTTGTGAGTCAACTTATCTTCAAATGTGTTATGGAGCAAGCTTGTGCTGGTGACTAAAGATTCACACGTTTTACTGTCAATTTTCACTGTTAGGATATCAGTCTCTGCTGTGTGTAATGAATGCTGCAGTTTGTCGCTTACCATGATTGTAATTAAGATATTCAGATGAAACAACATAGATGATTTTAAACAATCTTATTTATTGATTACTTACATTGTTTATCCTTTCTAAATTTAAACTTGCACTCGTTTCAGTTTTTTTGAAGAGTTGCTTGCAAGGTTTGGGGAAAAAAGCCCTTGTGGCATGCATATTATGTGAGATTTCATTGTTTGACATTTTAAACATTGCCAGTTTATCACATGACCATGTACTAAAACCAAAAGAAAATTCAGTAGATGTATTGTTGCATGGATTTCACATTCTGCATTGGAATCTGTTATAAAACAGCATTATATGTGGGAGAAAATAAACAACATTATGGAACTGGTAGACTGTTTACTTTTTACAAAATTGGTTTTCTCATGGGAAATGTTTAAGGTGACAGTGTGGATTAAAGATTAAATTTTGTGTTTATGGTTTATCTGTTATTGATTTTAAGATGGAGCTGTGTACTAGACTTTTGCTTCATTGTGTTCAATAGCAAACGAATGTCCTTATTCAATACTTTTTGACCACGTTTTGCTACCCTTATTTTATTCTTGGGAAAGAGTCTGATGTTAAAGTTTGCATTTAATGTTTTGATTGCATATGTTCTGTGTATTTAAATTTACTTCATTGTATTGAGCTTTTTTGCTACCATTAATTTCTTACATTTGTAAGTACAGTTTATAGCAAAAATATTACATTAAAGATTTTTTAATTTATATTTGTTCAGTTAGGTAAAAGTTATGAAACCTCTTGTTAGTTACCTTGATGCTAGCATTTTGATTTACTTTCAGAGGAAATAAATTACATGTGTATGATTGACAGTAAATGTGAAGAGAACAAACGCTAAGTCCATTAGTCAGTCTTTCCAGTATTCATGACTATCTGACTTGTAGGTTCCTGTAGTTTAGTGCATGGATCAGACTGGGTGAAAACTAAACAGTCATGCCAAAAGTAGGTCAAAATGACGTACATTTTATGCTTAAGTGTCACCTTTTAAGTTGGAAATATTTGTCAGTGTTTTTCTACAACCTGGCGTGTTTATTCATGTGGTTTTATTCGTGGGTCCATTATGTGGAATTCTGCATGGTTGCATCACAAGTGAGTCACTGTGATGTGTATTTGTATCTGTAAGTAACTTTGAGCTATGCTTTCAGGTCATTTCTCTAGCAGTTTCACGTTGTGTGGATTCCATGGTATGTCTGACAGTGTCATGTTAGAGTGACCTATATAACATACCTTTTTGTATGCCTTTGTATCTATCATGGTGTGTTGTAATCTTATAAATTCCTAATTAAGGAGTGCTTTGTTTATATTAGCCTATTCATATGATTCTTTTTGCAGAAATTCCAATACAAAATACCTTGTTATATTGGCCTCTTGAGATAAGCTATGCTGAAAAGTTTTGTGATTAAATGCCTTTAATTTTGTTATGAACAAAAAAGTTAAATAGTGCTTTCCTAATAAGCTAGGATTTGTTTATGAATTATAATAATTTGTTCTTCATTTAAGTTTACCCATTGACATTGGTGAACAGATGAGCAAAGCTGTCTTCTGAAATAGTGTTTTAATCCAAAATGTCAATGAGTACTTTGTAATTCCAGTGAAAAATTGTATAAATAAGTCCTCTCAAATTATAATTAAACACAACTAAAAATAATTTGAGTCAAGTTGGAAAAGTTGTTGACTTTGTCCTTTCTTTACAGACTGTCACTTGACCTATGATACAACAAATATCCTTGATTTGGGTAATTTAGAATTGAAATTTCCATAATATTGTTAACAGGTTCACTTTTTGGACCATACATAGTGATACAAATATTTAGGCCTTGAATTGAATTGTTGAGAATTATTGTTATCAAAAATTACAAATGTTAGGGAGGCCAAAACTCTATCCTCATTTATGGACAAGGTCAAGCATACAATATAAAACTAAACATACATAACACTGAAAAAATCACATTTTTGAATGAATTAAACAAGACAATGTAATGGAAAATATGAATGATTTTCACAAATTCTGCTGAATGTTTTGTTACAATTGGTTTTAGGAATTAGCATGAATACAGCAATCACATATACTAGAATATGTAAGACATTAGACTTTGAATGAACTATAAATATACAAAACACTGGTGATGTTGATGTTAACTACCTTAGAACTTTAACTTTGACAGGCTTCTGCTTTTTAGCATACTACTACTACAGATTTGTTCAGGTTTTTATGTGAGTGACTGAAACTACAAAGTCTACCTCTTGACTTTTGAGTTAAACCAAGTATCAGATAAGTAACAAGTCAATTTGTGGTCTTATACTTCAAAACGTTTCTTATATATTGGTTTGCGAACTTTACACTTATTATTTGGAAGGAGAAAATATACACTACATAAAACATTAATGAAATCTTTGTGAATTGTTATGCATTCACTATCAGCCACATATTTGATCCCCTGCTGTGAGTTTTAGTCAGATTTGAAGCAGGATTTAACAGAAAAGTGAAGATAGGGCTTGAAAATACAATAAAATGTTGTTTTTTTTCACTTAATTGATTTTTCAGCTAATTAAGCAAACTTTGTCTCAGTTCATTTACCACCAAACTTAAAAACAACACAGGAACTCTTCTAAGACTGTCCAAAAAATAAACGTTATGTAGAGAAATCAAATACAGCCACAAACCATCAGAAAATTCATACAGATTTAAATATTATATTTGCTTACAACTTCGTGTTTGTAAACAGTGTCTGAAAACATGAAAAAATGAGACTAGAAACAACTGATAATTCATTTTTATTTTATGATATGTTTTGTTTAAAAGTCTCAATGTACATATGGGTTTTAAAATTATTCCATTGCAGAGGTTGACCTTGGGTCTAATTGTCCACAGTCTGATGCATGTATTACAGCCAATGCCTCATGTAATGTCTCCTCAGCTGGTGTTAGTAATATTTGTGTATGTAACATGGACTACTATGATAATAATGGAATACACCCAAATGGGACATGCAGACCAGGTAAGAAGTTGTTATCTTTCTTTGAAATCCATACACAAATACAATTAAACAATTTGAAACCTGTCTTGAAAGACCACTGCTATGTAATACCAACTGTCTAGAGAGACCATATTCTCAATGCACAAATTTATTGATTACATTGCATTCTGACCTATTATGAGAGGCCATAATTTTTCTTATATATATATATATATATATATATATATATATATATATATATATATATATATATATATATATATATATATATACTCCTTCTGTATAACACTGTTTATGGGAATCATGAGAGTTTTTAAAGAAATAGCTTGAGCAGTGAGTAAAGCTGAGTACCTCATAAATGTATTGTGAGCCATACTTTAAATGTACAAATCTTCTCAGTTTGGTGGCTATGGTGATGTAATCAAGAAACTAGTATATTATTTTAGTATTGTAAAACAAGGAAAACAATTATAATAATAATAATGATAATAATGGTACCAATACCTCTAATAATACTAATTAAATGATAGATATATTGTAAATTGACTAGGACTATCTTTCTTACCTCAAGTTATGCTTTTATGTTGGCTGTATTTTTATGATGGTTTTAGTTGTATTTTAATGTAGTGATTTAGTAATTAAAATATGTAACTGACATCAGATCAGGAATACATAAAGTCTTCTCTTTTCCTTATCGCTTTGGTGACCATGTGGTTAGAGCGTTAGCTTCAGAAGCGGGAGTTCATGGGTTCAAACCCCAGCCGAGTCATACCAAAATCTTACAAAATTGGTTCTTACAGTTGCCTTGCTATGCACTCAGAATGAAGAGGTTAGTTTTAATACTGGTCAGCCTGGTGTCAGGATAATGTGACTGGGTGGGAGATCATGCTACATGTATGTGACATGATGCATCAATGATAGACATCACTATAAACTGCCCTACTGCAGACATCGTAGCAATATGACTGAATAATTGTTAAAGCTACGTTAAAATCCTAATGACACACTCACTCTTTGCTTACCTGGCAGGTTGTCATCATACCTGGAATAAGTTTTGCAAGAGAAACAATATGATTTAAAATTATTAAGTTGTCCATCTTTAATAATCTTCTAAAAAAACATTAATATTTGATTTTACTTTATTTTTAAAAATAGTGGCATGGTATTTATAACATATTTCATGGTTAGATATTGAAAATGTATCAAGCAGATAAAAATGCATATAGATAATATACACAGTGGCAACAATGGTGGTATTGCTACTGTGACAATATCATCTCTGGAACTACTTTCTTGTCCCATCTGATACATATTCATTATTGATAGAGGATGGCGGAATTCATTTAGCTGATGTAAGGAAATGTTTCAGAGTGAAATAGAAATACTGTATTATCAAATCAATTATCCACTTGTATCAGTACAAAATGTTTTCAATGAGCTAGTGAAATATCTCCTTACATCTACTAAAATGTTTTTGCCTTTATCATATATTTTTAATTTTAGCCAATGCTTTATTCTTTATTCAAGTATCAATTCTTTGCATTGATTTGTTTCTCCATACTGCATCAGTGTGATTAATGACTTAATAGCTACATCAGTGAAATGAATTTTGGATATTTTGCAACAGCTTTTTGCAAATTTATACGTTGTACAGATTGCATACTTTTTCACATTAGTGAATGTTTTAATAAAACAATTTAAGTGAGTCTTAGTTTTTTAATACGTTCATTGTGCGGATTGATACAGTGAATATTGCAGTGGTGTGGATTACTGTAGAAACATTGCAGAACAGTCCAATAGACTTGAGAATGTAAGAAGAATAGGCAACAGATCTGAATGATTTTGATTTTTACTTGTCAGAGCTTTAAAATAAACTTGACAAATGAACAGGCCACTCTAAATCTAGATAAGGCGGACACATATTGTAAGTGAGTTCCTCCTAAACAAAAGCATTATCTGATTTGCCAGATAAATACTTTGAACAAGTCAATGAAATACTGCTGCATATTTATTTTCAATATATTGACAGACTCTAGTAATTTATAAATATATGTACATCTCCTTGCTGGGCCTCATCCGTTAATCCTTACAAATTATGACGACGATCTTCCCAGTGGCCCTAGTTGTTTCTTTTTACCTCTTCATACTTTTTCCTACTTTTATATTAGAGTCCCTAATTTTCCCACATTTTTCCAAAATGTCCCTACAATCACTACTTTTTTATAATTTTATGTTGACATATAAAAAATAGTATTGCTAACTACATAATTAGAGACTTCGGTTTTGTCTCTCAACAGTTTTGGCTTCGAGAACAAAAAAGTAATTGCTTGTGTATCCTATTTTTCAGAAATGTTACTAGTAACAATAATACAAGGTTATATCCCAAACATATGTTGGAACATTACCCTATTTCCAGGCACTGATTTTGTGATATCCAAAACCTGATGCAGTAACAATACTACAACTGATGTAGTAAACATACTACATAGCTCTCCTGCTATCCCCCAAATTCATGTAGCAACATTATCCTATTTCAAAGCACTAATTTGTGACCTCAAAAACGTGATGTAATAACAATATAACAAAACTACATAGACATCCCCAAAACCCTTGCAGTAACATTATACTATTTTCGAAGCACTGATCTTTTAATTTCCAAAACCTGATGTAATAACAATACTACACAGCTATCCCCCAAATCCATGTAGTTATATTACCCTATTTCAAGGCTCTGATATTGTGAGCTCCAAAACCCAATGTAGTAACAATACTAATAACGATCTCACCAACCCATGTATATGTAGTAACATTACCTTATTTCCAGGTACCAACGTGGTGATTTCCACGACTTGATATTGTAAAAGTACAATCTAGTTTATCCCTCATTCACATGTAGTAACATTTCCAGGCATTTTTTGTATGATCTCAGAAATCTGATGTAGATAATAATACATTGTTTATCACAAAACCCATGAAGTAACTTTGCCCTATTTTCAGGTGACAGCATAATGCTGAGTTTTTGGACTTGAAAACCTGATATGGTTATAATAAAACATTGTTAATCCCAAATACATGTAGTAACATTACTCTATATCAGTATATGGTAACAGTCTAACATTGACTTTGTTATTTAAAAACATTTGATGTAGTAAGATTATTGCAGCTATGACTAACACTGCCTCCACAATACAAAAGAAAATTTAGTGTTGTCTTATAGGATTTTAACTTTGTATTTAATATAAAATATCATTATTTCTTGCAAATGCCTTCTTCATAAGGTTGTAATATTACCGTTCCAGTGGCTTAAGTGGTTAGAGCATCTGTCTGAGATGCAGGAGGTCACAGGTTCAAACCCTGGTTGAGTCATATCAGAGATTTATAAAAATGGTACTAACAGCTGTCCTACTAGGCACTCAGCATTAAGAGTTTCATGTTTGGTACTAGAAGGTTTCCATGTGATATTGATCTCAACTGGTATTGTGTCGAAAAAAGCCTGAACAAGTCCTGAAGATACTCTGGTGCAGTTCCATGTAGACATTTATATAAAAGAACTGCCTTGTGAAAATCTATCCTGTCATATATTGTGAACCATTTGAGTTCTGTTATTAATGCTTTTGAGGGATGATCAACAGATGTATCTAAAATTACACATGCTGCTCATTTCTGGAGTTTATAAATCCTGTCAAGCTCAGATTTAGCACAGTTTCCCCATACATTAGAACAGTAATCCATTGTTGGAAGAATATATGACTTGTAGTATAGATTGTGAGTTTCCATAGGTAAATATTTCTTGATTCTGCTGAGAAGGACAATTTTGGATGACAGTATTTTACAAAGCTTATCAATATGGTCATTCCATAATAAATTACTATCTGTGGACACACCTACATGCCTTTCATGTTTGACATTTTCTAATGAATGATTATTTATTGTAAGAGATAGTTTTGGGTTCCCTGACTTGTGTAGCTTTTGTGTCATCCCCAGAATCATATATTTTGTTTTACCTTCGTTAATTACCATCCAATTTTGTTGTGCCCAGTTTTGGACTCTAATAAGGTCAGAGTTTAATCGTGTTTGGATAACTTCAGTATCTGAACTAGATGTATACAAGGTTGCATCATCTGCAAACAAATCTGTATTTGTGGATTCATTATTTAATGGTAGATCATTGATTTAGATAAGGAAGAGGAGAGGGCCCAAAACTGAGCCTTGAGGGACTTCTGAATGAATAGTGCGAGTTTGAGAGCTAATATTGCCAATGCTTACTTATGATCTAAACCAGTTTAAAGAAGGATTGTCAAACCTGTAACAGTTCAACTTTTGTAGCAGAATTTCATGATCAACAAGATCAAAAGCTTTCTTGAAGTCAAGGAAAACAATCCCAGTCTCCATTATCCATTTCCTTCAGCCAAAGATCAATTAATTTGGTAAGTTCTGTTGGGCACATGTGGTACTTTCTAAATCCTGATTGTGCTTTACGAAATAGAGAGTTTGTTTCAAAAAATGTATAGACCTGAATAGCTACATGCTTTTCAAACAGTTTTGACAATACAGGTAGAATTGATATTGGTCTGTAATTTCCTGGATCCTCCTTTTCTCCTTTCTTAACGATAGGTGTAACCGTTGCACATTTCAGTTTTGCTGGAAAATTACCACGCATTATACTTAAATTTATGATATGCATTAGTGACTTTGTTATTACTGGTGCAGAAATTTTAAGAATTCGTGGACCAATACCATTCAATCCAGAGGATTTATTAATATTCAACTTAATTAGCATATCAAAAACATCAACTTCACTAACATTAGCTTTTGAAAAATAATTATCTTCAGGAATTTTAGCTCTTATAAATAACAGTAGAGCATCAAGTTCAATTGGGATGTTAGTCTGGTTCTGAATATGTTACTGGAGATGCTTATGAAGAAATTGTTGAACATTTCCACAATGTCTTGTACAGATGTTGCTGTATCATCATTTTGTGTAGGTCATGGGGGAAGACGACTGTTCTTTGGTGGGTTCAGATCATTTAGATGCTTCCACAATGTTTTGGTACTCTTACTTTCATTAATAGCCTGTTTATAGTAGTCCTCTTTTGCCTTATCTATCAGGTACTTAGTTTTAATGTTGAAAACATACCAGTCAAATGTTGTCTGACTTCTGCTGCAGATATATGTTGTGTCTTCTTTTCTGTCATTACAAAAGACATGTTTTGGAAACAAAAAATTGTCTTTTATCATCCAATAATGTTTTGGCTCCATTTTACTCTACATTCTATTTTTTCTTTGACTCGGTTATACATATTCCGAGGTTTCCTAGAAAACCATGGACAAATGTTCCTTGGAAGAATCTTGGTGTATTGGGTGCCGACTTTCCAAGGACAGAATTGTAAAAAAAAAAACACTGTCCAAGGTTTTATTGCTTGTTTTCTGCCTTTTGGCAAAATATAATTAATCCATCATTGTGCTTTATTGTAGGTTGAAATTTCGATCCTTGGGATTACAAATCTGCATTAAAAACTCAGCATATCCTTGTGTATGACTTTAAAATTGTAAGCTTCTAATTGAATTTCCAATTTTCTACAAGTCATATGACAGGTTCTATCATAACTACATCAAACATGGGGATCAGCAATGTTGACTTGGGTAGGTAATTACCATTAGTGATCACTAGAGTAATGTTACTATGTGTGTGATTGGGAATTTTAATGTAGATTTTTTTTAAAAATCAGTCATATATCTATGATGTCTGTGTGGCAGTTTGTAGTATTGTCTAGCACTGGGACATCATGCAACAGAGATGTAACATGATGTCCCACCCAGTCACCTTTATCCTGACACCAGTTGTAATATTATTACTACATCAGGTCTTGGAGCTCAAAATATCAGTACCTGTTAAAAGGTAATATTAGTACATGGTTTGAGGGATAGCTACGCAATATTGATACTACATTATGTTTTGTAGATAACAAAATCAGTGCAAGGAAAGAGGGTAATGTTATTACATGCTTTTTGGGGGATGGCTGTGATGGCTATGTAGTATTGATATTGGAGATAACAAAATCAGTGCCTGGGCAAAGGATAATGTTACTATATTGGTTTTGGAAGGATAGCTATATAGTATTGTTACTTCATCAGTTGTAGTACTGTTAATTCATAAGGTTTTGGAGATCACAAAATCAGTCCCTGGGGAAAAGTTAATGTAACTATTTGGGTTTTGGGAGCATAGCTATAAATTATTGTTACTACATCAGGTATAGGAGATAACAAAATCAGTGCATGGGCAAAGGGTAATATTACTATATGGATTTTGGGGAGATAGCTGTGTAGTATTCTTACTACATCAGTTGTGGCATTCTTTTAGAGAGTTTCAAGTTCACAAATGGAAGTGTAATGTTACTAAATGCATTTTGGGGGATGGCTATGTAGTATTGTTACTAGATCATGTTTCAGAAATCACAAATCAGTCCTTTGAAATAGGGTAATGTTACTACATGGGTTTGGGTGATAGCAGGGGAGCTATTTAGAATAGATAATACATTAGTAGTATTATTGTTATTATATCAGGTTTTGGAGATTACATATGGAGATAAGAGTAATGTTATGATATGTTTTGGGGGGATGCTATGTAGTATTATTACCACATCAAGTTTTGGAGATTATAAATCCTCTGTGCTTGGAAATAAGGCAATATTACTACATGGGTTTGGAATTAATCATGTATTATTGTTACTAGTAACATTCCTGTAATAAGAACAAGCAAGCAATTCCTTTTTTATTCTGATAGCCATTTTTTGTGTATGTCATAGTTTAGAAATAGGGTCTTGTCATCACTGATAAGAGTAAAAACAATAGTCAACCTGGTTAAGTGTCAGGGATCTAATATTTATATTATTACTACTGCATGTTTGCACATTTTAAAAAACAAAAACAGACACACTTTAATCAATTGTTTTGGTTTTATTCAGTTTCAGATTTGCAAGTCACATCACTTAAGTCTGACACAATATATGAGAGGTCTATCACAATAATGTGGACTGCCCCAACTGGAATAGAAAATTTTATTGATCACTTTGTTCTCATATATGGACCATCTGACAACACTGGAAGTGAAATAGTTAAAAATGCTACCTTAACCAATGTGACACTTGAAAATCTGGTGCCAGGGAAAAAATACAGAATCATAATAGCCTCAGTGAACACACAAACAGCATTATCTGAAAGAATCATATCCAACACATTTTACAAGATATCAAGTAAGTATGTAAAATTAGTTAGCATAAAAAATTAAAAGGTACAGAGCAAGTGTGTGGTGTTTCAGTTAAATTTCTGGGAATGTGGCTTGAATCCAACTTGGGGGCAAGAGACAACAGGATAACAGAAATGTAGATGTTTAAGAGGCACTTCCTGGATTTATTCTGTCAAGAAGGTGACTGTTATGATGATATCCCTGTCTTTTAAAGTTTAAATAAAAAATCTGTTACACAAATGATACAAAATATCTATTCAAGGGAATGTGGATGTAGAGTTTTGCTTTGCAGTTTTATGCAGAAACAACATCACACACCATTAGTTTACAAAGGCTCACTTTGCAGAGAAAGTGACATAATGCAACAAACCTTATCTAACATGTGGAAATGGCTTCCACCAGTGTCAGTTTGGGAAATTAAGTTCAACACAAACTCTTGATCTCGCATCTCTATAAACAACCTACCTATATCACTAAATTTTGTATACCATTTGTTTTCATGCTTTTCATGATCTGATCTGCATATGATTAGAATAAATCAGTGTAAGACTTAACACATGAACATGAACACTACTGGCCCTCTATGCAGATAGAATTGGCATGCCTTTTAAGTTTATTATTTGTATTCTACCCTCTTTATTTGATATAATACAAAAGTGTAATTAATGTAATTGATGTAATAATGCAAAACAGAGTCTCAATGCAGTTAACACTTCTGCAAGTCACAGATCAAAGTAGTTGGAACTTTGGTCAATTAATGAGATTTATTTAAATAGTATGCATTTCTTAATAGCCAATGTTTTTCTTAATTGAACAATAATATGTAATTTTGTTATCTGCTTTGTATAGATAATTTTATATTTCCAAAATGTACAATTTCTCATTGGAAGCTGTAAATTTTGAGATTTTGGTTAAACATGTTCTTATATTAACTGCCAATTTTGTTGATAAAATGAGTGAAATATCAGATTTTATTTTTCAAACTTTTTATCAATATTTTATTCACATTTAAGAAAGGGATTGTTTTATAAGAAAGTGCTGGATCCACATTTGCTAGTCCAGTATAAGTAGACTTATGAGTTGGTCAGATGTAACTCATTTTATTTCTTGACTAAGGATCTTAATTGCATGTGCACATTTACGTTGTCACAGTCCATGCGTAAACTAAAGTCATGCATAAGAAATTGATGTAATACACTTGATCTAAGCAAGATATAGTTGTTCCTGTAGAGTCTTAGTAAGTGTCTTGATTCATTATGTCCTTATCAATATATTAAAATTACAGGAAAATCTTTGATAGCTCAAATTTCCAAAAGACTCAGCATACCAAGTTCATGAAGTTTTATGTAATCATAAACATTCTGCTGCCTTTTGAGTGATGCAACAGGTCATTTGAGCCTACCATGATCATTATAGCACGATTCCACTGTCTTTAAAACTGGCAGCTCTGAAACATTTTCTTTTTCAGAACCAAGTATGCCAGGAAATCTGCAAAAAAAGGAGAACATTGATGTGGTGTCTGGTAACATAACCTTAAAGTGGAATGTATCTGAAGGTGTAGTAAATGGCTATGCAGTGTCTTTGGCTAATGAGACATATAATTATACTCAGTATAGGTATAATGAGTCTTACAGCATTAATACAACAGCCCAACAAACATTCACCAAGGTCAGGAATGGAACGATATATAGATTCAGAGTATATGCATTTAGTGGAGATACAGATACTGGTGTTTTGAATAGTGATGCTCGTACAGATAACATCACAACAACAGTTCAAAGTAAGTAATATCAAAAATTACATGCATTATTCAAAACGTATTTAATTTTGAGATTGTAGCTATATATCATAATCTTCTGTAAATATGTTTGTTCTATTGACAGACCATCAGAGGTGATGAAATGATCTGTAATCTTCACAAATTTCCCACTGGAGATTCTTGTCATTTTACCTGAATTGTAACACGTTTTCCTTCTTGGTTACTTCTGTTTGCATCTTAACATATTTTTTCATTTTGTAAGAAAGGCTAAAAATGCAGAGAAAAACTGGTTGCAGAACTGAAACTTTTCATCCTAAGAAGAGTATGGTCTAACAGTTATGTTTGTTGTATAGCTGTAATTTTAATATGAGTAGAGACCACACCTGTGGCCTAGTGGATGCGGCAGGTCATAGGTTTGAAACCCGTCTGAGTCATACCAAAGATTTATAAAAAATGGATTTTAACAGCTGCCTCACTAGGCACTCAGCATTAGGAGGTTAGTGTTTGGACTGATCAGCCTGGTGTCAGGATAATGTGATTGGGTGTTACATTATGCTTCCTGTCTGTGGCATGATGCCCCAGTGCTAGGCATCACTGTAAACTGCCAAACTGCAGACATCATAAAACTACATTAAAAATCCAAATCACACACACACACACAAAATGTAAGTAGAAAGTCTACATTACATGGTATCATGGTAGAGCTACATTACTCTAATATCAAATGACACTTTGTTGTATCATTTGAATATGTCAATGCAACAAAGCTTGAAAAAATGGTATTACCTTGAGACACAAAATTTTGGCAATGAGTGATAATGGGTTCATTGATTTCAGAAATTTCTTAGAAGTTGTCAGAGAATGACTTTTTGTATGTTCTGTGCAGTGTTGTTGCATAGGTGATCAAATATAAACAAGGAGTATTCAGATTTGGACAGTGAAATTGATTAATTCATCTTTTTTTCTTTGTTTTTCCTGGAGATTCTTTTTATTTTTACTTGTAGGAAACACCTTTTTGTGTTACTTCTGATTGCACCCAAACACATTTGTTGCAGAGCTGTTTTCATTTTGATGGTAGCTGTCATGTATACAAGATATTGTTTCGATTGGTTATTTTATTTGCATATGCATATGCAAATATGTGTGAACATTTTTATTCTTTTGTTATTTTTATATTCTTACCTAACTTTATGCAAAATCTGGAATCGAGTCCTGGAACTTGTAATTGTTTCTGTTTAATTTTTAACAGGAGTAAAGAGTCTACATTACTTGTTAACATTTTGAATCGACATGTTTTATTTTTTCAGTAATACCATTCACTATAGTTTATTATATATGATGGTAATACCACACAGCAAGTGTAATATCTAATGACACATAATTGTGGCATTTGGGAATAAAGAGTTCATTGATTTTTCTGTAATTTCTTGGAAACTGTCAAGGAAAAAGTAGTTTTGCAATTTTCTGCAGTGTTCTGCACAAATAATCAAGTAAGCAAAGAATTTTTAAATGTATTAATGTCATTCAAGTTTACCACTTAAATTAATTTCAGAGGAGGTTCTTTTTTTGCCAGAGTTGAGCTTAGGAAACATATTTGTTTTCTTTTTATTACTTTTGATTGGATCAAAACTCATCTGTTTCAGACAGATTCTCATTTTGCCACTTCTTATATGTTTAGTTGCTCCAGACTGATGCAGATATATTGATAAGCTTGTTATTGCTAATCCTGTTAGAAGTGAAAATCATGTTTAAATGCCATGTGCTTTGCCAGAAGGCTTCATAAATTGCAGTTGATCCTAAAATAAGAATATTTTTATGACATTAAGTTTTGAAATTTTGTATGGCTACTCCTGCTAAATGAAAAAACATATAGAAGTGGGCTTTTCACAGAAAGACTTTTGATGTCTAATTGGTCCATAATAAAAATAGTGCTGATCTTGATCTCTGATATAGCGACCACAATAACACAAATAGCAGTGATGTGGGTCTCATATATGGTCACTATTGAGATCATTTAGAAAACCTTGTTATCACAGCTTCATTTAGATGGATGGTTACATGGCCATGAGGTTATTATAAAAAAATGTCATGTGATATCTAGTTATACCTAAACAAAAATGGTACTGACCTGACATCCAATATGATTATTATGGTGAATAGTCTTTTTATGATATCTGGTAGGCTTTAAACTAATATGGTGCTCATCTGACCTCCAATATGGCCGATACGGCAGTCATTTTAAACTCTTGTTATTCTACATATTATGGATTTTCATTCTCATGTAGCATAAATTGTGCAAGTCTTCAGTTTTTTAAAATTACCATAGTTACTGCTAAAATATTATCAAGGAGTTTTTCAACACTGATCAGCAGTTAAAAAGAAGAAATGCAATTATATTTAATTCCAATTTTAATTTATTTTTGCAATAGATGCCATCCCTTTGAGGAACTCATGTTTTTATTCTCAGACTGGTGATTGTGATCAAGTTGCATTTTTGTATTTGATGGTTAAGACATATGGTGATATGCAGTTCTACTTAGTGAGATACATCAAATCTGACCTACAATCAGCTATATGCAATTTTACACATTTTGCAAAAAATCAAACATGCTCATGGCTCATGTTATAAAATATAATCCCTTTCCTATTCATTCATTTCCAACTGCTCTTGCCATCCCAATTGATGCTTTATTATTCATGATCTTCCATTTTGGCTCTTCACCCAACAGAAAACTGATTACCAATCCAATTTCAGCATCCCTGATGCAGCATGACAGTTGATGTTGAGATAACTTGATTTGAGACTATGAACAAAATTCATATATGTTTTGCTAGTACTTGATTCTCATTTTCCTTTTGAGTAGCAAAGTTTTGCTTTAAAAATTGATCATTAATAATACATTAGTACCACAAATTGCATTATTTTTATTAAAATTTAGGGAATCTTTAACTTGGCATGTTAACGACATAAAAGTTTCGTAAATTACCAGGGGATGAAAATATTGGTTCTTTCTATGCTGCTACATATATCTATAAAAAAATATATCCTTGTCTGTTTCACTTTGTAAATGAGGACAAAATGGAGTTAGGTTTATTTCAGCATAGTGGATTTTGAAGGAGAAAATAAATAAATGGCTGCTGATATTAGGAATTTTCATATAAAATTAGTGAAAACAATCATCAGTCACAGTATTTTGTATGACATCTTTCACAGTTCCATCTTTTCATATATTACCCAGTAGTTTGACAGCCGTATGGAGCTTATGAAATGGTGTTACTAATTTCTGTAACCACCAATTAGATCTTAAATCAACTTATGGAATAGTCTGTCCAGGTAGGTAGTTATTGGTGGCATTTGCATCAATGCATTTCATAATATAATTTTAGGAGAAAAAAAGATTTTTTTATATGATATTTCTTGCTATTTTTTTTCTTCTTTTCAGTTCCCAATCCTCCAACCAACCTTAACTGCTTAAATCCTACAAACAGGACATTCAATCTAACATGGATGCAGCCAGAGTTTCCTAATGGAGATATTATTTCATACATTATTATTATTCAACGGACTAATCCTAGTCAGGAGCCATACAATGAGACGTCACAAGGAACAAATGAACAGTATACTGTTGAGGGCCTTACAGCAGGTAATCTTGTTTGGGGGGATCTATAGCCATGGCATGAGTGCCTTAAGTGCCAATTATTAAACACAGCAAATGCAGATAGTATCCTGTGTTTGTTTTGAACAAGTTCTGTTAATTTAACTTTCCCATAAATTATATATCTTTAACAGGTTCTATCAAAGTAGCCCATCTGAAATGGGTTCTATTAAAGTAGCCCATCTGAAATGGGTTCTATTAAAGTAGCCTAGCTGTAATGCGTTCTAATAAAGTAGCCTATCTGTAATGGGTTCTATTAATGTAGCCTAGCTGTAATGCGTTCTAATAAAGTAGCCTATCTGTAATGCGTTCTATTAAAGTAGCCCACCTGTAATGGGTTCTATTAAAGTAGCCTATCTTGTGTTCATAGTCAAATTTATTTTAGTTTTTATAATTTAAAGTTGGAATTAGTGAGAGATATTTGGCATTAATAAATAAACACATGTTGGTCACTGGTGTACTAAAAAGGTCATCATTACTTTTTGATTTAAGGCTTGTTTTCTAAAGCTAATTTGATCCCCAAGCTATCTCGACATATAGACATAAAAACATGCTGGGCATGAAATACAGATTATTACATCTTATCATTGAATCAAATGTTCATTCCTACCTCTACAGGGCTTGAATTTAACACAAATTTCTTTATAGCCAGAAGGACTAGTGTACCAAGAAATTTACTAGTCCTGCCAAACATTCACTAGTCCTGTCCACAAAACTATGTCGCACATTTGTATTGAAATTAACAACAATTTTGTTTCATAAATAGCACTATCATATGAAATGCAGAGGTACAGAAGTATAAATGCTACTTCAAATCATCAATCCTGTAATAGAAACACATCTCTGATGCAGAAATTGACTTCATCTTCTCATGCTAATATTGTATGACTGTTTACAACTGTCACTGCATTGATTCTACAGAATATATGCTGAAGTCACGTCTTTATTAGGGTATTGAGTAAACAAACGCTGACTGTTGATAAACAAAACTTACCAGCCCATCGGACTAATAACATTATGATAGTTACAAGTCAGACAGGGAATCTACTAACCTCGAGCTAACAGACTACCGCTCATTTCGAGTCCTGCTCTAGTGACTTAGCTCCTTGGTTTCTTTTAAACTGTTGAGGTTCCCACCTGTAACCACATGTACACTTACTGGACACAATAGATTTACATGCTTATTTGGCATGATAAATGTAATGGACACACCCAAAATCTGGGGTTATGTCAACTACAACTACAAACATAGATTCATATTCTGATGACAGTGTTACAATATTAATTAATATGTTAATATGAGTCAGTATACATGTATTGTCAATTAAGGAAAAAGAAAGTTGTTTGTCTTCTAGATTATTGCAAAGATTTTGTAATGTAATCCAAAAGCAGTTTTAGTTTCCTTCAGAAAATAACTGTCAGTGTGATTATTTAGCTTCACATTTAACAGACTTGATAGTTGTATATCGTTCAAATTTCCCACTGAGTCACTTTGTATTTTGTGAAAAATGGAGAATGTCCTCTCTCTATCAGTATTAAAATATTGTAATGACAGGATAACTATGCTCAGCCTGTAAAGAACTTCTAGCTTCAGTTTCCTGTTGCTGGGTTTGTAAAGTTGCTGATTGCTGCCCAATACTCCCATGTTCATCTCATGGAGGATGTTCCTTACTTGGATTTAAGATGTATTCCTGAACCTCATCCTCAAGGATTCTTTCTCGTCATTGCTCTGATGGAAACAAATCTGTTGGCAGGTTTCACCAATAAAAAAGAAAATTAAGATTGATTTAGACTTAAAATAAACATTGAAATACATGATCTATTTATATGCTTTTAGGAATAATTGTTCCCAAGATTAAATCAAATTATCTTGTATTAATTTTCCAATATGCATTTTATCTAAGGATTGAACTTAATCCTTAAAGTGCTAGTTGCGACATTTGTCATTCTGTCAGTCGATGTCACAGAGTGTTTGTTGTGATTTAAGT
This sequence comes from Unio delphinus, assembly GCA_029339505.1. Classification (NCBI taxonomy): domain Eukaryota; kingdom Metazoa; phylum Mollusca; class Bivalvia; order Unionida; family Unionidae; genus Unio; species Unio delphinus. Next base: position 9,406,807 of record JAQISU010000155.1, read on the forward strand.
CATTTTCTAGATATGCAAAAATGTATGCAGCCTACTGCTTCAACTAGCCATGACTGCTTGTAAAACTATATTTGATTGCTTTATATAGGCCTGGAACAAGCATTCCATTGTACTTTACTATGCATTTAGCAACAAAGTTTTACAAATAATTGTTTATGAGCACATGATACCTGGAAAAATTCAAAGCGGCTGATAGTGATGATGTAATATGATTTTGAAGAATTTGAGCAGGATGAAATTATTGGAGCTGGCAAAGTGTTATTGGAAATACCCATTGAGTGACTTTGAGCTGGGAATTGACATGGAACTGGAGTATGATGTACATGCTCACGTGACATGAAATGATGGCATGCCTGTCACTGGTAATTCAAAATTAAATGTCAAGATCATGAATACTAAACCTATGGACATTTTAAGACTTTTTTTATGACAAGTTATTACATCTGATAGTAGATCAAACAAATCGTTATGCAGATCAGATAGTTCATGGGGCAGATTTGAGAACAGTTGCATGAAAAAATTGCAGCCTGACACACCAGAGCAACTAAAACTCTTTTATTTGCTTTGATTATAACAATGGGTTTGGTAGATAAATCTGATCTAGATTCCTATTGGGCTACTGATAATGTGATATGGAGTAGAGAAGTGCATTTCGGATGTGAAATCATGGATGACATGTAACAAGCTGCAGATGAATGATGATAAAACTGAGGCTATTCTGATCACAACACAAAGACTTTCTCATCCACATCCTTTACCTCAGACAATAAATATCAGCAACACCAACATTAAATTCTCACAGTCAATACGGAATCTAGGTGTTACTCTAGACAGGACTCTCACATTGCACCAACATGTCATGAACACTGCAGGGCTGCATATATTGAATTGAGAAGCATCAGTTCCATTCGTAAATATCTTTATGTTGATGCCATGAAAACACTTGTGTGTTCATTAGTACTTTCAAAACTGGACTATTGTAACTCAATTCTGTCTGGTTTGTCACAATATTTACTCCAGAAACTTCAAAAAGTTCAAAACACAGCTGCACGGATCATCATTAGAGTACCTCGATCAGAGCACACCTCACCACTGCTCTATATCCTACACTGGCTATCAATTCGATACAGAATCAAACACAAAATTTGTTCTCTGTGCTATATTTCAATGACAGACTCCAGTCCAACATACCTGTCCAGCCTCACCCATGTGTATACACCAGCTAGATCCTTACGCTCTTCTTCTGATAATCGTATACTCATTGTTCCCAAGGTGAAAACAAAGTCATATATATATATATGGACAATGTTCTTTTGCATACCAGGGCTCGGCGACGTGGAACGAATTGCCCATTGAAATTAGACACAAAGACACAGTGAACCCTTTTAAGAGTGCTCTCAAGACTCACCTGTTTTGACTTCAGGGACAAATTTAGCGACCTAATCATGTTTTGTATCTTATATATTTTTAGCATGTTTTTATGTTTTCTAATTTCATTGTTTTTGTCATTTGTTGTTCTGTATTATAGTCATATTATTGATGGTGTAAAGCGCTTAGAGCTTTTAAAGATTAGGCGCTATACAAAGTCCTCATTATTATTATTATTATATCAACCCCATACTTCAGAATAAAAATGAACATGGGATAGATTTCTAGCTATTCTAAGCAATTTACACCTGACAGACAAGAACAATCAAAGTGACCCTTTACACAAAATCCGCCCAATGATTGAAAAAAATGAAGCATTTGCTGAGGTTTATTCACCAGATACAAACCTTGATTTTGATGATATTAGAATAAATAATAGGTGAAAGTATTTTTTGAACATTATTACTGCTTCTGGGGGGTCTAAACTTACCAGAAGTTAACAAAACTGTTACCTTTTCGTTACCAGTGGTTTTCACAATTTAGATATAACATTGTGACAGATATTACATGTACATGGTTAAACTACTAAACAATATATCATTTATTAGATACATTTGAACTTTTCCATTAAAAAACTAACAAACAGATAAAATACAATTGTAACTTACCATAAATACTCGTGTATAAGCCCATTCACATATAAACCGCCCCTGCCCAAACTCATTTGGTAAAACTGTTATAAAGTGCATGACCCGCGTATAAGCCGGCTCATAATTTCTAGACAGCCGGTTCATCACAAAATGCAAAAAGTGAGTTCTGAATACGTTTACAGTCGACTCTTGTTAACTGCACAGCCTTAAGCCCGTCACGAGACTGTGCAGTTAACCGGAGTGGGCAGTTAACCAAAGTATGGTACAGTATAGTTTTAAATCAGCACGGCACAAATATATGTGAAGAATAAATTTAAACAGTGATTAGAATCCACTCTTTCAACTTTTACTTAAATGTTAAGCTTGTTTTTTCTTTCCTCCGAACACAACTTCACAAATCCACTGATCAAGGAATTATAGCGAATTTCAAGAAATTCTATTGATCGCTTGTTATTCGAAAACTGCTGTCAGACATTGATGGGTCATCCCGTGAAGAAAAAGCATTCAGCTCCAAAGTCATCTGCATTCTATTTTTTGTCGCATTCTCGTTTAAATTGATTTCGTTGCACATTTTCCATCTTTCCAATGATCCATTTGTTGGTTTGAAATCATGCAAACCTGAACGGTTTAGAGCAATGTTTCCGATGCTGTAGTATGATTTTTCCCACACTATTGCTCCCTAGTGGGCGCGGATATACATGTATATACCACCTATGGCGTCCTTTACATGTCAATCATTTACAAAGTCGCATTTATCGGCTTAATTGTTGGCTTATTTGAATTGCTACAGAAGTGGACTGGCAATAGCTGATCATGACTATACATGGTGCTGTTAACCGGAGTAAAATTGTATTGAATAATGTGCCAGGGGCAGAAAATTTATTGTGCTATTATCCGGAGTGTACATTTAAGCAAAGTGCAGTTATCCGAAGTTTGTTCCCATTGAAAAGCATTTGAAAACAACGAGATTGGTGTGAATACGTGCAGTTATCCAGCATGTGCAGTTAACCAATGTGCAGTTAAGTGGAGTCGACTGTATTTAGGCAAATCACATTATTAAATAAAATGAAAGTTAGAAAGCTAATTTATATGCTGAAATAAAAACAATTCTAAAGTGTTATGTCTTAATGAAAGTTTAATTAATCCTCATTCTAAAATCATGAATTATAAAAGTTCAATCATGTTTAGAATCCTTCAAAATCAGGCTCTGTATCAGACTCGCCAAACAGTTTACGAAACTCGGCATCTGTTACGGGCTTGCTTTCATCATATATGTTGTCATTGTCATCATGGTCATCCGATAGTCCGGTTCATAAAACAAAAACACAAGCCGGCTGATGCAACAAATTTTCAATCTGCCAACTTATATTTATAATTTTTTGCCATCTGCATAGCACATAGATGAATTGCCGCCATTCCCGTACTTGCTTCTTGTTCACAAAAAAATTGAATGCACAGTTGTTTTTTGCTTCTGCATATTCAATAACATTAAGTTTTAATGCTGCATCAAAAGCAGAATGCTTTCTTTTACTTCCAATACCATTCATTTTATTGAATTGAATATAAATTTCTAGAGAGATTAAACTGAAATAAGTTGTTATTGTGGTACTGGTAGTATACTATTTATATACCTTATCCTGTAGTTATTTTTATGTGTGGTTGGTTATAAATTTGTATCTGATAATATTTATCATTGTTGTTTATTTGTGTGGGTTTTTTTAAACTACCAGTAGTGTGATTCAATTGATCAAAGTATGATTGGTTTCAGGGTACACATTATTCAAGTATTGTGGCAGTTTATAACTTTGAGCAGAAACCATGTCCACTACCATTACTCAGTAAACAATACATCTGAGAGTCGGCATGTATTAGTAAAGTCATTGGCATTGTGCAACAAAACAAACATATTATTCCCAAGGCATTTATTTCAGATTAAGCATATGGTAGCTATTGTACAACACTCTACTGCTAACAAACCACTTTGCTTTACAAACAACTAAACAACAATTAGTATATAAACTGTGGCTGCCTATTACATCTAAAACACCTATCAAAGAAATCCCACAAATTATATTGTTTTACAATTATTCATGGTGACTTGTATATTGTTATTTACCCATCCTAAGTGTGCACGCAACAATCCCCTATGGAGCCTCTCGCTATAGTTTCTTTAAGACTATCGTACATGTATTTCTACTCTCGATCAAAATTTTTGTCATATATACCTTCAGTATCATAATTCTTTTATTTTTTTACATAGATTCTTTTCACATTTACACTGTAATAAGCTAAAATGCATTTGTACGACACCATAGAGTTTAATGATTACTGATTAGCTGAGGCTTAAATACTTGACTAGAGATTACTAATATGGTGGTTCTTTTGGAAAATACACATTCCACCGTGGCTGAAATATTATATATGGCTGTATGTTCTGGTGGATGGACATCTGTCAAATAGACGTCAAGTATGTTAAAACATGTTTTTCATTCATTATCCTACCACTTAAGTTAGAAAAAAATATGTTTCACTTCACGACAGGACAAATTTTATGAGCCATGTGGCATCATTAGGCATGTGATCTCATCTTCGGCGATCGACAGAAACAATAAATCCTGGAAATCGATTGAAAAAAAGCATAAATTTCAGACTTGGACCTTGGCACGCAGATAAGCTGACCCCCCCCACCCCACACACACACACACACACACACTTCTTCCAGGCCTTATCTTTTGTCTAAATTTTTGGGCTTATACGCGAGTAAATACGGTATCATTTTTCCAGTATTTGCACCTGTACATACTTGCAAATATGTTAACCTTACATGTGTCTTGATGCTAATCTTAAGGTTTAGACATCCACCATAATTTTTCCTCAAGGTTTTATGTATCTGTTGTGTATATTTATTGAAATACATGTGCAATTTAAAATTTGGAGTTTTGTTCTTTTTTTTCCTCAAACAATTCAGCACTGAGGGATCTTGTACGTCAAAACAATATAACACTTTAAGGGTTAATTTATGGGAATGAAAACATAAAATAGTTAATAAAATGCAAATGATGCATAATTTTGCAACACAGTGCAAACTCATCAACTCACTTGCACCTGCCTTAAACTCCTATACCGAAGCAATATTTCTCAGTGCACGATTTCTTAGCATAGGGAGAAGGCACAAGTTTCAGCATTTTGCCATGTATTCAACAAAATATGTAAGAGCTGTCCGTATACATACCTTGTAAAAGCATCTTGAATAACACAACAGCAATTAAACATGACAAAAAAAATCATAACTTTAATGTGTCTGCTGAAATAGCTTTTGAGTTGTGGGTCTCTCCATCTTACCTTTCCTGAACAAAGTTTGGAAAGTTTTTGTCAATGGTATAGCTGACATCAGACCACCCATTATCACTTACAAGACCTCAAACATATCCCACATTTGGCGTTTACCTTCCCAAATTCCCAAAATAAGGCAATCAATTAGCAGCTTATGTACATGTATCATTTATTGTATAAAAATTTTAATCCTACTGACTACCATGCATCATCACACAGGTCATTGTACTGGTGGAACAGTTCTCATCCACAGTAGACTGGTTCTTGTTGGTTTCTCTATTGTGTTGTTAAACATGTAAAAATATCATATTTTTAAAAAAATAAAAATCTTTTTATTTCCATAAGGATTAGATTTCAATTATAAATGAGTATGTGCAGTAGACAGTTTTTTAACAGTATTTGTAACTAATCACTGGTAGAATCATATATATGCTAGGTGGTACTGTAATAAGAATTTCATCTGCAACATAAAAATGTTCATGTTTACTCAAAATATTTATTTGAAAGTTTGTTTTCTCAGAATGAGTTGGTTTGAAAAATGATTTCTACATTTTTCTATGTGAAAGTCATTACATACATATATAATACAGAGCACATCTTACATTTTGAATGTTGAAATGATGTGAAGAGAACACTGTATACATTTGTTTGTGAATTATCACTCCTATAAAAATGTGAAAATTGGTCAACAGGGTGCATTTTAAGTGTAACTCAGTTTAGATGCATGTACCACATACAGTACTGACAACTGATATGAGTACAGTTATGTCTTATGTACTTTTACGATGAAATGCCATTGTTATACTTGATTTAGAAAACAGTTCAGGTATATGGGCATTTTCAAGGTAAGTTAGCAGGTATGTACAGTGGGACCCCGCTATAACACGGTAGTTGCGAGCCATAGAATCCGATCGTGTTATGAACCAAACCGTGTTATAAGCAACCATATACAATAAACACATTTTAGGATTTAATTGGGTGGGTGGGTGGTTGTACACAAAGACGGGTGCGAAAATGCATGGCACAATTACCATTTGTTGATCAATATATATTAAATGAGAAAAAATTTGATTTGGTAACAGAAATTGCAGATATAATATATTTATTCAGAGAACCATGCATTGGTACATACACGTGTTTAATTTATATATACATGTATAATCTATTGCATGAAAAGAAGTATCAACACCGTGTACTCACCAGCGAATCTTGCAACATACATTGAATCCATAATACAAATATTTCCATCGAAAATATCCACACACGGATGTAAAATATTCAATAATTTTGTCAGATCAATATGTGACTGAATTCAGTGAAAAGGAAATAACAAAAATTATGTAACGGGTGTACGTAATGAATGATGTCCGTTGTCCGAAGATAAATGAACGGTGTCTGTACACATTTTATACCACTACATTTCTCATCTGTCAATAGTTATTATTTTTTTTTAAAACTCTGTGATTTCTAGCTGCTTTCTGCTAATGTCACGTTTGCTCTTGGCAAAGTCAATTATAGTTCTCAGTTGCAGAATTCAAATTTACTAGTCAACAGATTGCATAAAACAACACCGCCAAGCCACGCACACATGTTGGCGACTTTTGTTTCTTTGATGTTGTATAAATCGTTGCACCCTGATTTGAACAAGTTTAGCTAGGCAGTTCACTTTGATGATAAACAATGTACTTAAATTACTTGATTTATACATTCTGGTGAGAATCTTTTAACAACCACCGCATTGGCTGTTGTTTAGTTGTGTATGAAATTAAGAGAACATATATTGGAGATTATTAGAGCAACGATTGTATTCGGAATGCATTCAAGACAAACACAAAGTAGACACGATGGCTTTATTGCTCAGGGATCAGTAATAATAATATTGACACTTATGAGCTGTCATTTTTCAACAATAAACAAAGATCAAAGTTCTCAGTAGGCCTTGCAATTGGTTCGTATTTCCGATGTTTATTTTGGCACAAAACTAGAAGAAATTTGTTAATTTTTAAAATTTTAGGAACCATAAAACGATTATTTTATATTCGAATTTATGTGTGATTTCCTCCCCAAAATGATAATACATTTTCTACACGTTCTTTTTCGCACTTTTTATACGAGTATGAGAATGATAATTAAACTCTTGACATATTTTATTTTTCATACTTAAAATATTTTATTTTTGGTATTTGAGAAAAAAACCTGTAATAAATTACCTGAAATTTCGGGAGCCATGCCACGACCGCGTTATATCCGAATTAGTGTTATAACGGGGCACGTTATAGCGGAGTCCCACTGTATATGTTAATTTAGCAAAACAAAATAAGTAAACAGATAGAAAAAAGACACAATTTAAATGTCTAAATTCAGTATTCTTCAAATTATATATCAGTATAAAAGGTTATTGTCAAGAAGCCCTTGGCCAAACCTGATAGTCTGACTACATGTTGTTTGACTATAAATAAATTCAAACAACTCTGTCAGGTATATCAGTTTTAAAAGCATTTTATTGCTTGCAATATGTAAAATGTTTTATTTTTAATTTGCATTCATATCATTTTACTATAATTGCTATTTTTAAAATTAATGGTTAATAACAGTAATTATTCCAGTTTAAAGTCATAATTGAAATTTACATGGACTCTGTTTCTTGTATAAATTACTTTGATTGTTTGATTAGTAGATTAGTAGATCCCCCTTCAGTAATCTGATATCAGGGTTTCTTCTTTCTTTACCAGGTTCCTTTTATGAATTCCACGTCTACACCAGTAATGTACTTTATACAAGTAAACTTTTTGCAACAGTAGCATCATGTCTAACAAAACCTCAGAGTGAGTATATTTTTTATATTTTTTCACTTGGATTAATGCACAGAGTACAAGAAACACATTTATGGAGTATAATGTATTTTAATATCAGTAATAACATAACTGTTGTTGTAGCATAACTGATAATTTTTCCTGGTGGTAAATATAATGTACACTGACCAAATGAGCCAGAAGAATTCTGAAGACTGGATTGCCCTTTGTATACACCATAGGCATGTTGCCTATGTGAGAAAGCTTGCCAGTAGCTTCTCGTGGGTCGGTGGTTCTTTCCGGGGGTTTTCCTGGGTTCTTTCTCCACCATCAATACTGGCCGCCATGTACAACCTATCATGTGCTGAAAAATGGCATTAAACCCATCAACAACTGCAAGTCATAATGTTGATATGGCTAAGTCTGTATTGTTACACTCTATAATCTGAAGAAAACAAAAACTATGGCCATTCAATGGTGAGTTTGAAGACAGTATGTAGCGAGATAGCTTTGAGAATGAAAAATGGCATTAAACACTACAACAACAACATGTTGCCTATGCACACTCCCTTCACAGTTGCATGGTTGTAATGTTTGCATTGTTTACATCCAAGATCTGCCATTGCTTCTTAGAATAATGATCAAGTTTATTATGTCTCATGTGTTCACATTCTTCATTAATGTTTTGATTATACCCCTGAGTGAGTTTGTTTTCTCAGTTGAATTAAGCTCTCTTGAGAGTTATTAACATTTGTAAAATCCATGCACATTGTGTATGACTTTGCATAGTAGTTTTTCTCCATAATGATTACCATAGCATAAAAAATTTGCTTCTGCATATTACTAGCTTGTTATATTTTTCCTATTCTTGCAAAATTGCAGTATATGGACAAGTCTTGATTCGTAAAAATGTCCATTATAGCTATTATTACACTTGATAAAGCAGGTTGCACACTATATTGTACATTTGTGTGCTTGGTTATGGAACACAATTATTTTCTTCAAAATTAGTTTCAGAGAGCTGTCATTGATTTTCCAGTTTTATTAGTTTTGCTGATTTAGTAGCCCTTAGCTTTTATTTAAGCCTGGTTAGCTTGATTATCTTGTATTTTTGATACTGAGCATTGTTTACTTTTTTGCATTCAGTGTAAATACCAAGATAGATGACTTCACACTGAAATTAGTTTTTTAAAAGCAAGAAAAGCACAAACTTACCTTGTGTTACTTCAGGTTACAGGAAAGGGTCTATATAACATCTTATTTTTAGCTTTCTTTTACAGGATCAATGTGGGTAGATGTGGTCACAGGAAATCCCCCTGGTATACGCACTCCACTTTGTTATCTTGCACAGGGTGTTAGAGGACATACGGTTGTCCCCTTTGTAGCCTATGTTCAGACAAGGTCTGAAATCTTGTCAGATATATATGTACGTACAGAGTGAGAAACAAGGTTCTTTCCATGTCTTCTTCAGAATTTGTTGGTTCTTGTTACCCAAGCCTTTTCTGTGACTTATGTTAAGTAATCCTCCTCCCAATGTAGATTATAAATGAGTGGATAGTAAGTCATGCCTTCTGATTAGAGGCGCAACACCTTCTCTTTTCTACTAGGACTGATGGTGAGTCTTAAACCCCTACTCAGGGAGAAGCAGCACTATCTTTCATCCAGGTGGGCAGAGAGTGAGTTGCTGTCTGCAGTTCATTGTCTTCTGAAAATGCATTGAGTTGCATCCCTCCTCCAAAGAAAAGGTATCAGCACTTTTTCAGTCTGCATGCCCAGTTCTCTACATTGGAATTTAACTCCTCATTGAGGGGGAGAGCTCAGATCTATATCTTTCAGATATGGGGAGGGCTGATCCTACAGCTCTGAGTTGCTTGACCAGTCTTTTCCTGATGACCAGTAATTGGGCACTGGTCATTCCTGATCAACAGTCATTAGAGTCCCTGTGATACAGAATTAGGGACTGGGCCAAGTTCCCTCATTTCACCACACTGCTGTTTCATCCCATAGCGATTCACGATCACCTTATAGATACCCGAGAAGGGAAGAAGATAAGATCCACCTTCCCTTCCCAATTATTCCAGTGGGACATTCTGACTTCAAACAAGCATGTGTCCTTTTTCCAGCATTCAGAAATGGACTTGTGTATTTTGTGCATATGGAAGTGAAGTCATTGCTGTGAGCTATGGGTATACACCATCATGCAAGGTAAGGTCATAAATGACAATCAGCACCCTCTTTCATCCGGAAGGGCAGAGAGTGAAGTGTATCATTCCTTGATAAGGGAAGAGCAGCAGCCTCTACTTGGCAATGGTCACAGCTCCATGCAAGCTGAAGATAAGTTGAGCCCTCATTAGGAGAGTGCATTGCTTTTAGGGTGTATTGCTAGCAACAGGTTCTAGTGAGAGCAGAACCCAGATCTATCAGATCTAGGGAGGCGGTCTTCCAACAGATCTGAGGCACCTGATGGTCTTTGCCTGGTGATAGGTCACCAGGCACTTGATGCCAGGAGCCAGTTACTAGTCATCAGACACTCGGCACTGTGCACCAATCATCATTGTGGACCAGGCACCATTCATTGGATCCCCACAGTAAAGAGATAGGGATAAGGCTAAGTTCCCTCTATTATTCAGACTGTAATTTCATCTGCAGGTGAGTGGCAAGTGGCTTACAGATAACAGATTTGAGAAATGGATCAGATTGGCATCCCCCCTTTATGTTATCCCTCCAAATTCCTACATGATGTGGGGCCTTCTGCTGTAAAGAAGCAAGTGATAATTTCCCTACATGAAACCGTGTACATCTAGACATGGATTTATATTAGTGACGTCAGTGCTGCAGGCTGTGGACCTACATCATCGTATACGGTTGGGGCAATATAGAGGTGTTGGACCTTCCTCATTCAAATACTCTAGGTGGCTCATGAGTCTCCCCAATGCCATGCTGATTCCGCTGCTAAGGAAAGTCTGCTTGCTCAGCATGAAGAGTTGCCAGTTGAGATTCATCATCCCCCAAATCTCTGCAACACTGAGACATAACATCATATTGTTCTGCATTTTTATATCTTTATTGATGTACATGAGTTAGATGCAGAACAGGCAGATGTGATATCCCCACCGTACAGTTACCCTGCTTCATCTCACCTTTGCTAAGGCAGCAGAGGAGGAAGAGAGCTGTTTACCCTTTAGCTATGATTGCCACATCTAAGCGTCTACTGTAAATAGCTCTCAGACCCCACTGATGCATATATGCAGTGCCGATAAGCCTCGTGTACTACCCCAGTGTCGCTCATGTGAGTCAAGTTCATCAGTACTTGAAACCCCAGTGTCGCTCATGTGTACACTATACCGCTGTGTTAACTAAGCATTGATTGGTTGAAAGTACGAAAATGTACACATTTTTGATTATCATAACCAATGAGAGGATTGTTTAGTCAACATTTTGATACAATTTGGGAGGCTGAGAGGTTAAATTTAGACACACTAAAATTAATTTTCCGCGGTTTACGAAACACGTGTTTTCGAGATAAACAAAGATGGATTCCGATTCAGATATGAGTGACTTTAATGGGTCCAGTGTAAGTGATATCGAAACGTTAAATGGTTAATTCTTAGAAAATGGATCAGATATTGATGTTAATCCCATTTCAACACCAGATGCAAACTATTTTTAATCGGATGACAAGGTGGACATAGTTTTAATTGCACAATGGAGTGACGACCTCGCCGTATTCAAAATCAATTTTTTTTATTCTTATGTTGGTTCAAGACTCAAGCTTGGACCACTAAGCAATGAAAGATTTATTACTCAGATTATTCATGAATATCTGGTAGAAAATCTTGTGAAAGAAACAGAAAATTTTGTTAAGAAAATAGGGGACCAAAAGCAAGACATTTATTGGTTTGAAATCAGCATCACATATGTGGGCATTAGTCCTACATGTAAGACATATCACATGTTGAGCTTGTTATACATATATTGTAATACACATGATAACGTCATTTCTGTGTGGATAATTACTGTTTTGAGAGGTACCACTCTCAACATTGTAATTAGAGTGGATTTCATTCATGTTTTTATATGTACTTATGAAAATATTGGATTTATGTTGTGGGATTCAAAACAGTTTACATGATGGGATATAGGAGTATATAAAGTGGAACTATATGAATAACAGACACTATACAAGGTAAGTTGTTTTTTATTTCACTGATATCCAGTAAAAACTAATGAAATAATGAATATAAATGTAAACTTGTTTTTTATTGTCAATTTCTGTAGCAATCAGCATCATTAGTCTTAGTAACTGATATGATAGCACTGAACAGTAGTGAAACTGCACAATAGCTGTAGTAGTTAAAGGGATAAATGAGGTACTTGTCCCGTTATCGGTTTCCCAAACCTTCAGGTTCTCTTGACTCTTAAATTATACCCAGTTCGGACAAAAGTGATGGTACAAACTCTTGACCTGATTATATTTTGCCTCCAAACTAGTTTATGATTAGCATAGTTTTTTTTTCTGATTACCATATATAAATGCAATATTTGATGACGAACTCCTTACAGCGGCAGCAACATGAACTATATTGGTCTTCACAATGTTTGCTAAAAATGTAATATTTGTAGTTCTTTGATTATAATAGATAAAATTAAATATCTCTGAAAAGGTAATATAATGTGCAATATAGTGATATATGTTATCATGTGTCAATACATATATTGAGAACTGCATTATGAAATATGGCTTAAAATAATACAAACATTGATTAAAAGACTTTACATTTTATCCCTGAAGATGAATGAAACATTGATATTATATGAAAAGAAACTTCCAGCACATTGGTTTAAATTTGAAGTTCAGAAGTTATAATACTTTACAAAATCTTACCAATAAAAATTCAATAATTCTTTTTTATACATCACATTTAAAAACATACTTTGGCTTGAATATGCAGTTCCTCATGGCACTGACAATGGCATTTTTACTTTTACTAATAGCAGTGATCTTCACTACTTCCATGGTCTTTGCATCCCTCATCACCGTTAATGCATAGGTATGATTATTGCCACCTGAAAAAATGTATCATCAAATGTAAGATATCTACTTTCCTGACATCAACAAAATAGGACATTGCATATTTGTTAATCAATTCAGCCTACTTAATGCTCTTAATCACCAACTTTCTTCAGCATTTGTTGGAAGCATTTGCCCAAACATCTAAGCATGCATTATTCTTGTCCATGGTTTATCAGTGGAACCTGTTTCATCTCTGCATGGATGTTGCTCTGGACACATATAATGTTTTACTGTAGCACAGTAACAGCCCTGAAATCAAAGACTCTCTACACAGGATTTGGAAGACCAGTATAACTGATCCCTAGAATATCATACATGCCAACCATTACACTTTTGGTGTAATCATTAAACTTTGTTCAGCAAGTTATGTTTTCCATGAGACTGTATATGGATTGCACATTTTCGCTACTTTAAAAACTCACCAAAACAATATTTTTATTGTCATTTTGCAAAGGATTCGTTATAATTCTGCTGTCAGGGTCCAGGCCTCCCATGAATACAAAAAGATTGAGATGACTAGTGTTCTAAATAGTCTAATTTTACTTTTCAGACAGATATTCTTGTCTCTCTACATGGGTCTTTGGTTTGACATAGCTGCTGTTGTTTGTTCTGCTCGCAACAAAATGTTTGCTCTTTATCCATTTTCAGTAATTTTGGAACCAAGAAATTTGAACTGGCCCACTGTTTCTAGTTCCTGTCCTCTGACTTTAGTCTTGGCTGAGATGTGCTTGCAACTATTTGTCATCTTTGTCTTCTCGGCACTTATCTCCATGTTAGACCTGGAAGATGGTTCATCCAGGTTCTTCACTAAGATGACAAGCTCGTCTTCACTGCCTGCCCATCAATGTTGTCTGCAAAGCAGAGGTTGGTGATGTTACGCCTTCCAATGCTGACTGTCCCACAATGGTTTTCCAGGGCTTCACTCATGGTGTACTCTAAGTAGATGTTGAAAAGCATGGGTGACGGAAGACAGCCTTGACATACTCCAACTGTTGTCCGGAACTAGTCCCACACAGAACTTTGGGCAATTACTCCACTGGTAGCCTTAGCATACAGCTGCTTGATGGTATTGGTCAACTTTTGACCCATGTTGTACTTCTTCATTGTGGCCCACGATGCCTCTTGTATCACTCTGTCAAAAGCCTTTTTGAAATTTATGAACACATGATAGATGTCTTGATGTTGCGAGCATCTTTCACACAGGACCCTGAGATTCAATATTTGTTCTATTGTTCTTCTGTCCACTCCAGAACCCTGCCTGTTCTTCAGTGATTATTTCTTGTGCTTGTGGGATCAGTCTATTCAAGATGATCTTTAGCATCACCTTGCTAGCATGGCTGATCAAACTGATGGTTCTGTAATTTTGGCACAGCTGGAGATCGTCTCTTTTGGAGAATTTTATTATCAGTGACTGGGTCCACTGTGTTGGCCATTCACCTGTCTGTCAGATCTTGTTGCAGAATTTTGTTAGTAGCTCTATCACTGATCCCCTCTACCATTCTTGATAAGTTCTGCTTGGATGTTGTCTACTCCAGCTGCCTTCCCATTCTTCTGTGCTCTTATTGCTGGCTTCACCGCTGCTTTGAGAATGGGGAAAAGATCATCATTTGTGGAATTTGGAACTTCAAGCACCTCTGGGTCTCCTATGGATGGATGGTTTTAGAGTTATTTCCAATAATAAGTCCATCTTTCTGCAATGTTGCTTGCTTCTGTGAGGCATTTTTGATTTTCGTCTTGAATGGTACTGACTCATGACTGCTTCTGTCTGATGAGGTCTTTCACAATCTGGGATGCCTTTTTGCTGTTAATCTTTATCAGTCTACTCTCTATTTCCATGCACTTTTTTCCAATCCAATCTTCGTTTGCCTTTTTCAAGTTTTTTTCTGATATTCTTGTTTGTTTCTCAGAATTCCATTGCCCTTGTTGTGTGTCTGGTGTTTTTGAGTCTGTTCAGGCATAACACAGATTCAGAATCTCTTCTGTAACCCAGGGTTTTTCCTATGGGCGATGGATGCTAATGATGTCCTTGGCAGCTGTTGTCATGACTGTGTTGAAAGTGTCTGTCGTCACTTTAACATCAATATCCATCACAAGGAGTGGAGCAAATTTTTCCCCAACTGTGGCTTGGAATGACTTGCAGATCTTAGGGTCCTTCAGTTATTCAAGGTTGAATTTAAGCCTGATTTTCTTTGGATTGTTAATTTTCTTCAGCCTCACTTGGAAGTTTATAATCACGAGTTCGTGATCATTCACATCATCAGCACCTAGGAACGTTCTTGTTTTTGCTCTATTGATGCCAGATTGGAACCGGTTTTGAACCAATATGTAGTCAATCTAGTTATGATGGGTTCTGTTTGGTGCGTGCCATGCCCAGCATCATAAAGCTTTATGTTGGCCAAGTTAGTACCAAGTTGTTGTAACTTGCAAACTCGAACAGCCATCACCCTCTTTCATTGGTAAGCTCATTGCAAGTAAGTCCACAAGGACCATCCCAGTCTTTTATAGCATCTTTGCCAACTTTTGCATTCGAATCTACTTGGATGATGAGGACGACTTTTTTATTTACCATGCTTAGAATACCCTGGAGTTTGTTGTAAACTCCTCTATTTCTTCATTATCATGATCAGTAGTTGGAGCATAGACTTGGATAATTGTGATGTTAAAGGGAAATGCTTTCAGATCAATGGCAATGATTCTGCTAGATATGGGGAGACATTTAAGTACAGATATCTTAATGTCTTTGTTTACAAGGAAGCCTATTCCAACTTTCCACAATAGCAAAATATATGCCCATCTTCAGTTTGGTGTTCTCCTAGGGTTTTCCATCTGACTTCACTGAGTCTCATAATGTGCAATGTGTAGTGTTCCATCTCATTTGTCAACTCTTGGAGTCTTCCAATTTGTGCCAGAGTTCTAATGTTCCTGGAAGCTGCGGCAATGCTGTCTCTCGCTTTGATTTCATGCAAAGTACCCCTTGGCAATTGGGCCCAAATAGGGAATGCCACAAAACCCAGGAAGTGTGTGTGGTTTTTTCCATCTTTTCCAAAGGAATCACTCCCTTACCAGTACTGTAAACTTCCATTGATTTTAGTAGGTGCCAGGCTAAACTTTCTTTTCAAAGGTCCATTTGAAACCTTTGAAATTAAAGGTTGCAGTAGATAGGGTGTTTCAGTGACTTATCAATCACTTTCTACTTTGGGGTCATCTTGGTACCAAAAACAGGAGGAAAGTTTTGATTATTTATCACCCTTTCTTCCTTAAACAGCTTTCTGCAAGAGGAAACTTTCTAGATGGAAACCACAGTCTCATTCAGGAATGCTATTAGACACAGAATATGGACAATCTAAATCAATCTTCAGGAATGATACCTTCACATTTCTATCTTTCATTTTCTCAGAAAGCACCAACAGTTTTGCTTCAGCTGTGAGGTCTTCTAATTTCACATTTTGCCATTTAGCCTAGCCTCCACACATGGAGCCTTTACCAGCTCATGGAGTAATTGTGGTCCTCTAGGTTAGTGGAGATCAATAACCTTTAATATAGGATTACTTGATCCACAATAGCTGGCTTCACTCAGACTAGATCTGTCTTACTGGTCCATTGTGACCATGCAAGGTCTTTACCTTGGGAAATCAGAGCTTATTCCATCTAAAGATTGCATCTCTGCATGAATTTCCTCATGAAATAAGGATGAATCTATCCAATGGGACAAAGTTAAAAAGGTCCAGATCATGTTATACATGATAAATTTAACTATTTCTTTCTATTTATAAGATCTTGAACTCAGCAGTAGACCCTGTTCTCAAAAGCAGACAGCATTTGTGCACTCTCTTGTTTCTCCTTCAGGCAAACTTAAAACTGCACAGGCATCCCTTAAATTCTCAGATTTCTCTAGGAATTGATTTACACATTATGATTTGGTGGACAAAGTGGGACCAGTTTATGACCAGAGTCCCTATGCATCCTGCTGAAACCCACTCCTGTCTGTTCATATAGACTGGTTTTGGTGCTCATCTGGAGCCAGAAGAACTTATTCTTCAGGGTTTGTGGTTCCGAAAAAGAATCTGCCCCCTTCACCAGCATTTTAGAAATGAAATGTTCTTAGCTCTTTAGAGGTACATGGTCTCTGACAACATTTCAGTGGAACCTTACCTCAGATGTCTAGGATCTCAGGATGAATGTTTGGAACCTGCTATGCTGGACCTCCAAGTTTGTGATGTTGCTGAAAAAAACATCTTTGCTGGATATTCTGTGCAGAAGGGTAAAATAGATGTCACTGTTTTCTTTTCACCAATCTATTAACAGATTTAAGTGTTGCAGAAAGTAGTTAATATCATACCACCATCATCTTATATGTCTTTCTGACTCCCATACCTCAAATGGACTGACACTCTACTGGTCAAAATGAATAATAGTGAGGAATTAAAAATAGGATCATTTCCTTTTGTAACTAGAGTTTTGAAAACATATCTGACATACCTGTGCAAATAAGACTTTCAAATTCTCTGATGAAAGAGCCAGTTTGGATGTAAAATTGATAGCATTTTAATTTACGACAAACTAGAACTAGACTCCACTTAAAACTTTGAAAAAAATCCAAATGACTATTTAATGAATTTGTGAAACAATATTCAATGTCTTCCATGTGGCAACCATATTACATGTCCACAACAAAAATTGATGGGCAAACTCCCATGTTCATATCAATTTCCATGAGGAAGGAGTAGCAACAAAATATTTGAGGATGGCTGCCATGGTGGTCATACTTGAGTTAAGATCATCACCAGTTATGTTCAAACAAGTAGGTATCATTATTAGTCTACTGATGTAAACACTATGTTATAGTGTCGTTTTTTATAGTTTAATGTCATTTTTCAGCACAATATTGGCTATACATGGCGGCCAGTATTAATGGTGCAGGTAGAACCCGGAAAAACAGCAAGGAACCATTGACCCACAAGAAAGTACTGGCAAGCTTTCTCACATAACTAATTTAGCCGAATCTTGGACTAGAACCCACTCAGACAGAGGTGAGATATCACTGATCCATAACGGACAGCGCTTTACACCACACGGCCAGTCGGGGCCCCCTATGGTAATATTATTTCCCGATATGGCTGCCATGGTGGCAATACTTTTATGATGCTGTGCTGACCATAATGTATTATCAGATTTGCACAATCTTTATTAAGAAATAACTAGACACAATATAAAGTCGTCTCGTGAAAACCCCATACTAATACGAGTTTCCATTCTTAAGCAATAGAATAACAAGATTGTTAGGATGGCTGCCATGGTGGCCATATTGTATTTCAGACTAGAACCATTTTCCAATTAGAACAAACTAGACTACATAAGAAGTCTTTTGGTGAAAGCACAAGGTCAAGATGACAAGCCATACTCAATGTCAGTGAAGCACCATCTTTATTTATTACCAACTAGATATCATAATCTTTCAATGAAAGTTTTATGCTAATATAATATTCATTCAGGAGAATGATTGATAACAAGGTTATCTGGATGGTCACAGTGCTGGTCAAATTGGATGACTCAGTGCCACCATTTTCATTTTCGGATCAACTAATAATCACAAGAAGTCTTTTAGTTAAGGAAACCCAATCTTGATATGGTCATTCATTCAATAGAAGCAGCAATAGCAAAATTCTCAAGAATTTTCTGTTGCGGCTTTCCTAAATTTGCGGGTGTGAGCATTCTCTTTTAGGACCAGCAAGACATTTTCCAACAAGGCTTCTGTTGAAAACCTCATGTAAATGTGACATTTCATCAGGAGAAGTAGCAATAGAAATTATATCAAGATATTTCCTGTAGCAGCCATACTGGACCTCATATCTGACATCATTTTCATTCCGACCAACCTCACATCATCAGAAGTTGTTTACTGAAAACCCTGTGTTTATCTGACCATCCATTTTGGAGTGGAAGCAGTAACAAGATTTTCAAAATTGCCTCTGAAGCAGCCATAGTGGATATTGTAGTGTCACGATGTTCATATTGGACCAAATAAACTTTAGGATGAAGGGGCCCCCTGAGTGATCTAAAGCGCTCACCATTATGGATCAATGCCATCTCAGCTCTTTCTGCGTGGGTTCGAGTCTTGGGCTCAGCCAATGTGGTTATGTGAGAAAGCTTTCCTGTAGCTTCTCATGGGTTCATGGTTCTTTCCGGGCATTAAACCATGTAACAACAACAACCCTGAGATGAATGTGTCTGTACAGTTTTAAGGCAATACTCCAAAATGTTCATAAACAACTTGGTATCATAATACCTTAAACAACAAATGTATAAAAATAACTTAAACAGTTAGGTATAATAATAACTTAATTATGTATCAAAATAACTTAAACAACTAGGTATCATAATAACTTAAACAACTAAGTATCATAATAAGTGTTCTAACAGTTAGACAAAATAATAGTCCCATATGCTCTTTTGGGCCATGACCAGTTAAGGCAACATTTCATACAAAAGCATCCATTTCAATTATGTGTTTGATACCAAACATATAATTTTCAGTGCGTATTAATATGATAAACTAATAAATACTCATCATATTTTATTTGAAAGTCAATTAGTGACAAAGTATTTTCATTCTTTGATGACCCTTAATTGGGCTGGGGACAGATTTTCAACTACGAGTAATGCAAGAAAATTTCCACCAATATACATATTTTAATGTCATTTTGAACTCCTGAAATACCTGGTTATATCATAATGCTGTATTTCAGTAGTCATGTGTCATACTTATAATTATCTATGAACACTCACCTCTGTATAATAACTTGAACATGTTATCGAGAACCAAAGTGGTAAAATTTTGTTCCTACAGGCAAACCTCTAAAGTTTCAGTACCAACAAAAATTTATTATAATTATATGATTTGATCCATTTTCTTAAATTCAGATATCTTGAGGTTAGGGAGAGGGAGGTGATATTGTATATGTGCAACCAAACACCCTATCATACAGCAATGGTCTTGTTATCCACCAGTCAGCTTGTCCCATGTATGTATTTAAAAGATAAAAAGAAGGCTGTTGATTTAGAGATCCAAAGTTCAAATGGCTGATGCACCCATAGTGATAGAATGGTTTTCTTTGAAGTTTAACTAAACATTGAAGCCTATTTATTTGTGGTTCAAAGTTCAAATGTTAAGGTCAATGACAAGACAAAAGAAAATGGTTTAGATTCTGTAACTGAAATCCTATGACCTGTACTTTCATCAAACCATGAAATTCTCTAAGTGCCAATAGCTTGATAGTTTAGCCAACTAAATTTGCCAGAGCAACTGGCCACATCTTTCTGCTTCCTGCATCCTTGTTGTGGGAACACCTCCAAACTTATATACTTTAAAATCTTTACCAGGTATTTCCAATTTTATTGAATGCCCTTAAAATGTTATTGATACATTTCCCTTGAAGATGCAATGAAGCCTAGAGACTTAAATGTCCAAGTAACTGATTTATTGGTAAATTAGTTTGTGCAAAATAACTTTAATTCTACCAAACATGTCACCAAACATTGCAGGTGAGTTGCTCTTAATAGGATAAAATGGGTTGGGATTTGTGGTACCTGTGTTCATCAGATAAGTACCTATTGTTTCACAATTTGTCAATAACTATGTACCATACATTGTAAAAAGATGGTTGAAAAGTTCAGTATTCCCATTACAGTGGCAGAAATGCCTGCAGAGCTTCAGATTAATGATGTGACAAGTCGTTCTGGAAATGTGACCTGGAGCAAACCAACCAATATCAGTGGTATACATTATGGCTACAGCGTACAAATATATAATGGTTCAAGTTGCATCAGAGAAGTGATATGGAGGTGCATCGGCTGTGGAGGAAGCTTTCCGGTGAGTTTCTGTACATATATAAATCTTTTACATGTAACACTTAGATTTATTCACATATAAAGAATGATTCTAATTGAAAATGGGCATATGAGTTGAAAAGAAAGACCTTGGAAGCAAATAGGGTATCTGTAAGGCTGTCCATGAGAAAGTTTCATTATGTTACACAGAGCATCTAATATCAAGCAAAATTAAATATAAAAATTGATTTAGGGTGTTCCCATTTACATGTGGGAGTACTATGTATATCTTGTTACATGCACAGGGGTATTTACATGACCGAGGGGTGTCAAAACCCTGGCACAAGTCCCACCGGAAGTCATATATTTTCCCCACATTTCCACAGACTTCCATACAACTTGAGTTGTAAAATGGAAAGACAGACGTGTCTGCTTTACTTAATAATCTTTGCTCTATGCCACTGGCGACCACAGATGAGACAACTTGCCCAAAAGTCCATTAACCGCACCTTTGCATAGTTTTTCTCCATTATCATCCGATTTCCATACCGCCAGCCCATATCACATAAAAATTACACTTAGTATTCCCTTACTAACTGGGAAATATTTAACTGCGCGACCCTAGGCCAGTTAATCCACAGAATTCTTGGCGTATCACGCTCATATAAATACGCATATTTTCCACTATGGACACATGAACGGTATCTACCAAGTTCCAACTTATTGATTCCATTGTATAATTTACTGATTTTAAACCATAAATACTGCCATTTTAACCACAACACTAGTATGCACCGCTGAATTTTAATATGGACTATGTTACACCGGGACAGTCATTCGGCTTGCACCTAAATTCACTACTAACGACCCCAGCATGGTTCAAATTCACTAACAGTCAGCTCTGTGACGTTTGCTTCTACTAGATGGCTAATTATTTCGGGCTAATAATTTTTCCATGGCACCGAAGACCAAATACTCACACAAATAAATCTAAGAATTGCTTAAAAACGAGGTGCTGTCAAATATAGATACTCCAAATTTATTACTATATATATATATATATATATATATATATATATATATATATATATGTATATATATATATGTAAATATATATGTATATATATGTATATATGATTTAAAAGCACATCAGCACAACAAATACAAAAGTGAATTGATTCATGATAATCATAAGAAACTTCTTCATTTAGCAATGCCTATCACTTGCCTTTCTTAAATTGTTAGGAGCGCTAATCAGGGTCATTAAACTTCAGAGTCACAAAAAAATCTGTCAAATTTACATATTTCAATCATCCAGATTGTATGTAAATGTAAATGCCAATTCATCCTATCTTTAATTTTTCCATTTTGTTATCTGCCCACTATAAAGTGGAGTTCATTGTGTTATGATTTTTTCCATCAATCTATCACCAATTTCATTTCTACATATAAACATCTATAAATATAAGTTTTCTACCATCTACACTTAGTCTTACTGTATTTTCTGGCTTATAAGTTGATACATTTTAGCTTGAAAGACAGGACTTTATATAAAATTGCTCAATAATCAGTATAATCAAAAACAGGTCACATAGAAGTACAAAATTCTTGTTAAATTACAATGACAGTAAATTTTTATAAACTATTATGATTGTGTTTATAAGTTTTTTTTCATTATTTAGTTTGCCGGTCGCATGTATTTTCTATTTCTCAAACATGAAATTAAAGAAAACAAATACGGGTACAAAATTTCACTGCCACATATTAGCACACTTACGGTCTACACTCTATAGTGTACTGTACTAATTCAAAGTATATCATTTGTCCCTACAACAAAGATATGAAATAATTTTGTTTTATTCATCCATTTTAACCATACCTCATTCTTCATGATCACATTTTTGCAGCTGGTCCATTGATATTTGATTTTCCAGTTTGCTGTCAGACACGTGCGATTACCTGCATAGCTTTTTCATTGATTTAATTGGTCTTACAAAGAGATGTAATCCATATTAACTTGAGCGGTCTATGATTATTTATAAAATACCGTAAATTATAGTTTCTACTGAATCCCCCAAATCATATGTTAATTGTATTTGACAGCATTTCTCAAAAAAATATGGATTAAACTAAACTAAAATCAGTTATATAGATGGATTACTCATAGATCATCATTGATCCATTTTTAGTCTTGCATTTCAGTTTAAAGCAAATGGTGATTTCAACACATCATCTATATACATTCTTAACCAGTTGTTGTTTCGGTGTTCCTCTTTTGATTATACCAGTAGTTGATCCAGATGCTGCAATTGTTTAATCCCTGATATTGGCTTTGGTTACTGATACTATAGTTACCATTGTTCTTGATCATTAAGCTGCATCAATTACACTACCCGTTTTTAACATCAAGTGGATTAAGAAACACAGGAAATGCTCCCTGCCCCCTCTGGATGTAAATAATGAATTTATCTCTGGGCATTGTTTTCATTGCTTTAGTTCTGGCATGAGTTAGGTATGTTTTGATCAATCTTATCAGTCATAATTATTCATATAAATATCCCCATAAAATTAATACAATTTATCTCACAATGCCTTCAAATCATGCAAGCCTTACACAGCATCTTTTAGGCTGGAAGTTGTAAAATTTGCAGAAGAGAAAGGTGGGAATACGGTTGCTCACAGGAAATATGGTGTAAGTAAAAAAAAAATTTGTTTGGGGATTGGTGTAAAGCTAAGCTTGCATTATGAGCTACAAAAGATACAAAGAAAGCTATATAGAATCTATGTTGGAGTTTGGACCGAGACAATGAAATCCCAGCCTAGGGGTTATATTATTTGTCTCCCCACGAGGCTTGTCCGAGTGGACAGATATTTAATGTAACCCCGCGGCTGGGATTTCATTGTCTCGGTCCAAACCCCAACGTAGATTATTTTTCTCACCCAATATTATCCTTTAAAGTAAAAAGAACTCTTTAAAAGTGTGCATGTTGCAATTTTTACATGTGGCGCATGAATACAAATAAGCTAATGAGGGCTGTGGTATGACAGTTGAGTCCGAAGTACACAGTTCATACGCGTGAGCAAAGAAAAATAACAACATAAAACGTCGCATAGTAATGAGGTATTATCATATTTAATATATGGATGTTATATGAAATTAACAATAAATAGTTATAATTTATTTGAAAGAAACTGTTTCCTTTCATCATTTCCAATTTTGAGTAGCCCACTCTCCTGTATAAAAGACCCTCGTCACCCTCCAAATATGTGGACCCCAGAGGATAACAATGTGCTAAACTATCAAGTTCACGGATTCTTTGAAAATTTATATTTTTGTCTTGGAAATATGGCAAGTGATGCAGTGAAATTTGCTTATGGATTAGTGTGTTGAGGGATAAATGATTCCTTCTGGCTGGTAAGTATATTATTTGTCAATAAATATTGCAGTTATATTCAGCTGGAGCACAATGGAGATGCTTAACAAAATTATAATAGAGCATGTTTGACATAACACATTTCTGGCTGTTGCTAAGTTATCCGTTGTTGTTTAGAGAGTTGGGATGCTATGAAGTGTATAGGTATATAGTCTTATGTGCATAGATCTGTGTTTTCTGCCATAGTTCATTTCAAAGACCATTGAGAATTTTATCCTATCTGTAGCACAGTAAATTTTCAGGTCAGCTTCATTAAATGTAGCTAACAGTATATACAATGTTTCATGCTAGTTCAGTTGCTTTAGCTGCATTTAATGATCTATTATTTGTTGTTGTTGTTGTTGCTGTTGTTGTTGTTTTATTTGAGAACAACTATGGCACAGCAGAAGACAAGAAGGGTTTTTTTTTTAAAAGTAGTTATCAGCGCATGGACACCATGACTGAGACGATTGGTCTGAGATGACTAGACCGAGATAAGAAAAGTAAGGTTAGCAAAACAGCTAGATTTCTCTGTCGCTTGGGTGAGAAAATCATTTATGCAAGAAAGATGGATTAATAAAGGATAAATTATAAGAATATGTCTTGACACAACATGCCATGTTTGGAAGTTATATCCACATTGCTGTAGTCATATTGGTAAACATATATGTTTTTCAACAACTGATTATATAATTAAGATTGCTCTTAAAACTCACCTTTTTCAATTTGCAGGAACTAACTTAGAGACCTAATAATGATTTGTATGTTTTCAGCATGTTTTTGTTTTCCAATTTCAAGGTTTTTGTTTTTTTGTAGTGTAGTCATATCATTATAGATATTGTAAAGATAGCTTCTAAAGATTAGGCGCTATTCAAAGTCCTCATTATTATTATTATCATTATTATTAATATTATTATTATTATTATTATTATTATTATTATTATTATTATATTCATTCATTAATACCATTCATATATATTAAATTGTCACTAGAGTCAGTTTCAGAGGGCTTTCTTTATGTTTTGTGATTATGTCCATGTTAGTGTATTCAGTATTTGCAGGATAAGTGGCTCTAGAATCAATACAATACTTCCAATTAAAGGATGTTGAAATACTACAGTTCTAAGTAATATTGTCAGAGTCATAGGAAATGTATCATAGAGCATTATATTGGTTTCTGTAATTGGTATTATAATTGTTTTCTATCTGTATTATACAGATTGATTAACTCATACAAGTCTTGGGAGATTTTACCACCATTAGTAGATATTATTAATTTTCTTGCCATTGGTGTCATTGCCCCTCCAGTTGTCTATTATTAAGACAGATATGTGCTTACCAAAACCATGACAAATCCAGCATCTAATATTCCTGTCATGGCGATATTGGTAGTGAGAGTGACTAAGAGATGCCACATCTTGTATTATGTTGTTTCTGTCTGTATAAATGTTCACTTTGTGCATTATAAGAATTCTTTATTTCAGACTTCAAACTCCATACCTCTGATTTAAAATATAAAGTAAAAAACATTGTAAACATAAATATATATATATATATATATATATATATATATATATATATATATATATATCATACCCACAAATGTACAGCAACATCTACAACTATTAACTGTGCCATGCATTATTAAGAATAAAATTAAATGACACATTTAAAGAGTAATTTGTTCCATCTACTAATGATGTGAGAATTTACATGAATGTCATAGTTCCAAAGAGATTTCAATATACATGTACAGTTCTTACTATTAGATATTCTTGTCATCATAGAGAATACATACTTTCTCATTATTTCATCAAAACTGAATACATTATAATTAACAAACATGTTGGAGGCACTGGAAGACCTTATAGAAAATGAAGACTATTATTATAACCAATAACTAGTTTTCTTTTCATACATTCACTAAAGTTTGTCCACAGAGGAGCACAAAATACATGATGCAGCTATAAGATTTGAATATTTCTACTTTGTGCATTATTTATACTGTCAACAGTTGGACCCTTTCTTGTAAATATTTTGTTACTGTTACTGCTGATTATTCATTCATGAGCATCTGAATATTCTCTCATGTTTGTCAGTGTCCTTAGGGTACACATAACATGTTTATCCGAAAATCTACATTCCCATGGTGAACCTTAATCTATTTCATGATATGTCTATCACAGATACGATATTGTGGTTATCATGGATTACCCACATCATAGCTTGTGTGGATGGATTATGTTTTATTGTCCCAGTTAGAAGTCATAGCAATATAATTATGTAATTGTGGACATCCATTACAGCTCATGGAACTTACCGCAGCTGTTTGGTCACTGGCAATTCATAGTGCATGTTACTTTTTTAAGTGTGCACAATACAGTTTTTAATATTCAACAACTCGCCCACTAAATTGTAATCACATGTATTATAAGAGTAAATATTTCTGAGGAAAGAATGATGTAACAGTTTAGGTTCACAAAATATACAAAGTTTAATTAAAGTACTTTTAGTATTTGAGAGATATATTCTGCATTTAACTAAATAAAACATGGCACCGCATTTACACATCAAGATGTAGTATCATACTTCCGAACTCTGTAACACCACGGTCATTTATGAGACACTAAAGTAGTGGTATTATAGAAATATAGACAGATGTAGCTCTACAATAATACCAAATAATCTGGACGTTTAGTTGCACTACAAAATACATAAGGGAAAAGTCTAAACTTTTAAACCTGATTTTTTTTTTTAACCCAAAATTTGCCAGTGGTCAAAATCCGATTTTGTGTCAGGATTTAGACTTTTTGGCCTCAGATCTATGGCAGACTGGTGTAAACTGCACACAGACAGGTGAACCTTTGCAAAAAGTAGAATAAGATGGGTCTTTAGAATAAAGAGTGGTCTCTATACAAAAATGATGGGTCTGTTTAGCAAAAACAACTTTTGCCCTTCTGCTCATGCCTCGAGTGAAATAGCCAATGAAAAAAATGATGTTTGTAACACAACTAGGCATTAGGTTAACCAGAAATCTCCTGGCAGTCTATGTATTATGGTGTATTTAGAAATAGCCCCTTAAATGTGTTTCCTACACGTATTTCAGGCAAAAACAACAAAAAACGTAGGGGTTAATAAGTTTAAAAAGAAAGAGAAATCACATTTAAGCATTGGTGGGTTTCTTTCTGCCCCTCATTTTTAAATTGTTATCTTAACATAATCCTACACAATCAACAATTTTTTTTTAAGGTATGGTTGTTCAAAGATGTGGTGGTCAGCTATTGCCTTACAGGTATGGGCCAGAACATGTTTAAAGGTTCAAATCCGGGAGGAAGGGGTCACTTAGTACTTGTGACCCACAATATACATGCACATGTAACACATTTTCTCAGGAACTAGACAGATGTTTTCTTATACCATTTACCTAGTTTTTGTGCAGGTCCTGTGAGCTATGTGATGTCCCATTCTATAACAAACAGCGTAATAAATATATTTAGGAGTTTACATGTAATATTACAAACTGGATGGGTGAAAGTGTGTAATCACTTCAAAGTTTTCATTAGGAGATAAACTTGTATTATTTTGAGTTAATTCAATAAAAATTTGATACATTACATACTTCCATTCTCATGACAATTACTGAAGTAACAGTTAGTTTCTCCAGTGCATACATGTACATCATATCCTGATATTAGGCAATTTAATAGAAATGCCTACTACTACAAACTTACATGTGAAATGGATATCTGCGGTAGATATGATTGTATTTACAATATAATAAATATCCTCCAGGTTTGTATGTTTTAGAGGGAGGTTTGAAAACTTTATTTAACAGTTTTAAATTGGAATTTCCTCTTGATCATGCCTCTTCCCCCTACCTATTAACTTGTAAGTTGAATACATATATATATATATATATATATATATATATATATATATATATATATATATATATATATCAATATTCCCTTTGTAAATTGCACAAAATGGCTAAACCACATGTTTGTCAAGTCTATAAAATTTGTATCTAATTGCACTGATTCTTATTAATGTGGCTCCTTTTTTCTCATGGTTATAAAAATACATCCCTTGTAAAATGTTGTTTACTCCATATAGGATGGAGGTTTTGGATTCAAAGGTTGTAAATCCCTATTATTTCCTGCTTGTTTTTTTTATAACCTTTCCTATTGATTCTAAGGTTGTTGCAAATGTTATTGCAGTGATTTTCATTCGATCATTTACTTTCGGTTTCATAAATGAGAACATTCCAGAAATTCTGACTGCTACACAGAAAGGCAAGCTCTTCAGTCAGAGGAATCTTGCATGGCCATTTTCTTGAATATGTGATGAAAATCTTTACATTTTTGACTGCATGAATTCATAAACTTTTTACGTAACATCCAGATAGAAATCCAGTTGGGGAAGGATGTTGTCAGATGGTTATATTACCCTCTCTTCTGCATAAACTGTTTGCTATTAGGTGAAAAACAAGAATGTTAGCCATTTGAACACATTAAACTACTTCTAAACAAACTGTCTCAGAATAAATTTCTTCATTCTCCTCTGCTTCTTGTGGTGTCAGGTACCATCCACTAAAATAGATTATAGCCAAATAAAACCTCATCCAAATATTGACTATTTACTTGTTTGACAAAATTAAGGCATTTCATTTAAGTTCAACATTAAAAAAATATTTCACAAGTTATAGAAACAGTTACAAATTGGCCATCCTTTAAAGAGATTCTAAATATTAGTTTTACCATCTGCCACATGATTGGTATTTTACCTACTTTAAACAAGAATGCAATTAAATTACTCGGTTAATATAGATTTTTGAGATATTTGAAATAGACTTTCTACCTTCTTTTTTGAAAATTAATTTTTTTTTTATATATGTAGCAATAGACTTCTGAACTTGACTCAACTAAAGTTAATTGCAGGTGAGTAATTGCAAAATTTGATATGCGAGAAGAAAAAGTCCTTAAGAAAAACGGAAATAAATTAAGATGTTTGCCTGTAATTTCAAAATTCATCACTGACAGCAATGCATCAAAATCTGCAGTTTGACAGGTGCAGCAGAATTGGCTGGCAAACTGCAGTCCAGTAAATGGGCAAAATGTTTGAATTTACTCACCATCATGATAACTCCATGATTTTAAATTTGTCTCTTGGATTCCATGTTCTGTTGCTGCACATGCAACTTCCTGAATTAATGAGCTAAAGCTATCACAGTACCAATTGTTTTTCCACAGACCTCAATGCTTGTGAAATAAATATACTTTCTATCCTACCTCATCATGCATGTCTCACACTGTTGTAGAGAACAATGTTAGATTGACAAGGACAAAACTAGGTACTCCATTGCATTTAAGAGAGATAACTCTGTGGGAACTATCCAGGGATAAGAGTTATCTTGTCACAACAGACAGATTTTCAGCCAGTGTACCACATGTTTAAAAAAAATCATAAAAAATACAAAATATGATCTAGATATAATTTAACATAATTTCACATGTTATCAAGAGGTTTGACTTTTTAAGCCTAACAGAAAGTACAACTCTTACATAATGCACCACTCACAGCTAGTGTTGTTTATTTCTGAATGCTTTGTTCCCTAAACCTTGAGCTCAACCCACCTGAGATTGTACAATTGGTACCATTATAACTATATTATGATGGTTCAGATTTCTTTGAAAATGGAGCATCTAAGGCTGGCTTTTGTTTTCGATGCTATGGTATGTTATAGGTAGACTTCAATTTGTAAACCAGCCTGATGACTGAAAACAAGGGAAGTAACTGTCATGGAAAACCACATTTTATCTTGCATGATGTTATTATTTGATTTCCCTTTTTTTTTTATAGAAAAGCAGACTTGATGAACCTTAATTCTTTATATAATGCTGGCAAATAGAGATGGTTCACTCTCTCTCTCTCTCTCTCTCTCTCTTTCTCTCTCTCTCTCTCTCTCAGACAATGATAATTATATACATTTTAAGCTTTTATTAAATATGAAAAGAAGTGCCAGTGATTTGTTTCTTCAGGTAGCTTATAATGATAATAATAATACTAATTCATACTATTCACAACAATACTTACAGAGACATATATACTATACATGACGATAAGCAAGACAATATAATTCTATCAATAATGGCTCAATTTGATCCCCCTTTTCTTAACAAAGTTCTCAGTTTTTGAGCATTGATATTGTATGGAAATGTAAAATAACAGGAAATAAAATCATAATCGTTTACATATATTGCATCTGTAAATAATGGAGTTATTAAATTATTGACTGCTTCTGTGGCCTAGTGGTTAGAGCGTCTGTCGTAGAAACGAAAGGTCGTGGGTTTGAACCCTGGCCGAGTCGTACCAAATACCTATAAAAAATGGCACTAACAGCTGTCTCACTAGATGCGCACCATTAAGGAGTTAGTGTTACAACTGGTCAGCCTAGTGTCAGGATGTGATTGAATGGGACATCATGCTACATGTCTGCAGCATGATGCCCCAGTGCTAGACATCACTATAAGCAGCCACACTGCACACATTGTAGCGATAAGACTGAAAAATTGTTAAAGCTACGTTAAAAATCAGTCACACACACATTATTATTATTATTACTATTATTATTATTATTATTATTATTATTATTATTATTATTATTATAAAGTTTTGATAATTTACCACATTAAAATTATATAAATTTAGTATTATTAAATATAACAAAAATGCAATTGGTGGAAATTAAATAATCCACATTAAATTACTGAGGTCACTATTAGCATAACATTATTTATTGTAAATTTGCTATTTTAAATTGTTTAAAAGTTATTTTCAGTTTTTATACATTTAACATGCAATGAACAAAAATTCTCAAACAAATTAAATCTGGAAATACATGTATGTGGAAGCTTGTGCTTTTTATCATCTTGCATATTGTGCAGATGATGGTAAGAAATGGTGCCATGCATGCGTAAGCATGGACAAGCTAACTTTATTTTCAAGCTTATTTTGACGTTACAAGCTTGCCACAACCTTGTGGCAAGCTAACCACAAGGATGCATTTTGGTTTGAGTTACAACATTTTCACTAATCCTTTAAATGGCCATTGATAAATAAATATACCTAAAGTACACTGGGCATAGGGTCCTTGAAATATTGGACAAGTCCCTGAAAATTGAATTTTGTCACACCAAAGGTGTATGAACCCTAAACATTGGTTTAGTTTCTCTTAGTGTGTCTTTTTATTTTTCTAATTTCTTGCCATCCCTAACCACCACCTAATTGTTTTACTTGTATATTTTTAAGCATAAGCTGAACACATCATAACTATCAATAATGTCCTGTAGATCAATTGAAATGTGTTTGACAAGGCTATAAAATCTAGCTCTAATCACTCTAATTGTTGTTAAAATGGGACTTCTAATTTTTCATGGCTTTAAACCAAGATCACCTGTAGAAATTCATTAACTACATGCTCTCTGAGCTAGAGATGAAAGAGGTTTTTGGCTTCAATGGTTATTAATCTCTATCATTTCCTGTTTGAACAAGCACATATGTAGTCTAAGGTAAGGGTGAATAATTGTCACTATATTTACTTTGATTGTTGTGGTGATTATCATTCATTCATATATCAGTCTATTACATTTCTGGAGCTATAAGTTTGTACAGGTTCAACAATAGATAATAAGAAATATGAAAAGGACACTAATACAAAAGAATATAGCAAATGAAGCAGATTGTGTTATTCAGTTCATAATATAGGTTTAACATAAAACATCTGCATTCAGAAGTTAATGTTTCTTTTGAAACATTGGCACAAAAAATTAGCATTGAGGCTCAACACCTTCCTGATGATGCTGGCCATTGTTAATAAATGTAGCTGCAGACTTAAAGTAAAATTGTTGTTTCTCAGCTGGTGGTTGATCATAGATTCATGAAAAAAGTGTTGAATACAGTTACCTTTTTCAGAAAAGTCACTTTATTGCATGAACAGCCACTAATAAAATGCAGACTTCAATTATGTTTAGATGAATTGAGTGCATTAAAAAAATATGTTCTCAAATAATCAGCCATATTCAAAATAGACCTAATGTTTTTACTGCTTTCATTAATCTCTTCAAAGTTGGTATTGAAATAAAACACATGTATGAAATATAATTTATAAAGACTGAACATCAAAGTTAGTGATTGATGCAGAACAGTCTGTAAATATAAACTATAGCTAGGCAATTTCTTGCAATGTACACTACATTATGAACAGTGTGCGAAGATATTGATGAAATTTAGAACCTCATGTTTTCTCAGTTATTCACATTTTCATCTTTATGTATCTCAACATATGCCACTGATAAATATAACATAAAATGTTACCATTATAGAGTTTGTACAGATAAATGTATGAAATTGACATGGTCGTGTATATTTTGATGGATTTCTCTCATCTTTTGGGTTAGTGTGGCGAGTCACAGAGAGAATACACTAGAATCAGCAAGAGGTGCCATAAAACCCACTACATCTGCAATAAAATCTGTAATCGATTTCTACTAGATTGAGTGGATTTCCTCTAGAATACGTGGATTTCCTCTAGAATACCAGATTGATTGGACTTCCACTACTCATAGCAGGCACTTAATCATCTGCCCCTCTGTTGATAACCACTGAAATGAGAGGGCATTCTGTAAAACATGATGTGTGTACTGTAATGTGATAGATTGATCATGTTATTTCAGCCATAAAGTTTGTTGTTGAAATAACTATCCTGTGTGAGGTATTATTGTGGATGTACACTACCTTACAGTTCCACTGTCTGGCCAAGTGAAATATAGATTCATTGATTTCTTATATATCACAATCTTTAAATGTCTCTTTTGTATGTGTTATATATATATATATATATATATATATATATATATATATATATATAGGATTCAGTACCATACCAGTAGTTTTTGTCAATTTCTGACTCCAGAATTTCCTGCAGGTGGTATTGTTTATGTGACTTTTGCACTCTTTTCTCTCATTATGATTTGAAGCTATAGAGTAGGTTACTCCCCATTACAGTTTTAACAACTGCAGCCATATGTATATCACAAAATATACTGCCATTGTGGTACTGAAATCACTCAGTGCTCAGTCCTATGGAAGCAATATTAATATACATTTACTATATCAATTTTTGGGCACAAGTCTTTACCTTAACAGTGCACTGGTGTGAAAACAATATAGCTGTTCCTCGATAACTCATGTACAGTGGGATCCAAAAACTTAGACCATGCTGTAAGAGAGGGTGGAGTTACCAAGGAACCAAAATTTTTTTCAAATTTCCTTTTATATTCAAGATAACCATTTCTGAAAGACCGTGAAAAAAATCACTCCAGAGTTTTCAGCACTTTATGTGTAAATGTGCTTCATTATGATCCTGAACAACATTATGCAGTACATAGTAAAAATAAGAATAATGGCTTTATTTACAGAGGGTAACTCAATCAGCTAAGAACTAATCTACCTTGAGGCCCTCATACAAAGGAATTTATTTTAGCTGCATCTCTGAAGCTCCTGGATATATTGGGTTTGGAAGAAGGAAATAAAGTTGGCATTCTAATCTCAACCCGATTACTATTCAAGAGCAAAGTTCCAGAGTATTTTGAAACTTTTTGAAATAATTCCTTATTTGGTTTGGGAATACTGTTTGGTAGACATGGATCACAGGTGGGGAATATTGCCAGGTAGCCTATACTGGAATAGTGATTGTAAATATTCAAGAGCTCTATTATTGGATATCCTATACATTAATTTTGATTTTGTCAAACGGATTCAGTCATTATTAGGTGATATTTTTTTTTAACTTACTAGCTAAATTTTCCTTTCTTTCTTTCTGGACTGATATTAACCCAAATGCACTGTTTTGATGATGTGCCAGCATTGCTATGTCTTTATAATTTCAATTACCTCGTCCTGTATTACAGTAGTTTCAATAGTGTTGTATGTACCTGTTATAAATTAGTTTTTTTCTGTGCCTTTCAGGCAGAATCGTCTTGTCCTACTGAGAAGCCATAAACTCGAATTGACTTTATTTGCAAAGATGTTTAATATGTCCAATCCAAGATAGGTTATTATCTACCAAAACACCAAGTAGTCTATCATGACAGACCATTTGTAAATTGTTATCTTTCCATGTCAGACATACTAACACAGATGTATATTATTCTGCCTTGATCATGTGCTTCAAGCCATTTGTCAGTTAGGGAGATCAATGCAGTCTCACATGAATATTTCTGTCTAAAGCCTGATTTAATAGGGTATAACAGTAAGTATTTGGTTAAATATGACATGAATGGACATGTTTTTCTATCAATTTTGACAAGTTTGGTAGTATTGAGACTGGCCGATAATTATCAGCATCATCCTTAGAACTAGATTTGTGTATGCGTAACTTTTGTAATTTTCCATATTTTGGGGATAGATGAAGTTGTAATATATAAATTTATTGTGAATATTATGCTATCTAGCAGAGGAAGAATATTTAATGAGTCATAGACCAATCTGATCCAGTCCTGTAGCTTTCTTGGTATCAAGTTAACTGAGACAATTTTTAACAAACTTTTTTGATACTGGTGGAATAGAGAAACATATCTCCACAGAAATTTTGCTGCTGCAGAATATTTTCAGTTCATTAAAGTTGTTTTTTTTATCAATGGTTCTTTTAACATTGTGGTAATGTTGGTGAAAAAAATCTTTGAAAACATCAGTAACTATGGTGTCATTTACATGAAGTGAGTGAATTGTGTCTGTCTGATCTTTGATCTCTGATCTTTCCTTCTGTAAGTTCATTGTAGACTTTCCAAATGGAGTTTTTGTTGATCTATTTCTTTTTAAGGAATAACTTTTAGCTTTTTAAATCATACTTGTTATATTATTCCTCCATACTTTATATTGTGCATGGTTTCCCATAGCCTTGAATGGTCTTGTGTTTTCACAGTGTCTAGGATTTTATTAGTAAGCTAATTAGGTTGGATTTCATTCTTTACTCAATGTACTTTCAGTGGTGCATGCTTCCATAATATTTTGCAGTTTTTTGTATCAGACAGTCTTATTTTTGTAATTGCTGAATGATATAGCAGCTGTATCATAATGATATCCAGACTCTCTTAGAATTCATCAAATTTAATAGTTGTTATTTAAAAACTCTCTTTGCAGACATTTTAGGTATTAAAATAAATGGTGGTGCATTAGTGCCATTTCATAAGATTGTTAAAAAATGTTTCTTATAGTACAAGAAATAAGTCACAGTATGCATTAAACAAAAATTTCCTCTTCCTCTATCTCATTACCACTTGGACCTGGTAGTGGGATTGGGAACAGCTTGACAAATGCAGAGAAAGTTATATTGCTTAGCAATGCATATACATGCATACATTCTGCTAGTCATATCTTTCCTACTGGAATCACTTATTACAATGTCAGGGTCTATATCCATATCCTATTGACAAATATCTGATTTTTTGTTAATCTTTTCCTCAGAATGAAAGTGTTTGCTTTCTCTTTGATAGAACCTGTCTAAGCCATGCTCAGATGTATTTCAGCAGAATGCAAGCTCAACAGCATTGCAAGATCCCCAGTATTATGCAGCAGTGGCTCTCTTTCCTGACACTAACTACACAGTGGATGTGGCAGCTATAACAGGAATTGGTATAGGACACAAAGCTACAAAATATTTGGCCACAAAAGAAGAAGGTTAGGTTTTTTGCTACAATTGTATTTGTAATCATTTCAGTTTGATTTGCTCTTGCATTGGTTTGTCTTGGGATAGCTTATTAGAATGATTAGTATGCAGAAGACACTTGACTTAGGCAAACTGGACATGATTGGCATGATTGTATGCATATGCATGATGACCTGGTTGGATTTT
The DNA here is from genome assembly GCA_029339505.1 of Unio delphinus. Lineage (NCBI taxonomy): Eukaryota > Metazoa > Mollusca > Bivalvia > Unionida > Unionidae > Unio > Unio delphinus. The sequence continues at coordinate 9,443,178 of JAQISU010000155.1, forward strand.
AATGCTTTTAAAATGATTTTTGGTTCATTCTTTTCTTTTAAATTGTTGTAAATAGCCATTTTGAATATAAAATACATACTCGTACCAAAGTCACTTCTATAGACAAGTTGCACAGACATTTTATTCTTGAAAGAAGTGGCTATGTTATCAACTTGCATACAAGTTGATTGCAACTTTCAAATTTTAAGCTGCAAGTTTTGATGACAGTTATGAGTACCTTTATAGCATAGGTAAGAAACATATTCATTGAATTCATTATAGTTCATAACAGAGTAAAGAATAAAACCATTTATGTATTTAAAATAATAAAAGAAATGTTACTACTAACAAAAGTCAATGACAATCAGTGGCAATATATCCATCAAAAATGTAAAATTCATTGTAATTAAGTAAAATATTTTAACATGAACGTAATACACTAATAAGTTTCAGTATGCACATATATTTACAATAATGGAAATGTACCAATGCAATAGATACTCTTGTTAATGATATCCCTCAAGTTCATCCTCACTATGATGCTCACTAATCAAAATCAGATGTAGCTAGTTGTCATTATTTGCATAATTGGAACCGTAATACTGATATTGAGGCATCAGACCTCATCCTTAAGCAGTGATACCACCTCAACAACAACATGTCCAATACTAATTACTGATTCAAGCAGTTGCCATTACAGAACATTATGCAGTTAAATTAAAACCCCGATGTTGTTTGATACAAGTGGAAAACAAGACCCAAAGCAGTCAAAACATAGACTCCTCTGATCTCAACATCATGAACCATGTAGCACACTTGCTCAATGTTTACATATGTGAAAGAATAACATCTTGGAATTAATCTGTGTTTCAGCTTGCTTGGGCACTTTTTGTTTAAAGTTGGATTAGGTTTGTTTAATTGTAAAATGAAGGATAGTAGATTTGGGGTTTTGAATAATCTTAGACTAGTTATTCCACTATACTACATTCAGCCTTATTGAAGAAAATATTGTTTTGCTGTGATGATAATAGATATCATATTTCTATACTCATTAACTATAATATTTATAGTAGAAAAAAATTACACATTAAACACAGAGATTAGGACTATTTATGATGAAAATGTGTTTATAAAATTGTTATTGGTTTCAGTACATGGAGCTAACTTCAAGTTTGAAAACAGATGAGTAACAGTAAAATAATGATGTAAAACACTTGCATACTTGCCAATTATAATTTCCATCTACAGTTGCACTGTCACAAAGTTTAAAGTGATTTATATTGATGATACATATCATCACTTGCACAAACGAGAAAAAATATTGATTAAATTCAGGTTGCACTTTAGACTGATGTTTTATGACATTAAAAGTTTGATCCTCTTTTTAATTATCAGAAGAAAAAAATAACAAGCTTACACACATGTATGTAGAACATTTATATTCCAGTGATGTACGAAATGAACACATTTGTTCACAAAAACTATGAACAGAATAAGCACTCTTTATCCACATGGTGTGTATTCCCTACTTGAAGTATTTCATGATTTTATGTCTTTTGAGACCAGATCACTTTTTTGTGTGTAAAGTCCATGATATTTCTCTGCTGCATAATTTTCGAGGGCTCAATGTCATGATTTCTAGCCAAAGTAGCTCTTTCTTGAATGCAAATATGGTTTTGGAAACAACTGCGGGTACTTCTGGTGACTCAGTAATAGATCTTCTTCATTGCAATCTGTGTTTTCTCTTTTGTTGCCTTGGGAAAAGGGACTGCACCAAAAATACAGAGCATTCTTCTAGTCTGTCCATTGATAATATAGCTTTCTGCATTTTAGTCCAGCATTTGCATCTATACCTGAGATGGCATATTGTCAAGTGTTTCGTCAACTTACGGCATGTAAAGCTGACTGACTTGCACACCCAACTCCTTTGCAACTTTGTTTTGCATTTCAGCAGATTGAAGTTTCTTTCAAGCATCCAAAATAAATTTATCTTTCACAGAATAGGCTTGAATGATTAAATGTCTCTATTCACTATCCAGATTATTCAAGTGAAAAGTGTTTGTCCTAATTCATTTATCAAAATACTGATAATACTGAACTAACTTTTAAATTTAACTGAATTCACAAGAAAGTGACATTTAATTTTTTGGGACCTTATTTGAAGCTACATACATGATGCAAATGAATCTCTGTTAGTGATAGCACTTTCTCTCTGGTGATTTTATATCACATTTTGGGCTGCACTGCAACAGATCACAGAAATCAGCATCAATTACAAATGACATGTCCTCACTTATCCATTCTGTGATCTGTTAGGTTTTATCAGGTGGCAGCAGTAACGATAATTTATGTCAGTTATTTGCTATGGATTTCCCACAAGATTAAAGTCTTTTATATCAAAACCAAAGAAGAATTATCATAAGTTCATATTCATGTATCAAAGTGTATCCACACTCAGCCAGTGCACTGTGGCTATGTTTTGACAGCTCTTGGACAGCCTTCTTGAGTCATACATAGTGCTTGCATATATACATTGGGCAATCTTGGGTTGATCCATGGAGGAAGAAAAAAAATTCTTTTTGAATATTAGCAAGCAGAAAAGTGTTTTCAAACATATTGTAGTTAGATATCTCAAGTGATGGTCTCGTTAATGTTATTCAAGGGTTATTTGCAAGGATGGCTCCAAAAATCGCACCAATCGCAAAAAAGTTATTGATGTTATTCGTGATAAGGGTATTAGCGCTGTTGATGATGTTGCCGGGAAAGCATTTTCCGCGGCTAAAGAAAAACTACTAGTGCTAGTTCGGCGACGAAAGAAAACACCAATGACTTCGTCATTGGGACTACTACCAAAAACCGAAATTATGCCTGCGAATATTAGTAAAATAATAAATAACGCAGTGGATCAAAAAATAGTATCACTGAACAATGGAGCATATAACATTCAGGGAAATATTACTGTAAATATGATAGCGGGAGCGGGAAGTGGCCTGACGAAGTCATCAAGATCGCGATTTAGATCAAGAAATATATAATAAAATGTTCAAATCGTCCCCTGACACACTGTTTGATTTAGATGCCCCAGTACCCAAGGATGATTCTGTCCGCGATTATCAGTTCTATTCCTATAATATAATACAACCAAATAGTCGATCAAGAATCGAACTTCAAATCCAGGATACCAGCAAATACTTTCTACCCGCTGAAACGTTTATTGAAGTAGAAGGAGAAATTGTAACAGCTGCTGATACTCCTGCTGTACCAGCACCATATGACCTAAATGTCAAAGTTGGTTTCGTCAATAATGGTATCATGGCGCTATTTAACAGCGCTAGATATATGATTGATGGAAGAGAGATTGAATCCATAGAGCATGATGTTGATGTTGCCACAACAATAGTGGGATTAGCAAGATATTCTGATGATTATACAAGATCAGCAGGTCCATTTATAATGTTCTCTAAGGATATTACTGATCACGCCAAAAACAATAAGTATCTTAAAGAAAGGACACCAAGAGCTACTGCATCTGATCCACAATCAATACCTACCTGATTCTCTTGAACATGAAGCTTGACCAGCTGATGTCTTTGATATTATAAAAGGTGATAGTACTCGTTACAACTTAGGGTTTGCAACACACGTATCAATGTTGCAAGGACAGCGTAGATTATTCTCATGCACGATTCCCCTATCTCATATATTTGGATTCTGCAGAATGTTAGAAAAGTTATCTATGGTGCGAAACATACAGTAGTACTAGTGCGAAGCAGCGACAATAATAATACAATCTGGCGAGTAGCAGGCCCTGCTGGAGCTCTAGTCACGATAGTAAAGTAAATATAACAAAACTCTCACTGTGGATGCCAGTAATGACTCCATCAATCACCGCAGAGGAAACATTACTATCATTTATGGATCACGGAAGAAAATCATTACTAAGTTGGCTAACGACAACAACAGATACCATGGATACTACTGTTAACGGCGTATTTACCTGGCACATGGCATCAAAACAAGGTGTTTCTGCTCCGCGGCATGTATTTGTTGCGTTACAGGATAAGACGCGATTAAATTCACAACCACGCAGCCATATGATATTTGATCAATTGGGTGTTAATGAAGTCTCGTTGAGGATAAACGGCTAACAAGAACCATCTGAGGATATTTTACTTAATTATGGACAAAACCAAATAGCACACATGTATCATCGTTTGCTGACATTTATGGGACGCGATAATAATGTAGATACTGGTCTACAAATATCACAATTGGATTTTAAAAATCAATACCCCATCTACTACTCTTCATTGGAACATCTTGATTTAACCAGACAATCCGTCGTTGATATACACTTTCGAGCTCGTGTAACCACTCCTCCTGCTGGTGGTTACAGAGCAGTTGCTGTTATTCTCAGTGACAAATCGATGCTACTCGAAGATGTTGGTGGACAGAAGAGAGTAGTTGATGCACCAGTAGAAAACATGTAAATGTTTTCCAAAAATATGTAGACAATTAGATCAATCTCGTATTAAATAAAATGTCATATAGTCATGTTAATGTGACGTTAACTCCTGGTAAGATGAAGAAATTGCAATCGGATTCAGCTAAATAATGTGGTACTACAATCTCGTTAAAGCACAATCAGATGTCTGATGGTCAGAATAAAATATCACTGACAACTCGTCAGATTAAGCATTTCAATGATGCTATCAAAGATAAAAAAAGGCGTTCAGGTCACTTTCTCTGCAGCTGCGATCAAAGACATGATAAAATCAGGTGGTATATTCCCTCTGTTAGCTGCGTTACCAGCGTTGATTGCGGCAGTGGCCCCAACGGTAGCAAAAGCTGCCGTGCTAGGAGCAGTTGGTACCGCGGCAGGGATGGCACTAAAGAAAGCAACTGGAAATGGATACAAAACAAAAGAAACGATCAGTAAAGGGTCTAAGAATATGAGGAACTCCGCATTCATGGTACAGCCTAAACGGCCTGAGAATACCAGGGACAATTTAATAACAATATCGCGAGAACCTATAGTTCCCATGTCAAATTTTGATTTACTTGATGCTGCTAAAAAAAACTAGCGATAAAAATCTTTAGAGGTGTTTTATGAAAGATCAATTACCACAACAACCAGACAACGCTGAAACCGGTATCATTAATCTCGATTACAGCACCGGACCTGGAACTCACTGGGTTGCATACGCGATTGATCCGCGTGTGATTGTTTATTTCGATTCATATGGGTTAGCGCCACCTAAAGAGTTTATGCGTTATATACAGCACTTAACCGCTCCGGTGGCCTAGTGGTTAGAGCGTCCGCCGCAGAAGCGGGAGGTCGTGGGTTCGGTCCCCGGCCGAGTCATACCAAAGACTTACAAAAATGGTACTAACAGCTGCCTCGCTTGACGTTCAGCATTAAGAGGTTAGTGTTAGGACTGGTCGGCCTGGTGTCAGGATAATGTGACTGGGCGGGACATCATGCTACATGTCTGCGGCATGATGCCCCAGTGCTAGACATCACTATAAACTGCCTCACTGCAGACATCGTAGCGATATGACTGAAAAATTGTTAAAAGCTACGTTAAAAATCCTAAACAAACAAACAAATAAATATTCCTATCTGGTATTCCACGCTACCAACACAGAAAATGAATGACCCACCAATATGCGGCATAGAAGTATTAAATGTCCTCGATGCTATTTCATCATCGGGAAAACCACCTCATAAAACCATACACAAATATACGAGTAATCGCTTTTAGAGAGAAATTATATAAAATACCATGATTGATATTTGGGGAAGATCTCTCTCAGGTCTGAAAAGAACCACCACGGTGATGTAAAAAAAATAAACGAAGATGAAATAGCTGAGATGCTAAACCTCGCAAATGTTGATCCAAATGAAATACATGTAGTCGTATTTCGTGGCAAACAGGGTAAATTGAAAACGAGTAATGTTTCCATGGATGATATTTTGACAAAACGACGCTACGCAGTAGAAGATACTATCGCGTTGTTTTCCAAGAAGGGTAAACTTTAACCAGGCGTCCTCGTTTCAACTATTGTGTATAAAATATCAACACTCGATAACAATTATATATCCTTGGCAAATTTATTGAAATCTCTCAATGATAATTATGATGCTCATATAATTACATTTAGCAAATTTACTGATTTACAAAAAAGTATAGTTGACAATATTGACAACTCTCTATTAGAATTCTTTGGAAATCCACTGATAACCACACCGAAGCTAACAGAGATAAAAACCGTTATGCTAGAATGTGCAGCATTACAATCTAAGTATGAAGATCATGTCGAGAAGTTTTCAACTTTTCGTAACGATCTCATTGAGAAATTCTTTGTCACCTCATTGGATAAACTCGATATAAAACTCCCGGATATTACAAAAATCCATCAATGATATCAAAGTGACTCATGATGCCTTCAGTGATGATTTTCATACGATGATAACCCGATTAGATAAACTCAAAATTCCTCATGAGAAAAATATAAACTCAGTATATACGATTCAACACGGATCATTTGCGTGTACCCCTACAAACAACAAACTAGATATCACCGCGACCGTCAAGGGTATTTATCGATTAACACTAGTGTCACCGACTCAATTTACTATTTCATCAACGAGTTCATCTGGGGTTAACAATATGATATCAACAATCATCGACAAGGGAACAACTGAACGATTCACAATAACATCCACTGATAATAATTTGGCTAATGTTTCAATAACATGGTATGTGGAATTTGTTGCAGATTTAAGTAAACAGCTTAATTGAAATCTGTTTTAATAAATAAAATGTCATCATTGGCAACATTACAGCAGTATCGCTATGATTGATCAAGTCAGAGAATTTCAAATTAAACTCAAAACACTCACTGAGGAGTACCAAGTAAAAATAAAAAAATACCGACGAAGAATTACCGCAGTTGATGTTACCGTGTACTCGGTATCAGGTGTAATTTCTGGAGCCGGTATTATACTCTCTTCAGTGACAATGGATGCTCCGATAGCTGTTGAAATTGTATATCACCGGCGACAACAATCGCGGGAATAATTTCAATGATAACAAAAAAATATTGTGTAGCCAGCATAAACTACAGGATTATACAGTTAAGTTCCATGTTGTGTCAACCGCATATTTGCAATTATCCTCGATGATATCTTCATCACTCGATGACACATTAATATCCGATAATGAGTTTTCAGCAATGGTAAATGTTTATGATTCCGCGATATCAAAATTAGAAAAACAACACGAATATAATGGCAACATCGCAAGAACTACTTCAACAAATAGCGGAAAATACCACCCCGGTGAAAACCACCATGATCTCAATAACCTCAACCAATCCTGAATTCAGTGTGAATTTTCCTACTGCGATTCCAGTAAAGGAAATAGCTCTGGCAAAATTATGAGTATACCACAGTTGGCCTAATATGAGATCAAAATCAACTGGTGGTCAGCAACCGAATAATTCCCTGGTGTTTGCGAGGGAAAAAAAACAAGACGAATTCGGAACTCCAGATCAATAATGAATTACAGCGTAAAATAAAACCCATTACTGGAAAAGAATCAAAAATTGCTATAACATGTTGAAATAAACTCACCGGGATATTCCGTAGACATCTATCAAAGTTCGATAAGAATCGTGCTAGGATGGCCTGAAATCCCACCTCGAATATCCTTACAAATACCACCGGAACCAGAAAAACCTGATTATGTTTCAATTATGAAGGAGGATTATAGTAGTATACATACACACCATATCGATATACCATACACCATACCCACCCAAACCCATTTGATAACTTAACATATTGGTTACCACTAGATTCTCAGTTTAGTGGTTATTTTAATAGAGAGGAAGGAATTGGTTTTTATAGACCTTTAATAATAGACGAACCAGATGTTACTAAACAGTTCACAGCGATGAACACCGATTTTGAAACTTTTAGAAATCTACTCATAAATGAAATTAGTACAATCCCACCCAACCGAAATGAAGTCATCAAATACACGGAGGTGTGTAATAAAATTGTCGCCGACATGGATGAATTTAATTTGCGACTTATTCAACATATCTTAGCTGATAGTGTTGCTAAAACGAGAATAGAATTTGCAAAGAAACATAATATACGCATAGAGAATATTTCAGCATTTAAATTTCCAGGATATGTCGTACCCGAGCTAAAGAAAAACTCAACGATGTCATAGATGAGTACTTTCCACGAATACTCGCCACATGGAAAAAAATGACGCAACCACAAACAACTATCCTCAAACATAATAATGACCCAGACGGTGGTGGTAGGCATATTGCTCCTCAAAATGTGAATATATCCTCAGTGATTGTAGTAAATGTGATGCTATTGAAGGAAGTTACCAAATAAATCTCGAAAGATCAAATCAAGCCCAACAAGGATATATTTTATATTCATTTGCACCAACAGCTCCACCCGGATTTCTAATAATTGAAGATCCAACTAATACGGTCTATATGCGATGTCATAATAATTCATTAACAAGAATTAATTTTAAACTCACTGATCAGTCCAATAATCTGATTGATTTACGAGGAGAGATTTTACAAATTAGTCTGTTTGTGAAATCGTAAAGACTTTTACCATAACACTTAAACAATTTGTCTCCACAACGCCGGTTTTATTTACTCTGGAGACTCTGTCTCCATAGCATGAGAAAACGAAAATACTTTTTTTTGTCTGCATAAAATAGTTTCGGTTTGAAATAGTTTCTGTTTGTCTGAAATAGTTTCAATTTGTCTGAAATAGTTTTGATTTGTCTGACATAGTTTCGGTCTGTTCACCCTCTTTGCTGCTTCAACTGTATCTATATTCAGCTTTTGTACATGTTACCACAAACCTTTATCCATCGTAGCTTATTCTGTTTTGGTAAAGGAATAAATCTAATTCCTCAATTTGACTGTCAGAATTAAAATGCTCCCATTGACTCCTTTTCAACATTGTTATCAGGAAATCATCAAATCATTGCAAAATTTGTAAATACTTATTGAAATTAATTCATAATTGCCACAAGCAGCTCATTGCAGGAAAATGATGTACATAAGTAATGTCTGTAGTTATATCTAATTTACGCTTACTGATTATTTAATTCATCAGTGTGATTGACCAGTGGTGATATTATGAATTCATATAACAGCTCATGGAAGTGACATTCAGGTAATTGATTTTCTTATCTTTTCACAGCTCCTTCAAAGCCATCGATTTCATTGGTTAGGAATATAACAGCCAAAACTGCAACTGTTGAGTGGAACATGGATGAAGTACGTCCAGGACAGACAGATTACACTATCATTGCAACAGGAATCGGTCCAGATGTGAAAGGGACACATTCAGTTTCTGGTAAATAAAATATCAGCCTTAGAAAAAACAATCTTTGATTCTAATTTTAATTCAGACATGAATACTTTTCTTTTTACCCATATAAGGAGAAAAACAGGTATTTATCTTAAAAAGTATATACTTTGGAACACACCTCACCAAAAGCAACACTCGATAGTATTCAAAGTACAGATTTAGTTAAAGATACCCTTATATTGTTGCAAACTATAGAGGTGGCTGTTACACTGTTAATTTGCATGTAGTAGCTGTGGGGGCCGATTTTTGCCATTAGAAGATATGTTGTGTACCATATTGGGAGTCCTGTTGTCAAGATCAAGATCACAGTATGTTTAATTTTCCATAATATTTTCCCTACGTTCAGTAATACTTTTGAGATTAAGGAATGAATCTTGGTATATATATATATATATATATATATATATATATATATATACATATATATATATATATATATATATATATATACACACTATCACTAGAGGACCGCTCTGGTTGCCTTATGGTTAGAGCATCCGCCGCAGGAGTGGGAGGTCGTGGGTTTGATCATGTAAGCATCACATTTGTCTTGTTCAGTAAACATTAGAAACTACCAGGTGAACCAGATAGTATTATTTTATATTGATAAAGTCCATCTGGAGTTATGAATGATGAAATTTCCTTAACCTTTTCTTGGGTTGAATTTGTCATAATCTTTTCAAAAAATCAAACTTGGTGACGTATGTTGTATTTCCAATTTTGTTGATGCAGTTATCAATTCTTGGCAATGGAAATAAATCTGTTTCAGTCACACTGTTCCATCATTGGTGCACATGTGGAAAGTGTTATCTGGTTTAAGCACATCGCTACATGGTGAACTCCAGTAAAGTTTGCTTGGTTTGTTAAAATCATTCTCTAGCAAATACTGAATTCTTTTTTCAAACATTTCTGTTTGAGAGAATTCATGCTGTATGGATGTTTCTTATTATTGAAATATGAGTGTTTTTGAGGAACAGTTGTGTGTATGTTTGGCTGATGTGTATGACCGGAGTAAACTGCTGGCAGGGATGACTCCAAGGATATAATATGACAACTAGATCAGCACACTCCACCAGTTTGCATGTGGTAGTTATTGGTTAAATTGAGAAGAAGTGATAGTCTGCAAATTAAGAGAAAAACAGAACTTTATATTCAGATAAATACTTGTATAAATGTTTACAATGATGGTTCTAATTAGAATTCACATGCAGTTATTGAGATACTGTATTACCTTTTCACAAGTATATAGATGTCCATAAATTGAATGGAAAGTTGGATATATGTTACTGCATAAACAAGAGCTTGAAATGAATTGTAGATTCTGTTGTGAGTTGTGAAGAAATGTTTAAACTATACATGAAAGTGACATGTCAATTATTCTGTCACAGTTGACCTATCAACTAGGCACTGTACTCATTAACATATCTTCTTTTACAAAAATGTATTTGTTGTAAAAGTGTATTCTACATATATGCATACAGTGCTGATTTACTATAAATTTTTATTCAAAAAAAATGTGTAAAAGCATATACATGCTATAGCAGATGAATATGCACATGTTTTTTTGGCAGAAGTGCCCTGGCATTTGTTTTTTCTTTTATATAAAAGTTGATTGAGTTGGTGCCTATATATCAGCTACCCAGTGTTTATCATCTTGATTATTACCAATTTGTATACAACTGTTGCATTTGATAGATCATAAAGGTTTTCTTAATGTCAGGATACAGTTTAAGTTACTGATACGCTTTAATACAGTCTGTATTTTTTAAAAAAAAGGTTAATCATTTGTTTGTGTCCCAGAGTTATCATCTGTCATTATCCAGACTACATCTTAATTTGTTATAAAACATTATTTTCCATCTACAGGTAAATCCCAGCAGAGGTAATACTAATTAAGTGCACCTGTTCCCATCTCCTGGAAGCTGTAGGAATTGAAGGCTTTCACAAAGTTCTATCCCATTCTAATTGCCCAATTACACACATCCTCAATTACAATTTGGCATATGGCTTTTTTTTAATGAGATCTTGACTAAGATTGATTGCCAGCTGTCCTCTGCATCAGTTAGACAAGTTAGGGTTCTGGATTGCATCCCTTCTAACATTGATTATAACAGCCAATTTTATACTGATAAACCGTCAGTAATTTTCAGTTCTATCATAACTCAGCATGATTTCCAGAAGTTGTGACTATTGGTTATCCTTTCTGTTAACATTCATTACTATAGCAATGTTCAGTTTTGAGTTAAAGTATGATATTGCTGAAATCTTAAATAAGTTAAATTTCCAATATACCGGGTACCATAGCATCAAGAGTTATGACCCTGTATGTGCATGACCTAACTTTGATCCCACAACACTAGTTCCTCTGTTATAGTGAGATGATATGTTATGATATAGTCATTGTTAATAGCTCTAGTTGATAGCTACTGGTCAAAGTCAAGTTCTTATATGATGGCCTTTTTTCCAGTGTCTTAGCATTGCTAATATCTTACCCCATGAGCTCCTCATGCCAGGTTTGTTAAATGATATTGTACCCTTCATCCAAGCTCTGTATCAGCAATATCTTTTATGTCAGTGGTACTACAAGAAACTAGACATGTTGCTCTGAATGATACCAAATAGTCTAGTCCTTTTCTACTCACATTACAAAATACAGTGGGAAAAGCAAAACTGTTGAGACCCTGTATTTTTATTCCAAAAATTATCAGTTGTTGGAATTGGAGTTTGTGTCCAGATTTGTGATATTTTGGCTTGCGATCTAAGGTTTGAGCGGCGCATATACATAGATAAAGAAGGGATTCTTAAGTAGGATAAGTTTTGATTTGGAGTAAAGCATTTCCAGGACACGAAAAAATCCAATTTGTCCCCTCTGCACATCCATAAATGACATATCCAATCCAAAATGTCTTTAATAATACTAGACATTAAGCCAAATGAAAATCTCTAAGAAGTAGATGTATTTGAATGTGTTTGATAGTAACACCCCAAATACATTTACCTACCCTCATTTCAGGCAAAAATGACAGGAATCTCCAAAGATTAATGAGTTAAGTGCAGGGAAGATTGCCACCAAACCTTACAGACAAAATTATCTGAAGGTCATGTGATGCTAAATGAATATGATACCCCTTGGATATTCAATATGATGACCACAGCAGCTATTTTAAAAATCTTTTTTAAAGTTGCTACTACCATCTTATAAATGGATGCTATTGCTGACATGGGATTTATCACTCAAAAACTACTAAATGAAGACAGTACTGATTATTACAAATCCTGTTATCACTGAGCCTTGTCAACCTGTTGATTGTATTTGTGATGAAGATTTTACCAAAAGTATTCATCCTCATTTAATATGATACTGATAAGACATCCTTTCCAGGCTACCATGATATCCATCATTTCATGGCTACCATGGTATCCATCCTTTTCTGGCTATCATGGTATCCATCCTTTCCTGGCCACCATGGTATACATCCTTTCCTGGCTACCATGGTATCCATCCTTTCCTGGCTACCATGGTATCCATCCTTTCCTGGCTATCATGATATCCATCCTTTCCTGGCTACCATGGTATCCATCCTTTTCTGGCTACCATGATATCCATCCTTTCCTGGTTACCATGGTATCCATCCTGTCCAGGCTATCATGAAATCCATTTGAAAATCTTCCTGAAGTTCATGGATAAAGTAGCATTTGGGATATTGTTAAACTGGCAAGATTTCTTAATCTTTATGGAATTGAAGGGGATCAGGTTACATTTTATTTGTCATTCATATAAATATTCTATCTATTTGCAGGATTTTTTAAAAGAAAGTATGAATTTATTGACCTTGAGGAATATTGGAACTACAGTGTGATTGTGCAAGCCAATACCAGCATTGGCAGCAATCAGTCTGATCCTTACAACTTTACTACATTGGCTGGACGTACGTATGAAATATACAAATTACATCTTTGTTTATTACCTTTATTACATGAATTCTAATAGATATTGAAGGTGAGACTTCATGGTCAGGCAATGTTTACATGACACAAACAAGCAAAGACTAGCTTGACAGTTTCAGACATTTGATCACTGGAGTAATATATATCTGACATATTCACAGACAGTATTGGATTGGTGTTTATCTCAAAGAGAGTGTTTTGAAATTTCAAGCTGTATCAGTGCACGTGACCATAAAAAGTGATATTATCAAACTGAACGAAAATATATTTTGTCATATTAGCATACATGTAAAATAACCAGGATCTCAAACTAGTTGATTTACGCATTTTGATCATTAGATTAGCTTCTAAACCAGTAGGATTTTGTATTGCCATAAATTGTAATTTTTAAAGGGGATATATAACAAGAACATTTTATTGCCATACTATGAATTTTCTTCATAGCGTAATAAAAGAGTGAATTTTGAACATTGATTTAGTTTTTGATGTTACAGTAATTATTATGAGTCAGTACAGGTATACCTCGCTAATACGGCGGGTTTGGTTCCAGACCACTGCCACAATTCGAATATAGCCGTAAAGCGAGTCACATTCGTTTTCACTTGGTAGTATATATAAAAGCTTTAAAATCTGTTTTCTACATCATATATTGATTGCACAATAGCACTAGACTGAAAGAAAATACGACACTGTATAAAGGTAATCGTCAACTTATGACTACATTCGGTTGCCACCAACCAGTCGTAAAGCGAGCAGGACGTATGACAGTCCACAGGAGTCTGACGTTTTATCAATGTCATTTAATATGCTGAATAACATGATGAAAGTAATTTCACAAGATAAAATGTTTATCTTGCTTTTTATTTCAGATTGTATCATTTTATAATTTTATTTAAATTTTCAGAACAGAAATTGATTCTGATAGTAGAAATAACAGTTGATGATGTCATCACACTTCAACTATTTAAGACTGTTGCTGGACAAATTCTGTGCCGTGTTTGGTACAATTGTTAGACACTAAAGCCTATTTACTGCAGGTAGAAACTGGTAGAATGGGCTACTTCTGTCAGATCGATTTTGATAGAGAGGGATTGTGACCGTAATGGTGAAAATAAGGGTTTATTTGCCGATTGGATTCAGGACATAGTTATTTAAGAGTTACGCGTTGGTATGTCACTGTCTTTTGAATGCATATGTGTAGTTTTTCAGTCTTCTTGCAATCTGAAGCGATGAAAGACTCATGGGAAAAAGTCGAATCGAGCGAAGGATTGTTGTCACGCTTGAATTCCTTGTGCTTATTTATATTCCCGATAAGGGTAATTCGTATTGTCAGAGATTTTGCCGTACTTTAATATTATATACAACTCACTCATCAACTTGGTAGACAAAGGGGTTTGAATTGGCCTCACAATCAGTAGCTTAACATCAAATTTTTAGTGCCACGCGAATATTTTGTTTTAGTCTTCAAAGTGACAAGAAATAAAAAACAATGCCGTATGAGCGGAACGCCGTAATGCGGATGTCCTTAAAACGAGGTATACCTGTATATTTTGTCAGTTAAATGAAAAAGAAAAAGTTTTTTATCTTATAGTTCACTGAAAATATTTGTAATAGCATCCACTATGATTGACAGTCACTAAGATTTTAGTGAGAATCACAAGTCTTAACATGCTCTCAATAGTTTTGTCTCTAAATTAACCATCGAATCACTTTGTATTCTGCAAACAATTTGTAACATCCTCTCTATATTAGAATTTTGTTATGACAATACATCCATTCCCATCCTGTAAAGAACTTCTATCTACAGTTTCCTGTTGCTGGGTTTGTAAGGTTGCTGAATACACTGTAGTAGTAGTTGTAGCAATGAGTTCAATATGAGCTTGTGGTTAGCTAGTCATACTGTATTACAGACAAAACTTTAAACAGCAAACTTTACACTCCTTGATTGATAAATGGGGAAGGTCAAGCCCATATAAATAAATTAATAGTGAACTCTCACCAAATGCAACACATTGAAAATTAAGAAACTAAAATCTTACAGCTAATTTTTCTCATTCTTCAATGCACCAAAGCAGTTTTGTTTTCTTCATTGATGCTTTAGTTTTGATATATCTCTGTGCATTCAAATTCTAGGAATGAATGAAAGTAATGCATTTTTGATGAACTAACAACAAAAATATGTAATTATAACAAGAACTGTCATTATTGTAAACTGAGATTTCTATTTAGTTAAATAATTATTAAAAACAAAAATGTAAGTTTTAGAATCTAATACAATACTTAAAACAAATTTGACTAGAAATATTAAGGGCAGACGAATTTTTTTAAAATTTTAATAAATCCAACCGACTGAGAATAAAGTTTAAATGTTTTTAAAAAGTCACACAATTTCGGCAACTTTTGTCAATCCGCACTTGCTGTTGATGATATTCCTTCATAGCTGATGATACCTAACTCTATCCACAATGCTCACTAAACCAGCCACCACTTGAAAATTAATTGTCATAAATGAAAAATGAAACTTCCATGCTTTATGATAGTGTTAGAAACAACAAAATAACTTTTTTTAATCTAATACAACAATTAAAATAAACTAACAGACTAGAAACTTAAGATCACATGATTTTTTTTAAAGATCTTAATAAATCCAGCTGCTTTGCAGTACAGACGTCTTTCAAAACTCAGCACAATTCATTTAGGTAATGTCTAGCTGTGCCACACTTGCTGTTGATTTTACTGTTTAACTCCATAATTTGTGATGCCACAGTGCTCCTTGATGTAATCTGTTGAAAAACACCAGAAACGAATTGCATAAGTTTATTTTAATTTATATCATTCAGTGTAACTGAATATGATTGCTACAGTAGCCTAAATGGTTAGAGCATCTGCTTCTGATGCGTGTTTGAACCCTGGCCAAGTCAAGATTTATAAAAATAGTACAGCTGGCTCATTTGGTGCTCAGCATTAAGAGGTTAGTGTTAGGAATGGTAGGCATGGTGTCAGGATAATGTGACTGGGTGGAACATCATGCTACGTGTCTCTGGCATGATGCCCCAGTCTTAGGTATCACAATAAACTGCCACACTGCAAACATCATAGCGATATGACTAAAGATTGTAAAGCTACATAAAAAATCCATCAAACACAAATTGACTGAATAAGATGAAATAAATGTTTATGACATGTTTGCAGACTGAATCTCTTACAGGAGTTGGTCAGTATTATCCAAGTGGTTGGTGTCAAATTACCCATCAAGTGACTGACATCATATTGTATTGGTCAAAATAAAATACGTTGTTAAAAGAAAATGTGAAAATCATTTTGTGACAAATATTAAAGGCAAATTGGAATTAGAATAATACTTTTAAGACTGGAAAGTTTGGACAGAGTCAAATTATGTATATTTTTCCAGGTATATCACATGACTGATTATCATTGTGCTGATATTTTAGTACAAATATTTATTTTAAAGTGGAACAGTTAAACATTATATGTACTGCTACTCGTGTTTTTAACACTGAAATAACTATCTTTTAGTAACATAGTGTTGATAAAATCAATAACGTTTCCATAAGCAGCAGAGAGAGTGAACAGACCAAATTTTTAGGCGTCAACGATGCTTCCTTATAGTTAATATTTACTAGGAATTCTCAATTTCTCAAATCGACCCTTATTGTTAATATTTATTAGGAAGTCTCAATTTAGCAAACTGAGGCTTCCTTGAAAATACTTAATTAAATTTTTCAGTAAATTTAGTAAATTTATGAAAATACTTAATTAAAATTTTCAGTAAAAAAAGGCGCCATATAGTTGGCGTTCACACTCTCTGCTGCTATACGTTAACTAAATATTTGATCAAGTCCGACACGATATCTTGTCCGAGGGTCTGATAAATTTATCGTCACAAATCCGTGTGGGATTGACTGAGCGCGGCTAAAGAAATTTTGAAATCGATTATAATCCATATCGCCTCCGCACCAAGTTTGCCAAATATTTCTAAGAGTATGTGTATCAACTCCGTTAAATATACACAGTAAATTGCAGTTATCTCTGATGACCTTCGAGATTTGAGTGTAACGTTGAGTGACATATATCACATCTGTGTTTTATGTCTGCCTCTGGAAAATATTCTAGCAGGATTTTTTTGATTATCTAACATGATATCATCATATACGACAAAATTATTAATACTTCTATCAATATCATCAATGCTCGGTGCTTCCTCGATATCGGTTATAAACTCAATAATACCCTCTCCGGTGATTTCTGATGCCTTTTCGTTGTAATCCTTTAATACTTCGTAGCATCGCTGATCATCTACGCTCGGAGCAATCATATACAACTTATCCCACGCCATCCATCTCGTTATCAAATTAAGTAGCAATTGTGTTTTACCACTTCCAGATGGTTCGATGATAATCGCGCGAATAGAATTTGGTAACATTGCATGGTGTTTAATAGGTTCCCGTCGTCTCGTAGCTGAATAATCAATTACATTCATGCCGTTATATATAAATTATGGATCTATATTGTGTGAAATGTAAGACGCGTACTGGCACAAATGACTTCACAACGATTACAACGAAAAATAATCGATCAGCGCTTTCTGGTAAATGCGTACAATGTAGTACTAAGAAATTTAGATTTGTTTCCCTTGGTAAACCCAAGGAACCTTTAAAAAAAAACGAGGAGGTGATATTGCAGCCAAGTTAGTGAAACTCCCAGGAACGCCGTGGGCAAAGTATCCAGGAGAAAAACACCTTCCAGGATATAGCTACTGTGGACCTGGAACACGATTAGATATCAGACTTGATGATCAAAACCAACCCCGACCGGGTGAATATCCAATAAACGCTATTGATAAGGCGTGTCATGTTCATGATGTTGCTTATAAAAGCAGCAATCTTCAACACAGACATCTTGCGGATGTGAAATTAATTCATGCGTTAAATGCTATTCCTGATAAATCCTTCAAAGAAAAATTGGCTTCGTGGTTGGTAAAATCAGCTATGAAAGGCAAATTGATGTTAGGTGTGGGTAATTAATAACAACATGGAATCTATTTACTATTCTCCGAGAGGATACTGGAGCGGTAAGGCAGCAATAAGTAAACTCGCTAGCGTAGCAGCGGTGAAAAAAACTACAGCGGCGGATTGGTTATCCAAACAGGCGATATGGCAAATTTATCTACCAGCGCCTAAACAAATTAACTACTCGCATTTTGATGTGACAGTTCCTAATGAAGTTCATCAAGCTGATATATTATTTCTGCCGCATGATCGCGGTTACAAATACGCGTTAACCGTAGTTGATATTGCGAGTCGATACAAACAAGCAGAACCGCTGAAGACAAAATCATCTACTGAAGTAGCTTCTGCATTTGAAAGGATTTATCGACGAGGTCCTCTGCGTTGGCCAAATCTATTACAAATTGATCCTGGCAAGGAATTTCAGGGCGCTGTTTTAACAACGATGAAACATCATAATGTCACCATCAGACGAGGGCATACTGCGCTACATCGCGATCAGGCAATTGTTGAACGATTTAATCGGACTCTTGTAGAGCGGTTATTTGGATATCAATACGCGAAAGAATTCATCCAAGAAAAGCGATCCCGTGAATGGGTTAAGAGATTACCAGGTGTAGTTACCTCAATCAATAATGAGATTACTAGAACAATCAACATGAAACCTAACAACGCTATTAAAAAGAAGTATATACCCGTACAACCACAAAAAGATTTCCGAGAACCAATTCTTGGTAGTAATGTAACTGTAAGGTACTTATACGAACCAGGAGAGCTTGAGGGTGGTAAAAAAAAGAGCTACTGATCCTATCTGGAGCGTCACTACGCATAAGATATCTAGTATAACACGATCAACTGGTAGACCTCCAATCTATAAACTGGATTCAACTGCTCCTCAGCGAGGATTTACTCGACAACAACTACAGGTAATTCCTGAGAATACTCAATTACCACCGCGTGGTCTTAACTAGCACCCCAGAGGCATTGTGCTGGCACCCCGCCGTCTGTTGCACTCAAGACAAGTCAGCATAACGTTATCGTTGGTATGACCTACGCTGCTATTCTTTCTGTCTACGGTAAATTGGCGAGGATCTTTATTCGACCAACTCCAACGCATTATACAATTGCAACTCGCGCAGTGATTATTCTGTTGTTGCTTCAGCGTAATTATTAATTCAGCATCAATGTCAAATTTTCTATTATTTTTTTTTATCCTGTTGTTTATAACCAGAGAGTTTTTTTCTGATTATATCCTTGACTCTATCAACGCTGATTGTAGTGTCATTATCGTCACTGACTTCGTCAACAACAATTCTTCGAAGTTGGTTTATTCTTCGTACTCTGGATACTGCGAGATAAATTAAATTTGACCAATCAATGCGATTATCTACTATCCAAACAATTGTGTCTGTGACAGTTAATCCCTGTGAAGAGTGTATTGTCGCTGCGTAACCTAACGTCCATGGGGATTTATCAGCACGCAATGCATCTTCGACGACGCTGATATCAACCAGCACAATATCATTTAACACTAAATTCTGCTTTTCACGTTGTCCAGGAATGTCAACGTCGATATTTTGTCGACGTGTATCCTTGGGTCTATAACACAACGGCACTGGAAGTGTTGCAAATTTACATTTATGCAATTCAAATAATTTCATCTGAAGTTTATCTCTGACTATTTTTCTACTTGCGATTATCAAATCGTCTGGTCTCCATGTTTCCCAAAAATCATTCATGGGAGTTTCTGAAATTATTTCACGTGCTATTTCACATTGGATTCTATCCGGTTGTAATCTGATTAGTTATTTAAACTGACGTAATACTTCATCTAATGATCTAATGTCATCGTTCATCTCTGTGTAATAATCAACGTATTTTTTTAGCCATTCATGGGGAGATTCACCGAAAATTGGTGGTGGTTGACCATGATCACCGCACATAATAATTTTTGTATTTTTCGTTGACAGCCATTCAAGAAACATTTTTAATATATGTAACGGTACAGTACAAATTTCATCCCAGATTATCACCGGTGGAATATATTTATTTCCCATTCTTTCAGGGGTCCATTTATCACCGCTCCATCGGAAGAAGCTATGATAAGTACAAGCATTTACCCCACGCTTTTTTATGTCTCTTGCAAGTCTATGAGTTGGTGTTAACACAATCATGTTTGTGAAATTTGTAGACTTTTCCATAGACTTTTCCATAGACTTTTCTATAGTGGTTTCCATAGGGGTTTCCATAGGGGTTTCCGTAGAATTTTCCCCAAAGATTTGTCATATAATTTCTTGTATTTTTTTTATCATCTGTAAGTTTTTCAATTGGTTTTTCAACGGATTTTTCAATTGGTTTTCTTTTCTTATTGAACAAATTAATTACTCGTGTTGTTTTTCCTCATCCTCCTAATCCATTTATATAAACAATTTTATATCGCGTAACAGGATCTGATATTGGTGGTGCATTTGAAAATTCTGAACACTGGTTGCTTTTCAAGTATTTATCGTCCATCATAACATCTGCCGATTCACAATACTCGTGTAGCGTCTCCTTTTTAAATCTCCAACATCCCCACGCTTCCTCCCGGGATGTGAATTCAGCCACTGCTGATCTGTATTTCTCGTGTATATACATCGAATCAGTAGCTACTCTAACCGCGGTATTAGGAAATCTATTTATCATCGAAAATAGATTAATAGTAGAATAACCGAGCATAGATGATCTTAAGTGTGTATACTGGGGACTTTATCCATCACAGTAGGTAACAATTGTACCCAATTTCTCACCATTGGATAGAAAAGCATCTTTACGAGTTACAAGTTTTCCATGTTTCGTTAAATCCGTTACAATAAAATCGTATTCAGCGCTGTCTATGATCAACCGCGAAGAGTATTTTGCATTGTCATATCTTCCACCTTGAGTAAATTTACCGATTATTTTTCGTCCAAAATCTTTTGCTAGTCCATTTTCATTTTCAAATAACTGCCTAGACAAATCCATGATTTGTTGTTCATTGAAAATCTTCGATTTTCCATCAGAAAGCTGTTTTCGTTGTTCGCGTATTATACTATCTAGATCGGGTTGTGGTAGCCAAACTTCTTTCTGAGCTCGATAGCATATAATTGCTTCGCTGATAATCAACGATATCAGCATAACACTATCAATCATATATCGTAGTAACACTATTGGCATCCAGTGTTTCACAGACATATGTCTACCAATCCAAACATAACTACACGGATGTAATCCTGACGCTAATTTAAATGATACCACACAAGCGAATCCAGTTAAGTCGAAATCAGGCAATGGACCATTAACCGAAACACGAGTCATTTCATGTGTGGGGTGTCCAAATCGTTTAAAATATTCTTCGCATTCTCCATATCCGAGAAAACTCCCTGGATAACACGCAGCTATATCAATTGAAATCATACCCTCGCGGTGGTATTTTGTATTCCACAGTCCTCCATGACCGAATTCTACACAGCTTGATTTAACATCTTCGAGAAAATCACTTCGTGTTGGACGCCATGAGTTCTTTTCTCGTGCAAAAT
Source organism: Unio delphinus (assembly GCA_029339505.1). Taxonomy (NCBI): domain Eukaryota; kingdom Metazoa; phylum Mollusca; class Bivalvia; order Unionida; family Unionidae; genus Unio; species Unio delphinus. The sequence goes on from JAQISU010000155.1 coordinate 9,465,116, forward strand.
GAGCTACCACTGATGGAATCGTAAAACTATCCGTGAGTAGTTTTTCATGGAAATTATTCGAGTATTTTACAGCGATATTTTTCATCCTTGAGTGTAACGCTTCAGTGCGATATAATTCTCCATTTGGTCTTACAAACTGATCAAATCCTGATTCGGAATCTTCAGCGCTGCAAAGTAGCCACACTGACACAGGATCATCTCTACACAACGCATGAATAACATCGAATAACCTCTCTTCGTGGAACACATCCTTACAAAATTCCCCGGGGATATATCTTACGATTCGTTCTCGTGGAAATACCATTACTGCAGGTGTCCACGCGTGTTTATTATGATCAATAATTTCAATTGGAGCTCCTCGTGATTGATATTTCGGTTCGTATAATACTTCTCCGGTTATTGTCGCTACCGATATTGGACATTTTAATGATGCTTCTAATTTAGCTATATCAGAAATCATTGCCCCACGCTGTTTCACTGTCAGTTCCCATTCGGTTATTTTCTTACGTCGTTGTTCAGTTAGTTTGTTTCCCCATTATGCATTCGTGAAGTGTTCAATTACCCGTGTTGCTACACAATTGAGCCTTGACGAATCCGATGACGCCGTTTTCATAGGAGCTAGTTTTGCAATACTTGGCTTATCATTTAGCGGATATATTCCGTAAACAACTGCTGTTACAGGGTAAGATCTCTCGTAGTATGGTTTGTCAATTCAAGTTAGAATTCCTGGTTTAGAATCTCTACTCACAATGACAGTTTTTTTATCCTTGAGAATTGGTTCAAATTTATCCCTGATAATCCATTCACCTTCGACTTCGATAGTGAATTTTATTCTGAAAAGTACCTCTTTGAATTACTTTGTTGGGAATTGCTTTGCAATGAAAATCCTTTGCATTTTACACCCTTGGATTTTACACATTTGGATTTCCCCGTTGGCTCGCCAAGGTGTGAAAGTAACTCAGCTGCTCTTTTATCGTTCATGGTAGCAGCGATTACGGGTATATTGACATTTTCATCAATAATTCGAAATGTCGACCACGCATGAGATGCTCCATCGCGCTTAAATTCATTAAAACAATCGCTGATTTTACTCAATATGGTTTTGTCATCTAATAGACTTTTTGGTTTATCAGAGATTTTATCGAGATTAAATCTAGCATTTTTCCAAGGATTAATTTTTGATAATCTCTCGAACTCCTTCATATCAGAGATTCTATCGAGATCGAATCTAGTATTCCGATTAAATCCGGGATTAATTTTCGATAATCTCTTGAACTCCTTCATGCTATCGTCGTTGTTACGTTTTGGTTTAACAGAGACTCTATCCCGATTAAATCCAGGTTTAATTTTCGATAATCTCTTGAACTCCTTCATGCTATCGTCGTTGTTACGTTTTGGTTTAACAGAGACTCTATCCCGATTAAATCCAGGTTTAATTTTCGTTAATCTCTTAAATTCCTTCATGCTATCGTCGTTTAGACGTTTTGGTGTATCAGAGACTCTATCGAGATTAAATTTCGATAATCTCTCGAATTTCTTCATATTATAATTAAAACAAGTATTTAAATAAAAAGTTTTTATATAATGAATCATTGCAAATGGCTTATGATTGGATCAACGACCCCGTGTAACAAATCATGCAGAAATGAATTCTGTGGGTATCATATGCAAAGTTTTCGTCGGGGGAGCAATGGTCCTCTCCCATGCCTGTATTGTGGGGTAGTTGTTAGAGGCAAATCACAGTTATGTATTAGTTGTGGTGGTAAGCGTTATAGAGAGTTGAAGCGTTATTATGACAAGCGAAGAATAAAAACTCCTGACGTTGTCAATGACGCCAACGGCAAAATCATAAAAACTGCTCAGGACTACATAGAAAGATTTTCAAATAATATATCTAAACCAAATAATGATTTAGACAAATAAAGTATATTGTATATAAATGAGCTAAGAATTTCAAAGACATCCAGTGATCACCAATTACGAAGCTTCTCGTGATGGTGTTGTTAGAAACTGTAGACTCAAGAAATCTGTTGGGTGGGACAATGGTATGGGGTATTTGGGGTTTGTTGCTGGAGGGAAAAAATATCTCAATCACCGTTTCATATATGAAGTGTTTAATGGATTGATCAAGGATGGCCTTGTTATTGATCACTTTGATGGTATTAGGACTAATAATTCTTTATCGAATCTACAAGCTATTTCACAACGTGAAAACACAAAACGAGGTAGGACTGGGAAATACTCGAAAAATGCTAGACCAGCAAAGTCGTTTAATACGGCAAATAACACGGAGATAGTTTTTCAATCTTTGTATTCAGCTGGTAGGTATTTTGATATTTGCCCCCCCCCCCCCCATACAAAAAGTAGCAGAGAATATAACCAAGACCGCTTTTTCAAAACGCTTCAATAATAGTATTCAATTTGTTTATGTATAAGTACGTAAACTTGCATTGTTCAAGGGAAATAACTCCCTTAGGTATAACGCGTGCGACAAATCACCAATGACAGAGTTACCGTTGGTGAACGCGGAGGTAGTTTTTGATTGGCTGTTATAATTGTCATAAATATCAATGGAGTATAATCAATTTTCGTTTTTTTTCAAGTATTAACAGAACTGTTTTATATACACGTCGTATTTAATTCTTTTTTTTTAGTGTTTTTTTCAAGTATTATGTGTTAATTCAACGTTGTCAGTGATTATTATTAAACACAACAAGGAATTACAAGCACACATCTCTCTATCTAACTTCGTTGTAATGAGTGGTTATATACAACCTGTTCTATGTTATGTTTGGGCTTTAGCTCGAAGTTCAAGTGCAAAACTCAAATCACACCGTCACACGTGGTGTGAATGTTATTATTGACATTCAAACCGGGTTGGATTTTGTGGCTTGGTTTTTGCACTTGAATGTAGAATAGCCCGCGTCATCCATTGTCATTGAATCAATTCATTGTACATACCAGAATCACCCTATAATCTATTGTTGTGCTGTCCCTATATAATCTATTGTTGTGCCGTCGACATTCATTGCATCTGTATATGACCATAATCGTTATAATCTATTGTTGTGTACTGTCCATGTGTCCACGCACTAAACGTATCCTCTTGTAGGTCAAATCCGCTATCCGAGTTAGACTCTACTCACAGGGGAATACGCTTCGCGATTATATGTAACCTATGAGCGCCGCTTGATGTATAAATACACCAAGGGGGTTCTAATGGGTGATGTGCAATGTGCCGTCGTATATGTATAGTCAACCGCCATACACACTAGATCGTGGGGTTGATGTGCTGTCGTCATCCATTTTATATAACCATCACATCATCGTAATCGCATTAAGCTTCTGGATATGCTAAGATGACCAACACCATAGCGTGTCCAGAATTCATTTTGTGAAATCCTTTTGGATTTTCACTCAAAGAGTTTTCATCGTGAAATTGCAAAGCAATTTCCATTCTAAAGAATTTTCAGGATTTTCACTCATCAATTGAAATTGCAAGCAATTTAACAAACATATTTTTATATAATATGAATTCTGAAAATATCAAATGTATTATTTCGGAAATTAACAAGCTTGAAAATCAAAATATTAAACTATGTTCAGGGTTAGATTGTGATCAAATAATGACCGATTTTGAGGATATTGAATTTTCACAAAACAATGGAAAGTATGTACTCGCTAAGCAGTATTATTTAATTAAGCAAATTCAAACATTTATACGTGAGAGTTTATTTAATACCGAAGACGTTAGTGTTTTTGTACCATTATGTACGATCGTAGAACATATTAGGAGGCAATTAGGTGCAGAGTATGAACAAAGGAAACTTATCAATTGTAAGGTGAGATAGATAAAAGCGTTAATCGAGCAGGCTGATTCCTTTTATTGTATATAACTTCCGTGTACACAGGTAACGATGAATGAGTTTAGTCAAACAAAACGCGACAATAACACAGTTCACACGGTGTTGTAAATGGAAAATTCATAGTAATTTTCAACGTAGTATTTTTTTTTACTTGGTGAATTGCAAAGCAATTTGACAATAGTGATACTCTTTCAATATGGTAGGACAATCACTGACCACACGGAACGCAAAACAGCGACTGAGCGCTATTAATAAACTACTACCACTTCGTGATCTTGTACGTGAGAAACTTCAACAGCAACAATTACTTCAGACTGATTTTACAGAGGGTTCTGAACAAATTTTTTCTCCTATTACTAAAACAACTAAAGAGATAACGTCAACAATCTCTGAACAAGGAAAAAAACAAGAAAAGTCCTTTCTCCCTGTGTTAGAGAAAATAGCAAAACGAACTAAACAAACAAAAAAATCATTACAAACACTTCCTGGTGATATAATAACTACTGCAAGACGACAAGAACAACAAGAACGAGAAATTCAGGAAGAAGTTGAACGATTAGGTGATATTGATATTTCCTCACCACCTGAACCACTTGAGGAATTTCAAGAACAACAACCACAACAACAAGAAGAAAAGGGTGATACTACTAGTGAAAGAGTTGCATTCAATGATAAATTCCACCGGGATAAACTAGATGAATTAAAAACTAAAAAGTTCAATTCTATGGAAGGATTAGCCGATTTCGTTGTTAGGAGTCTTAATCAGAGAGGAAATTATATCCTCGGTGATTATAAAAACCCCAGTAAAAAAGAATGGTATAAAGGGTTATATCGTATATTTACAAAGTCATCTCAGGCAAGAGAAGATGATAAAACGTATAAAGAATTTATGGAAGCAGTAAAAAAAGCTGAATCATCTACAACAACACAATCAAGCCCTGGATTTTTTAGATTACCAGAACAATCAAAACTTTTTGAAATAACACAACCCTCTTCTCAAGGTGCAACTGGTATCACTGAAAAAACAGGCAGTGGTTTAGTTGGAAACTCTAGCGTTGGAAACTCTTCGAGTTTCTGTCCTGGCAATATTCTCGGTGATATAGCACGATTAGAAGTACTTGTAGGGGGTAAACAAGCCGGGAATAACTCACCAGAAATAATCAATGAAGCAGCTGATATCTGTAGCAGGTTATTTCAAGGTGGTATCATGGATATTGCAACATATCGAGATTTTATTGAAGAGTTAGTGGAACACGTTGATGGTTACCATAGTGATTAATGTCACCGCGATTAGATAAATAGCAATTGAATAGAGAGAATGATCATACATTACAACCATGATAAACCAACTAACGTCTACGTGGTAAACTCACGATTGCCAAAATACCGAGCATACTATGGAGATGGTCTCGGTGATGCTATAATGGGATTATTCGCAAGAATGGCTCCAAAAGTGGCTCCGTTAGCAAAACAACTATCAATGAAAGCCATTGATGTTATCAGGGATAAGGGTATTAGCGCTGTTGGTGATCTTGCCGGGAAGGCGTTTTCAGCCGCGAAGGATAAACTAACAGCGCTAGTTCGACGGGGAAAATCGAAGAAACCATTGCCGTTACCATCTACTGCGGTTATGCCTGCAAGTGTTAGTAAAATAATAAATAACGCAGTAGATGAAAAACTACAGTCGTTGATTTCATCATCGTTGATGACCCCGTCATACACTAACGCCCAGGATAATATAACAGCAAATATGATAGCGGGAAGTGGTCCTGGAAATTCAAAGAATTTCTACAAACGTCAAAGACAACGACAATGTCGTCATCGGTGAAAATTGCTTTGCAAATTATTATAAAAAAAATAATTTTTTTATAAAAATCTTCGAATTTCAATTCTGTATTTTTCACTGGTTGTCACTTAATTTTGGGTGTTTTTTGACTGATTTTTGTAGATTTTTCATCGATTTTTGATGATTTCCGTGAGAATTAGAAGAATTTCGTGAAAATCTCTTTGAGATTTTTCGGGTAAAGTGATCGAATTTGCATGGGATTTTCCATAGGAAAAAGCTGTTAGGAATTTTTTTTATTGTTTTCAAAGCAAAAATGATCAAAACTGATCAAAAATGATCAAAAAATCAGCAATTTTCGATGAAAAATCCGGAATTATTCCATAAAAATCTCTTTGATATTTTTCGGGTAAAGTGGTCGAATTTGCATGGGATTTTCCATAGGAAAAAGCTGTTAGGAATTATTTTAAAATAATTTCCACCTCCAATTTAGACCATCGGATATATAATAAAAAATGTTCAAACAGAACCCCGATAGTGCATTTGACATGGATGCCCCAGTACTCAAGGATGATTCTGTACGCGATTATCAATTTTTTGCTTATCACGCAGTACAACCTAATCTTCGGGGGAGAATCGAACTTCAAGTTCATGATACCAGTAAATAATTTTTGCATTGTGAAGCCTTTATTGAAGTCGAAGGTGAACTTTTACAAGCGGATGATACACCATATGCAAATGACCCAACTATCCGAGTTGATTTTGTTAACAATGGCATCATGGCGTTATTCGAAAGTGCTAGATATCTCATTGATGGAAAAGAAATCGAATCTATTGAACGCGAGGTTGATATTGCAACGGGGGTGATCGGGTTAGCGAGATATTCTGATGACTATACTAGATCGGCAGGTCCGTCTATGATGTTCGCGAAGGATATTACTGATAACACGTCCAGTATTCTAGAGTAAAAGCAACACATGCTTCTTCAGTTAATCCAGCACCAGCCGGATATACAAGACCAGCTGGTGATTTTGATGTCATAAATAATATTACTAATTACAACCTAGGATTTGCAACACGAGTAGCAACGTTACAGGGACAACATCGACGGTTTTCATGCGCGATTCCGTTGCATCACATATTTGGATTTTGTAGAAACGTCAGAAAAGTTATTTATGGAGCGAAACATACGGTAGCACTAGTGAGAAAGGGCACTGATGATGATGCAATCTGGCGCGGTGCTGGCGTTGCCGCCGGTAGGGTCGTTTTATCAAAACTATCACTGTGGATGCCAGTGTTGACTCCGTCAATGGTAACAGAAGAACGATTACTATCATTTATGGATCGGGGGGAAAGTCAATGTTGAGTTGGTTGTCAACGTCCACAGATACCATGGATTCAAATATTGATGGTACACTTACATGGCATCTAGCATCAAAACAAGGTATTTCAGCTCCACGTCACATATTTGTTGCGCTACAGAATACTGCGCGATTAAACGATCAAGAACGTTCCCATATGATATTTGATCAAATTGGGTGTAATGAAGTCTCGCTGAGAATAAAAGGACAGCAAGAACCATCAGAGGATATACAACTTGACTATAACATCAATAGTATTGCACGAGTTTATCATCGGTTGTTGTCGTATATGGGGCGCGATCAAAATGTTGATACTGGTCTACAAATATCACAGTTGTATTTTAAAAGTCTGTATCCGATTTATTATTTTTCGTTGGAGCATCTTGACTTGATGATATATACACTTTAGAGCTCGTGTAACCCGTCCTGGTGATATTGCTAATTATAGAGCGGTTGCTGTCATTCTCAGTGATAAATCAATGCTACTCGAAGGTGTTGGTGGACGAATGAGACTGGTAGATGCACCAGTGGAAAATCTTTGATTGAAAATCTTTGATTGAAAATCTTCGATTTTTAATTTCACCATTGAATCACTTACGATTTAGAATCGATCTGTTTTAGTATAATGTCGTACAGTAATATCAATGTCACGTTGACGCCTGGTCAGTTAAAAAACTACATTCCAAATCAGCTAAGCAATGTGGAACCACAATAACACTGAAGCCTAATCAAATGAATGGCGGGGGGAATAAACTATCGCTGACGAAAACTAAGGTTAATCATTTTAATAAAGCGCTTAAAGAAAAAAAAGGAGTTCAGATTACTCTTTCTACGAGTGCGATTAAAAATATGGAAAAGACTGGTGGTATATTCCCGCTGTTAGGGTTGATTCCAGGGTTGATTGCCGCAGCGGCCCCAGCGGTAGCTAAAGCGGCAGCGTTAGGAGCCGTTGGTACCGCGGCAGGAATGGCACTAAAGAAAGCAACGGGTGGATCCGCTGGTGGATCCGGGTATAAAAAAAAGGGAAAGGGTCTAAGACTACCAGGAACCCCGTATTCATGGTACAGCGGAAAAGGCCTGAGACTAGGACCGGTTTACTAGCGGGAAAGTCAAAGATGGAAAATCCAAGGATTTTCAATCGAAGATTTTTAGAGGAACCTATTGTTCCCATGTCCAATTTTGATTTAATCGATGCCGCTAAAAACTCGCGATTAAAAACTTCAGAGGTGTTTTTATGAAAGATCAGTTACCGGCACAACCAAATGATGTTGAAACCGGTATTATTAATCTAGATAACAGCTCCGGACCTGGAACACACTGGGTTGCGTACGCGATTGATCCACGTGGGATTATTTACTTTGACTCATATGGACTAGCGCCGCCGAAAGAATTTAACCACTATATAAACAACTTAAAAATACCCCGTTGGTATTCCACGTTACCAACACAAACAATGATTGACCCACCAATATGTGGCAATGAAGTATTAAACGTACTTGATGCTATTTCACGGGAATCTTTGATTCCTCAATCAAGAAAACCACCCCATGTAGTAGTGAACGAGTATACTAGCGGTTGTTGGATTGAAAATCTTTGATTGGAAATTGCTGTGCAATTTCACCCTTGGATTTAAACATAGAAAAGATTTTTATGATAACAATGATTGATATTTGGGGACGACCTTTATCAACGCTAAAGAACCCCGAACCTGATGGAGTTGAAATCAAGGGTGTTAAAAAACTAATCGAAGATGAAATAGCCGAAACGTTGAACCTAACAAGTGTTGATCCTGGTGAAATAGTTGTATTTCAGGATCGTCAGGGTAAATTGAAAACTAGTAATGTCTCTCTCGATGATATTTTAGTTAAACGACGAGACGCAACAGAGAAAACTATCGCGTTATTTTCCGATCAGGGTAAACTCAAACCAGGTGTACTTGTTTCAACGATCACAGATAAATTAGCAACATTCGATAACACGGTGAATTCATTGAAATCGCTCAATGATAAGTATGACGATCATATAAAAACATTTAAACGGTTTACTGAATTACAAAATTCCCTCGTGGACAACATTGACAAACCCATGTTAGAATTTTTTGGAAATCCACCAGTGACCACACCAAAACTCACCTCGATAAAAGATTCTATGTTGGAACTAGCAACTCTTCAATCCGAATATGAAAAACACGTGAAACAGTTTTCAATGTTTCGTAAAAACATCATTGATAAATTTATTGGAACCCCATTTGATAAAATTGAAATAACCCTTCCTGATATTAAAAAATCCATCGATGATCTAAAAACGACCACTAATAACATTGTAGCGGATGGAACGAGGATGATAAGCGTTGTTGAAAAAATAAAAATTCCTCATAAGAGCACCAACAATATCGTATACACGATCCAACACGATTCATTTGCGTGGACTCCCACAAACAACATTCTACACGTAACCGCAGCCGTCAAGGGTATTTATCGATTAACAATAGTATCACCGACTCAATTCAATATATCATCAAGTAGTTCATCTGGAGTCAATAATACGGTATCAACGATCATCGACAAAGATGTATCAGAACAATTCACGATAAAGACCGCAGATAGAAATCTAGTCAGGGTTTCAGTAACGTGGTACGTAGAATTCGTAGTGGATTTAAGTAAACAATTAAACTGAAAGCGCTAGCAATTTGAAATCAATTGAAAATGCTAGCGCTTTTAAAATAAAATGACGATCCCTTCAGTGTATCAGTATCGCTATGATCAGGTCAGAGAATTTCAAACTAAACTCAGCTCTCGCTGTGAGGAGTATCAAATAAAAATAAAAAAATACCAACGAAGAATAACCGCAGTTGATATCACCGTGTACTCGGTGTCGGGAGTAATCACTGCTGCTGGAATAATACTATCTTCAGTTACAATGATTGCTCCGGTCGTAGTTCCAATCGCTATTTCTGCGGTGGCTACAATCGCGGGTATATTAACCGGGATCACAAAAAACTATCATCGTGTAGCCAGAGTAAACTACACGATTATATAATTAAATTTCACGTTGCATCTGCCGCATACTCGCAATTGTCCTCGTTGATATCATCGTCACTCGATGACACAACAATATCAGATAGCGAATTCTCAGCGATGGCTCAATTATATAAATCAACAATGCTGAAATTAGAGCGGGATAATAATAATAATAATAATAATGTCAATGTCGTCACAAGAACTGCTTCAGCGAATAGCAGAAAATACAACACCGATGAAAACAAGCATGATATCAGTAACCTCGACGCGTCCTGAATTCAGTGTGAATTTCCCGATTCCCGTTCCCGTGAAAGAGATAGCGCTAGCAAAACTACGAGTGTATCATAGCTGGCCCAATATCAGATCGGTAGCATTTGATGGTCAACAACCAAATAATTCCTTGGTGTTCGCGTGGAAAAATAAACCAGACGGAACTCCAGACTGGAACGTTGTCTCGTTGCCAACAGGGTCATATCAAATCGAACAAATCAATAACGAATTACAACGAAGAATAAAATCTATCACTGGAAAAGAATCGAAAATTGCTATAACGGTTCACGAGCCGACGTTATCATCTACGATCGAGATAAACTCACTAAATTACATCGTTGATATTTATCAAAGTTCTATTAGAACCGTACTAGGATGGCCTGAACTACCACCTCGACAGAAAGAAACCGTTGATATACCAGAACCTGTAAAATCTGATTATGTCACAGACAAGATGAAACCTGATAATCCAGTTAGAAATTATCATAATAGAGATGAATTGAAGTCCGCCACCGCGTGGGGGGTATCGGTTGGAATTTCACGGATTGATGATAATACTAGTACCGCGATAGAAGTATATGAAGAAGAAACAAAAAATATAATTATTCGAAATTTTGAACAAATGAATAACGATCTATCACTGCTATTAATATCTATTAAATCCGGTACTCTCACCCGAGATGAATTTATCAGCGTCGTGGAAACGTGTAATAAAATTATCGATGATATGGAAACATTAAATTTAGAATCAATTCAAGGAATATTAAATTTTGACGACCAAAAAGTGAGGATTGATTTTGCAACTCATTTTAATATCCGCGTCGAAGATATTCCGACATTCAAACTACCTGGATATAACGTACCAGAACTAAAAAAACTTCACAGTGAAGCCATCCAAATTGGTTTTAAAGAAATTCACGATACGTGGAAAAAAAACAGCATCACCGGAAATAAAAACCCTTAAACACAATAATGATCCAGAAGGCGGTGGTAGACATATAGCTCCGTTCAATGTGAATATATCCTCGGTGATTGCACTAAATTTAGTGTGTGACGTTATCGAGGGAAGCTATCAAATAAATCTTGAGCAATCAAATCAAGCTCAGCAGGGATATATTCTATATTCATTTGCACCAACGGCTACTCCAGGATTTCTAATTATTGAAGACCCAACTAATCCAGTCTTTATGCGATGTCATAATAATTCTTTAACGAGAATTAATTTCAAACTCACTGACCAATCTAATAATCTGATTGATTTACAAGGTGAGGTTCTACAAATTAGTCTGTTTGTGAAATCATAAATGATTTTCATCGTAAATGATTTTCATCGTAAAAAAAAAATTGTTAACGTATAGCAGCAGAGAGTGTGAACGCCAACTATATGGCGTCTTTTTTTTTTACTGAAAATTTTAATTAAGTATTTTCATAAATTTACTAAATTTACTGAAAAATTTAATTAAGTATTTTCAAGGAAGCCTCAGTTTGCTAAATTGAGACTTCCTAATAAATATTAACTATAAGAGTCGATTTGACAAATTGAGACTTCCTAGTAAATATTAACTATAAGGAAGCATCGTTGATGCCTAAAAATTTGGTCTGTTCACCCTCTCTGCTGCTCCATATAATCAACATTTTTTAGGTTAGCATCTGTACAGCTGTGGTTATTGGAAGTGATCATACCTTTAAATTATTGCATTTTTGACCTGTTCAGGCACTGGTAGAGTGTTTGGTCCCTCTTTTTGATTGGTGCATGACCCTAATGCTGACATGCCTGCATGCCTCTTTAATGCTGACATGCCTGCAAGCCTCTTTTATGCTGACATGCCTGCAAGCCTCTTTTGGTCAAATAGGGTGTCCAGTATGTGAATCACAACCTTTCTGGGTTGGTGGAAGCCACAAATAGCTAGACTCAACTTCTGTTGCTGAATTAAGTATTTGTTAGTATCCTGTTGCATGCACTGATTCTGAGAGCGATGCCTTTCACTAATGTGAGATATCATCAATATTAACAATACATGGATAAGATAAGATTAATCATTGACCAATTTATGCATTATAAATAAATATCCATTAGGTAACAACCATTGCATACAAATCCATGGTTGTCTGAGTTGTCAATGATTTAGGATTGCATTTTTATAAGGGCAGTAGCCACCTGTTCCCAAACCAGGTAAGGAAAGCACAGATCCTGTTGAATACTATTCCATTGCTTTTATGAGCTATATCTGTAAAACAATGATCAGTGCAAGGCTGTTTGGTATATGCAAGCTAACAATTTAAATTCTCTTTCCAAACTGGCTTTCATTATATCATAGAGAAACAGCTTTTACAAATGCTCTGAAATTAAAATCAAACCCTTTGAATCCTGATTTTGTATCTGTTTTCTGATCCAGATACATCTGTGCCAACCATGACACTTAACTTTGACACAATCATTAGGTTGCACCAAATTATAGGTTTTAATTGTATATGGTTTAAACATGTTTGGTTCATTAAGAAATTAAAAATGAAGTAATATAAAGTAATAGAAAGTTTTTTTTTCATTTTTATTATCATCTGTTTATTTCCACTTGTATAAGTTGGAGAATATTCTGAAAAGGATGATTGCTGCATAAGAATAACAATAGAGTACTTCTCTTATTTGCTATTGATAGCCAGGGAGTACCCTGCAGGGTGAGCATAGTTGTCATTATAACATTAAGGACAATAGAAATTCTTTGTGGAATACGAAGTGATTCAGGGGAAAATTTGGACCAGAAAACTATTAAGAGCTTGTTAAGTCTGAAACTTAATAATCACATTGAATGTCATCAGTAACATAGTCCTCAGGCAGTAATGACATGAAAGAAATTTAAAAATGCTATTGGATGGTTTTAAAAAAACTTAGCCTTTAACATAGAAATCTTTGTATTGAAATGATAAACAACTCTTCTTTTGTCATTAGTTGACAAGTTTGACTGATAACCCTATAGCCACGATGGAAATCTTGTAATTGCTCTTACTCCTCATAAGTGTAAATTATGTGACCTTTATATCCATTTTGTCTACCAAAGTTGTCATCTTGAACAATTTGATGTCTAGTTGGTAATCCATGAAAATAGTGCTAATTCAACCTCCAGTGTGGCCACCACAGCAGCCATCTTGTGAATGTTGTTAACTACTCCAGACTAGTTTTATCAACATATTTTCACCAAAAGACTTATGCTTTCCAACTGTTCCTAGATAAAATTGTTGTCAGTCTGAAATGCAGCATAACCACCACAGCATGCAACTTAAAAATCTTATAAATGGTTGGACATATATTAGTATTGGGTTTTTTGTTATTAGGCTCGTGTTTAACATGTTGATATTATGACATTCAATATGGTTACTGCAGTAATCATATTGAAAGTTTTGTTAACACTAATCCTTAGTGAGATTATCAGAGAACAGATTGGAATGGAGGAAGCTGGTTGTCAGGTCATCAGTGGTGGCCCAACAGTCGGCAAGACGAATGGATAGATAGATAGATAGATAGATAGATAGATGATAGATGATAGATAGATAGATAGACAGACAGACAGACAGACAGATCAATCATCATATCAGGATGGGTTTTTATTATCACTGAAAAACATCTCATTATGTCTTGTGGGCCATAACTGAAGATAATGCTGGTATAGTGTCTGATTGGTCATAAATGATAATAATTCCAATTTGGTCTCCAATTCGGTCACCATCTTAAAAATCTTATTATGGAAGGTCATATTAACATAGATTATTTTATCAGAAGATTTCTTTATGATATCTTGTTTGTCCTAAATGATGTCTTTTTATCCTAAATAAATGGTTCCATGCAGACATCCACAACAGCAAATTTAAAAATGTTATTTGAGAAGAATATCAACAATGGTTTCAGCACTTAAATATTAGAATGGAAGAAATGATGTTATTTTGAATGCCTGCAACAAATGTCAGTACCTTCAATGGTCTCTTGTTGTTGTAATATAATTTTTCTGTTTTCTGTAGCATGGTTCTTTATGTAATTATGGCTTTACTTGATTACAGCTCCTGGCAATGTGAGTCTTTTTAGCATCAACAAAGGTATCGGAGAAGACGCATATGTCACTGCTGTAGTATCATGGAAACTACCATTAGTTCTAGACAGAAATGGTCCAATTGACAAATTTTATGTTTAGCAGAATGAAAGCAATAATCCCATTATCAGCAAGGTAAGCTTATTGTATCTTCTTCTCTTTTACTCTTCTTGTTTTGTTTATGCAGGTACAGATTCATTGTATATTTGGTTATTGGATCTTCTCTCAGTCAAGTCAGTGGAATCTTATAGTAATCACACCATCCATATGTGAGTCCATCAATCCATTCATATAACTGCCTATCAATCATTTCATCAACAATGTGGTGTCCACAATATAACTTTACTGGGAATTTCAACCAATGACGAGGAGACTGCAGGTGAGTTTGATTTTGAAATTTTTGAATTATTTAGAAGAGTTATGATCCCAGTTTTCCCATTTATCTTAACTTCTGGATCATAAATTAGAAATTAAGTTTTAAATTGATGATACTTCAGATAAGTTTGATTTCCAACATTCCACAACATACTTCACATTTGCAGGAGTTATGGCTAACTTGTCCACCTCACTTTGATTTCAGCAGCTGACTTAAAAATTATTGACTTAATTAAGGATTGTTGGATGTCAACCAATTCAAAATGATACACTGATGAGGAAGAGAGTAGCTTGAGAAGAATAAAGTCAAAGACACAAAGAGATGATTCCAGCAGGTTATAACATCACACAGCAAGACCTGGCTGTTTATTTGTGCAAGCAGAAAGAGCAAGATTTATGCATTCTGCATGCATACCATGTGAAACTGATATTTCAACTGGAAGTAATGGCAGGAATTACATCTCTGAAACATGAAATCATAGAAGAATATAGACATAAAAAATGCTACAAAAATGACTAAAATTGCATTTTTCTGTTTGAGTACAAAATGCTTGAGTGACTGGTGAACACTCCCTGTTGATGTTGAAAAGTCCCTGTTATGAAATGAACAAGTCCCAGATCCACATGTAAGATACATGTAGCACTGAATATTACTCTGTTTAGCCGCAACATTCAGTATCTAAGCTCAACACTGAAAATCATTAATAAAATTATTGTCAACTGTAATATATTTCAAAAAGTGCAGATGTGAAATATTTTGCATCATTTTTGAAGTATGAATCAATCCTCACTTTGATAATTTGGTTACAAGGTGGAACAAAGATGCATTGGTAACTTTGTGTGTTTCTAATGGTTTGCTGTTGTCAGTAATACTGAAAGATGACATGACATACTGAAAATGTGCTTGTAATTACTGGAAAGCATAGGCCAGTATAGAGTTATGGTCTGTCCTAAACTTTGCTTTCCACAGTTTAACTGTACGTGGATTTCAACCAGATAGCAGCAGAGAGGGCGGACAGACCACACTTTTCAGACAAAAAATTGATTGAATCCTCAAAACGAAAAATAGAGCCTTCCTACGAAATCTCATAGTTTAACCAAAAAAAATAAGTCGCCATTTAGCAAACGGAGACTTTACGATTTTTCAATCAATTTTGGTCGCAACGATGTGGTCATTCACCCTCTCTGCTGCTACAAGTTAACAAAAATAATAAATGATTTCAACCAAATATTTGATCGAGTCCGATACGATATCGTGTCCGAGGACGAAAATCATTTATAATCTCACAAACAAACTAATCGCTAACACCTCATCTTGTAGATCAATTAAATTATTTGACTGGTCGGTGAGTCGGAAATTAATTCTCGTTAACGAATTATTATGGCATCGCATGTAGACAGGATTAATTGGGTTTTCAACAATTAGGAATCCTGGAGGAGCTGTTGGTGCAAACGAATAAAGAATATATCCCTGCTGAGCTTGATTTCATTGCTCTAGATTAATTTGATAGCTTCCTTCAATTGCATCACATACTAAATTGAGCGCAATCACCGTTGAAATATTTACATTATGCGGGGCAATATGCCTACCACCGCCATCTGGGTCATTATTATACCTGAGGAGGACAGTTGAATCTGGTTTTTGTAGCGCCTTGATATCGGTTCTAACAATTCTTGCTAGTTCATCAGCGTTGTATTTGGGAAACTTGAAATTACGCAGATTGTCTTCTGTGATATTGTAACCGGTTAGGAATCGTTGTTTACTGTCGCTGTTGTCATTAATTATTGTTTGAATAATTAGTTCATAGATATATTCCATGTCAGAAATAAGTTGATTTGTTATTTCAACGTGTTTTTGCGATTTTGTTTTCCGTAGTTGTTCTAGTTGTGTTTCATATAATTGTTTAATTTCATTAAAATAACCACGGACGTCAGTTAGCGTAAATGAAATAGTAACAGATGAGTCGGCTGTTCTTTTAATGATAAAATCCCATTGCAATGTGTCTTTGTTGGTAAATATAAATCTATCGGCGATTTTTCCTTTTCTTATATCAGATAAATTATCTCGATAACTGGGATTGATTTCATGATATGATTGTACGTCTGTGGTTAAGTCGGTGGCGGATTTTTCCGGTGGTTTTTCAGGCCATCCTAACACTGTTCTTAACGAGCTGTTATAGATATCTACAATGTATCCCTCTGTGCTTATTTCGATCGACGACGAGAGCGTCGGTTCATGAAGATTAATAGCTATTTTTGATTCTTTTCCAGTGATTGATTTTATTCTACGCTGAATTTCAGCAATCGATTTGCTTAATTTGGTACGACCCAGTTGGTAACGAAACAGTTTCCCACGCTGGAGTACCATCGGGTTTATTCTTATACGAGAACACCAGTGCGTTATTGGGTTGCTGACCACCAAATGCAACCGATCTGATATTAGGGCAGCTATGATATACTCGTAATTTTGCAAGCGCGATCTCACGCACTGGAATCGGAGAAGGGAAGTTCACACTAAATTCAGGGTTTGTTGATGTTATTGATATCATGCTTGTTCGTATCGGAGTGGTATTCTCTGCGATTCGTTGAAGCAGTTCGAGTGACATTATTGTTAACGCTGTCTTCAATTTCCAATTTCAACATCGCGGAGTTATACAACTGGGTCATCGTGGAAAATTCAACATCAGATATGAACGAATTATCTATCGACAGCGAGATCAACTCGGATAATTTCGAGTACGCGTCAAATACCACCCGGTACCGAGCTGTATAATCGTTGAGTTTTTTCTGAGAACACGATAATAACTTTTTAGTTATCGCGGTGGCGACTGCCGCAGTTGTTGTTGCCGCGGAGATAGCAATTGGAACTTCAATCGGAGCCATCATGGTCACCGTCGACAAAATAATCCCGGCGCTGGCCATCACACCGGACACCGAGTACACGGTGATGTCGATGATTGCTATGCTGCGTCAGTATTTTTTCATTTTTTCACGATAGCTCTCAGAAAGTGATTTCAAATTCGTGGAAAATTCTTTCACGGTATCATATCGATATCGATGCGATTGTGATACCTCTGGGACTATTATCGGTTCAATTGATTTCATCGATGTCATTGTTATTTTAAACCCGTTAGTGTTTTCAATTATTCGCCATCTTCCGGGTAGTAGATCAGGGGGTAGTCTACTTCACCTACAAATTCTAAACACCAGGTTATTTTTTTTCTAATGGTGTTATCAACCGCGACAATCTCAAATTCTTCTTTACCATTGATAATTACTGTTGCGGTGCCACCAAAGTAGGTTTTACCGTTCACGATGATATCAAATTGCTTGGTAGAGATTAACGTCATCCTGTAGATACCATGGGGCCACTCCCCGATATTGACTTTCAATTTAGCATTAGAGTTTTTTACCCAATCAAAGGCCCCATGATCGACCGTATACACGATATTTTTAACGCCTATGTCTGGATGCGGAATTTTTACCTTTTCAAAATCTTCTTTTAGTTTAAGAATATCATTGTAAATATCGAGATAACTTGTCTTGATTTCGTTAGTATTTATCGTCCTAACCGCCTCCTTGTTAAAAAAGAACGAAATCAGAAGGTATTTATATTCATCGAGAGTTTTTAGTTTAATAATATCATTATACATTTCGAGATAGTTTACATGGACTTCGGTAGAAGCCATCATCCTCCCATCCCTCTTGCTAAAAAAGAATGGAACCAGAAGGTTGTCGATTCCAAGCCGTGCTTGGTTTTTAATATGGTAGTCGATGTTAGAAAATTTCGTCGTGATATCTTGGAGGCTACTGCCCTCAAAGAACTTATTAACCATTTTGCTGATGGGCTTTTGTTCGTCAATAGCGCTTTTAATTTCAGCGAGGGTTGGGCCTGTCAGAGATGTGGTTTCAGACACAGGTGTTCTCCCAAGAAATGTATCCACGATGGTATTAAGTGTTGTTTGTCTCACCATAAACCTATTAATATCTTTGAGAGTCATCGTAGATGTAGCTGGGACACCAAAGAAATTATTAGCGACGTAGGCATTGTGAGTATGCTTGCCGATAAATTCGCTAATTTCAGCGAGAGTCATGCCTGCCATAAGCGGGTTTCCAAAAAACTTACCAACGACGTCGTTATTGGGTTTTTGTACCTTTTCAAGATTTTCTATTAGTTTAGAAATATCGAGATAATTTGCCTTGATTTCATTTTCATTCATCATCCTCCTCGCGTTCTTGTTAAAAAAGAATAAATTCAGAAGATCTTTAATTTCAGCGAGAGTCATGCCAACCACAAGCGGGATCCCAAAGAATTTATGTACGACATTTTTGCGAAAATTGTTATAACCTCGTATATAATCATCCAGGTCACGGCCGCGGGTGGCAATCATGCTGTCGTGGGCGTCAATAGCGTCGGTGATCGTAGACACAAGTTCGCCTGGTTTAAGCTGTCCATCGTTGGAATACAGCGCAATAGAGTTTTCAGCGGCGTCGCGCTGCCGTATCAAAATGTCACCCGCAGATATATTACTGGTTTTCAATTTACCCTGACGATCTTGAAATACAACTATTTCGTTCGGGTCAACACTTGCTACATTTAACGTCTCAGCGATTTCATCTTCAATTATTTTTTTTACATCCTCGATTGAACCCGCAGATGTTTCCGGGGTGGGTTCCGACATTGACAGAGATTGTCCCCAAATATTAATCATTATTGTAAAGACTCTAGTATTTTTAATTTATTGATTCTCTAAAATTACCTTGTAATTTCCCACTCGTGTATTTATTTACAACCAGATGAGGTGGTTTCTGTGACGATGAAATCTCCGCGAGGACATTTAATACTTCACGGCCGCATATCGGTGGATCATTTAATTGTTGTGTTGGCAGTGTGGAATAAAAAATCGGAAACTCTTTGAGTTTCATCGAAGAATTTATATACCGCATAAACTCGTTCGGTGGGGCTAACCCATATGAATCGAAATAGACAATCCCACGCGGATCGATCGCGTATGCAACCCAGTGAGTTCCCGATCCGTTACTGTTATCAAGATTGATGATACCGGTTTCAACGCGTTTAGGTTTTCTTGGTAATTGATCTCTCATAAAAAACCCTCTGAAGTTTTTTATCGCTAGTTTTTTAGCAGCATCAATTAAATCAAAATTGGACATTGGGAGAATTGGGCTTTCAACTAATAAACCGTTCCTGGTATTCTTAGACCTGATCCGTTCACGGATCTCCCGCTGTACCATGAATACGGGGTTCCTGGTAGGTACAACCCTTTTCCCTTTTTTTATATCCTTTCCCAGTTGCCTTTTTCAACGCCATCCCTGCCGCGGTCCCAACGGCTCCCAACGCAGCCGCTTTCGCCACCGCTGGGGCAGCCGCTGCAATCAATGCTGGTATTGCGACTAACAATGGAAATATACCACCTGATTTTATCATGTTGGCGACTGCAGCCTTTGAAAATACAATTTGAACCCCTCGCCGCTTCTTCAGCGCATCATTGAAATGTTTTATTTGACGATCCGTCAGTGATATTTTATGTGTACCGCCGGACATCTGCGCTGGTTCCAACGTTATTGTGGTTCCACATTCTTTAGCGGATTTTGATCGCAATTTCTTGACCTGACCATCAGTCAGCTTGACACTAACAACACTATATGACATTTTATTGTAAAACATATTTATGCTTTCAATTGATCTAATTGGAAACTCTTCAAGTTTCATTTACATATTTTCCACTGGTGCATCAACGATTCTCATTCGTCCACCAACACCTTCAAGTAGCATTGATTTGTCGCTGAGAATGACAGCAACCGCTCTATAATCAACACCACCAGGATCTATACGAGCCCTAAAATGTATGTCAACGACGGATTGCCTTGTTAAATCAAGATGTTCCAGCGAAAAGTAATAAATCGGATATAGGTTTTTAAAATCAAGTTGCGATATTTGTAAACCAGTATCAACATTTTGATCACGACCCATATATGACAGCATCCGATGATACACACGTGCTATGTGGTTGTTTCCGTAATTAAGCTGTATATCCTCAGATGGTTCTTGTTGTCCGTTTATTCTCAGTGAAACCTCACTTACCCCTAATCGATCAAATATCATATGACTGCGTTCTTGGTAACCTAATCGATTCCGATTCTGCAGCGCTATAAATATATGACGTGGAGCTGAAACGCCTTGTTTTGATGCCAAATGCCATGTAAATGTACCATTAACATTATCCTCTTTGGCATCAGTCGTTGTTGTTAGCCAACTTAGCAATGATTTTCCGCCTGTGTCCATAAATGAAAGTAGCCGCTCTTCCGTGGTAATTGATGGGGTCATTACTGGCATCCACAATACTATTTTACTCAAAACAACTTTACCATCAGCGGCACCAGTACGCCATATTGCCTCGTTGTCATTGCCTTTTCGCACTAACGCAATTGTGTGTTTGGCTCCATAGATGACTTTTCTGACATTTCTACAGAATCCAAATATGTGATGGAGTGGAATCGCACATGAAAAATGTCGTTGTGGTCTTTGCAACGTTGCTACTCGTGTTGCAAACCCTAGATTGAAATTACCATTCACGCCTCTGAGAATATCAAACGCAGCTCCGGGTCTAGCTCGACGTTCTTGATTAGCTGCTTCTTGTTGATCGGCTTCTGAATTATCTCTTGCTGTTAACACTTTAATGTATTGAAGGTGGTCAGCGTTATCAGAGGTATCCTTTGCAAACATCATAGATGGACCAGCCGACCTTGTATAATCATCGGAGTATCTTGCTAGCCCGATTATTGTTGTTGCAACATCAACTTCACGGTCTATTGATTCAATTTCTTTTCCATCAATGAGATATCTTGCACTTTCAAATAACGCCATTATGCCATTATTAACAAAACCAACTCGGATATTTGGATCATCTGCATATGGTGGATCATTATGATCAGCATCGTTTGTTACGAGTTTTCCTTCTACTTCGATAAATGCTTCACATGGCAAAAAGTATTTACTGGTATCTTGAACTTGAAGTTCAATTCGCGATCGTAGGTCGGGTTGTATTGCATGATAGGAATAGTATTGATAATCGCAGACGGAATTGTCCTTGGGTACTGGGGCTTCCATATCAAACGCGGGATCAGCCTGTTGTTTAAACATTTTATTAACATACTAGTGTTTTCAATTGTGAAACTCTTTGTAATCATCGTCGTTTTTGTTTTCGTTTCAAACCACTTCCTGCTATCGCGTTCATGATAGCGCTATCTGTTACCGGTGAAGCCGTCAAAGGCGACGGAGTCACCGAAGCAGCCAACGAAGCTAGTTTTTCTTCCACTGCGCTATTTATTGCTTTGCTGATTTTTGCAGGCATCACTGTAGTTGATGGCAGCACTGTTGGTTTCTTTCGCACCAATGATATTATTTTATCTTTCGCGGCAGAAAATGCCTTTCCGGCAAGATTTCCAAGAGCGCTGATTCCCTTATCACGAATAATACCAATGGCTTTCATTGATAATTGTTTAGCTAACGGCGCCACTTTTGGGGACATTCTTGTAAATAACCCCGAAATGGTATTGCCGAAACCATCTCCGTAATATGCTCTATAAACAGGCAATCGTGAGTTCACCACGTAGATGCTTACGGGTTTATCATGGTTGTAGTGTATGATCATCTTGTTATAAAACTAGTAGTTTTTCAATTAGTGATTAATCGCTGTAATAGCCATGAGCGTCTTTGTGATTTTCAACTAATTCAGCAATGAGTTCTCGATATACATTAATCTCCATGATACCACCGGCAAATAACCGCCTGCAAATATCAGCGGCCTCATTAATTATTTCCGGAGAGTTAGTTCCGGCTCGCTTCGCCCAGATGAGAACTTCCAGCCGTGATATATCACTGAGGATGTTACCAGGACAAGTAACGCTAGTGTTTTCAACTATGCCGCTGCCTAAATATCCATCTCCAGTTGACTCCTCTTTACCAAAAAATCCAGTTGGATACTCTTTATTTACTCTAATCAATACTTCGTCTTTAAAACTCTCAAAATCATTGCGGATACTTTCTGTGATTCTAAATCTACCACGGTTTGCCAGGTATACTTTTTTTATCCAATCCTCGTCGTTTTTTATATACTCTTTATACTCTTTTTTTTACAGCTATTTCTCTTTGATCGAGTGAAAAATTCCGCGCGGTAAAGTTAATTAAATTATTATCATCTTTAAAATTTTTAATTTTGTTGTATGCATCGTATGTAAATATACTTTGCGGTGAATACATTTTTTCTGTAGTAGCGTCTCCTTTCTCTTCTTCTGGTTTTCTTGCAGTAGCACCTAGTTCTTTTAGTACTCGCTCTTTTTTTTTGTTGTTGCCGTGAAGTAGTTACTATATCTACTGGAAGTGTTTCTAAAGACTTTTGTGTTTGTTCGGTCTCTGCTGCTATCTTTTCAAGTGTATCAAGCAGCGGCGCCTTCTTTGCTCGTTCTTTTTCAGGAATATCTCCATATATCGCTGCTTCAGTTAACTTTTTCACATCTTTGGTCGCACTTGTTATCGGAGTAAACAGTTGTTCACTTGACACAGAAAAGTCAGTCTGCGCTTGTTGTCGTTGTTGAAGTTTCTCACGAAGTCTGTCTCGAACCGGTATAAACTTTTTAATTGTTGCTAGCCGCTCTCGGGCTAATCTAGTTGTAAGCGATTCACCTACCATATATTGTTTGTGAACTGAATTTTCAAATGTGAAACTATCACAATTAAAGGCCGAGTTATTAAATAATGTACCATCAAGCTAACGTATTCATCTCGGACAAGGTTAAACTGTACGACGCTATCCGCGAGTGTTTCAGAAATAACATCGCTGGGGGTTTCAGAATTGTAATATCTGAGAACGGCGATGAACGATTTTTGTTAACGACGTGGCAACAACAACAACTACGTGAAAATGGAGGCGTCGCGGTGATTACTTGCTACCACAACCAGATCATCCAGTACGCACATAGCTGCATGAGCAAGCCCAAACTGTTGAGTATCCTTTCAGGAGAAAATCCTATGTAGTTACAAAAAACACTAAAAAAAAAATTTTTTTTTTACTGAAAGCCTATTTTTTATAGTAACACTCACGTGATTAAGATACTGGTTTTTCCTCGTTTAATATTTTTCTAAGATCACGAACCTTAGAACTAATTTCAGCTCGTTTTTGATACTCTTGGCCGAGCTTTTGACGTATTGCTTCAACGGTGCTAAATAGCGTTATAAATGCATTAATGTCGTTAGCGTACAAACAGGCATAGATGGACTTTTGAATTCCTTTCACGAGCCTGTACATCTTAGGTAAAACATAACGACCCCTACTAGACTGATACTCAATGTTTTCATATTCCGAGGCAATCCTGTCACAGTCGAGATCTTTAGATAATATTATTCCTCGATTTTTTAAAATTGAAATTTCAGCAATTATAGAATTTACATCTTTGATATCCATATTTTTATAGTATACTGTATCTCTAATTATTAAAAAATAAATAACACTCATTTGGCAATCTCGCTGGCGCCCTATGACGTCAGAGAGACCAAGAGGTTATTTAATTAATTTAATTAAGTCCATGTATATGCTGTACTGAAAACCCCATTTGGAAACCCCTTTCCCGTCAAATAACGTGAAAGAGACCCAGAGGTATGTGACAACACGTATCTTTGGAACTCCTTGGGTGCCTTCGCATCCATGTAAGCCCAAAGTAACCCGAAACATACATCTCCGGCGGGAGGCCTAAGGTGACAAACATCATCTTAGACCACCCAGAAGATATGCTTGAGGTGACGTACTACATGTACTTAATTAACTTAATTAATGGACGGCACAATGCCGTATAATCTCCGCTCGAGTGTTGCGGCAGATTGTAGGCATACATATACTTAATTAACTTAATTAAGGATGGATATATTCAATGGAACGATGATGGTAATGATGTGGGATGGCACAGTGCCATATATATCTCCGCTCGAGTGTTGCGACAGATTTTAGGCATACATATACTTAATTAACTTAATTAAGGATGGATTATAATTCAATGGAACGATGATGGTAATGATGTGGGACGGCACAATTCCATATAAGGATGGTATTATTCAATGAAACGATTGATGGTAATGATGTGGGACGGCACAAGACAGCACAAACATGAAACGACGGGGCAGATTTTCTACGGCCAATCCAACCAATCAAAAGCAACCAAACTAAATTAACCCGGTTGCATGATTGACAAAAGACAACCACACGCCCGTGTTAATGGCGTTGGTTAGTTTTGATTGGTCGGAATTGGCTTTCGAAAGCCCCAAGCTTATTACGAGCCAAAACGTATATAAGGCGACTAATACAGCCGCGTCTATTCACGAGTGTGTTATTTTATTTCCTTGAATTACTTATTAATGCTGTTTCACAACATTTAAATGAGACAAAATATTTAAATAAAACATTAAACAAAATAATACAGTTGATAGATAAACAGCGTGTATTCTCCCTGTTCCAATTCTCTAGACAAATACATTATCGATTAGATCACAAAGAGCTGTATACAGAGGAATTTTAACCACGCCCACCTACTTCAATGAATGGGAAACACTAGTATTTCCGACTGAGCTAACATAGGTATTGCGCTGGATTATAAAGAACGTCTGTACTAAAAGTGTATTATAGATGGTCTAAATAAATACAACTGTTTAAATAATGCAGTTTTAGCCAAAGCGACAATAAAAGGTTTTAGAAATTGTTAAAAATACAACTACCGAAGCTATGTATTTACTCCATTACAGTCACGTGGGCGCGCACATGTCTATACCTGTCTCTACAGGTAATAGCAGACGACACAAATTCTTTTGACGTCATAATACAAGGGAACTTAGTAGGTAGAGTGTGAGTTGCGGCGGATTTATCCATAAAGGATTTATCTCCCTTGAATCGTTTTAGGTGTATACGAATTTTATTTGATGACCATTTTTTTTAGACAGAGCAGTTTTAATTATATTTTCTGCAACAAATAGTATTGAAGCCCTACAAATGTCAAAGTATCTACTGGCTTCATTTATTTATTGAAAGTTTCTCTCTTCATTATTTTCTAAATCAAACGATTTGACCCCCCTAGGGCGTTTTGCGTGTTTGCCAGTTCCACCTAATTTTGCATTCCGACTTTGTGAGACGGCTTGAAGATTCCCAAGACAATTATCAGTCTTCACACCATTTATGTGATCAGTCACAAATCCGTCTTCGATTAATCCGTAAAATGCTTCATAGATGGCTCTGTGACAGAGATACTTCTTCCTCCCAGCTGTAAACATCAAGTATCCTATATTATTTACCCATCCAACCGGTTCTTTTAGTCTGCGGTGCCTGACAACACCATAACTGGAGGCTTCGTAATTAACAAACACTGGATGGGGTCTGAAATCTTGGCTCATTTGTATAATAATACTATTTGTCTAATTTATATCTGCTTTAATTATAAACCTTTGGATATAATCTTGAGGGGTTTTGATGACCTTGTCATAGTTAGGGTCAATGACGGTATTTTTAATTCGTTTGTCATAATAGCGTTTTAGTTCCCTGTATCGTTTACCCCCACAAGCAAGACACAACTGCGATTTTCCCCTTACCCCAGCCCCACATCGGAGGCACGGAAGGTGACCAAGGGAACCGTTGCAAACACTTTGTAAATGATACCCACATAATTCGCTTCTGCATGATTTGTTACACGGGGTTGTTGATCCAATCATTAGCCACTTGCAGTGATTCATTATACTATATTTTTCTATTTAAATACTTGTTTTAATTATAACATGGAGGAGTTCAAGAGATTATCGAAAATTAAGCCTTGGAAAAATGCTAAATTCAATCTCGATAAGGAGTTCCAAAGATTATCGAAAATTAAGCCTTGGAAAAATGCTAATTTCAATCTCGATAAGGAGTTCCAAAGATTATCGAAAATTAAGCCTTGGAAAAATGCTAATTTCAATCTCGATAGGGTCTCTGATACATCAAAACGTCTAATCGGTGATAGAACTATACTGGGTAAAATCAGGGAGTGTTTTCATGAATTCTACCGAGACGGTGCAGCACACTGTTGGTCGACATTTCGAATTATTGATGAAGATGTCAATATACCCATCATCGATGCTACTATGAACGATGAAAGAGCAGCTGAGATAATTTCACACCTTGGCCCGCCAAGGGGCTGGAAATCCAAGGGTAAATTGCAAAGCAATTCCCATCAGAAGTATTTTTTCAGAATAAAATTCATTATCGAAGTCGAAGGCAAATGGATTATCAGGGATAAATTTGAACCAATCCTCAAGGATAAAAAAACTGTCATTGTAAGTAGAGATTCCAAACCAGGAATTCTAACTGAAATTGACAAACCATACTACGAGAGATCTTTTCCTATAACAGCAATTGTTTATGGGATATATCCGTTAAATGATAAACCCGATATTGCAAAACTAGCTCCTATGAAATATTCTAGTTCACTGAATTGTGTAGCAACACGGGTAATGGAACACTTCACAAATGCATCCCGAGGAAATAAACTAACTGATCTGCGACGTAGGAAAATAACCGAATGGGAACAGCACGGTGCAAAGATTTCTGATATAGCTAAATTAGAAGCATCATTAAAATTCCCAATATCAGTAACGACAATAACCGGAGAAGTATTATACGAACCGAAATATCAATCGCGAGGAGCTCCAATTAAAATTATTGATCATAACAAACACGCGTGGACGGCTGCAGTAACAATATTTCCACGAGATAGAACCGTGAGATATATCCCTAAGGAGTTCGTCGGGGATGTTTTTTATAATGAGAAATTATTCGATGTTATTCACACGCTGTGTAAGGATGATCCTGTGTCAGTGTGGTTACTTAGAAGTGATGAAGATCCCGAAATAGGATTTGATCAATTTGTAAGACCAAATGGTGAATTATATCGCGTTGAAGAATTAGATAACAGAATGAGAAAAATCGCTAATGATTTTTCACCGGAGAGTTTCCGTGAAAAACTATTAACGGATAGTTTTACTATTCCATCAGTGGTAGCTCACTTTGCAAGAGAAAAAAACTCATGGCGTCCAACACGAAGTGATTTTCTCGAGGATGTTAAATTGAGTTGTATCGAATTTGGTCATGGGGGACTGTGGAATACAAAATACTCACGTGATGGTATGATTTCAATTGATATATCCGCGTGTTATCCTGGAAGTTTTCTCGGGTATGGAGAATGTGCTGAGTACTTTAAACGATTTGGACACCCCACGCATGAAATGACTCGTGTTGCGATTAATGGTCCATTGCCTAATTTTGATTTAACTGGATTCGCTCGTGTGATATCATTCGAATTCGCTACAGGGTTACATCCGTGTAGTTATGTTTGGCTTGGTAGACATATATCTGAAAAGGCCTGGATGCCAATAGTGTTACTACGATATATGATTGATTGTGGTATGCTAATATCTTTGATTGTTTCCGAAGCTATTATATGCTATCGAGCTCAGAAAGAAGTTTGGTTACCACAACCCGATCTAGATCGTATTATTAGCGAACAGCGAAAACAGTTTCCAGATTTCAATGAAGAACAAATCATGAATTGGTCTAAGGAGTTATTTGAAATTAAAAAAGAACAAGCAAAGGATTTTGGACGAAGAATAATCGGTAAATTTACCCAGGGTGGAAGATACGACAATGCAAAATATTCCTCGCGGTTGATCATAGGCATCGCTGAATACGATTTTATTGTAACGGATTTAACGAAACAGGGAAAACTTGTAAATCGTAAAGACGCTTTCCTACCCGATGGAAGACGATTAGGTACAATTGTTACCTATTGTGATGGATATATTAAACAATATATGCATTTGAGAAGTTCTATGCTAGCTTATGCTTCTATCAATTTATTTTCGATGATAAATAGATTTCCTAATACCGCAGTTAGAGTAGCCACTGATTTTTCTATATATATCCATGAGAAATACAAATCAGATGTAGCTAAATTCACAGATCCGGAGGCAAATTGGGGATGTTGGAGATTTAAAAAGGAGACGCTACATGAGTATTGTGAATCGGCAGATGTTACCATGGATGAAAAGTACTGTGATGAGATTCAATCCGAATTTTCTAATGCACCACCGGTATCTGATCCAATATGTAGATACAAGACAGTTTATTTAAACGGTTGTGGTGGGTCAGGAAAGACAACTCGTGCAATTGAATTATATCATAGAAACGCTAGCGTTTCAAAATCAAACATGATTGTGTTAACACCGACTCACAGACTCGCCAGAGAGATGAAACAACGAGGGGTAAATGCCTGTACTTATCATAGTTTCTTTCGATGGAAAGGCGATGAATAGACCCCTGATCGAATGGGTGATAAATTCATACCTGAAATCATAAATTTGGATGAAATATGCACAGTATCGTTGAAAATATTACAAACATTTCTTGAGTGGTTGTTATTGAAAAATACAAAAGTCGTCATGTGCGGTGATCACGGCCAACCACCACCATTTATCGGTGCATCCCCACATGAATGGCTAAAGGGTTTTGTGGACTATTATGAAGAAATTACCACTGATTATAGATCACTTGATGAACAATTACGCGAGTTCAAAGCGCTATATAGATTACAGCCGGATAAAATCCAATGTGAAATAGCGCGTGAAATAATTTCAGAAACTCCCATGAATGAGTTTTGGGAGGCGTGGAGACCAACCGATTTTATAATTGCAAGTAGAAAAATAGTCAGAGACACACTTCAGATGAAGTTATTTGAATTGCATAAAGAAAAATTTGCAACACTTCCAGTACCGTTGTGTTATAGGCCTTCGGATACACGAAAACAGAATATAGAAGTTGATATTCCAAGACCAAAATCCGAAGGATTTCAAAGACAGAATTTAGTGTTAAATGATATTGTGCTGGTTGATATCAGCGTGGTTGAAGATGCATTGCGTGCTAATAATTCCCCGTGGACGCTAGGTTAGGCAGCAACAATACATTCTTCACAGGGATTGACTATATCAGATACAATTGTTTGGATGGTGGATAATCACATCGAATGGTCGAATTTAGTCTATCTTGCAGTATCCAGAGTACGAAGAATAAATCAACTTCGAAGAATTGTTTTCGATGATGACACCACAATGGATGATGCTAGCATCGTTGATGTTAAAATTATTGATAAAAAACTCTCCGGTTACAAACAACAAGACAAAAAAAACAACGAGAATTTGACATTGATGCTGAATTAATAATTACGCTGAAGCAACAACAGAATAATCACTGCGCAAGTTGCAATTGTATAATGCATTGGCAGTATTCGGATAAAGATCCTCGCCAATTTACCGTAGACAGAAAAAAATAACAGTCTCGGTCATGTCAGAAACAATGTGATGTTGACTTGTCTTGAGTGCAACAGACGCAACGGCGCTAGTTAAGACCCCGCGGTGGTAATTGAGTATCGTCAGGAATCACTTGTAATTGTTCGCGTGTAAACCCCCGCTGAGGAGCAGTTGAATCCAATTTATAGATTGGAGGTCTACCAGTTGGTCGTGTTATAGTAGATATATTGTGTGCATTAACACTCCAAAAAGGATCAGTAGCCCTTTTTTTACTACCTTCAAGCTCTCCTGGTTCGTATAAATACCTAACAATGACATTACTACCAAGAATTGGCTGAGAAATGCTATCCCGCTGTGGTTGTGGTATATACTTTTTTTTATTGCGCTGTTAGGTTTCATATTGATTGCTCTGGTAATCTCGTTATTTAGCGCTGCAACTACCCCTGGTAACCTTTTGACCCATTCACGGGATCGCTTTTCTTGGATGAATTCTTTTGCGTATTGATATCCAAATAACCGCTCTGCAAGAGTCCGATTAAATCGTTCAACAATTGCCTGATCGCGATGTAGTGCAGTATGCCCCCGTCTGATGGTGACATTGTGATCTTTCATTGTAGATGCAACCACACCCTGAAATTCCTTGCCCGGATCAACTTGTAACAGATTTGGCCAGCGTAGTGGGCCTCGTCGATAAATCTTTTCAAATGCAGAAACAACTTCAGGTGATGACTTCGTCTTTAATGGTTCTGCTTGTTTGTATCGACTCGCAACGTCAACTACGGTTAGCGCGTATTTGTAACCGTTGTCATGTGGTAAAAACAATAAATCAGCTTGATGAACTTCATTGGGTACAGTAAGATCAAAATGCGAGAAATTGATTTGTTTAGGACGCGGTAGATAAATTTGCCATAGTGCCTGTTTGGATAACCAATTAGCCGCAGTGGCCTTTTTCACTTTTGCGGCGTTGGCGAGTTTATTGATTGCAGCGTTACCCCTCCAGTATCCCCTCGGAGAATAATAAATAGATTCCATATTATTTATTACCGGCACCTAACATCAATTTGCCTTTCATAGCTGATTTTACCAACCACGAAGCCAACTTTTCTTTGAAAGATTTATCAGGAATAGCATTTAACGCATGAATTAATTTCACATCCGCGAGATGTCTATGTTGCAGATTGCTGCTTTTATAATATGCAACATCATGGCGTTTATCGGATACTCGCCGGGTCGGGGCTGATTTTGATCATCAAGTCTGATATCTAATCGTGTTCCGGGGCCACAGTAGCTATATCCTGGAAGGTGCTTTTCTCCGGGGTACTTTGCCCATGGGGTTCCAGGGAGCTTTGCCAATTTGGCTGCGATATCACCTGCTCGTTTTTTTTTAAACATCTCCGGATTGTAAAATCTTTGATTTTGAAGAAACAAATCTAAATTTTTTTGTACCACATGTTGCACATTTACCAGTTAGTGCTGATCTGTTATTTTTAGTTGTAATCGTCATCACATCATTTGTGTTAGTACGCATTTTACACTTCACACAATATAGATCCATAATTTATGTATAGAGACATGGATATAATTGATTTTTCAGCGACTAAAACAAGAGAACCAGTTAAGCATCATGCAGCGCTACCCAACTCTATCCGCGCAATTATAATCGGGCCATCTGGATCCGGCAAGACTCAGTTGTTGCTCAATTTAATAGTGAGATGGATGAAGTGGGATAAGTTGTATTTAGTTGCTCCTAGCGTAGATGATCAACGATGCTATGAAGTGTTAAAGGATTTTAACGAGAATGCATCAGAAATTAGGGGTGAGAACGCCATCGATTTTATAACTGATATTGACGAGGCACCATCCGTGGATGACCTTGATGGGAGCATTAACAATTTAGTCGTATACGACGATGTGATGTTTGACAATCAACAAAACCCAGCTAGAATATTTTCCCGAGGCAGGCATAAAAACACCGACGTGATATATGTCACTCAACGATACACTCAGATTCCAAAAGTAATCAGAGATAACTGTAATATTCTTGCTGTGTTTAACGGCGTTGATACACATACGCTACGAAATATTTGGCAGACATGGTGTTCCGATATGGACTTCAATCAATTTAAAAATTTCTTTAGTAACGCTCAGTCAACCCCGCATGGATTTATAACAATAAATTTACATGATCCTCGGACACGATATCGTATCGGACTCGATCAAATATTTGGTTGAAATCATTTATTATTTTTGTTAACTTGTAGCAGCAGAGAGGGTGAATGACCACATCGTTGCGACCAAAATTGATTGAAAAATCGTAAAGTCTCCGTTTGCTAAATGGATACTTATGTGTTTTTGGTTAAACTATGAGATTTCGTAGGAAGGCTCTATTTTTCGTTTTGAGGATTCAATCAATTTTTTGTCTGAAAAGTGTGGTCTGTCCGCCCTCTCTGCTGCTCAGATTTATCTTAATGAGCTCCCAGAGTTGTTTTATTTTCTTTGCTTCATTAGGTTCATTGTCAGGTTACAATATCATTATTAAGCAAAGTGATTGCACATTTTACTCACTTTGGTTTTTGTACACATTTTATTCACTTTGGTTTTTGTAGAGGCTTATCAAGAGTTGAATATGAATTTTATTTATGCATAAAATTGTTAAACTCTTGCATGAATTTGATTACTTGTATTGTTATGATCTATTATTGCTGGACCTTCAAGGATTTTAAAAGAATCTATGTACAGAGTAAACATTTTAAAATCTTGCATTATTACATTTTGCAGTGCTATGACTAATTATTGCCCAAAGCTTCCCCGTTTTCAACTGCTGAACATATTATGCAAAGTAAGACCGTTTGCAATATACCTATTACTAGTATTGCATCTGCCTTAAAATGTGTAATTCATGTAGCATTGAAACAACCAGAAAATATTTTATATCCAGTGTTGCCTTCATCTTGACTAATGCTAATTTACATTAGCTAATTCACTAGCATAAACATTGTATACCCAGTTTTAAGTATTCCTATCCTGCCATTAAAAAAACAGATTGAATATTTTATGAATGTCCTTGAGTTAGGTCTTCAATATAATAAATAATTTACAATCCTAAGCTATATTTAGTTTGAAGGATTGTTTGTGCAGAATATGAACCTGGACCAGTAATTTCTCTTCATCATGAAAATTCTATTAGTAAAAACTCCATTCTTTTTTAGATACTTATTGTGCAGTCTGATGAAATGTACACTGCTAACTTTCTTGTGGTTCCAGATCAAAATTACACATTTATGGTAAGTATTGATTCCAAGACATTTGTTTTATTTCTTTAATAAAACAGCAGGAAGGGAAGCTGGATTTCATCCATTCTGTTTTAATAATCACACAAGCTGTTTTATTAAAACATGGGGCCCATGTGGCTGAGTGGTCTCAAGCACTCACCTGGATCACTGCCATCTCACACCTCTGTCCGTGTGAGTTCGAGTCTTGGCTAACATGGGTACATGTGAAAGCTTGCCAGTAGCTTCTCATGAGTTGGTGGTTCTTCATGGAGTTTTCCAGGGTTCTTCCTCCACCTGTTATACTGACCGCCATGCATAGCCTATCATGTGCTGAAAAATGGCATTAAATCCTACAATAGCAATAACTTCTTAAAGAGTGACAGGTGTATGGTACAGAGTGACAGGTGTAAGGTAAAGTTGTTTGCATTTGCAACATGGACAGTGGAGAGAATGTTGGCATACTTGTATTCTACTTTCGCATACTGTGGCTGAAATTTCTTTGGATATTATATTTGTGGAAATTGTTTATGATCTGAGCACATAGTTTACAAACATGGCTACCACCCATGTGCTTGTTCAAAATCAGTTAAAATTACAGTAAAGTAAACTCTCAGTAGAAGTTATTAAATAAGGAAAATGCAGTTTACTTGAAAAAAATATAAATGGTTATTGGCTCTTTCTTTTACAATTTACCTCTGTAGTCAAGGAAGTGGAAATGACCTTGCAATTTTTGTATAGGCACACATCTGAAGTAAAGGCAAGCTGAATACTTTAAACTCAAATTACACCCATTAGTCTTACACCAAGTTAAATGGAATTATAAGTTCTTTTAACAGTACTCAAGATAAACAAGCTATATTTTAGAAAGCCAGCTTAACCAGTGACGTAAACATGGAAAGTCCGTTTTTTTAAAAAAAATCTACACTATGCAAAATATGAAACTGTAGAGTGTCACCTTCAAGCTTTAAGCCAGGAAACTCATTTTAATAATGCGTCACAATGGCATCCCCTAACATTTTTATAGTTTTGATAATAAAAACATGCCAGGTGTGTGATACAGGAGAATCATTTTAATAATGATATATAATTTCCACTGACCAGGATACATACAGTTTAGCTTCTATATTATCTTTTCTTAGCATCTAATTCATAGTTGTTTATGTGATGCTTTACTGATTTTACCTATGTAGAATGTGATTTGGCCTTTTCCTACAGGAAAACTTTTTTCAAAATGGATATTGTAAGGTCTACTTCATAAGTATCAATATTAATGCTTCAATTCCTTTTTATGTGCAGGTTTTGTGTGTAATATTAGAAAACTCTTATTACTGTATAGCTTTAGCAATTGGTGAAAAAATTGAGGCAAGTTTTCTATACATGGTTTACTTAATAGCATTCAGAGCATAAAGGTTACTACAAACAATGCATCAGTGATTTTACCTGTATAGGCAATACAGAATTGGCTTTACTGTGGGTAAACTGTTACTAGATTTAATTATTTGCAATCCACTTTAGACATTTAATTATTGTAAGTGATGCTTTAGTGCATTTACCTGTATAAACAGTCAAAATATTGGCCTTCCTATGAGTAAGTTGTTATTAGAATTGATTATTTGCCTTACATTTTGTATTTGTAGTTACTATCTGTGATGCTCCTGTGACCTTACCTTTATAGGCAGTCAAAGTGACCGCCTACAGGTTATTTGTGACTTAAATTGATTAATTAGCATCTGCTTTCTAAATGTTGATCGCAGTGCTCTAATTTTCTACATGTATAAACCATGTGGACCCTTTGACAAGATATTTATCATAATGGTTTAACTGTGCTCAGATACAAGTTCAGTTACGCAGGACACTCACTATACAATGTGTATATATGGTCTGCTTTATTTTGTCCAAAAATTTTAGACCATAGACGAAACCATTCTGAAAACCACTCAACATGTCTAGTTTTTCTTCTGGTTGTCATTCTTGAACTCATGTCAGACTTGCATATTATAGACAGAAATCAATGGGTAGAAATTCTTTGCATACTAAGAAGGCAAAGAGGCATAACTTGAGGGATGAAAACAACAGCTTGTACACAAGGTTTCTAAACTATATCTTTTACTGAGAGCAACAACAGCCTTAGTCTCACATATCAGATTTAAAGACATTGGTCGAATCCTGTACTGTCTCAATCTCAAGAACTGAACATCATGCCAGCAATGATGGCCATGTTCCATCAAGACCAGATTCAGCCATATTACTCGGATTGGTCAAATCCTGTACACTGTCTCAACCTCAAGAACTTTACATCATGCCAGCAATGATGGCCATGTTCCATCAAAACTAGATTCAGCCATATTACTCAGATCACACTGAGCCAAAACTACAATTGGTCATACAATATCAGCCAATCAGCCACCAGAAAGCAAACTTATCCAGTAGCTTAATAGTTAGAGTGTCTGCCTCAGATGCAGGAGGTCATGTGTTCAATCCATGGCCAAGTCATACCAAATACTTTCAAAAATTGCACTAACATTTGCCTCAATTGGTGCTCAGCATTAAGAGGTTAGAGTTAGGACAGGTAGAATCACTATAAACTGCCACACTTCAGACATCTGAACAATATGACTCAAAAAATTGTAAAGCTACATTAAAAATCTAAATCAGACACACACACACTTATCAGATTTAAAGACTGGCTACGTGTGTCAAATCACCTACACTTTCTCATCCTCAAGAACTGGACATCATGCCAGCCAAGATGGCCATGTTCCATTAAGACCATATTCAGCCATATAACTGTTGATCATACAGTATCAGCCGATCAGCCGATCAGCCGAGTCATACCAAAGACTTAAGAAAATTGCACTAACATCTGCCTCGCTTGCCTCTCAGCCTTAAAAGGTTAGTATTAAAACTGCTCAATATGGTGTCAAGAGAATGTGATTGGGTGGGACATCATGCTACATATCTGCGGCATGATGCCCCAGTGATTGACATCACTATAAACTGACACACTGCAGACATTGTAGTGATATGACTGAAAAACTTATTAAAGCTACATTAAAAATCTAATTCACACACACACACAGCACTTTATAGCAATGCAGGCATCCATACAGCAATAACTAACTTTCTGTGTCTCTTCAGTGAGAAATATTTAGCTACAGTCACAATTAAACCTAACATTCCATGATCAGTGGCACACAGTGCTATCATGGAAGGGAGGATATTGATTTATTAATTTGGATTTCACCTGACCAATGACACTGAACCCTAGCCCAAGTGGAATTGTCATGGGTATAAGACTGGCTGAACAAGACACCATTTCAACAGACCACATGAGCTTTATTAGGTCACCTATCAAATAAGTCAAGCTATGTAACTATTGCATTTTGCATCAAACAAATATTTCATTGTAAACACTTTATTGTCATTAAATCCTACTAATTTAGCATGTTTGTTTCACTGATGCATGTCAGACTTTCCATCAATTTGCTGGGATATGATCTAGACCATGATAATAACCCCTTACCCTATGATCCATTTTCATTATGTTATCAATGAATTCAGTTTTATAGCCATCATGTTGGACATTTTAAAAATACAGTTGCTGTTTCACCTAAAGACCTGTTATGATGTTTACTGGATGCTGAAAAAAAATGGTGCTAATCTAACATCTGTCACCATCACAGCAGCCATCTTGAAAATCTTGTTATTGCTACTAGTCCTGAATGGGTAGACATATTCACATGAGGTGTTTTATCTAATGACATTTTGTTTGTTCTAAATAAAAATGAAGTGCACTTAAATTTTATATGACAGTCAGTATCTGTTTTGAAGAAGTTGTTATAATTGATAAAAATTATCAAAGATGATTTGTACACTCAGCAGTTTACAAAAAGAATTATTTTGTATCGTGTTTCTGGAAATTCATTTTAACCAATAGAACATCAGTTCCATTGAGGGACTCTTGTTCAGAATGTAATAAATTATTAAGCACTTTTTATTCTGATAAGTGTATATGTCATACATGATTTACAAACACAAGTTGTATACATAAACTTTCTGCGATTTTTTAAATATGGATTTTTACAAGTATCCTTTTGGGAAAATTACTGAGCAATCTCTTTCATTAC
Organism: Unio delphinus; assembly: GCA_029339505.1. Taxonomy (NCBI): domain Eukaryota; kingdom Metazoa; phylum Mollusca; class Bivalvia; order Unionida; family Unionidae; genus Unio; species Unio delphinus. The sequence goes on from JAQISU010000155.1 coordinate 9,502,657, forward strand.
TCCCAGGTGAGAGCTGATACTGGAAATCTTACAGGAAAGGAAAATGTCATAAATTATACAGCACCAGCAGGACGTAAGTTTTCCAATACTTTCTCATATCCTTTGCCCAGAAAGTAAGCGTGAAATAGGAATGAAAACATTCTTTAATTTCAAACAAGTACAAGAAGATTTTTTAAACTTTTATCAATTTGATATTTAATTTATGGCCATAGAATAAAATATTTAAATATGAAATGATCCTCGTTGTGGATTTCCATGGTTTGAATTAGAAATGCTAAGTATGTCACAAAATTTGACTTCTTGAAGGAATTTTGGCAAATTCTTATGATAGATAGAGAAAATGAAAGTAATTCAGCATTCATGAATGCAGATGAACATTACAAACACAATGTCATTCCATTTGAGATAAAGGGTTCAACAAGTTCTTTCCAGCATTTGATGAATATGATTTCTGGAATAGGAAATTGTGATGCATACCTCAATGACATTATCAACTACAATGACACCTGGAAGGACCACATGGAAACAATCCAGAAGATTTTTGAAAGACTCAGCAAAACAAATCTGACAAAACATAAGTAAAATGTGCTGTTATTACTCATTTAATACATGGTCAAACAAAACATAGAAGTTAAGGTTGAGGTTATTTCTGAATTTGCCATGCCTTTCAATAAGAAGCAACTGATGCAGTTTTTGGGGGTATTACTAATTATTATGAGAAATTTTTCTCTAATGTTTCAATGATTGCTGTATCCATCACTTGTTCGCTGAATAAAAAGATCAATTTTCACTGATCAGATAATTGTCAGGAGTCTTTTGATAAGCTTGCAGTCATACTGAGTTCTATCAGCTTCAGATCACACTAAATCATTCAAAATGGATGTAGATGCAACTGACATAGTGTAGGTGGAGTACTGTTACAGAAGGCAAGGGTGTGGATAATTCAATGCGCTAGGAAATTTTCAAGGAAATTTAATAAGCACCAGAGAAATTATTCCACAATAGAAAAGAAGTGTTTGTTTTTTTATAATGGCCTTGCAGAACTTTGAGGTGTATGTTAATGCAGCTCTTTCTCCAACTATTGTTGTGAACAATCACAACCCCCTCACTTTTATTAATAAAATGAATAATGATAAGAATCAAAGATTGTTACAATGGAGTTTCATGTTAACATTGATGTCATGTCAGGCACATTAAGGGGAAAGAAAACTTTGTTTGCATTGTTCGTTCATTGTTTAATGCAGGAGCAATTATATGTATGTTTGATCTTAGCAGAAAGATTTATGGTATAAATTTTTTGAGCTGTAAGGAGGAAGGTGTTAGGGAAATATGTAAGATCATTTGAGTTTATGATATAATTCCTATTTAGTCATTTGAGACCAGGAAGTTATATATTTAAATCCTTTAATTCAGTGGTTAGTACTACAGTAAAAGTACATGTATAAAATTCATCATGAGAGTTCCAATCATGACAAGGCCAATTGTTAATGAGCTTATGTGAAATCAACAACTATGATGGTCAAGAATGACATGCAAATATGAATGTGGGTCATGTAAACAAAGAGTAAGATTAAAAGTGCATTTTCCCTCTGTCGAACTGACACGTGTTCTCTAGCATTTGATTGCTTCATTGAGATTTGAAGGTCAGAATAGGGCTATTTGTGTATCTTGACAACCAAGCTATTGTGGAAGAGAACAATACGATTCAGATTTTTGTAGAAAGTGGATAATCATTTATTTAAACAGTCAGTATTTTGTAACTTCAAACCTTCACTGTCTTCTGACTATACCCTCTCGTGGGAAAGGCTAAGGGTAGTAAACCATAACAGAAAATCCGCAGAGTCCCTAAGACGACTTGGCATAGTTTTCAGTGGCTTCTTGGCAACTCCTGCGACGTCACTGGTGCCGTAACATATCGGCTTGTCCTTTCCCTTGGATACATCAGCTGCATGGGCAACAACTGATTCTCCATATCACTCTGCACTGGCTTGAGCCCTGGAGAGGACACTCCAGCTTCTCTTCACAGAGTCAACACAAGAAGCAACAGTTTACCAGATATAAGTCATTGCTAGATTGGCATAGTCAGTTACCATGGGTTGCTTCTGATGGTGGGAGAGACCAAAAGGTCTAACTTGACAGGAACTGCCCTCCTCAGCGCACTGAAAATCGGGTGCCGTCAAGCCAGTTTTTCTACTTTGCTATGGTGTGTAGGGTTTAAGTACATGAGTACCTGACAAAGCAGACTACAACTACTGCACCAATAAATAACAAACAAAAACCTCAAATCCTCAAGCTAAATATCTGGAATACCTGGACGATACTGACTGGACTCGAAGTCTATCACCATGAATCAGCGATGTTCAAAAGACTTGAGTCATCAATGACGAACTTGCAAGACTCCAGGTCGACATTGTCACACTACAGGAGACATGGCAACTAGATGCTGGGTCCTGCAGAGAAGAACTACACATTCTTCTGGCAAGGAAAGAGCGCTGATGAGGCCAGAAAGATTGGTGTTGGATTCACCATCAGTAACTCTCTGCTCGGGATGATAGAAGCCTCCCAAAAAGGAAACAAAATACTGTTATCCCTCTGCCTCCACACCACAATTGGGCCTGAAATTCTATTTTAAATGTATTGTCACTTTGATAGTTGTGTTATGTGTCTTGCATGAACTTTGTGTTTATAGTTTTTCAAAACATGCAACAGTAAATAAATAGAAGTTTATGTCTGTCAGTCACTGCAGTTGTAGGGCAATGTTTTACATAAACCCCACAACATACATATCCTCTAATCAGCTTGAACAGTTTAAATTGCTAATTGCCTGCCAGCTTGTCATTGTTTTCTTAATGAGCATGTTTAGACCACTACACGTGTCATGCTAAAACTCCCATACCCCTGACATGGCCATATGTTGAAAAATATTATTTTCAGTAATTTTCAAAGTGAAACTTTAAATAAAACAAACACTTTAATATATGCCAGTAGCTGCTGGAGCATTGCATAATGGTAAATAGTTCTGCTGGTGTAATTAAAAGGTAAAGAGATCAGATATAAACAAACAGCAATTCATGTAATACTTAACTTGCTGACAATAGCTAGGTTGATATGTTGAGTCTTTTTAAAGACTGCTGTGGTGGAACCCATTGTGCTAATTTGCATTGGTAAAGTTCACAAAGTGGAACAGCTTAAGTAATTTTAAATTAATAAGTCAAAGAGTATTCCTTATTATTATCCTTTTGATTTTGTTAACTTGTAAATCTGTGGTTTTTTTTGGTAATTGTGTCATTACCACTGCTTGAATTAGGCTGGTCAATGTCATTATTTAATTTTCTTCAGTATTATTTAGTGGTACGCGTTATTGCTAATTTGTATAGATTTGGTCTGTAAACTAATTACAGAACAAGTCATATTTCACATTTATAAATTTATACTTTTATATATACATGTATACTTTTATTTATATAGAAGTTTATAAATAAATCTTTACAACATTCCCTTCCAGCAATGCCACGCAAGGTGTAGGTTGGTGTTATGATAAGAAACCCCCTGCGACAATCACCCCCTTAAACTGTTTCTCAGTGAATGATGTCTGTAACCTCACCCAACTTAAAAGTAACTGAGTTCCTTCCACCAGTTTTCAAAAGTTTTGAACTTTTCTCTCATGTCTCATGGAAGGATTACTATGGTTATTCAAAGACTCAGGGTTAGAGGGAGTCAATCTCCTGGGAGGTAATACATGGATGGAGAATGAGCTGCATCTTCCCTTAGGTAGGAGCAACACCCTCCCCATTATGTGACGGCCGAGAATGATTGGTGCCCTACCATGGGGAGAAACCCTCTCTTTTCCATATGAGAGTTGCACCCTCCTGTCATTGTGGGAGCAGCACCCTTTTCCATCCATATGGGCAGAGGGTGAGTTGCCTCCCTCCATGAAGGAAGAGCAGCACTGTTTACTCAACCACAGCTTGGTGGGGGCTAGAAGTGACTTGTTTCTCCCTATAAAGGGTAAACACCTTTTCAGTCCCCTGAGTCCATTTTAACAGAATCAATCCTTATCTCAGGGCTAAGTGTGTCAGATCTGGGGAAACGTTTTCCTTAATATCTGAGATGCTTGACTGATCAAGAGTGATTAACTGGCACTAGCCATTGTCTGGACACCAGTCACTGGTCATTATCTGGGCACTGGGAGCCAGTCCGTGCAGCCCCTTTGGCATTGGGATAATGATAATGTCAAGATCTACCTGTCTCCAGAATGCCATTTCATTAGGTTCAGTATTTGGAATAGGCAGAATAGGAGAGGGATCAGATCAGCATCACCCCTTTTTCCTTAATCCCTCTTATTTCCTCTGGGGTGTGAGGGAAGTGTGTGTCCTTTTTCCAGAATGATGTCATAGCCATCAAGGTCCTGGCAAGCTGCCAAATAAAAGCATAAAGCTGAAAGTGGACATAAAAATCAAACTGAAGCAACCCCAGTACAGGTTAGCTGAACCTTGGAGGGAAGTAAAAGTCATTTCCTACCCTTTCTTCTCTCTTTAGAAGTTGCATCCTAAAATGAAAGAAGGACATTACACATGGACAAAGTTTCTAAAGAATAGACCATGTTTGATCTTGTGTTCTGGAATCTACTGGTTCACCCAAATGAGGAGGGCAAATTCTCACTATATAGTTGGGGTATGTTCCACCCTGAGAAGTACCAGCAATACAATATAAACAGGTATAAGTAATTACATCATTAAAATTAGTTTAAGTAATTACATCATTAAAATTAGTTTGCCACACCAAATATGACAATTCACATGTAACACACCAAATAAGACAATTCACATGTAACACACCAAATATGACAATTCACATGTAACACACCAAATATGACAATTCACATGTAACATACTAAATATGAAAATAAGGCAATTCACATGTAACACACCAAATATGACAATTCACATGTAACACACCAAATAAGAAAATTCACATGTAACACACCAAATAAGAAAATTCACATGTAACACACAAAATATGACAATTCACATGTAACACACAAAATATGACAATTCACATGTAACACACTAAATATGACAGTTCACATGTAACACACCAAATATGACAGATCACGTGTTGGATTCATGGTGTAGAAAGGAGTTCCAGTGTAGAAGTGAGTTCCAAAGTTTGCAGTGAATTTAAAATTACTGAATTATCTCTCCGGTTTGTTTAAAGTTAAGGCTGACATATGAACACCCCAAAGAGTGATATCAGGTCCACTTGGGTCTCTTATTATGTTAATGCTTTTTTTAAAAAGATAATTTCATTTTGACATAAGTAGAAAAAGTAGAAATTGACATCTTTGAGATTTTAGTCAAGTCTGTTATGACCTATAAGGATTAAATTTCTAATGGTTTATCAGATTATGTTCAAACCATAATGACACATCCAAAAAGATATTACTTGGAAAGGAATATTTTGTGTATTTTACTTAAAACATAGCTCTGAAATTGAATGTTAAATGAACAAAGATGCACTTTAACTGAAATTATGAAGTTGGTCTCTGCTTATTGAGACACGTTTACTGCAGTCATTATTCTTTTAATCTTTATGATGATCTGCATCCAATAAAAGATAATATTCTAATAATTTTATAGTTAAAAATTTACAATTTAAAGGCCTTAATTTTTCTCTTATAAACAAACATTCCTGGTCTCTGTTTTAAGTATAACTTTATAGGGAGACTATTTTTACATAGAGACCTCCCTGTTTATTTGAAGGTCAAAGAGCCATAGACATTGGAACTCAAATTGTCAATCTGGCTTCCACAAGATAATTCCAGTTTACATTTGATTAAACTTTCCAGTTGAAATTCTCTGGTTACAGTTTTATGTGTGATTTTTTAGATTTTTTTGGGTGTTTATCTTAATGAAGCAAACATTTACACATGATGCACTGACCGTGCCTTTTGAAAATTAAAAGTTTGCCAGAAATGGGCTATTTGACATGTATTGTAACTAGCATAGTTTTGCAACATTTAATTTAATGTCATCTGTAACATAATATTCATATTGGATTTTCGGAATTCATACTAGTGTTGTTCCGATTATCGATTATAATCAATCATCAGTTGGTTGAGCAATCCAATAAATTAATCGATTGTGAAACTCCATAATCAATTGTGTGTAAAGGGAGACTACTTTTTATGTGTATTAAAAGCACAAATTTTAGTAAAGCTCCCAGCCACTCAAGTTGATCTGCAATTTATAAGTCCCTTCACAACTACAAATAAAAAACCTTATGATTCATAATTAAGAGCATATAGTCATTATTACATGGTCAAGTTGTTAAATTGTTGAGTTAATAAATGTAAACACATTTTGTTGATTTGTTTCAGTTAAATTACAACATCTTTTGTAGTATTTATAAACAATGACAAACAAGAAAATCATGTCCTTCTATACTTTAAATTATAGACACATCACATATGAATGAAAGATTTTTGGGGGATTGTTGCAGTATTTCAGTTACATATGACTGATCAGCCATAAAAAGTTGCGTTCATTTAACAAAGTTGTAGAACAAAAGTAACACACAATGTAATATTATTGTCAGCTTAAAGTATACATGTCATTAAATGAGATAAATCCTGTATATTTATAAACATATTGAACTCTTGATCAAAGATATAACTGTGTAATTAAAATTAAAATTTGCTCTTAGTAACCGATTCTAATCAATGATCAGTTGGCTAAAGGGAACCAATTATCGATTATGAATTTCTGACCGATTCCCATCACTAATTCATACATGGAAGCTATACAGATATCTACACTTTTTTGGACACATTAATGAGCCCCACCTCATTAATTCATCATACCAAACACATTTATACCATATCAATCAGCATTGCTGGGGTTCAGGTTACATTACTTGTGAGTTGGATCTCTCTCTCTCTCTTTCTCTCCATCTTTCTCTCTCTCTCTCTCTCATCTCTCTCATCTCTCTCTCTCTCTCTCTCTCTCTCTCGTAAGTAGGGGTAAACTGTAGTGCTACCCCAATCATTGGTATCTGCACAGGTAGTTATACACATATGTACATCATCAATAAATGCAAACCATTCTTTCTTCTTTGATCCTTGTCAAGCATAGTGGCTTCCACTAACAACCAGGGTAATTTGTACTTACATCTACACTCAGTCATGTGTTTCATTAGGATTTTGCATTTTGCTCACCGTTTTGCAGACTATAAGTACAGTTATTCCTGGAATTGTGAAACCTCATTCAAAAATCCTAATCAAACAAACAAAAATCTGCATCCTTACCAGTGTTATGACCCTATGGTCATAAACTAAATTAAAGTATAAGCGCAAACCTAACATATTTTGTTAAACTTAAAAAGCAAATTTATTTATCATAGGCATTATCAATACATGTGTTAGCCAAAGGAATAATTTCCTGATCAACTTTCACAAAAGCTCATTTTGCCATAGTTCTAGTAACTGCACAAGCAGTGTATAAATCAGGGATTTAATCTTCAATAGGATTGAATCTTTGATCCATACAAGGCATATCAGTTACAAGTTGATTAACCCCAAGCTCATCTACAGCAATAGACCCCAATCGACAGAATACACTGCTAATTTTATGTTGATTTTTCCTGTTCACATAACCCAGCCCAACCAATGGCAGGTCACTGAATTTTTCCAGAACCTTTGAAGCCCCATCAGCCAATGATAAATTAAACCAATGACACCATTGAGTCTTATTATTAAGATTATTATTAATAATTGTCAACACATACATAAGCATATATTTATAGATCCTGTGCAGTTTACATTCTAAACAGATTCAGTTCACATACATCAACTTATAACAGATATTATATACAGTTTACAACCACAAATACAAATTAGGAAAATTAATTAAAATTATATGCCAGGAGTTATGAAAAATGTAGATACACATAACACCATGTAAATAATGTCACTGTGACCCAGATTTTGCATTTTTCTAGTTTATATTACATTTTGTTGTTTAGCTCTAAACCAGATTGGTTTTATTGCACCCTGTGTACATAGTGTAATACCAAGATTCATGAAATTTGTGAGGGTATGTATTTTAATGAGTACTGCACAATCATTGCATGACAATGTTTTTAGCAAAAAAGTCAGCTTTTTATTGTAGTTTAATATGAAAGAAAATATTTTTTTTTATTTTGTATGTCTATTATTCTCTGTCACTGTTGGCAGTTAGGTGATTATATAGGTACTATAGATGAGTAGGTTGGTAGGTAGTTTCAAAATATGTTAGTACAGTACTGCTAAAAGTTCAAATGAAAGATAAGTTATTGATAAAATATCTTTAATTAGAAAGAGGGCCATATTTAAATTTATTTCCAGCATGATAATATCTACAGTGGTTTCTGGAGACTGGTAAATGTAGAAGGAGCTCAGAAATAATTACTTACTCTCTGGTTACCTAAATGTACTTAGGGTGTTTATTCTGATGAATTCATTTTATACACAATACATGTTATGGGTCACTTTAACCTTTTTTCCAGGATTTTTAATATTAACAGCAATTAAATGATGTTTTTGCTTTAATTTAGCCAACAATTTTTAATGAAACATGTCTTTTGTTTTTAGTTTTGATCCCCTCTTGCCTGTTTTTGTTATCACATTGGTTGTGGTATTTGTAAGTTTATAGCATTTATAAAGGTGTTATCCTCTTCTCACTAAAATGATTGTTCTTAGGTTTTGCTTTCAATATTTCTCTTGCTGGATGTAGATGTACTTTAGTTATCTTGTTCAAGCTCTGGATCAAGAATGGACTGTGATGATGTGATTGAGCTTTCATTGTTTCTTCATGGAGTGTGTATGGAGGGGAGGTATAGGTACAAGTTAGTCAAGATAGGAAGGTGTGCCCTAAATTTGGAAAGGTTTACAACCTGTTTTGTCCTCTTCAACCCTTAAATGTATCAATACTCAGCACCAAAGTTTTGCAAGGTATTTGCTAGAGAGGCTTATATTTGTCACACTTTATCTGCTAATGTATGTTTTCATGTTTACAGCCCCTATCAACACCATTGAGATGCAAGGAATTCATGTGATTCCATTTGACAAATTTTCATCTCCCTCTCAGACATCATTCAAGATTGAAATCAATGATACTTTCTTTATGGATTCAAAAAATGGAGCAACTAAAATGAAAGGTCTCATTTGCTGCAAGGAATGCAAGAAAGGTGAGCTGGTGATCATTCTATATCTATATCATTCTATTCTTGTATTTGCATTAATTCCCTCAATTAAAATGAAGTCATATGAACAATGTTCTTTTGTGTACCAGGGCCCAGCTACATGAAATGAATTGCCCATAGATCTTAGACATAATGACACTGTGATTTCATTCATAAGTGCTCTTAAAACCATTTTGACTACAAGAGCAGACTTGAAGACTTAATAACATCCTTAATTACTGTCAGCACGTTTTTGGTGGGTAATTTTTGGTGTTTGTTTTTGTAATCTGGTTGCTGTATGTTTTTATCTAATACTATAAAGCGCTTTGAGCTTAGAAATGTTAGGCACTACTAATATACTAGTCTACATTATTATTATTATTATTATTATTATTATTATTATTATACATCTAGTCTTCTAAATATGGCCATACTGCAGGAATTACATGAAGAAATTATTAATGCTGAGTGCCGAGGTGAGGCAGCTGTTAGTACCATTTTTAGATGTCTTTGGTATGGCTCAGCACAGTGGTTAGAGCGTTCACCTCAGATGTGGGAGGTCATGGTTTCAAACCCCAGCCAAATCGTATCAAAGATTTATAAAAATGGTGTCCCAATGCTTGACATCGCTATAAAGTATCACCCTGCAGACATCATAGCAATATGACTGAAAAATTGTTAAAACTACTTTAAAAATCCAACACACACACACACATACCCAATCTGTATTGATTCTATATGAACAAAGCAACTGCTTGAATCAGATGTCATTGTTGCTGATGATGCAAATAGATCAACATATCCTTGTTGGTCATGTTATATTCTTGAAAAGTGACACATTCATCTGCCTCTGATGTATCTAATCCATTATGATTTTTTTGACAGATCTTCATAAAAAGAACTTCCCAGTTTGTCAATACATGATGAAGCTGGAACAGCAATAATTATGGTGATATCATTTTGCCACAGAATATTGTTCATTAATGATGTTCCTCAAACATCATATTACTCTCAGTTTCATAACTGTTTTTCTGTGGAATTGCCCATTTCATTAAAGTCAAAGTCTGTCTAACTGGCTATTTCTGTGTTACATGCCATTTCATTTGATGATTTACTTCAAGAAGCTTATAAATAATACTTAGACTGTTTATTTTTACTGGAAGAGATAAGTAGTTATGAGAAATAGCATCCTCACTACCTGTTATTGTTAATCTGTGACTAACATTGTGTATACATTAACTGCACAACTGGACAGTACTTGGGATCCCATCCACACAACAGTTGTTATTATTTAATTTGATACTCCTGCATGTCAGTTCTCAGTTTTTTAATTTCAGTCCCTCTGTGTTTGCCTTGTTGGGCAAAATCACCTCTGTGCCACTGTCTCTAAATGCAATCAGCAGCTGTTAACATTGATCTTTTCATACAAGATATTCTTCCCTCTGCTAATTGGAAATAATTATGAAATTAAATATGGTTAACAAGCCTTATTTTTCTCCTATATGCAACAGACATTTTGCCATGCTTTCCTTTTTTTTTTAAACACTCAAGTTTGTTGCATGGACTTTTAATAAAAGCATATTATTTAAAAGTGTCATAATTATTAATAAGTATGTTGACAGTATTGAACTTGCGATTCAGTGCTACAGAAAAACAATTACAGAATATGGACAGAAGCTTTGAGTATGTGTTTGTATTTTAAGAAAAGCTGAACAAATTTCATGGGGATGTGGGTGTCCTCCCCCAATGGGGTCTCAAAGGGCAGTGCTCTGATCCAAGGGTCCAGGTTGCCAAAGGCCCCCAACCACAGATGCATTTTATACTCATAAAAGACTGCTCCTGGTGCAGCTTATGATCATAAAATAAACCAAAATAATCAATTGAAAAACTAATAAACTTACTAAAACTTTTCAACTGGTCTTATAATAATTTCACAATGTTTATTGTCACATTCTCCAATACTAGTAATTCTGAAGTTATTTCATGTGCATGTCAGTGGTCACATCGTAATTAGGTCACAATAATTTGTAATATTTTTGCAGCAAGTATATTATACTTCTTTCTTTTCATAACAAATCAGTAAAATAAACATCCAGGTACATTAACTATATACAAATAATCACATAAATTTACTTGTCTTTTTCTCCAATGGGCAAAGATTTTTTTGGCCTTTCTTCCTTGTCACCACTGACATGTTTGGATCAATGTGCAATAGTTTCTTTTCCTTCTCAATGAAAGCCTTTTTCCTTTCAAGCTGGTGCTTGTATTGGTGACATGCATTGCGCATATTTTCCATATGCAGCTTTTGTATTTGCTGTTTCAAAATCTTCAACTGCAATTACCCGAATTCAGATCTTTTTTGCAAAGGTCACAAAGTCCCAGTCCTCTAGAGTTCAGCTTCTTATAAACTGACCAACTGAACTTCCATCAACTTTTAGCTCCACCCATTCCAATTTCCATTATTTTTAAAACCCTTATCTACACTTTTCTTTTCTCAGTCTCTCAATAACTCGAGACACCATGTTTTGCAAGCATGCTCCATCTTTCCATTGCAATCAGTTTCCATTACACAAAGATTCATTGGATGAATTTTAACCTTTGACCGATCAGAATACTCTTTAGGAGAGTTGTGTGCTAAGTAATATTTAAAGCAAATGAATACACGGGCTGTTCTAGAATGGGATTGGACAGACCATTTTTTAAAAAAAAAACAGATTCCAGATGATATTAAAAACAGACTATATCAAGAAAAATCTGATTAAAGTCAGGAGAAAAGCCGAATTCTGCTTTGAAACAGAAAAATCATTTCTGAAGAAGGCAGTGAGAGTGAGCTCCCATGAAAGTATCAGTTACTACTGGGGCAGAAGAAAGACTATATGGAAGCAGGGCTCAAATTTAACACAAATTTCTTCATAGCCAGAATGACTAGTATACAGATAAATTGTATTAGTCCTGCCAAATCTTTAATAGTCCTGTCTACAAAACAATGAAATGCAGAAGTACAGAAGTATATAAATCCTGCTTCAAATAATCAGTCAATTCACATTTCTTATTATTCAAGATAATCTGGAATCCAATTCCAGAAAGAGATCCAGCTGACCTTTCTCTGAAATACATATAATCAATTAGGGGATTTTAAAAATATTAAACATAACAAAAAAAATTTGGCACTTGATGTTTAAAAAACAAAAAATGACATCCAAAGTTCCTGAAGACACCAATTTGAATAATATTTTCAGCTTGAGTTTAAACCAGTGTAAAATCTATTTTATTTGCACTTAGTTCATATATAATTCAGGTATTCATGAAATGTAGCCTATAACAAGGTACTGTAAAATACATTTTCCAAGTATAAATCCAACATTTGTAATCCTCATTTAAGCTTTGCAAAGCCACATCTATCCCATCAGTGGTCCAGTAAAAATGTATGTCAGTAGTTAAATTGGAGTAAAATGATAAAGTTAAACACACAAGCTTGTGTTAGTATACTTATAGTTGATACAGATTTTAAATTATAAGCCTAAATTATAACACCTGAAGATGAACTCTTCCCTCTATATTTCCTTTGGACACAAATAGTTTCACAACTATACATGCACAGCCATCTTATCCATGGAGGAAGCATATTTGAACTTTCATATCTTCTTCTCCTATTTACTTATTTTTTCAAATGCATATGTAAATGAATTCTGCTTCTTAAGCTTGCTAATCTTATAAACACTGATAATGTCAGCGCTTTCTTAAAGCCTTCTTTGTACAGTATATATGTTGATGAGCCAGCTGGCTGCAGGTTGGACAGCTTTCATGTATATGATAAACAAGGCTGATTATGTACCAACATATAAATGTTCACTTTTTGGTAATGTGTCCATTAGATATAAAAAAGTTAAACCAGACATCAAAAGATTCTGCCAGTGTCGCAGATGCACTCAAGAGTATTTACAAATGAGAACTACTCACATGATAGGGACTGTTGCAAGTGTGGATCCAAGCAAAGGATTTCTCATAACTTTGGCTGTGATCCTGCCAAACATCATGTGCGAGTGCATGTCATGCATGTCTGCAACCAAGATATTGTGGATTTAATTATACTCTTGTTGATCAGTTATTTGATCATAAGTTGGTATATTTTGTCACCAGTAAGGGAAAACAAATCACCTCGCACCATTGATGAAGCCTAACACGATCCCTAAATAAACCTTTTACTCATCATTAATCATCTTTTTTTGAAAAAAAATAAAATGATATCTGTTTTGTGAATGAGAAAAATACATGTGTATGAAATTTCAGGAGCAGTGCAATGATTGTCATATGTTGCATGCACAATCTCTTACCCAAAATGATAATAAACCCTTTACATGTTATTTTTCATACATTTAAAAAAGAAATTTTTGTTTTGTGTATGAGAAAATAACATACATATGAAATTTTCGGAGCCACATGTTGCTATATTTATTATATTTTGTAGCTAATTCCACAATCATGAAACCCTCCGAAATTAAGAACATAACGACATATGCTCAAGCTCAAAAGTTAAACTTGAACCAATACAGACTTCCAGTGCCCCCAGCCAATTTGAATTCTGAAGAAAAAGGTAAACTTACATGAGAGCTCATAATACAATACATAATTCATATAGAATATGTTTCTGAATGAATGAATAAGTTCATGATTCATGGTGATATAAATATATGTACCTATAAATACTCACACATAGAGAACTAAACATCAAGATAAAATAATCTAATAGAAATGCATTATACAGTACATATATATCTTGGTATTTTACTGTTGTTAAATCTTCATTGTTTAGTTTTTATTATAGTGTGTGTGTGTGTGTGTGTGTATATATATATATATATATATATATATATATATATATATATACTTGGTTTCTACCAATAATAACAATCAATATAATATTTTCTAAATGTGAAGAGGAAAGATTAAAACAAAATAGTATTTGTCTTTGGTCTCATTACACATTGTTTATATTTCCTTTCATGACATTTGTTTAGTACATAGCTACCAGACAGTCTTGATATTTCATAGCAGTGATAAAACCCTTAATTTACTTAAAGCCTTTCTGTGGCTGGCATTATCAATTATGCTAAGATAGGATGCAGTTTTCAACAATATCTTTTATATCTCGGTGCTTGTATGAAGTTTTTGAAGCATGTGCTGAACTACAGTCCGAAAGAAAAGTCATTTAGTAATTGCTTAAACATCAGTGAAAAGGAAGGTATATTGACTAAACTAAAGTAATGCCATCTTTCTCCAAATCCTGAAATCTGTAGTTTCTTTCTCACATTAGAAAACCTTTTTATATTTCTTTCCTTTGCATTCAGTATGGCATATTTCCTTACAAGAATATATCTTTTTTGTGTTAAGCAATTTCAGCCATTACTTTATGATGTTCACATATCTATTTGCATAAAGTAGAGCAGCAGAGAGGGTGAACAGACCACGTTTTCAAGCAAAAATAAGGCTTCCTACGAAATCTCATATTTTAACCCCCCCAAAAAAGTCTCCATTTAGCAAATGGAGACTTTACAATTTTTTAATCAATTTTGCTCGCAGCGATGTGGTCATCACCCTCTCTGCTACTACAAGTTAACAAAAATAATAAATGATTTCAACCAAATATTCGATCAAGTCCGATATGATATCGTGTTTGAGGATCATGTAAATTTATTGTTATAAATCCATGCGGGGTTGACAGAGCGTTACTAAAGAAATTTCTAAATTGATTGAAGTCCATATCGGAACACCATGTCTGCCAAATATTTCGTAATGTATGTGTATCAACGCCGTTAAACACAGCAAGAATATTACAGTTATCTCTGATCACTTTTGGAATCTGAGTGTATCGTTGAGTGACATATATCACGTCGGTGTTTTTATGACTGCCTCTGGAAAATATTCTAGCTGGTTTTTTTTGATTGTCTAACATCACATAGTCGTATACGACTAAATTGTTAATGTTCCCATCAAGGTCATCCACGGATGGTGCCTCGTCAATATCAGTTATAAAATCAATGACGTTTTCACCTTTAATTTCTGATGCATTCTCGTTAAAATCCTTTAACACTTCATAGCATCGTTGATCATCTACGCTAGGAGCAACTAAATACAACTTATCCCACTTCATCCATCTTATTATTGAATTGAGCAACAATTGCGTTTTGCCGGATCCAGATGGCCCGATTATAATTGCGCGGATAGAGTTTGGTAGCGCTGCATGATGCTTAACTGGTTCTCTTTTCTTAGTCGCTGAGACATCAATTATATTCATATCTCTATACATAAATTATGGATCTATATAGTGTGAAGTGTAAAACGCGTACTAACACAAATGATGTGACGACAATTACAACTAAAAATAACAGATCTGCACTAACTGGTAGATGTGCAACATATGGTACAAAAAAGTTTAGATTTGTTTCTACAAAATCAAAGATTTTACAATCTGGAGATGTTTTTAAAAAAAACGAGGAGGTGATATTGCAGCCAAGTTAGTAAAACTCCCTGGAACGCCGTGGGCAAAGTATCCAGGAGAAAAGCACCTTCCAGGATATAGCTATTGTGGCCCCGGAACACGATTAGATATCAGACTTGATGATCAAAATCAACCTCGACGTGGTGAAGAACCAATAAACGCCATTGATAAAGCGTGTCATGTTCATGATGTTGCATATAAAAGCAACAATCTGCAACACAGGCATCTCGCGGATGTGAAATTAATTCATGCATTAAATGCTATTCCTGATAAATCTTTCAAAGAAAAATTGGCTTCGTGGTTGGTAAAATCGGCTATGAAAGGCAAATTGATGATGGGCGCTGGTAATTAATAATATGGAATCTATTTATTATTCTCCGAGGGGATACTGGAGGGGTAACGCTGCAATCAATAAACTCGCCAATGCCGCAAAAGTGAAAAAGGCCACTGCGGCTAATTGGTTATCTAAACAGGCTATATGGCAAATTTATCTACCACGTCCTAAACAAATCAATTTCTCGCATTTTGATGTTACTATACCCAATGAAGTTCATCAAGCTGATTTATTGTTTTTACCACATGACAACGGTTACAAATACGCGCTAACCGTAGTTGACGTTGCGAGTCGATACAAACAAGCAGAACCGCTAAAAACAAAATCATCACCTGAAGTTGCTTCTGCATTTGAAAAGATTTATCGACGAGGCCCACTACGCTGGCCAAATCTGTTACAAGTTGATCCTGGCAAGGAATTTCAAGGCGCTGTTTTATCTGCGATGAAAGATCATAACGTCACCATCAGACGGGGGCATACTGCGTTACATCGCGATCAGGCAATTGTTGAACGATTTAATCGGACTCTTGCTGAGCAGTTATTTGGATATCAATGCGCAAAAGAATTCATCCAAGAAAAATGATCTCGTGAATGGGTCAAAAGGTTACCAGCTGTGATTACCGCACTGAATAATGAGATTACTAGAACAATCAACATGAAACCTATCAACGCGATTTAAAAGAAGTCTATACCTAAAATGGAAATTCAAAGAATTTCACAAAAAGATTATAGCGTTTTCCAACCAATTCTTGGTAGTAATGTCACTGTTAGGTATTTATATGAACCAGGAAAACTCGAAGGTGGTAAGAAAAGGGCTACCGATCCTATTTGGAGTGTTACTGCACACAAGATATCTACTATAACATGATCAACTGGTAGACCTCCAATCTGTAAATTGGATTCAACTGCCCCTCAGCGGGTTTTACACGCGAACAATTACAAGTGATTCCTGACGATACTCAATTGCCACAGCGGGGTCTTAACTAGCGCCGTTGCGTCTGTTGCACTCAAGACAAGTCAACATCACATTGTTTCTGACATGACCGAGACTGTTATTTTTTTCTGTCTACGGTAAATTGGCGAGGATCTTTATCCGAATACTGCCAACGCATTATACAATTGCAACTCGCGCAGTGATTATTCTGTTGTTGCTTCAACGTGATTATTAATTCAGCATCAATGTCAAATTCTCGTTGTTTTTTTTTTTTGTCTTGTTGTTTGTAACCGGAGAGTTTTTTATCAATAATTTTAACATCAACGATGTTAGCATCATCCATTGTGGTGTCATCATCGAAAACAATTCTTCGAAGTTGATTTATTCTTCGTACTCTGGATACTGCAAGATAGACTAAATTTGACCATTCGATGTGATTATCCACCATCCAAACAATTGTATCTGATATAGTCAATCCCTGTGAAGAATGTATTGTTGCTGCGTAACCTAGCGTCCACGAGGAATTATTAGCACGCAATGCATCTTCAACGACGCTGATATCAACCAGCACAATATTATTTAACACTAAATTCTGTCTTTGAAATCCTTCGGATTTTGGTCTTGGAATATCAACTTCTATATTCTGTTTTCGTGTATCCGAAGGCCTATAACACAACGGTACTGGAAGTGTTGCAAATTTTTCTTTATGCGTTTCAAATAATTTCATCTGAAGTGTGTCTCTGACTTTTTTTCTACTTGCAATTATCAAATCATTTGGTCTCCACGCTTCCCAGAAATCATTCATTGGAGTTTCTGAAATTATTTCACGCGCTATTTCACACTGGATTCTATCCGGTTGTAATCTAATTAGCGCTTTGAATTCTCGTAATTGTTCATCAAGTGATCTATAATCAGTGGTAATTTCTTCATAATAGTGTACAAAACCCTTGAGCCATTCATGTGGGGATGCACCGATAAATGGTGTTGGTTGGCCGTGATCACCGCACATGACGACTTTTGTATTTTTCAATAACAACCACTCTAGAAATATTTGTAATACATCTAATGACACTGTGTCTATTTCATCCTAAATGATGATTTCAGGAATAAATTTCTCGCCCATACGCTTAGGAGTCCACTTATCTCCTTTCCATCGAAAGAAACTGTGATAAGTACAGGCATTTACCCCTAGCTGTATCATCTCTCTTGCAAGTCTGTGAGTAGGTGTTAGGACAATCATGTTTGATTTTGAAACGCTAGCGTTTCTATGATATAATTCAATTGCACGAGTTGTCTTTCCTGACCCACCACAACCGTTTAAATAAACTGTCTTGTATCTACATATTGGATCAGATACCGGTGGTGCATTAGAAAATTCGGATTGAATCTCATCACATTTTAAGTACTTTTCATCCATGGTAACATCTGCCGATTCACAATACTCATGTAGCGTCTCCTTTTTAAATCTCCAACATCCCCAATTTGCCTCCGGATCTGTGAATTTAGCTACATCTGATTTGTATTTCTCGTGCATATACATAGAATCAGTGGCTACTCTAACTGCGGTATTAGGAAATCTATTTATCATCGAAAATAAATTGATAGAAGCATAAGCTAGCATAGAACTTCTCAAATGCGTATATTGTTTAATATATCCATCACAATAGGTAACAATTGTACATAATCGTCTTCCATCGGATAGGAAAGCGTCTTTACGATTTACAAGTTTTCCCTGTTTCGTTAAATCTGTTACAATAAAATCGTATTCAGCGATTTCTATGATCAACCGCGAAGAATATTTTGCGTTGTCGTATCTTCCACCCTGGGTAAATTTACCAATTATTCTTCGTCCGAAATCTTTTGCTTGTTCTTTTTCAATTTCAAATAACTCCTTAGACCAATTCATGATTTGTTCTTCATTGAAATCTGGAAACTGTTTTCGCTGTTCGCTAATTATACGATCTAGATCGGGTTGTGGTAGCCAAACTTCTTTCTGAGCTCGATAGCATATAATAGCTTCAGAAACAATCAACGATATTAGCATACCACAATCAATCATATATCGTAGTAACACTATTGGCATCCAGGCCTTTTCAGATATATGTCTACCAAGCCAAACATAACTACACGGATGTAACCCTGTAGCGAGTTCAAATGATATCACACGAGCGAATCCGGTTAAATCAAAATCAGGTAATGGCCCATTAATCGCAACACGAGTTATTTCATGTGTGGGGTGTCCAAATCGTTTAAAATAGTTACTACATTCTCCATACCCGAGGAAACTTCCAGGATAACACGCGGATATATCAATTGAAATCATACCGCCACGATGGTATTTTGTATTCCACAGTTCTCCATGACCAAATCGACGCAACTCAATTTAACGTCCTCGAGAAAATCACTTTGTGTTGGACGCCATGAGTTTTTTTCTCTTGCGAAGTGAGCTACCACTGATGGAATTGTCAAGCTATCCGCGAGTAGTTTTTCATGGAATGAAATCTCTTTTGGATTTTCCGATGAAAATGGAAATTGCAAGGCAAATTCATTAGCGATTTTTCTCATTCTGTTATCTAATTCTTCAACGCGATATAATTCACCATTTGGTCTTACAAATTGATCAAATCCTATTTCGGGATCTTCATCACTTCTAAGTAACCACACTGACACAGGATCATCCTTACAATGCGTGTGAATAGCATCGAATAATTTCTCATTATAAAAAACATCCCCGACGAACTCCTTAGGGATATATCTCACGGTTCTATCTCGTGGAAATATTGTTACTGCAGCCGTCCACGCGTGTTTGTTATGATCAATAATTTTAATTGGAGCTCCTCGCGATTGATATTTCGGTTCGTATAATACTTCTCCGGTTATTGTCGTTACTGATATTGGGAATTTTAATGATGCTTCTAATTTAGCTATATCAGAAATCTTTGCACCGTGCTGTTTCACTGTCAGTTCCCATTCGGTTATTTTCCTACGTCGCAGATCAGTTAGTTTATTTCCTCGGGATGCATTTGTGAAGTGTTCCATTACCCGTGTTGCTACACAATTCAGTGAACTAGAATATTTCATAGGAGCTAGTTTTGCAATATCGGGTTTATCATTTAACGGATATATCCCATAAACAATTGCTGTTACAGGATAAGATCTCTCGTAGTATGGTTTATCAATTCCAGTTAGAATTCCTGGTTTGGAATCTCTACTTTTTTATCCTTGAGGGTTGGTTCAAATTTATCCTTGATAATCCATTTGCCTTCGACTTCGATAATGAATTTTATTCTGAAAAAATACTTCTGATGGGAATGGCTTTGCAATTTACCCTTGAATTTCCAGCCAAGATGTGAAATTATCTCAGCTGCTCTTTCATCGTTCATAGTAGCATCGATGTTGGGTACATTGACATCTTCATCAATAATTCGAAATGTCGACCAACAGTATGCTGCACCGTCTCGGTAGAATTCATTAAAACACTCCCTGATTTTACCTAGTATAGTTCTATCACAGATTAGACGTTTTGGTGTATCAGAGACTCTATCGAGATTGAATTTAGCATTTTTCCAGGGTTTAATTTTCGATAATCTTTGGAACTCCTTATCGAGATTGAATTTAGCATTTTTCCAAGGTTTAATTTTCGATAATCTTTGGAACTCCTTATCGAGATTGAATTTAGCATTTTTCCAATGCTTAATTTTCGATAATCTTTGGAACTCCTTATCGAGATTGAATTTAGCATTTTTCCATGGTTTAATTTTCGATAATCTTTGGAATTCTTTCATGATATAATCAATGAATTTAGTATTTTTCAAAGGCTTAATTTTCGATAATCTCTTGAACTCCTCCATGTTATAATTAAAACAAGTATTTAAATAGAAAAATATAGTATAATGAATCACTGCAAATGGCTTATGATTGGATCAACAACCCCGTGTAACAAATCATGCAGAAGCGAATTCTGTGGGTATCATTTACAAAGTGTTCGCAATGGTTCCTTTGGCCCCCTCCCGTGCCTATGATGTGGGGCTGGGGTAAAGGGAAAATCGCAGTTGTGTCTTGATAGTGGGGGTAAACGATACAGGGAACTAAAACGCTATTATGACAAACGAATAAAAAATGCAATCATTGATCCTACCGATGACTCCGTCAGCGATAAAATCATCAAAACCCCTCAAGATTATATCAAGAGGTTTATAATTAAAGCAGATAATAAATTAGACAAGTAGTATTATTATACAAATGAGCCAAGATTTCAGACCTCATCCAGTGCTTGTTAATTACGAAGCCTCCAGTGATGGTGTTGTCAGGCACCGCAGACTAAAGAAACCGGTTGGATATCTGAATAATACTTGCTGTTTAGTGCTAGAAATAAAACATATCTCTGTCATAGAATTATTTTTGAATGTCATAACGGATTGGTTAAGGATGGCTTTGTGATTGATCACATAAATGGCGTGAAGACTGATAATTGTCTTGAGAATCTTCAAGCAGTCTCACAAAGTCGGAATGCAAAATTAGGTGGCACTGGCAAACACGCAAAACGCCCTAGGGGGGTCAAATCATTTGATTTAGAAAATAATGAAGAGAGAAGCTTTCAGTCGATAAATGAAGCCAGTAGATACTTTGACATTTGTGGGACTTCAATACGATTTGTTGCAGAAAATATAATTAAAACAGCTCTATCAAAGAACAATGGCCATCAAATAAATTCGTATACACCTGAAACGATTCAAGGGAGATAAATCGTACAATAATAAAGTCGCATGACAGAGTTACGTCCCTTGAAGTTCAATTACAACTACATGCACACAGGATACAATTTTCATATATCAAGGGAGATAAATCGTACAATGATAAAATCGGATGACAGAGTTACGCCCCTTGAAGTCCAATTAATACGATTAATTAATCATTTTACGATGAAAACTAATGAAATACACGCTGTTATCTAACAACTGTATTCTTTTGTTTAGTGTTTTATTCAAATATTTTGTCTCATTTAATTGTTGTGAAACAGCATTAATAAGTAATTCAAGGAAATAAAATAACACACCCGAGAATCAACGCTGCTGTATTAGTCACCTTATATACGTTTTGACTCGTAATAAGCTTGGGGCTTTCGAAGGCCAGTTCGACCGATCAAAACTAACCCACGCCATTTAACTCGGGTGTGTGGTTGTCTTTTTTTCACAATTATGCAACCGGGTTAATTTAATCGGATTGCTTTTGATTGGTAGGATTGGCCGTAGAAAATCCGCCCCCGTCGTTTCATGTTTGTGCTGTCTTGTGCCGTCCCCACATCATTACATCACAAATTCCATCATCGTTTCATTGAATATATCCATCCTTAATTAAGTTAATTAAGTATATGTTACGCCTACAATCTGCCACAACACTCGAGTGGAGATATATATGGCATTGTACTGTCCATTAATTAAGTACTTGTTGTGACGTCACCCCAAGCATCTCTTCTGGGCGGTCTAAGATGACGTTTGTCACCTTAGGCCTCCCGCCGGAGATGTATGTTTCGGGTCACCTTGGGCTTACTTGGATGTGAAGGCAACCAAGGAGTTCCAAAGATGTGTTGTCGTATATGTAACCTCTGGGTCTATCTGACGTCATAGGGCGCCAGCGAGATTGCCAAATCGGGTTTTCATGTATGTGCTGTCCTTAATTAATTTAATAAAGTAACCTCTGGGTCTCTCTGACGTCATAAGGCGCCAGCGAGATTGCCAAATGAGTGTTATTTTTTTTAAATTAAAGATAAAATATATTATATTATATTTTTATAAAAATATGGATATCAAAGATGTAAATTCTATAATTGCTGAAATCTCAGATTTAAAAAATAGAGGGGTAGTATTATCTGAAGGTCTCGACTGTGACAGGATTGCCTCGGAATATGAAGACATTGAGTATCAGTCTAGTAAGGGTCGTTATGTTTTACCTAAGATGTACAGACTCGTGAAAGGAATTCAAAAGTCCATCAATGCTTGTTTGTACGGTAACGACATTAATGTATTTATAACGCTATTTAGCACCGTTGAAGCAATACTTTAAAAACTCGGCCAAGAGTATCAAAAACGAGCTGAAATTAGTTCTAAAGTTCGTGATCTTAGAAAAATGTTAAACGAGGAAAAACCAGTATCCTAACCATGTGAGCGTTACTATAAAAAATAGGCTTTCAGTAAATTTTCAGTAAAAAATAATTTTTTTTAGCGTTTTTTGTAACACTCACATGGGATTTTCTCCTGAAAGGATACTCAGCAGTTTGGACTTGCTCATGCAGTTATGTGCGTACTGGATGATCTGGCTGTGGTAGCAAGTAATCACCGCGACGCCTCCATTTTCACGCAGTTGTTGTTGTTGCCGCGTCGTTAACAAAAATCGTTCATCGCCGTTCTCAGATATTACAATTCTGAAACCCCCAGCGATGTTATTTCTGAAACATTCACGGATAGCGTCGTACAGTTTAACCTTGTCGGAGATGGATACGCTAGCTTGAAGGTACATTTATTTAATAACTCAGCTTTTAATTGTGATAGTTTCACATTTGAAAATTCAGTTCACAAACAATATATGGTAGGTGAATCGCTTACAACTAAATTAGCCCGAGAGCGGCTAGCAGCATTTAAAAAGTTTATACCGGTTCGAGACAAACTTCGTGAGAAACTTCAACAACGACTACAAGCGCAGACTGACTTTTCTGTGTCAAGTGAACAACTGTTTACTCCGATAACAAGTGCAACCAAAGATGTGAAAAAGTTAACTTAAGCAGCGATATACGGAGATATTCCTGAAAAAGAACGAGCAACGAAGGCGCCGCTGCTTGATACGCTTGAAAAGATAGCAGCAGAGACCGAACACACGCGCGCAGGGATACAACAACTATCCAGTGATATAAAAACCCAACGCGAAATTGAAGAACGCGAAGAAGAACAACAAGATGAAGCTGGAGGAAAAGACTATTCACCTGAGAATATATTTACAGTCGCAGCATTAAATGAAATTGAAGGAATCCGTACGGATTACGAATTAGCTGATTTTGATAGAGAAAATTTTCCAAAGGGTAAAAGAAAGAATTTATTAAAAGACGAGTTTAAAGATTTATAAGAGGCAGAAGGGCATCAAAAATATATCTAGCGAAACGCGGCGGGAATAAAATCTCGGCGTTGCAGCACCCTGGTTATAATGACTTTCTAGCTGCGGTTAAAGGCGGTCCACAACCACCACGTTATACGGAGGATCCAATCCCGGAAGAAATAGACATAAGAGCAGAAGCCGGTTCTAAGAAAACAAGCGGAAAAGGATATTTGTTTGAAAATCCTTTAGATTTCAACGCAACTGTAACATGTCCTGGTAATATTCTCAGTGATATATCACGGTTAGAAATACTTATCGGGGGAAAGCGAGCCGGAAATAACTCTCCGGAAATAATTAATGAAGCAGCTGATATCTGTAGAAGATTATTTGCCGGCGGTATCATGGACATTAATGTATATCGAGAACTCATTGCTGAATTAGTTGAAAATCACAAAGATGCCCATGGTTATGATGAAAATCCTATGGATCTTAGCGATTGATCACTAATTGAAAAACTACTAGTTTTATAACAAGATGATCATACACTACAACCATGATAAACCCGTAAGCGTCTACGTGGTGAACTCACGATTGCCTGTTTATAGAGCATATTACGGAGATGGTTTCAGCAATACCATTGCGGGGTTATTTACAAGAATGGCTCCCAAGGTGGCGCCGTTAGCTAAACAATTGTCAATGAAGGCCATTGATATTATTCGTGATAAGGGAACCAGCAAAATCGGAGATTTCGTTGGAAATCTTGCCGGAAAGGCATTTTCTGCCGCAAAAGATAAAATAGCATCATTGGTGCGAAAGAAACCAACGGTGCTGCCATCAACTACAGTGATGCCTGCAAAGATCAGCAAAGCAATAAATAGCGCAGTGGAACAAAAACTAGCGTCGTTGGCTGCTTCGGTAACTCCGTCGCCATTGACGGCTTCACCGGTAACAGATAGCACTATCATGAACGCGATAGCAGGAAGCGGTTTGAAACGAAAACAAAAACGACGATGATTACAAAGGGTTTCACAATTGAAAACACTAGTATGTTAATATAATGTTTAAACGAACAGCTGATCCCGCGTTTGATATAGAAGCCCCAGTACCCAAGGACAATTCCGTCCGCGATTATCAATACTATTCCTATCATGCAGTACAAACCGACCTACGATAGCGAATTGAACTTCAAGTTCAAGATACCAGTAAATACTTTTTGCCATGTGAAGCATTTATTGAAATCGAGGGAAAACTCGTAACAAATGTTGCAGCTGATACCCCATATGCAGTTGACAAAAATATCCGAATTGGTTTTGTTAATAATGGCATAATGGCGTTATTTGAAAGTGCAAGATATCTCATTGATGGAAAAGAACTTGAATCAATAGACCGTGAAGTTGATATTGCAACAACAATAATCGGGCTAGCAAGATATTCTGATGATTATACGAGATCGGCTGGTCCGTCTATGATGTTTGCAAAGGATACCTCTGATAACGCTGACCACCTTCAATACATTAAAGTGTTAACACCGCAAGACACTTCAGTTGCTAATCAACAAGAAGCGGCTAATCCAGAACGTCGAGCCAGACCAGGAGCTGCGTTTGATGTTCTCGGAGGCGTTAATGGTAATTTCAATTTAGGATTTGCAACACGAGTAGCAACGTTGCAAGAACAGCAGCGATATTTTTCATGTGCGATTCCACTACATCACATATTTGGATTCTGCAGAAATGTCAGAAAAGTCATCTATGGAGCCAAACACACAATTGCGTTAGTGCGAAAAGGCAATGACAATGATGCAATTTGGCGTACTGGTGCCGCTGATGGTAAAGTTGTTTTGAGTACAATAGTATTGTGGATGCCAGTAATGACACCATCAATTACCACGGAAGAGCGGCTACTTT
The DNA here is from genome assembly GCA_029339505.1 of Unio delphinus. Taxonomy (NCBI): domain Eukaryota; kingdom Metazoa; phylum Mollusca; class Bivalvia; order Unionida; family Unionidae; genus Unio; species Unio delphinus. The sequence goes on from JAQISU010000155.1 coordinate 9,528,633, forward strand.
CATTTATGGACACAGGTGGCAAATCATTGATAAGTTGGCTAACAACAACAACTGATGCCAAAGAGGATAATGTTGCTGATACATTTACATGGCACCTGGCATCAAAACAAGGCGTTTCAGCTCCACGTCATATATTTATAGCGCTGCAGAATAGGAATCGATTAGGTTCCCAAGAAGGCAGTCATATGATATTTGATCGATTAGGAGTCAAGGAGGTTTCACTGAGAATAAACGGACAACAAGAACCATCCGAGGATATACAGCTTGATTACGACACTAACCATATAGCACGTGTGTATCATCGGATACTGTCATTTATGGGTCGTGATCAAAATGTTGATACTGGTTTACAAATATCGCAACTTGATTTTAAAAACCTATATCCGATTTATTACTTTTCGCTGGAACATCTTGATTTAACAAGGCAATCCGTCGTTGACATACATTTTAGGGTTCGTATATCCTCTGGTGGTGTTGATTATAGAGCGGTTGCTGTCATTCTTAGCGACAAATCAATGTTGTTCGAAGGGGCTGGCGGACGAATGAGAATCGTTGATGCACCAGTGGAAAATATGTAAATGAAACTTGAAGAGTTTCCAATTAGATCAATTGAAAGTATAAATGTGTTTTACAATAAAATGACATATAGTGTTGTTAGTGTCAAGCTGACCGATGGTCAGGTCAAGAAATTGCGATCAAAATCCGCTAAAGAATGTGGAACAACAAAAACGTTGAAACCAGCGCAGATGTCCGGCGGTACACATAAAAAATCACTGACGGATCGTCAAATAAAACATTTCAATGATGCGCTAAAGAATAAGAGAGGGGTTCAAATTGTATTTTCAAAGGCTGCAGTCGCCAACATAATAAAATCAGGTGGTATATTTCCATTGTTAGCTGAAATACCAGCATTGATTGCAGCGGCTGCCCCAGCGGTGGCGAAAGCGGCTGCGTTGGGAGCCGTTGGGACCGCGGCAGGGATTGCGTTAAAAAAGGCAACTGGGAAAGGATATAAAAAGGGAAAGGGGTTGTACCTACCAGGAACCCCGTATTCATGGTACAGCGGGAGATCCGTTCACGGATCCGGTCTGAGAATACCAGGAATGGTTTATTAGTTGAAAGCCCAATTCTCCCTATGTCCAATTTTGATTTAATTGATGCTGCTAAAAAAAACTAGCGATAAAAAACTTCAGAGAGGTTTTTATGAGAGATCAATTACCGAGAAAACCTAAACGCGTTGAAACCGGTATCATCAATCTTGATAACAGCAGCGGATCGGGAACTCACTGGGTTGCATACGCGATTGATCCACGTGGGATTGTCTATTTTGATTCATATGGGTTAGCTCCGCCAAGCGAGTTTATGCGGTATATAAATTCTTCGATGAAACTCAAAGAGTTTCCGATTTTTTATCCCACGCTGCCAACACAACAATTAAATGATCCACCGATATGCGGCCGTGAAGTATTAAATGTCCTCGCGGAGATTTCATCGTCACAAAAACCACCTCATCTGGTTGTAAATAAATACACGAGTGGGAAATTACAAGGTAATTTTAGAGAATCAATAAATTGAAAATACTAGAGTCTTTACAATAATGATTGATATTTGGGGACTATCTCTGTCAATGTCGGAACCCACCCCGGAAACATCTGCGTGTTCTATCGAGGATGTAAAAAAAATAATTGAAGATGAAATCGCTGAGACGTTAAATTTATTAAGTGTTGACCCGAACGAAATAGTTGTATTTCAAGATCGCCAGGGTAAATTGAAAAGCAGTAATATATCCCTGAATGACATTTTGATACGGCAGCGCGACGCCACTGAAAACTCTATTGCGCTGTGTTCCAACGATGGACAACTTAAACCAGGCGCACTTGTGTCTACGATCACCGACAGGATTGCCACCCGCGGCCATGAGCTGGATGATCATATACGAGGTTATAATAATTTTCGCAAAGATGTACATAAATTCTTTGGAACCCCGCTTGTGGTTGGCATGACTCTCGCTGAAATTAAAAACTTTCTATCTTTATTCTTTTTTAACAAGAACGCGGAGAGGATGATGAATGAAGATGAAATCAAGGCAAATTATCTCGATATTTACAATGATATTTCTAAACTAATAGAAAATCTTGAAAAGGTACAAAAACCCACCAACGACGTCGTTAGTAAGTTTTTTGGATCCCCACTTGTGGCAGACTCAACTCTCGCTGAAATTAGCGAGTTTATTATCAGGCATACTCACAATGCATACGTCGCTAATAATTTCTTCGGCGTCCCGGCTACCTCTACGATGACTCTCGACGATATTATTAGGTTTATGGTGAGACAAACAACACTTAATACCATCGTGGATAAATTTTTAGGGAGAACACGTGAATCTGAAACCACACTGACAGGTCCGACCCTCGCTGAAATTAAAAGCGCTATTGACGAACAAAAGCCCACCAGAGAAATTGTTAATAAATTCTTTGGAACCCAACTTGTGGCAGGCATGACTCTCGTGGAAATTAAAAGCGCTATTGACGAACAAAAGCCCATCAGAGAAATTGTTAATAAGTTCTTTGGGGGCACTAAACTTCAAGATATCACGACAACATTTTCTAACATCGACCATCATGTTAAAGAACAAGCACGACTTGGAATCAACATCCTTCTGACTTCATTCTTTTATAACAAAGAGACGAGGAAAATACTAGATTTTACCAAAATCACGGTAAGTTATCTTGATATTTACGACGATATTCTTAAACTAAAAGCAACCTCTGAAAAGGTAAAGATTCCGCACAAAGATATTAAAAATATCGTGTATACGATCAATCATGGAATCATGGATTGGACAATAGACGATTCTCGTAGAACTACCGTCTATCTCTTGTTGGGTGGGGGAGCGAAGATCGATGGTATCTACAGGTTAACGTGGGCTTCTATTCATCAATTTAATCTGATCATTGAAGGTAATATAACCTACTCTGGTGGCATCGCGACGTTAATTGTAGAGACTGGCAAAATACAAAACTTTCACTTCGTCGCGGTTGATAGCTCCATCATTAGATCAAAAATAACCTGGTGTATAGAACTTGTAGATAATTTTTCCGGCTGAAGCTACTAGCAATTCCCCTTAACGATGGCGAATAATTGAAAACACTAGCGGGTTTAAAATAACAATGACATTGATGAAATCAATTGAACCGATAATAGTTCCAGAGGTATCACAATCGCATCGATATCGATATGATACCGTGAAAGAATTTTCCGCGAATTTGAAATCACTTTCTGAGCGCTATCGTGAAAAAATGAAAAGCAGCAGAGAGGGTGAGCCGGACAACATTTTTAAACAAGTTTTCAATGAAATCAGGCTTAAAACAATGAGGCAAAAAATCAATGATCAGGCAAAAAATAATAATGAAAAATCAATGAAATCAGGCAAAAAATAATAATGAAAAATCAATGAAATCAATGAAATCAAAAAAATGACTAAGCCTCCATTCGTAAAAATCTTCGATTTTCAACCGAATATTTGATCCAGTCCTAAGGATGAAAATCCTTAGGATTTCACAAACAGACTAATTTGTAAAACCTCATCTTGTAGATCAATCAGATTATTAGACTGGTCAGTGAGTTTGAAATTAATTCTGGTTAATGAATTATTATGACACCGCATATAGACTGGATTCACCGGAGACTCAATAATTAGAAACCCTGGAGGAGCTGTTGGTGCAAATGAATACAAAATATATCCTTGCTGAGCTTGATTTGGTCGTTCGAGATTAATTTGATAACTTCCCTCAATAACATCACATACTAAATTGATCGCTATCACCGATGAAATATTCACATTGAACGGAGCAATATGCCTGCCGCCATCATCTGGGTCATTATTGTGTGTCAGGATAGTTGTTTGTGGTTGTGATGTTGCTTTTTTCCATTTGTCATGGATTTTTTTGAAACCTTCATCGATGGTGTCACTGAGATGTTTTGTTAGTTGTGGTACGTTATATCCTGGTAGTTTGAATGTTGGAATATCTTCTATGCGGATCTTATAGTCTGTTGCAAATAAATCTCTTGTTTTAGGATTACTGTCACCTAATACCTCTTGAATGATTTGCGCATTAAATGTTTCCATGTCATTGATGATTTTGTTACATGTTTCTACATCGCTGATAAATTCATCTCGGGTGAGAGTGCCGGATCTAAGGGATATAAACAACAACGAAATATCGCTATTCATCGCTCCGAAATTTACAGTGATGTCATCCGGTCGAAGATAGTGGTAGATCTTCTTAGTGGGAGGATCTACCAATTCAATAAAAAAATACAATTTGTCATAATCGCTATAGCTTTTTACTGGATTATCAGATTTTATCCTGTCGGTGATATAATCGGTTTTTTGTGGTTCTGGTAATTTAACGGTTTTTCCCCCGGGTGGTAATTCAGGCCATCCTAGTATGGTCCTTATTGAGCTTTGATATATATATCTACGACATATCCTTCTGTGCTTATCTCAATGGCAGATGATAGTGTTGGCTCATGAACTGTTATAGCTATTTTTGACTCTTTTCCAGTAATCGATTTTATTCTACGCGCGAATTCATTATTGATTTGTTCGATTTGGTATGATCCGGTTGGTATGGAAACAACGTTCCAGTCTGGAGTTCCATCGGGTTTATTTTTATTTGCAAATACCAGGGAATTATTGGGTTGTTGACCACCAAATGATTTTGATCTGATATTAGGCCAACTGTGATACACTCGTAATTTTGCCTGCGCTATCTCCTTTACTGGGACCGGAGAGGGGAATTCACACTGAATTCTGGATTCGTTGATGTTATTGATATCATGCTGGTTTGTACTGGGTTCGTGTTCTCCACTATTTGTTGAAGTAATTCCATCGGTGTTGTCATTGTTATTATACTCATGATGTATTTCTAATTTTGATATTGCGGAATCATAGACACGTACCATCACTGAGAACTCACTATCTGATATCGTTGAGGTTATTGAGATCATTCTGGTTTTCGGGTTTGTGTTCTCCAGTTCCATCGGTGTTGTCATTGTTATTATACTCATGTTTTTGTATTTCTAATTTTGACATCGCAGAATCATATATATCTACCATCGCTGAAAACTCACTCTCTGATATAATTGTATCATCGAGAGATGACGATATCAATGAGGATAATTGCGAGCATGCAGTGGACACAACATGAAATTGAATTATGTAGTCTTGTAGTTTCCGTTGGCTGCATGATGATATTTTTTTGTTATCCCGGTTGATATACCCGCGATTGTAGCCACATTATTGAAATAATTTCAGCGATTGTTGTTGCCGCAGAAATGCAAATTGGAACAGCTATCGGAGCCATCATTGTCACTGAAGACAGTATAATACCAGCTCCGGTGATTACACCACTCACTGAATACACGGTAACATCAATTGCGGTAATTCTCCTGCGATATTTTTTAATTTTCATTGCATACTCCCCAGACAGGGTTTTGAGTCTAGTTTGAAATTCTCTGACCTGATCATAACGATATTGCGATGATGAAATCATTTTTTATTTTAAAAACGCTAGCGTTTTCAATTGTGAAATCCGAAGGATTTTTCTTTCAATTTTCAACTTAAATCCGCTACGAATTCCACATACCATGTTGTTGAAACCCTAACCAAATTTATATCAGTAGCTATTAACGTGAACTGTTCAGTTGTATCCTTGTCGATGATAGTTGAAATCGTATTATTGACCCCGGATGAACTCGACGATGAAATATTAAATTGAGTCGTTCTCACTATTGTTAATCGATAAATACCCTTAACGGTTGCATTGATATCTAATTTGTTGTTTGTAGGTGTCCACTCAAATGATCCGTGTTGGATTGTGTATACTACATTGTTGGTTTTCTCATGAGGAATTTTTGTTTTTTCAATAACTGTTATCATCCTCGAAAAATCATTTTTGATGGCCTCGGTGAAGATTTTCGTCTCATCGATGGATTTTTTAATATCAGGGAGTTTTATTTCAATTTTATCGAATGTAGTTCCAATAAATTTATCAATGATATTTCTACGAAATGAGGTAAACTGTTTTATGTGTTCTTCGGTTTTAGATTGAAGTGTTGCTAGTTCCAACGCAGAATCGTTGAGAGTTTTAAATCGATCTGTAATCGTCGAAAAAAGTACACCCGGTTTGAGTTTACCCTGATCGGAAAATAACGCGATAGTATCCTCGATTGCGTTTCGTTGTTTAACTAAAATATCATCCAGAGAAATATTACTAGTTTTCAATTTACCCTGTTTGTCCTGAAATACAACTATTTCATTCGGGTCAACACTTGTTAAATTCAACGTCTCAGCGATTTCATCTTTATTTTTTTTTATATATCACCGGTTGCAGTGTCATCGGGTTTGGGTTTCAGAGGTCTTCCCCAAATATCAATCATGTTATTGTAAAACTCTTTCTCTCTTTAAAATCGTTTCGATTTCCAGCGACTACTTGAGTATTCATTTACGACAATATGAGGTGGTTTTCTAGATGCTGAAATAGCGTTAAGGACATTTAATACTTCACTGCCGCATATTGGTGGGTCATTGATTTGTTGTGTTGGTAGCGTAGAATACCAAGTCTTCATTGGAAAATTTTTTATATAACGCATAAACTCTTTTGGCGGGGCTAATCCATACGAATCAAAATAGACAATCCCACGTGGATCAATAGCGTATGCAACCCAGTGAGTTCCAGGTCCGGTGCTGTTATCGAGATTAATAATACCTGTTTCAGTTTTGTTTGGTTGATGTGGTAATTGATCTTTCATAAAAACACCTCTGAAATTTTTAATCGCTAGTTTTTTAGCATCATCCATTAAATCAAAATTGGACATTGGAACCATCAAAGATTCCTCAATTAATAAACCGTTCCTGGTAGTCTTAGACCCCTTCCGCTGTACCATGAATACGGGGTTCCTGGTAGTCTCAGACCTTTTCCGCTGTACCATGAATACGGGGTTCCTGGTAGTCTTAGACCCTTTCCCTCTTTTTTATATTCTTGTCCAGTTGCCTTTTTCAACGCCATTCCTGCTGCAGTACCAACGGCTCCTAACGCCGCTGCTTTAGCCACTGCTGGGGCTGCTGCTGCAATCAATGCTGGTATTGCAGCTAACAATGGAAATATACCGCCTGTTTTAATCATATTTTTGATAGCAGCCGCAGAAAGAGTAATCTGAACCCCTTTTTTTGCTACAAGTGCATCATTGAAATGTTTTACTTGACGAGTTGTCAGCGATAATTTATTTGCACCACCAGTCATTTGATTGGGTTTCAACGTGATTGTGGTTCCACATTTTTTAGCCGATTCTGATTGCAATTTTTTGATTTGACCAGGAGTTAACGCAACACTAATAACACTATATGACATGTTATACATAATAGATTGATTCTAAATCGTTTACAATTTCAATGAAAAATCGAGAAAATCGTTCAAAGATTTTCTACTGGGGCATCTACCACTCTCATTCTTCCTCCAACACCTTCAAGTAGCATTGATTTATCACTGAGAATTACAGCAACCGCTCTATAATTAGCAATAGCACCACGAGTCACATTAGCTCTAAAATGTATATCAACAACAGATTGTCTCATCAAATCAAGATGTTCCAATGAAAAGTAATAGATTGGATAGAGACTTTTAAAATCCAATTGTGATATTTGTGGACCGGTATCGACATTTTGATCACGTGCCATAAATGACAACAATCTATGATAAACTCGTGCAATATGATTTTCTGTGTAATTAAGTTGTATATCTTCAGATGGTTCCTGTTGGCCGTTTATTCTCAGTGAGACGTCTTTCACACCTAACTGATCAAATATCATATGGCTGAAGAGTTGATTGCCAACTCGTGCGTTATCCTGTAACGCAATAAATATATGACGTGTCTGCTGGAATCCTCCAAATTGCGTCATTATCATCACTCTTTCGTACAAGCGATACTGTATGCTTCGCCCCGTAGATAACTTTTCTGACGTTTCTACAGAATCCAAATATGTGATGCAGTGGAATCGCGCATGAAAATGATTTACGCCGCCCTTCCAACATTAAAATACGTGTTGAAGCTCCTAGATTGAAATTAGGATCTTTGTTTATAATCATATCCTCGGCATCAATATTAGCGGTGCCAGCATTATTCTTTGGTCGTCTTATAATAAATTGATTTCCACCAGCGGTATTTTTAACATCTTTAGCAAACATCATAGAAGGTCCTGCTGATCTTGAATAATCATCAGAATATCTTGCTAGTCCTGTTATTGTTGTAGCCACATCAACATCACGATCTATCGACTCAATTTCTTTTCCATCAATGAGATATTTTGCACTCTCAAATAACGCCATAATACCATTATTGACAAACCCGACTTGAGTACCAGCTGGATACGGTGCTGGTACAGCAGGAGTATCAGCAGCTGTTACAATTTCTCCTTCGATTTCAATAAATGCTTCACAGGGCAAAAAGTATTTACTAGTATCATGAACTTGAAGTTCAATTCTTGCTCGACTCTTTGAGTCTATGGCATGATAGGCGTAATATTGATAATCGCGTACAGAATCATCCTTGCCAACTGGGGCGTCTATATCAAATGCTGGATCACGTGACTTTTTGAACATTTTATTCTATTTATCAGAGTCTAAATCGTGAAATCCTACGGATTTTCATCGTGAAAAACGCTAGCGTTTTCTACTTAATTTTTTAAAGCCACTTCCCGCTATCATATTTGGGTCGGGGGTTAAAGCCATCGACGCTAATTTTTCATCTACTGCGTTATTTATTATTTTACTAACACTTGCAGGCATTTCTGCTGTAGACGGTAACGGTTTCTTTTTTCGCCTCACTAATGATGTTATTTTATTCTTCGCAGTTGAAAATGCCTTTCCGGCAAGATCTCCAACAGCACCAATACCCTTATCACGAATAACATCAATGGCTTTCATTGATAACTGTTTAGCTAACGGCATCACTTTTGGGGCCATTCTTGAAAAGAATCCTAAAATGGTATTGCCTAAACCATCTCCATAGTATGCTTTATAAACTGGAAACCGTGAATTAACTACATAGACGGGGATTGGTTTATCATGATTGTAATGTATGATCATTATTTGAAATCAGAAACAATTTTTCAATTGTAAAACAATTTGTCAATCGCTGTGATACCCATTTGCTAACTCGTCAATGAAATCTCGATATGTTTTGATATCCATGATACCGCCGGCAAATAACCGTCTACAGATATCAGCTGCTTCATTAATTATTTCCGGTGAATTATTTTCAGCTCGGAACCCTCCGATTAAAACATCTAATCGTGATATATCATTGATAACACTATCAGGACATGTCCCTAATCCACTTCCGCTATAACCAGCTGCTGCATCTATTTTTTCTAAATCCGTTTGTTGTAAATAATCATCATCATCAGGTTCTTCTTGTTTTTTTTTTGTCTTCGTGTCTGTCTCCGTGTTGGTGTTTGACGTCGTTCTTCTAATTCTCGTTGTCGCTCTTCTATTTGTTCTCTTTTATAATTACTAATTCCCCTTTGAAATTCCTTGTACCCCATCTCATCCTTATTCAAACGACCAATCCCTTTATTTAGTTTATACAAATTATCGGACCAATCATTACTTGATATTCTATCATCCTTATTCTCGTCCTTTAAAAAATCTTTTTTTGAATTATAGCTTTGAGCAGCAAAATTACCAAAAGTTTGATAATCCTTTGGTTTGAATAAATTAAATTGTTTTATTAATGATTTAGCATTATCAGTAAATTTATTCAACAGAGAAACAGTCGTTTTTTTCGGATTAGTAGGTGATTCAGTTTTTTCAGTTTGTTCAGTTTTCGCTGCTAGTTTTTCAAGTACAGAAATAAGACCCTCTTCTTTTCTTTTACCGTCAGGATCATCTCCCAGTATAGCACGCTCTACCCCTTTCGTTGCTGTGGTTACTGGTTTAAACAACTCTTCAGACCCCAGAGCAAAATCAGTTTGTAAACACTGTCGTTGTTGCAGTTTATTCCTGACAGAGTCACGAATTGGTACAAATCTCTTAATTGCATCTAATCGTTCACGAGCCAATCGGGTTGTTAATGCTTCATTGACCATTATTTGAAATCAGAAACAATTTTTCAATTGTAAAACACTTTTCCCACTTTTTTGACATGTCGGATGATTTCTAACACAGTCATGGAAGTGTTTTAACGGCTCCATCAATGATGGGGAAAGTGTCCAAATTGTATATAAAATAAATAATACTGTCACTTTCCCCTCTTTTCCATTGATCGTCCATCAATTTTTTATTCAGTATGAAATATTATTTTCTATTGCTGTGAAATATTTTTATTTTTTATTCACTGATTTCATTGATTTTTTTGACAGTTTTGGTGGTTTTTCACTGATTTTTTGACAGTTTTGGTGGTTTTCAGTTGAAAATGTCAAAGAGATTTTACGGTCAAGTAGTCGATTTTGCATGGGATTTTCCGTAGAGAAAAGCTGTTAGGATTGATTTTCATCATTTTTTAGCCATTTTTCATAAATTTTTGCCTGTTTTCAGCGATTTTTGGTCATTTTTTCATCGATTTTTATCAAAAAACCACGTAGGGTCAAGTAGTCGATTTTGCATGGGATTTTCCGTAGAGAAAAGCTGTTAGAATTTTATTCAGTGTGAAATAGTTTTTATTCACTGATTTTGATAATTTCAATCAAAATATGAAAATCCCATTGAGATTTTACGGTCACAATCAAAAAATGATAAGGGTCGGGCAATCAATTTTCTTGAATTAATGCTCGTAGGTTTCTAATTTTAGAGTTGACTTCTTTTTTTAATTCGTATTCGTTACCTAATTCTTTTCGTATCCCCTCTACGATAGTATACAACGGAACGAACACACTGATGTCACTGGAAAATGAAAGAGAGTCTCTAATAGAATTCTGAATTCTTTTGATGAGTGCATATTTCTTTGGTAGCATATATTTATTGTTGTTTACTCCGTATTCTATATCCTGAAAATCAGACATAATTTGATCAGGATTTAACCCATCTGAATAGTTTGATATCCTGATTTTTCAATTTTGCTATTTCAACTATGATGCTATTCATGTTTTCAGAATTCATTATTCTATAACAATGACATATCTCTAATTGAAAAATATGACGCATTAGACATAACTAAATTGAACTTTTTGTCCCGTCCTTTTTGAAATAGCCGATCGATAAACCCCCTCTACAACAAATCGTACTGAGGGCATACAAATATCGAAAAATTTACCGGCTTCATTCATAGATGAAAATATTTTTTCTTCGTTAGTTGTTGTATTCAAAGATTTCACAGATCTCGCTTTTTTCGAGTATTTCCCAGTCTTCCCCCGTTTGGAACTCTCACTCTGTGTGATAGCTTGCAGATTTGATAAAAAATTATTCTTTGGATTAGAATCGATATGATCAATAACAAAATCATCCTCGATCAATCCATTAAAACATTCAAATATGAAACGATGATTGAGATAAAATTTCTTTCCAGCGCGAAACTTCAAATACCCTTGATTATTCACAGAACCAACTGGTTCCTTCAGTCTACGGTTTCTTACAACACCATCACTAGATGCTTCATAATTTGTAATCAAGGGATGCTGTCTGAATTCTTGGTTCATTCGTATACATAATACTATTGTTTGTCTAATTCATTGTTTGGTTCAATAATGAACCTTTCAATGTAGTCTTGAGGGGTTCTTATGATTTTGTCAAGGACGTTGTCAGCGTCAGGGTCAAAATTTCTGATTGATTGTCCATTTTTTATTCTTTTATCATAATAACGCTTCAATTCCCTGTATCGCTTACCACCGCAATTTAGACATAACTGCGATTTCCCCCTGACCCCAACCCCACATCGAATACAGGGTAACGGACCAAGGCTTCCACGACAAAAGCTTTGCATATGATACCCACAGAACTCATTTCTGCATGATTTGTTACACGGGATTACTGATCCAATCATAAGCCATTTGCAGTGATTCATTATACATAAATCTTTCATTTAAATGCTTGTTTTAATTATAGCATGAAGGAGTTAAGGAGAACGCCTTCGAAAAATGCTAAATTCAAGACTGATAGAGAGTTTAAGAGATTATTGAAAATTAATCCTAAATTTAATATCGATAAACCCAAAAAACGTCCAATAGACGGAAACATGAAGGAGTTTAAGAGATTATTGAAAATTAATCCTAAATTTAATCGCGATAGACCCAAACGTCCAAGAGACGGAAACAAACGTCCAAGAGACGGAAACATGAAAGAGTTTAAGAGATTATTGAAAATTAATCCTAAATTTAATATCGATAGACCCAAAAAACGTAACAAACGTCCAAGAGACGGAAACATGAAAGAGTTTAAGAGATTATTGAAAATTAATCCTAAATTTAATATCGATAAACCCAAAAAACGTGTAGTAGACAGAAACATGAAGGAGTTTAAGAGATTGTTGAAAATCAATCCTAGATTTAATCGCGATACCCAAAAACGTAACAAGAAATTACCATGGAAAGATGCTCAATTCAATCTTCATATAGTTTCTAATACACCCAAGAATAAAGTTCTTGATAAACCCATTAGAGACTGTTTTAATGAATTCAAGCGTGATGGAGCATCTTATTGTTGGTCAACATTTCGAATTGATGGTGTTGTTGACGCTACCATGAATGATGAAAAGGCAGCAGTGATCATTTCACGTCTTGGGGAAGAAAGTCATTTTTTCGGAATCAAATTCATTATCCGTGAGGAGGGAAAATCGATTATTAGGGACAAATACGAGCCTATTCTTAAGGGCAAAAAAACTATCACCGTGAATCAGGATTCAAAACCAGGAATTTTAACCGGAATTGATAAACCCTACTACGAAAGATCTTACCCTGTCACAGCTGTTGTTTACGGGATCTATCCGCTCAATGAAAAACCTGATATTGCAAAACTAGCACCCATGAAATATTCGACAGGGCTCAATTGTGTAGCAGAACGAATAATAGAACACTTCACAAATGCGTCCCGGGGAAATAAACTAACTGATCTAAGACGAAAAAAATAACCGAGTGGGAATTAACGGTGAAAGAGAATGGGGCAACAATTCAGGATATAATTAAATTAGAAACATCATTAAGATTTCCAATATCGGTAAGAACAATCACCGGAGAAGTATTAAAAGAACCGAAATATCAATCAAAAAAAGGAAACCCAATTGAAATTATTGATCATAACGAACACGCGTGGTCATCTGCAGTAACAATATTCCCACGGGATAGAACCGTAAAATATCTATCCCAAACCGAAGAGTTTTTTTCAGAGCAGAAATTATTTGATGCTATTTACCATTTGAGTAAAAACGATCCTGTGTCAATGTGGCTATTTCATAGTACTTCAGACGAAGAATGTAGATTTGATCAGTTTGTAAGGCCCAACGGAGAATTGTACCGTACTGAAGAACTGCATAATCAAATGAAACAACTAGCTAGTGAGTTTTCTGGGGACGGGGAATACAACGATCAATTATTAGCAAACTGTTTTACAGTACCATCAATTGCAGCACATTTTGCTAGAAAGAAAAACGCGTGGAAACCAACACGAAGTGAGTTTTTATCAGATGTCAAATTATCCTGTCTTGAATACAGCCATGGAGGATTATGGAATACAAAATACGACCCTGAAACCGTTATTTCAGTTGATATGATTGTGTGTTATCCAGGAAGTTTTCTTGGGTATGGAGAATGTGAGAAATATTTCAAACGATTTGGACACCCTACACACGAAATGACCCGTGTTGCTATTAATGGACCACTGCCTGATTTCGATTTAACCGGATTCGCTTGTGTGGTATCATTTGAAATGGCTGAAGGGCTTCATCCGTGTAGTTATCTTTGGATTGGTAAACACATGTCTGAAAAACACTGGATGCCAATAGTGTTATTACGGTATATGCTTGATTGTAAGATGTTAAAATCATTAATTGTCAGTAAAGCAATTATATCCTATCGAGCACAGAAATCAGTCTGGTTACCCCAACCTGATCTAGAAAAAATAATTAGCGAAGAGCGAAAACTGTTTCCTGATTTTAATGAACAACAAATCATGGATTGGTCTAAACAGTTATTTGAAATCAGAAACAATGAAGCAAAAAATCTTGGACGAAGAATAATCGGTAAATTCACTCAGGGTGGCAAATACGACAATACGAGATATTCTTCACGATTGATTATAGACAATGCTGAATACGATTTTGTAATCGCGGATTTAACGAATAAAGGCCTATATGTCAATCGTAAGGACACATTTATGTCCGATGGAACCAAATTGGGTACAACTGTTACTTACAATGATGGATACAATCCGCAGTACACACATTTGAGAGCTTCTATGCTTGGTTATGCTTCTATTAATCTGTTTTCAATGATCAATAGATTTCCTGACACCGCAGTTAGAGTCGCCACTGATTCATTTTACATAAATAGCAAAATGGCTGATTTTAAGGCTACTGGCAACGAGAATTGGGGGTCATGGAGAATTAAGAAAGAAATGATTCATGATTATATTCAATCAGCAGATGTTACCATTGAAAATAATTATTTAGAAAGCAATCAGTGTTCAGAATTTTCTAGTGCACCACCAATTTCTGATCCAATATGCCGGTATAAAACAGTTTATTTAAACGGTTGTGGTGGGTCAGGAAAAACAACTCGGGTAATTGAGTTATTTCGTGTTTCCAATCCAAATATGATTGTGCTAACACCGACTCACAGACTTGCAAGAGAAATGATACAGAGAGGGGTAAGGGCCTGTACCTATCACAGTTTTTTCCGATGGAAGGGAGATAAATGGACTCCTGAGCGCATGGGAGAGAAATTTATTCCTGAAATTATCATTTGGGATGAAATAGACACAGTGTCAGAAGATGTATTAAAAATATTTCTTGAGTGGTTGTTATTGAAAAATGCAAAAATCGTCATGTGCGGTGATCACGACCAACCACCACCATTTGTCGGTGCATCCCCACATGAATGGCTAAAGGGTTTTGTAGACTATTATGAAGAAATTGATACCGATCATAGATCACTTGATAATGAATTAAAAGAATTTAAGAAACTAATTAGATTACAACCGGATAGAATCCAGTGTGAGATAGCCCGTGAAATAATTTCAGAAACTCCCATGAATGATTTCTGGGAAATGTGGAGACCAAACGATTTGATCATTGCAAGTAGAAAAATAGTCAGGGATACACTTCAGATGAAGTTATTTGAATTGCATAAACAAAAATTTGCAACACTTCCAGTGCCTCTTTGTTATAGGCCCTCGGATACACGAAAACAGAACATTGAAGTTGATATTCCAGGACAAAGTGAAAAACAAATTCTCGTATTAAATGATATTGTGCTGGTTGATATCAATGTCGTTGAAGATGCATTGCGTGCTAATAAATCCCCATGGACGCTAGGATACGCAGCAACAATACATTCTTCACAGGGATTGACTATATCAGATACAATTGTTTGGATGGTAGATAATCGCATCGAATGGTCAAATTTAGTCTATCTCGCAGTATCCAGAGTACGAAAAATAAATCAACTTCGAAGAATTGTCTTCGATGATAATGACACCACAATAGATGATATTGATATTAAAATGACTGATAAAAAAACTCTCCGGTTACAAACAACAAGACAAAAAAAACAACGAGAATTTGACATTGATGCTGAATTAATAATCACTTTGAAGAAACAACAGAATAATCACTGCGCAAGTTGCAATTGTATAATGCGTTGGCAGTATTCGGATAAGGATCCTCGCCAATTCACCGTAGACAGAAAAAATAACAATCTCGGTCATGTCAGAAATAATGTGATGTTGACTTGTCTTGAGTGCAATAGACGCAACGGTGCTAGTTAAGACCATGGGGTGGCAATTGAGTATCCTCGGGTATTATTTGTAATTGTTGTCTAGTAAAAACCCGCTGAGGGGCAGTTGAATCTAGTTTATAGACTGGAGGTCTACCCGTAGATCGTGTTACACTAGATATCTTGTGTGCAGTAACACTCCAAATAGGATCAGTAGCTCTTTTTCTGCCACCCTCAAGCTCTCCTGGTTCATATAAATACCTCACAATGACATTACTACCAAGAATTGGTTCTTTGAAATCTTTTTGTGGTTTTTCAGGTATTGACTTCTTTTTAGGTTTCATGTTGATTGTTCTAGTAATCTCGTTATTCAGTGCAGTAATCACAGCTGGTAACCTTTTAACCCATTCACGGGATCTTTTTTTTTGGATGAATTCTTTTGCGTATTGATATCCAAATAACCGCTCAGCAAGGGTTTTATTAAACCGTTCTACAATTGCCTGATCACGATGCAGTGCAGTATGCCCCCGTCTGATAGTGACATTGTGATATTTCATTGTAGATAACACTGCACCCTGAAATTCCTTGCCAGGATCAATTTGTAATAGATTTGGCCAGTGCAGAGGACCCCTTCGATAAATCCTTTCAAATGCAGAAGCCACTTCAGGTGATGATTTTGTTTTTAACCGTTCTGCTTCTTTGTATCGACTTGCAATATCAACTACGGTTAATGCGTACTTGTAACCGTGGTCATGTGGCAAAAATAATAGATCAGCCTGATGAACTTCATTAGGAAAGGTCACATCAAAATGCGAGACATTAATTTGTTTAGGCGGTGGTAAGTAAATTTGCCATAGTGCCTGTTTGGATAACCAATGAGCCGCAGTGGATTTTTTCACTTTTGCAGCGCTAGCGAGTTTATGAATTGCTGATTTACCCCTCCAGTATCCTCTTGGGGAATAATAAATAGATTCCATGTTGTTATTAATTACCAGCACCTAATATCAATTTGCTTTTCATTGCCGATTTTATCAAAAAGGAAGCCAACTTTTCTTTGAAGGATTTGTCAGGAATGGCATTCAACGCATGAATTAATTTCACATCTGCTAGATGCCTGTGTTGCAAATTTCTGCTTTTATAAGCAACATCATGAAGGTGACAGGCCTTATCAATAGCGTTTATTGGTTCCTCACCGGGTCGGGGCTGATTTCGATCATTGAGTCTGATATCAAGTCTTGTTCCCGGTCCACAATAACTATACCCTGGAAGGTGTTTTTCCCCGGGGTATTTTGCCCATGGGGTTCCAGGGAGTTTTGCTAATTTGGCAGCGATATCACCTCCTCGTTTTTTTTTAAAGGTTCCTTGGGTTTAAAAACAAATCTAAATTTCTTTGTACTACATTGTACGCATTTACCAGAAAGCGCTGATCGGTTATTTTTTGTTGTAATCGTCGTCAAGTCATCTGTGCCAGTACGTTTTTTACACTTCACACAATATAGATCCTTAATTTATGTATTGAGATATGAATATAATTGATTTTTCAGCAACTAAAACAAGAGAACCAGTTAAGCATCATGCAGCGCTACCAAACTCTATCCGCGCAATTATAATCGGACCATCTGGATCCGGCAAGACGCAATTGTTGCTCAATTTAATAATGAGATGGATGAAGTGGGATAAGTTGTATTTAATTGCCCCTAGCGTAGATGACCAACGATGCTATGAAGTGCTAAAAGATTTTAATGAAAACGCTTCAGAGATTGCCGGCGAGGATGTTATTGAATTTATAACCGATATTGACGAGGCACCATCAGTAGAAGACCTCGATGGAAGTATCAACAATTTAGTTGTATACGACGATGTAATGTTTGATAAACAAAAAAACCCAGCTAGAATATTTTCCCGAGGCAGGCACAAAAACACGGATGTGATCTATGTCACTCAACGATACACTCAGATTCCAAAAGTGATCAGAGATAACTGTAATATGCTTGCTGTATTCAACGGCGTTGATACACATACGCTACGAAATATTTGGCAGACATGGTGTTCTGATATGGACTTCAATCAATTTCGAAATTTCTTTAGTCATGCTCAGTCTGCCCCACACGGATTTGTAACAATAAATTTACATGACCCTCGAACACGATATCGTATCGGATTGGATCAAATATTCGGCTGACAATCGAAGATTTTTACGAATGGAGGCTTAGTCATTTTTTTTGATTTCATTGATTTCATTATTATTTTTTGCCTGATTTCATTATTATTTTTTGCCTGATCATTGATTTTTTTGCCTGATTTCATTGTTTTAAGCCTGATTTCAGTGAAAACTTGTTTAAAAATGTTGTCCGGCTCACCCTCTCTGCTGCTTGAAAAAATACCGATGCAGCGTAGCAATCATCGACATCATCGTGTACCCGGTGTCCGGTGTGATGGCCAGCGCCGGGATTATTTTGTCGACAGTAACCATGATGGCTCAAATTGCAGTTCCAATCGCTATCTCCGCGGCAACAACAATTGCGGCAGTCGCCACCGCGATAACTAAAAAGTTATCATCGTGTTCTCAGAAAAAACTCGCCGATTATACAGCTCGGTATCGGGTGGTATTTGACGCGTACTCGAAATTACCCGAGTTGATCTCGCTGTCGATAGATAATTCGTTCATATCCGATGTTGAATTTTCCACGATGACCCAGTTGTATAACTCCGCGATGTTTGAATTGGAAATTGAAGACAGCGTTAACAATAATGTCACTCGAACTGCTTCAACGAATCGCGGAGAATACCACTCCGATACGAACAAGCATGATATCAATAACATCATCAAACCCCGAATTTAGTGTGAACTTCCCTTCTCCGATTCCAGTGCGTGAGATCGCGCTGGCAAAATTACGAGTATATCATAGCTGGCCTAATATCAGATCTGTTGCATTTGGCGGTCAGCAACCCAATAACGCACTGGTGTTCTCGTATAAGAATAAACCCGATGGTACTCCAGCGTGGGAAACTGTTTCGTTACCAACTGGGTCGTACCAAATTAAGCAAATCAATGCTAGCGTAGAATAAAATCAATCACTGGAAAAGAATCAAAAATAGCTATTAATCTTCATCAACCGACGCTCTCGTCGTCGATCGAAATAAGCACAGAGGGATACATTGTAGATATCTATAACAGCTCGTTAAGAACAGTGTTAGGATGGCCTGAAAAACCACCGGAAAAATCCGCCACCGACTTAACCATGGACGTACAATCATATCATGAAATCAATCCCAGTTATCGAGATAATTTATCTGATAGAAGAAAAGGAAAAATCGCCGATAGATTTATATTTACCAACAAAGACACATTGCATTGGGATTTTATCATTAAAAGAACAGCCGACTCATCTGTTACTATTTCATTTACGCTAACTGACGTCCGTGGTTATTTTAATGAAATTAAACAATTATATGAAACACAACTAGAACAACTACGGAAAACAAAATCGCAAAAACACGTTGAAATAATAAATCAACTTATATCTGACATGGAATATATCTATGAACTAATTATTCAAACAATAATTAATGACAACAGCGACAATAAACAACGATTCCTAACCGAGTACAATATCACAGAAGACAATCTGCGTAATTTCAAGTTTCCCAAATACAACGCTGATGAACTAACAAGAATTGTTAGAACCGATATCAAGGCGCTACAAAAACCAGATTCAACTGTCCTCCTCAGGTATAATAATGATCCAGATGGTGGCGGTAGGCATATTGCTCCGCATAATGTGAATATTTCAACGGTGATTGCTCTCAACCTAATATGTGACGTAATTGAACGAAGCTATCAAATTAATCTCGAGCAATCAAATCAAGCTCAGCAGGGATATATTCTTTATTCGTTTGCACCAACAGCTCCTCCAGGATTCCTAATTATTGAAAACCCAATTAATCCTGTCTACATGCGATGCCATAATAATTCGTTAACGAGAATTAATTTCCGACTCACCAACCAGTCAAATAATTTAATTGATCTACAAGATGAGGTGTTAGCGATTAGTTTGTTTGTGAAATCATAAATGATTTTCGTCCTAAAGACTTGATCAAATATTTGGTTGAAATCATTTATTATTTTTGTTAACTTGTAGCAGCAGAGAGGGTGATGACCACATCATTGCGACCAAAATTGATTAAAAAAATCGTAAAGTCTCCGTTTGCTAAATGGAGACTTATTTTTGGGGGGTTAAAATATGAGATTTCGTAGGAAGCCTTATTTTTGCTTGAAAACGTGATCTGTTCACCCTCTCTGCTGCTAGTAGCTTTTGACCCATCTCTGCATATCAATGGTACAAATTTTAAAATCTAGTAACCACTTGATTTATTTTCTATGTGCCAATTTTATATTTTCTGCTTTCAGAAATAACCAAATTTCACAGCAGTAAGATAAAATTGGAGATAGAAGAGAATAAAATAATTGACTCATTATGATTATCATCCCTGAACATTGTAGACGATTAGTATTATTCAAAAGTGCATTCATCGCTTTGACACTTTTGACACAATAGTATCTGTAGCACATTGAAATAAACCTCCGTTCATAAAAACATGTCCTATCCCTTACACTTGTCCTAAATGGCTAAAAACAGCTCCATATTTTCAGAAAACATATAACCTCTTTTGTTACAAAACACTATCTTTGTTTTACCAATATTTTCCATCTTATACAGTAACTTTTAGGATGCTTGTAGACCATCTGTTGTCTCAGACGATATTGCCATATTATCAGCAAATAACAAAAAATATAAAGCCGTATTTGGTTCTGAAATGATTTCCATCGCTGTTTCATCATCTGCAGATCAGTAATATAAAGAGACAGCATAAATGTAAAGACTCTTTCACCCTGAAGAAGTACAAGTGAATAGTCCGAATGTGATTTTAAGTGCTTTGCACATGATTGCACTGATCTATATATACATGTACTCTATTACAAGTCCGCTCAACTATAATTTGCCTCCCTACACCATTTTCTTAAGGGCTATAAAGTGTAAACCTAACCCTTTATGCTCTATCTTAAGGTAAGAAAATTTCAGTGAATGTAATACTTGTTGTGACCTTCTAATGCACTAACTAAAATAGGTTACAGAGAGACAATCTCATTCAGATATCATGAGTTAAATGATTCTTTTTCATTCTATTTTTGAACAGGCTCAAAGACAAGAAGAAAGCGCAACATTTACAATGTAACAATATATCATGTGGGAATCGAGTCGTGTGCTAACAAATCGGATAGTTATTTCTGTAATGGCCCTTTAAATCCAGGCACTTCATACAGGTACAGTTACCAAACGTCTTCTGTAGCCAGGATAATTAATGGCTAACCTGTCTTCTGAGTATTAATATGTTTTAGCATGCAATATAATTGGGTGTTACCAACATTTGACCATCTATCTGCAAAATGGACTTGATTATACTTTTGTTAGCATCGTTCTTTATGTGACAGGGTGCTGTAGTATACCACAAACAAACTGCAGTTCTTAAATCTCCAGGTCCACTCTAATATTTGTGCTTCTGGAAATAGATTTTTAGATTGTCTTAGAATCTCCATGCATATTAAACAGTTATTGGAAATGCAAAAGGTCATTTTTTTAAAATTTCTTCTCACTAATTATGGTCAAGTTTAAAACTGGTTATCAAATTTGTATTGTGATGCAAAAATGCCACTTAACCAATATTTCAAAATTTGATTCTGGTGTATGTGTCCTTATTGGTTACTACACCATGTATTTTGGCTGATGACTTTCAACAAGCACAGTATTAGGATTAGGATAGGATTACCTAGATTATTGTATTGTGATGCAAAAATGCCATTTAACCAATATTTCAAAATTTGATTCTGGTGTATGTGTCCTTATTGGTTACTACACCATGTATTTTGGCTGATGACTTTCAATGAGCACAGTATTAGGATTAGGATAGGATTACCTAGAGTACAGTAGAACCTGTCTTGAAAGACCACCCCTTCTGCCAAAAATAATGGTCTCTCAAGATAGGTGGTCTCTCATAATAGGTCATAACACTATATAATCAATAAATCTGTGCATTGAGATTCTGGTCTCCAAACACAGGTGGTCTCTCATAGCAGTGGTCTCTAAAGACAGGTTTTACTGTACAAATAGGTAAAAAATATTTAACCAATTGCTACTTAATTTATTTTTTGTTCAGTTTTAAACTACTATATATGACTGAATACCATATATCAAGAAATTTGTCATATATAGTTCTACTGGTAGTAGACTAGAGGAGCTGTCCAATGTCCGTCTTCCATCCAACCGTTAGCCCAAGTTTCTTATCGATACTTGTGCTAAACTATTTTCAGGATTGCCATGAATCTTAACACAAATTCATGCACAGTAATGATGATCCTAAATGAAAATGGTCTTGTTATTGATATTTCTCTTGAATGGACAATAATGAGGACATGGGGTTTCCATTGCATGAGTTCTTATGATGTTTATTTGGTCCTAATTTAAAATGATGCCACTCTGACATACAGTATGGTGCCTGTCACATGTCATCTACAGAATCTTATTATTGCTACTTCTCAACAGAACATTGTATGGATAAGGAGTTTTCACTACAGGTCATCTAATGATGTCTGATTGGATCAAATTGACAACACAACTGATTTGTCATTCAGTATGACTGTCACAACAGCCATCTTGAAATTCTGTATAGAAAGTCATATTGACATGAGGTTTTCACCATAAGACCTTCTGTGATAACTAGTTGATCCTGAATGCAACTGGTGTTGTTCAAACTTCCAGTATCTGTGCAGCAGTGACCATAGTAATATTCTTTTACATGTAGCTACTGTCGCTGAATAAATGGTCATGTCAGCATGGGATTTTTTGCCAAGTCTTTTTATAATAATCTTGTTGGTTGTATATAATATGTAATGTATATATTCGGGATGAATGGGTGCCCAACATAGCCCATCAACCAACATCCAGTTCTGGGTCAGGAGCCCTCCGCCCCTCCTCTAGTAATATAAAACGTTAATCATATTCACCTCCAGTCCTATAAACAGAACACATTTTTGAGTAACAAATAATACATTCTGAATGATTAAAGGCTGTAGAGAAAATCTTCAGAAGCATGAAATATTAATTGTTTTTATTTAATACATGTGTGTAGATTAAAAATGATTTCTCTGATAAAATGTACTACTGTCACATTGTTTTAAGTATACAATTTTAATTAATGAACATATACTCTGTTTATCCACAATTCCCAACAGCATCATATCACTTGACATTTAATTGGCTTGATGTTATATATGAAGTCATTTTAAAATGAACCAACAAGCTGCTAATGTAAACATATACTGGGGGTTACATTTCCACCATATACCATTTCAAAGCACTATATTTTATTTTTGAATAGTTTTATTGAAGAAATAGTGTCAGAATATTTTACAAAAAATATAACTCAGATGTAGATGTATTTGTTTTTTTATTGCAGCTTACAAAAGTTACAAAATGTAACAAATCCTTTGAGATCATACTTCTGCATTTAAATGCACAGTATTTTCAGAATTCTTTTCAATAATTATCACTACTTATTTCTGTCCTTCTTTTAGTCAGTAAATGACTATTGACCATATGTTGTGTGAACCACCCAAATGAAAGGTGTCTCCCATCACTTCCATTACTCTTTGAAGTTTCCTGAAAATTATTATTAAAGAACCGACTTATGTTACGTGCTTAGGCTCGAATAAGCAGCAACACAGAAAGAGTGAAAACTAACAAGCTTGTATAACTTTAACAATGATTTATTTAGTACAATTATTTTCATAAAATATATAAACTTACAGTTTTAGAGAATCAAATCCAACATTAATCCAATATAGAATTCACAAAAATAATCCACTAATGGAATTGTAAGAGTCCTGATAAATAAATGTTCTAATAGTTCCAGGTTCGAATCTTGACGATGTAATCCAAAATGGCTGACAATGTCACGTGATGCAGTTCTTGTTTAATTTATCATCCAAATGAATTATGAACACATGTTTTCTCCTCCAAATAGATAATAAATCCTCTTTCTTCAATGAATTGACATAAAGTCCAGAACAAAATAATATTAACACTCAAACATGAAATACACAACTTAACTTTAAAATAAGCCCAAATTCTACTAAAGTTAGCCTCCAAAACACAGCTATATATATATATGTAATTCCCTCGTAAACAAGGGGAATCATGTGATTCTGGAAGGTCACAGAAAGAAGCTACCTTCTCCAAGTCACGTAATAATGGAATGATCTAGAAGGAAATCATTCACTTCCCACCCTCAAGAACTAAAAATAAAAGTTGTCCTTGAAATTGACCAATAGTTTTAGAGGCTTGTTGACAATGTCTAAAGCAAGGTCAGGATTTAGGTCAAACAAGCCAAGGTCAAAACTTGTTTACAATTAGAGAATCTAAGTCAGCCTAAACTTTCTAGAATAATTTCGCAATTAATGGATATTAAACCCTAAATGATAAATTTGGATTTAACAATTAAAAAAAAAAATTAATTAAATCCAATAGCCGTAACACTTAGCATGACACTTTACTTTGATAATTTGAAAGACAATAACTTAAATGTATGGTAATCATGATTACTAGATTATTGCCTGGATTATATTCAGATGTGTGTGATTTGAAGTAATTCAGAAAAGATTAAAGATGTTAATGGATTATGGTTGGATTACTAATGAGCCCAAGCAAAATAAACCATTTAACATTACTTGGATTCTTTTGGGCAGGATCGCTATGGCTTCAGTGTTTGGATGTTTTCCAATATTGAAACAAAATATCAAGCCAAATTTAATAAGGGATGGAAACAAGAATTTTGATGAATGAAATTAAGTTCAAAATGATCTGAATATGCATTGTGCCATTCCTGTAAAGTTGATTTTATAAAGAACCTTCCAAATTAGACCCAGACATTTTATAAACAACCTTCCAAATTAGACCCAGACATTTTATAAACAACCTTCCAAATTAGACCCAGACAACACCAATCTTAGTAGTTCAGGCAGTCAGTCAGCAACCTGAATCTATCAAGAGGCAGAAAACAATTTAATCTTTTTAGTGAACTCAGCTGAGTTGAACTACCAATTTCACGTTCCAATGCAGTCACAGAAACAACATTTCTATTTTGAGGGAAGTGCATGCAGACTGTATAGGAAACCTGGATCCAGTTATTATACATGATCTGACTATTGAGATCAGCAATTATAAGGGCTGTAACAAATATAATCCAAGCAATGATCCACTAAGAAAGGCTAAAATTGTATGTGCAATATATACAAATATGAAAAACACGTTACTGTGAAAGGCTGATATGATGAAATGTACATATTTTAAAACAGAAAAAGTAAGTAGTTGTCTTGTTTACATCATTTGCATTTGCTAAAAATCTGCTCAGTGAAAATCATCCTGATTTGAAGTGATAACTACCAACCAGATTTTGCAAATATCCTGATCTGTCCTTAGCTTACCTCTCTGTTCTGCTGTGTGTATGCAATTTGTGATCCTGACACACATTATATAAGACCATTCTCTGTTAAATCATGGAATTTGACTTATTCTGGAAGACCACTGTCTGTTAATTCATAAAATTTGACACACATTCTGGAAGACCATTGTCTGTTAATTCATGGAATTTGACACACATTATATAAGACCTTTGTCTGTTAATTCATAAAATTTGACACACATTCTGGAAGACCATTGTCTGTTAATTCATGGAATTTGACACACATTATATAAGACCTTTGTCTGTTAATTCATGGAATTCGACACACATTCTGGAAGACCATTGTCTGTTAACTCATGGAATTTGATGCATATTATATAAGACCATTGTCTGTTAATTCATGGAATTTGACACACGTTTATGTAAGACCATTGTCTTTTAATTCATGGAATTTTACTTCTTCTGGAAGACCATTGTCTGTTAATTCATGGAATTTGGCACATTATATAAGACCATTGTCTGCATTATTAAGCAGGAAGTGACTGATGTGAAGGAGACATTTGATAAACTTTAAGGTGCTTGATACACTGTGGAACATATTTCTGACAGGGGAACATATTTTTGGTATTGTGTTCATTAATTCATCTGCAGTTTTTAATATGTTGAAAAATTATTAGAATCTCAAAAATGTTTGTGCAAGATGTATCCTGCATTTGTTGATGGTTGATGAAAAACAGACGGTTAAAATCCCCAAACATCTACTCAGCAAGTATGAAAAATGTAACTATGTGCATTCACTATAAGGAGATATTTTTTCTTTCAGTATCATAGCCTTCGTCTGTACCAGTGGAGACTGCACTTTGTCCAACAGTTATGGTCCCTTTATTACACTTGCAGGTAGTCGGTCTGTCTCTGTCTCTCTCTTATTCAAACCAGAAACAGATATTTTTTTAGGAAAACATTTGTGTAACCTTTGCTGAGTAAAGCTTTTTAAGAATGAAAGCTGCAGAGAAGGTGGATGTGTATTATATTATTACATAGCAATGAGTAATAATTTAATAAATAAAGTCTTAAAGTGCATCATCTCTATTGTTTGCTTGCCCTGTTTTAAATGCTAAAAGGTGACAGGAGTTATCAAGGAACATTTTATAAATGGGATGTAATTATATTTTGGCCATGCTTATTGGGTCTCTCCTAGCTGTAGGTATTAAGCTGGTCTCTTTTCTTTTCTTTCTCTTTTTTTTCCACCAAATACCTGTATTATTTATTTGAATATTTATTATTTTCACAAAAATTAAAATCATTGTTGCAAGTTTTTTGTTCTATTAATAAGTAGCATCATGCCCATTATATTGATTTGGTATTTTAAAAAATTTTGTGTATTTAAAACTGAAATCAGTATATATAATATATATGAAAACTAGTTACTGACATTATGTTAGCTAACACTTGGTGAGTAGCAGATTATGGAGACTTCTAGACTGTCAAACAGGCACTAAGATTTTCTTTCTTCAAATGTAATTGTGTATGAAATAATTAAAAGATATTAACCCCCTAATTAAAGCTGTTAATTTTCAACTGAAGCATTTGTTTCATTTCACTGTATTGAAGATTAGGGATGTCCATGTATGCCTCCAGAAACCCTTGTATATGCCTGATTTTATTAATGCTTAGACATTGCAAATACTACTTTCAAAAGCATTTGTTATGAAAACAAATTTCATTCTTTTTGTATTTAACAGCACAGATAATAAAATCCAATATTGTTAAACTCCTTATCAGAATAAACAAACACCGAATGACAAATCTTCACATAATAGGCGTCTAAATGCCTTGATGGTTAGTTGTATTTACTCCCATATCCGGGGGGAGGGGGGTGTTGCTTTTATCAGCAAATAGATTAAGGTATACACTGCCATACTCAAGTGACTCCATCAGTACTACTGTGCATACTGTCAAGCATCAAATATAATCTTCATGTTACTTTGTTAGCATTGCTTTAACTATATTTATTATATACTCCATTTTTACTTGATTACCTTTACAGTGTCAAAATTGTGCAGTATTCTACAATACTGAACACATTAATATTACATGTACATGCATGACACATATACCTAAAAATAGTATCGTGTATTAGAAACTACTTTGCATACAAACAATGTATACTCTTGTAGTAGACTTTAGATTTCAATTTATTGGATTTGTTTGTAACTCTTTGTTTATGGAATGATTCAAATTATGACCTGTGCTCTCTGGGGTATATACAAATAGGATCAAAAATCATACTGAGAGTAAGAGCTGTCACATATCTATAAGAGATGTACCATTGTATAAGTAAAGTACTAAGTTCATATGTGGAATAAAGTGCAACTGAAGGTTTTGGTGGAAATGTAAGGGCCTCAGAGCCAACAAGCCATGATGACAAAGAATGTCTGCTGTGTGAATGGATTGTCACACACTAGCTGCTTTGCAATTTTCTGTGTTATGTTAGTTGATACAATGTTTTGCATTTATGCTAGTGATAGATGCCATACAGGTCATAATATAGCTGGGGTCCCTACAAAGAGCATGCAAGTGACTAGGCATATAGTAGGTCTTTTTAGCTGGTAATAAAAATGGCAAAAAATATACTTACATTTTTGCATCTTGAATTTGCTCGAAATCTACTTTCTTAGTTTTTCAAATCTGAAATTACATGAGGCTTGATTACACATTTCAAACTTGAACTGTAATTTTGACTACATTCCAAATGCAATATATTCTACTTAATGGACTAAAAATAAAATGAGCATGATAGTCCAGTGTGTCTTTCTTATAGCTACAATGGAAAGAGTTCAGACTTTTCCCATAGTA
The DNA here is from genome assembly GCA_029339505.1 of Unio delphinus. Taxonomy (NCBI): domain Eukaryota; kingdom Metazoa; phylum Mollusca; class Bivalvia; order Unionida; family Unionidae; genus Unio; species Unio delphinus. The sequence goes on from JAQISU010000155.1 coordinate 9,556,930, forward strand.
TGATTCCAAACATTCAATAACAGAACAGAAACACAGATGCAGTTGAATCAAGACACATATCTCATTGCTCAAACAGATAAATACGATCAATAATCAGCACACAATAGCAGATTTGAGTAGAATCGAACACCAAAGAAAATCCTTTCATTCCAAACCAACTGGAAAATCTGTTACAATGCACATTCATTCACAGTATGACTCGAAATTTCAAAATATTTAAGCAGACCAAAAGTGACAATTCTTTTTTAATGTGATGTTGAGCATGTGACTAATTTCAGATTTGAGTGGGCGGGGTTATATGCACATTAATTTTGTTGGTGACTGTATTGATGAATCTGCGGTTGTATTTTTTTTGGAACACAGCATAAATTCAATTACTTTGTTTCTTGTAGTGTATTTTTATATAATTAAGCCCTAGTTAGAATATAAATGAGTATATAATAAAATGGTTGCTGCATTTATATGGAAAAATATTAACTCATTTTCTTGGATGGATACTAACTACACACTCACAGGTTGTGCAGTATTCATCTGGAAAAAACAAGGCAACTTTTAATTTTCATTATAATATTAATTACATCATTGTTTATATGGTGAGAAATTCAAATACCTATATACCACACTTATATACAAAATTAAATTTGTAATGTAGAAATGTCACAAATGTGCATTAATGTGATATCATTGCAAAATAAACAACAGGAAAAGTAAAAGTCAGTCAAGCAAGGGTAAATTCCCAGCAAGTATGTATTGAATAATATTTATGATGATACAAATATTGTATTGTTTAGAGTTACCATTGATTTTAAATATGTCAAGTGATGCCAATGCAGTCAAACATGGCTGTCCTAACTAAGTAAAGAAAACATACTAATGAACTCCTTCTCACAGACTACTTAATTTACCAACTTTTACCATAAGTGTCCTTTAATCAAGACCTTCAGATTTTGTGCAAATGATAAACTACCATTTTATGTTGTTATATTTATGTCTGTCCTTACTAAAAACAAGAAAATAACCTTTCCAGAACTTTTGATTCAAACTACTGAATAGAGTTTGGAAAATTTTAAATTAAATCATTCTGCATTGAGGTCATTTTCAGTTTTGGACATATGTTGCAGACATGCATTGTGGAATAAATTAGTGGCATGCATCAAAACTGTCACTCTGGCCAATTTTGAAGATTAATATATATTACCTTAAAACTGTCTATTTATGCCATTAAAGCAGAAACTTCTTTGAAACACCTACTAAATACACTTTTTTCTAGTTCCTGATAATACACCATTTCCTGTTGGAGCAGTGGCTGGGGGCATTGTAGGTGGTGTTGCAGCGATAATTCTCATAGCAGTCATTTTGCTCTTGATGCGAAGGAGAAGTAACAAGCTGTAAGTTTTGTACATATTTATAGCTTATAGAAATATACTGGATTAATATAGCATTTACAATTTTCACATCTGGTTCTTACCTTTAACTGATTACAGGAAATATAGTGAAACTATTTGAAAAAGAAAATATAGGCACCACAAAATGTTGTTATCTCTTGTATTGTTATTCATATCTTTGTTGTGTTTAACATTTGTTCAGGATTGTGATTGTAAGGGTGATTTATTAAGAACATATAACTAACTTCTGTCCCTAATTGTAGATCATACTTTAAGATAATGATCATTTATAAACATGTTTACTTGTATTTGAATTCAAGCCCTTGGTTTTTCTCTTCTAAATTCTATTTTATACCATATATACTCCCATATAACCTGCAGAATTTAGGAAAAATAAAGGTCTTGAAGAAGGAGGCTTGGTTTATCCATGGGCCAATGTCTAAACTCGACAGTTTTTAGGTCTTTTTGTTGACTACTGTAATGACTATAAATCTCTAGACACGAAAAAAATAACTAGACTGGTATACTGATGTGTAATTGCATTTTTATTCCATAATATTAGCATGATTACCATAGTTTTGTAAAACGGAGTTTGTAAGGCATACATATGAACTTTTCAGAAGCCAAGTAGGGAGACTGAATAAAAGAAAATAGATAATGGGACTTAAAATCAGGAGATTTTTTTTGTGGCATTTTTAAAGCCTTGTTTTCACTAAATATTGATCAACCTTCCTGGTCCAATATGCATTAAATTCACAAAAAAATACATCATTTCTCCCTGTGATGTGCCCTATTTTTCCCCAGTAAGTACTCAATTTTCATTTGAAGGTTTACAGGTATGGTGTAAGGAAAATTACATGAAAGCAAACAACAACTCAGCTTTTACGGTTTTAGCATAAGTTTCTAAGTACATTTTCTGAAACTCCATTACTGTGTTTTGGAGACATTTAAGTTTAGTGCAATGGTGCCCATGATTCGACTCCAAGTGATGTACGCTTAATTCAGCACATAATTGAACCGTATTATTGTTCATTGTGTTTTCATACTGGGATTACATTTTAATAAGTTAGGTATTTACAAATTTAAAGCAAAGTAAAACCGTAATTACCAGTACACTGATATAAAATGTCCAATGCAATAATGCATAAACAAACAATAATAAAGTTGAAAGGGAGAAGTGGTGTTACAGTAGCTTGCGATTGCTAAATTCTTGTCATTGTTTGATTAAATTATACACAAATCTAAATTAGGCAAATTTTCAAACAAGTTTGTACCATTCCTTTTTAATAACCATGCACACCAACCTCGAGATAAGTATATATGTGTTTTTTTAAATATACGTTTGCCTAATTGAATGCATTTAGGACTTACTTCATGCATCTTGAGATGTCTTGGAGTTGTGGGCTGGTCAGCTTATACGTGGGTCATGCCATTTTTAGTGTTTATACCTGTTCAGTTGGGGAGGGGGCAGCTTACATACAAATGGACTTATATGAGAGTATATTCGGTACTTGATTTTTGTCTTCCTTGTAAATAAGTTGTTAACTCTTACGTGACTTATAGGTTTAACCTTATTTGCAGAATTTAGAATATTCGAGAAACAAATGTTTGACCCACATCCTGGTCATCTTATTGGGACTTAGGTTTTTATGTAAGGTTGTGATCAACATGACATAAGTATTTCGAAAAGGTGTGATTAACAAAATTATTTTATCCGGTTTCAGTTTATCAGTCTTTTTGGAATCACTTTTAATTGTGTTCCGACATAATTTGAGAGCAATTATTTGTTTTAAATATTCATTAGGATTTCAAAGTGCTCATTGAAATTTTGTGCTAAATCATTACTTTGGAATAATTGTGAATTCATTCAAAGATATTTTGGATTGTACTGTGATACAGCAAGACTATTTATGCATTCTTCATTCAAGACTATAGGTACATCTACACATTCAAGTATAGAACATTCAGTAGTTTGGGACTTGAGGACATTTAAGATTATTTGGGAGATAATTTATAGTGCAGTAATTGTTCACTTTGTAACTTTAAAATTTTCAATTATTTGTTAAATTATACACACTTTGTTGCTTTTGCTATTTTTATTACTTAGTTTAGGACCATGGAGTTGTATGAGAATTTTGGACTCATCAGAGATATGAAATTCTTTAAAACATTAAAGAGAAATTAAAAATTGTCTTTAAATTTTTGGGATAAAAATGCTTTGGGTTAATTTGTAAGCCTGCATATGGTTTGAATAGGAAATTAAAATAAGTAAAGTTAAGAAACCAGGCTGAATTAGAGTTAAGACAGCTTTAGTTTTAGAAGAACTTATGCAAATACAGAGGGAAGAGAAAGAAATATAAAAGCAGATCTGAGGTCAAAAAAGAAGAGTGAGATGCACAGAGAGAGAGAAGAAAGGAAAAGCAACTGAAATTGAAAGAATTAGAAATGACAGATGGAGCCCACTTACCCGCTTTACACACAAGTTCAAGTTTTAATAATAAAATAATACATGTAATAATAATAATGTAGATCAAATATTGTGTCCGATCTTTAGAGGCTCTTAAGTGCTTTATCATGTTACATAACACATACAGATATGTACAATGACAAGATTGCAAAAACCAATCACCATGAAATTACACAATAAAAACATACTGACAACAATAATTAAGGAAGCAAGAACTTAATTTCTGTTGTGATGAAAGACAGAGTTGTAATTTTTAAGGGGAAAGACCAGAAAGCGAGTAGATGATGACGAATCTGCTGCTACTGACTTGGCGAATATTAGCAAAGTAAGAAAGCAGAGGTGAGAAATGTTTTATTATACATGTACACTTTTTAAAGATGGGTTGGGGTATGAGATGATAATTATCAGATAAGTCTTCAGAAAATATAGCACTACTAGTAAGTGACTACTGTTTCCTTATATACATGTACAATGCTTGCCATGTGTACAAATTCTCATACGATTGTTTGCACAAAAGAAACAAATCACCTTTAAATAACATTGCTAACAATCCCAGCACATGGTTAAGGCATAACATTGCAACAATTTTTTTTTATAAAAGTAATTTGCAGTTTCGTATAATCATCAGAAACATGATAATGATTTTCATTTAGTTCCAGACATCTCAAAGAAAATGTGACATCAAGATTGAACTAGTATGAACTGAAATTTAAATTTGCCTATGTACCCACTGATGGTTACTAATTATAATTCATGAAAATCATACCATTCCAACTGTGATTGCTGTGTTATAATGTTACAAAATTACCTGATACATATTATTTCTCACGCATGTGACAATCTAATCTAGCAGTTTTGCTCACTTTATTTTTCTTGTCTCGAGTCTTGGCATCTCAACCCAGACATCTCAGCCAAGGTGTCAATGCACTCAGAACTACTTCTTTTATTTAAAAAAAACTTGTCTTCTTCTGTGCCTGAGGTTGTTGTTTTAAAAACAAACAACCATAAATATATAACAAAAAACATATTACTTAAAGTCAATCCATCTTTGAGAACACACCATACTAAACATTTCTCGACAGAAATGTGCAGGATGTTGAGCTTTTTTGCTAGTTAGTTTCACACAGCATGGTCAGTTTTTTCTATATGCAGATATAACTCAGTACATTTTCAGGTCATCGTCATTGAATGTAGCTAAAGTGATCTAACTAGTTTTATATACTTATAAAAAAGTTATATACTGTTAGCTACATTTAATGACACTGACCTGAAAATTGACTGTGCTACAGATAGGATAAAATTCTCAATGACGTGTAGAATGAACTATGACAAAAAACACTGATCCATGCACATATACTAGACCTATTCACTTTATAGCCTCATGGAAAGACAAATAATATAACTCCTTGACTGGAATTTCCTTGTCATGGTCCAAAATCCCAACAAAGATTATATCAATATCAGGAACACACAGGCTATACACATTACTGACCACAAAAGTCCCAACTAACTCAACAACTACGGAAAACTTAGCAACAGCCAGAAATGTGTTATGTCAAGTGCTTTATTCTAATTTTGTTAAGCGTCTCCATTGTGCCCCAGTTGAATTCAAATATATACCTACAATGTTTATTGACAAATAATGAACTTACCAGCCAGAAGGAATCATTTAACATTAATCCATACTCAAATGTCACTGTAGCACTTGCCATATTTCCAAGACAGAAAAATAAATATTCAAAGAATTCATGAACTTGAAAGATCAGCACAGTCATGGTTATCCACTAGGGTCCGTATTTAGATGGTCTTTCACATATTTGGGTGGGTGATTTTTCATCAACATTAATTACAACACAAAAGTATGTCACAAACAGTTTCACCTTCAACAAAGAAAAAGAGAGTGATTTATGATAGTGACTCAGATTTCAAATTACCCATGAATAATCTAATTCAACGTGTTAGTCTTCATTACAGCTTGTACTAAGTATAACTACACTATTTATGCATACCCAATATCATTTCATTATTTACAATATAACTTTTCAAAATTGGAACTGATGAAAATGAAACATTTTCTTTTAATAAATATTAATTTTTTTTTGTTAATGTTATATAACATCAATAAATTAAATGTGATAATGACTCATTACTATGAGGCATTTTATGTCGTTATTGTTATGTTCTTTACTCACGCATAAAACTGTGTACTTTGGATGCAGTAGTCGTCACATCACAGCCCTCAGCATATTTGTATTCATGCACCACATGTAAACATTCATATATGAACTACATTACACTAGTGAAGAGTTGTTTTTACTTTAAAGGAAAATATTGAGTGATACAAATAATCTACATTGGGGTTTGGACCAAGACTAAGAAATCCTAGTTGCAGGGTTACATTATGCGTCTCCCCACTCAGCAAGCTTCATGGGGAGATAAATAATGTAACCCCTTGACTGGGATTGCTCTGTATCTGTCCAAACCCCAACATAGATTCTTTTTGTGTCATTATGACTTATTGAGTTAAGAAAATTGCATTAAATAAAACCCATGCAAATGGCACAAAGGCATAGCCTGACCTGAATACTTGAATAATTTTGTGTTTAAACAATGACAAACAATTATGAAAATCTTTGTAATAGGTTTGTTGATTTTAATATTGTTGTTATATTCCCAGGCCCATCAATCTAGCTAACTTTGCAGAATATGTCGCAGACTATCACAGAGACAGCAACCTCAAGTTTTCTGAAGAGTATGATGTGAGTACTATAAAAATAATTGTGATTGTGCTGTATTATCTGTTTATTTTGTGCACTGTTTATTATTTATTAGAGAGACATATATTGATTTCAGACTAGAGACTATTGATTTCAATTTGCTTCATTTCCAGAGATTAGATTACTCATATCTCTAAACGGTCTTTGTATATGTAAAAAATATATATAAAAAATGGATAAAGTATTTCAGTGGTGATTGTGTTTGAAAGCACTGTCTTGTTTGCTTTATACATTCAGAAGTTCACCTAAAGACAGCAATATATTATTTGGAAGTTAATGATCTTTTTAAAGTAAATACCAAATATATCTTGAACAAATCAGACCGTTTTTGTTTTAAAAAATGCCTTAAGGCAGAGAATAATATTAATATTTACTTGCACATTGGGTAAGGAAGAACTCAATTAATTTGGTATCATATGGCCAGAGGTCAAGGTCAAAATAAGTGAAAGAAGGAAAAATATTTCTTTTCCAAATAGTAATATTGGTTTTGCACCAAAAACCTGGACTAAACTTTGCAGTTCAATGCATTAAGGATAGGGAAGAAGACTATTGATTTCAATTTGCTTCATTTCCAGGAACATCCTCCGCTATCACAGACTCATGTCTATTCTTTCAACAGTTCAAACTAATGGCTTAATTAAGTGAAGAAGCTTTTTTTCTTCTGTGGAAAGGCATAGTAGAGAGTGTGGAAAACATCCAGATTCTGGCTTCTACTCCAAATTCTTTTCATGATCTGAAAAGGCAAATAGTTTCTTCCCATTATTTCCATCATATAGTGATTTGTTCAAGAAAAAAGATTTCAAGATGGAGACAATGCTTCAGTCAGGAGCACCATAATGCACTGCAACTGGCCAGTCTCCATCAATCATCTGGATTCATGCATTCACAGGGTTGCATCTAGGATGTGTGATTGTGCAAATCCCCCAAAATTCAAAGGCTTTCCATAAAATAAATTTATCCTGTGGTGGGCAAAATCATGCAAAAGATAAGAATTATGTGTATTTTATTTTTAAGAATGCATAATTTTATTATAGTTTTTGCTGTAAACTTCCCAGTTGTCATTCACAGCGAATATGTTGTACTTGTATAGTTGTAAATATGTCACATATTTTTGTATGTCATGTGCTCAATTCTGATTGGTTGATAAGGTCAGAAGAGCAAGTTTGATACAGAGGAAGGCTTAATGGGTCAATGTGTTAAATGGTAGAATCAGAATCAGATCAAACTTTCTTTTTTATTTTTGTAACGGTAACACTTCTAATAACAGTCAGGGTGCAGAAGTATATGTTAATAGGCACAATAACAGCGAACAAATACTTCCTCAGGCTAATCCCATATTGGATGATGTTAGTGATTTGCTTAACTAATAGTCCATCTAATGCCAAGAAAAAAAGTACTCTTTCAATTCAGACCTGAAACAAAATTGACCATGGCTGGAAATGAATGACAAATTTGAGATGCTTTGCAGATGGTGCGTAAAAACTGGCAGAAAAATTCTTTTTACACTTGGAAATGCTAATTTCAGGACATCAATCCTTGACAGACATGTTGAATTACCAGTTCACAAACAGGCAGTTCAGAGTTTGAAACTAAGTGAAAATCTTAAAACTATATTCATGGCAGCTATCATCAAGAAATCTGAATCAATCATTCATGCTATCAGTTGCCTAGTACTTGGTGAAGGAGAATATTGCTTGTCTAAAATATGGTTCACTGTTGGATTTTCTTGACAGGCTGATTCACAGAATCCTCCCAGATTCTCTTCTGAAGGACCTTTCCTTCTTTTGGCTGACAGTGACCTGTCTCAGTAATGTCCAAACCCTATAGAAGTCATGTCAGCACCTTTTGAGGTTTCTGTCCAATTTACATGGAACCACATTTGAACACCTCAATATCATTCTTATAGAAGCACATTTGGACACCTATAAACATCAGCCATTTTGAGCTGGTTTTCTATGTGCTACCTTTGGGGCATACCCCTTTTTAGATAATGCACTTGTTTATGTGAATGACCATTATGTCAGATCACATGGTGGTTTTTTAAGTTCTGCATGTAATCTGCTATTGAAAGTAAATATGTCAGATTCTCCTCTCTCCAAAATGGAGGCTGCAAATTTCATTCAGTACTTACTTGAGTTTTCACCGCTATGAAAGCTTCAATAACTTAGGTAAAGGCTCAGATATTGATGTAGGCAGAAATTAGTTTTTATAAATTATCAAATTCAGATGATTTAGTCATGTAGATGCTGAAAAAGAAATTGTAAATTTCGAGTTTGGGGAATGGCAGCTACAGTTGGTCACATAACTTTACTGACTTGACAGTGAACTAGTTCTCTCATAATTTTAAAGCACATAAAATATTCTTCCTGAAAAATAACTATACAGCTATAACCATCAGATTTTGCTCTGCAATCTTTGTAGTTATAATAGATATAAACTGATTCAAATTTGATGTTGAATGTAACATATACTGCACTGCTATGACAGTTAACAGGCAGGCCCATCTGTATTTAGTCAAATAGGTAACAGGTGCTCTATCTATAGCATACTGCACTAGATACTGGTAACTTTTGTAACTGTATATCAACTGCCTACAAATCCATACACTCTAAGGTAAAGGTTGTAGCGTTCTGCAAAGGTTGGGGTGGGGTACTTCCAAAATATTGATTAAAATATTATGAAAGTTCCACCTGGCTCGTGAATTTAAATTTAAATTAAAGACCAAATAGGTATACGGCTCTGAGCCCCCAGTCAGCACTGCCGACGGTTAAATTATATACATATATATATATCTATATATATATATTTATATATATATATATATATATATATATATATATATATATATATATATATATATATATATATATATATATATATATAACACAAAGATGAAATTCAACAATAACAATTTAATGTCACACAATCACTCGTCCTTTAAGTGATAGCCTATTTCATCTTATGACTTTCAGTGTGAGTTCGATTTTCCACCTGGCCTTTGATTGTACTCATCTATTTATTCGATCCTCTCACTCCTCCTGGATTCCACCTCTCCCGACTTCTCTCCTCCCTTCACTTTCCTTCCGTTCTTTATCACTACTATTGGGACCACTTTCCCTGGTCTGTTCCCCCGGACTTCCTCTCCAGATTTCCCTCTTTCCTTCTCTTCCTTCCGTCTATAACGGAGACACTGGGACCACTCACTAGTCTGTCCCTCGAAGCTTCCTTTTTAGAAGCTACACTTAGAATTCTGTTCCTAAGGTTTTTCCGCCAATTAACGTATGGCTGCCGGAATTCCAATTCATGGTGCGTTCTATAACGACTATGGAAACTAACGCTCGATGGCCGGGTTAAAGATATATATTTTAGAATAAATCAGGGTCCCACCCCTATCTCAATTCTGATTGGGTAGCGCTGGGACCCTATCCACTCGACTTATTCAATCTGGCGGTCTTTCAGCGTATCCAGACGATAAGGCACGCCCACTCCTTCTGGCAGCTTCTTTGATGTACAAAACATCCTTCCAGCCCAAGGTGCTAATTACACTTCTGACGGGCTTTGGTCAGCTTCCTCTCTTAACTATGGCAAACTTACGTAAGGGATGGTGTTAGCCTGCGGTCATGTGTAACAATAAACAGTGGCTTGTCCGACTTACTTGATAACACATGGTTCTAATTTAACTTTTGGGTCGGGCAACGCCACATCCCCCCACGCTTGAGAATAAAATCGGGATTTTATTCCCCCAAAATTACTCCAAATGCAAAGGCTTTACTATACAATTAAAACTAAAATCGTGACACTACACGAATAAATAACAAAGTCATCGTGACACCACACGAATAAATAACAAAGTTATCGTGACACTACACGAATAAAACAAAATCATCGTGGAACTACATGAATAAAACATGAATATATATACACAGAGTGATTATTCCATTCTAGCGCTTCTGCTCATGAAATCAGCGCCTACGTTCTCTGTACCTTTATGACGGTATCCTCCACTTCCACGCCCTCTACCTCAGCCACGCCCTCGTCCATGGAATCCCTGTCCATCAACAGCAGGTGGTCCGCCATAGTAATTGTGTGGACCCTGATAGTAACTGCGGAAATAAGGTCTTGCATAGCCATCATAATAGCGACGAAAATTTAGCCTGCGTCTAGGTGGACCACTAAACTGGCGTTGCTCTTCAGGTTCCTCCTCCTGGTACTGTTGGACTGGTCTCCTCCTGTAGAATCTACAATAACTACGCTGTTCTGCAGCATATTTGCTACCCTGGACATTGGCTCCACCAGGTTCAGTGACATTAGCAGCTTCGTTGCCCTTTTCACCCTCCACTACGTCAAATTCTACAGTCTCACCATCCCCAACATTTCGAAGATATTTCCTGGGGTTGTTCTTGATAATGGCTGTTTGGTGGACAAACACATCTTCCTTGGTGTCATCCCTATTGATAAAGCCATATCCGCTTTTTACGTTGAACCATTTTATTGTACCGGTGACCTTTGTCGCTATTACTTTCTTTTCAGCCTTTACCGACCTCTCCGGTCAGTTTTTGGAGTCGGACATGGCCTTTGATAGTAAAATAGGCGAATTAGGTATTCCTCGTGTCACTATCGTGGTGACAACAAAATCGCTGACGATCTCTCTTTCCCGGTACCTCTTGAGCAAATTGGCATGGTACAATTTCTCATTCGTCGGTATCCGTATCCGGTAGGTTTGACCTCCAACCCTTTCGGTGACGACGTATGGACCCCTCCAGGAAACTTGCAACTTGTTGTGTTCCTGGGGCAAAAACAACAACAACACCTTATTCCCTACCTCAAACTGTCGTGGTTTTGCGCGCTTATTGTAATTTTTCGCCTGCTGCGCCTTAGCTCGTTTGAGATTATCTTGCGCGAGAGAACAAACCTCTTCCAGTTTGTTGCGCAAGTGCGCGACGTACTGGTAGGTAGTGCGTACTTCCTCTACAGCGTGGTCGTCTGTCCACAGCTGTCTCAGTACGGCGATTTGGCCGCGTACGGTCCTCCCGTACAAGAGTTCAAAGGGAGAGAACCCCAAACTCGCTTGTGGTACTTCCCAGTATGCGAAAAGCATGGCAGGAATATACCGGTCCCAATCCTTGGGGCGGCCTTCGCACAATTTCTTGAGCGTGTGCTTTAGGGTCCCGTTGAACCGTTTGACCAGTCCGTTACATTGGGGGTGATACGGTGTAGTCGTGAGGTGCTTAATTGACATGAGACGATTCACCTCCGCCATCACACGACTCATGAATTGTGTCCCTTGATCGGTCAAGATCTCGTCGGGCACTCCGACTCTTGACCAGATCACAAACAGAGCTTCCGCGACGGTTTCTGTGTCAGTGTTACGCAATGCTACAGCCTCCGGATAGCGTGTAGCATAATCGACGACCGTTAAAATATACCGATTTCCGTACGCATCTGCTGGTTTTATCGGTCCGATTAAATCCATGGCGACACGTCTAAATGGGTCATCGATAAGGGTCGTACTCCCCAAGGGAATGGGTCGATGATCCGTTTTCGGTGCCATTCTCTGGCATTTGTCACAGGAGAGACAGAACCGTTTAACCTCTCCCTGGACCCCTGGCCAGTAAAACTCTTTTACCAGATGGTCACGTGTCTTAGCAATTCCCATGTGTCCACCCATGAGACTTTCGTGTGCAAGCTTCAGCACTTCACAACGCTTTTCCTTTGGCACGACGACTTGCTTAAAGTGGTCGTTGTGTTTCCTGGCGTGACCATACAAGATTCCCTTCTTGTAGACAAACTTCACCGCGCCGTTCGAAGTTTCCATTTCCGTTCCTGCTTCTGCATGTTTATGCAACTGCACCAGAGTTGCGTCTTCCTGTTGCAGCTTCCTCAACTCAGCTGGAAGAACATTACTAACCGGTGTCGAGGTAACTTGGATCGGCTTCTATTTCGGCTGTCGACTCATGGCCCTGGTCTCAACAGCACTCACTGGCATAGGTGTACAGGTTTCGGGGTTCGGCTGGGGTAACACATAACGGCATCCCAATATGACGTCATGTGATAGTCCCTCCAAGCAAGCAGCTGCAATCTTCCCCTTCAAGTATGGTGAATCGAGGTCAATGACAGCTACTGGTAATGAGTCACGCGCGCAGTTCGCGTACTGAACTTCTATTACCTCCCCTGTATCCCTGTATAGTCCTTCGGCTTGACATATTTCTTGTCGACAAGCGCGGGGACGCTGCACCCAGTGTCATACAAGATGGTGGCACCTTCACCATTGACAGTTGCGGCCGCAAGGTTGAATGGGTTGTGACTCACTTCCGGCACGCACTCCTTCCTAGCAACGACATTCACCTGGGTCTGCCTGCCCTTGGGACAGTCCCTAACAAAATGCCCCAGGCGCTTGCAGTTAAAACACGTCGGCGGCCCTCGCCGACTTGCAAGTCCTGGTTTCGTGGGTGACGCCTGTCCAGGTCGATAGGTGGCATCCCTACCTGTAGGTGCCCCTCCGACCTTCCCGTCGCCCTGACGGTTGCGGACAGCCAGCTCAACCTCCCCCATACGACGCGACTCAGAGGGTCGGGGTCGATCCGCGCCCCCGGAACCTCCACTCTTCGAGTGCGCCTGCTCATATCGCTCCGCCATGTTAGCGATCTCTTCGAGCGTCCGGTGTTCTCTTTCGGCTAAGAAGACTGTCAATTCGCGACGGTAAGTACCCAGGACATGTTCCTTGAGTATTACCTCGCGCAGCCCGTCGTACGTGCGTTCGACTTCAGCCATTTTCATCCACTTCTCAAATAAACCTCGAACACGGTTGTGAAATTGAGAGTGGGTCTCTGTTACCTTTTTCGCCGAGTCCCGAAAAAGTTTCCGGTAAGTCTCGGCGGTCAGCCAATAATGGCAGAGAAGGGCCTTCTTGAGGGCATTGTAGTCATCAGCCTCTTCTGCAGCTAAGCCGTGGTAGACTTCCCGAGCTGCACCTTGCAAAAAGGCTGAGACATTAATGGCCCAGTGCTGTTCAGGGACCTGATGAGCGTGTGCGAGTTTCTCGAACTGCACGAGAAAATCGTCAATAGCCTCCTCCCTGTCATTGAAGCGTGGCATGTTGATCTGGACCATCCGGTGGTCGATGAATGGTCGGCCGGTCGTTCCAGACCTTGTACTGGCGTCGTCCCGTCCGTTGGTCCTAGCTTCAACTCTCACCTTTTCCATCTCCAGAGTGTGGGCGAGTCTGGCTTTCTCTTGGTCCACAGCTATCTTGGCTAGCTCCTGGTCCGCTGTTATCTTGGCTAGCTCCAGTTCTCTTTGGGTTTCTCTGTCCGCGGCTATCTTCGCTGCTTTTTCGGCCTTCCATTCCTTGATCCTTTCTTCTATAAAGGCCGCCAGGCGATCTCCCTCATAGCCGAGATCTTCAGACCCCATAGCTCAATATTCCTTTATCATTTGCCTTTCGGTGGCCATTATAACTAATGTAAAGTGATACCTTGTCTCAATATTCTAACAATACACAGATGCTTTTAATACAAGTTTAAATACTTACCTGTCGATAGCAACTAATTCCGTTCAGGTAAGATGTTTGTTCGATATCTGCTTCACCAGTACTGCTAGTAATGGAAGGTCTACAAAGCATGCACATATGACAATAAAATGCAAGATCAGAAAATCATAAACAAATACAAAGAATGGAAAATATCTTACACTGTTCCCTAATACTCCTACAAATAACTTTGGGTCCTAAAATAATATTTAAGTCTAATTCAAATCCCGGACGAAAGCGCCCACTGTAGCGTTCTGCAAAGGTTGGGGTGGGGTACTTCCAAAATATTGATTAAAATATTATGAAAGTTCCACCTGGCTCGTGAATTTAAATTTAAATTAAAGACCAAATAGGTATACAGCTCTGAGCCCCCAGTCAGCACTGCCGACGGTTAAATTATATACATATATATATATCTATATATATATATTTATATATATATATATATATATATATATATATATATATATATATATATATATATATATATATATATATATAACACAAAGATGAAATTCAACAATAACAATTTAATGAAGCCTATAAATTTACATGTCACACAATCACTCGTCCTTTAAGTGATAGCCTATTTCATCTTATGATTTTCAGAGTGAGTTCGATTTTCCACCTGGCCTTTGGTTGTACTCATCTATTTATTCGATCCTCTCACTCCTCCTGGATTCCACCTCTCCCGACTCCTCTCCTCCCTTAACTTTCCTTCCGTTCTTTATCACTACTATTGGGACCACTTTCCCTGGTCACTAGTCTGTCCCTCAAAACTTCCTTTTTAGAAGCTACACTTAGAATTCTGTTCCTAAGGTTTTTCCGCCAATTAACGTATGGCCGCCGGAGTTCCAATTCACGGTGCGTTCTATAACGACTATGGCAACTAACGCTCGATGGCCGGGTTAAAGATATATATTTTAGAATAAATCAGGGTCCCACCCCTATCTCGATTCTGATTGGGTAGCGCTGGGACCCTATCCACTCGACTTATTCAATCTGGCGGTCCGTCAGCGTATCCAGACGATAAGGCACGCTCACTCCTTCTGGCAGCTTCTTTGATGTACAAAACATCCTTCCAGCCCAAGGTGCTAATTACACTTCTGACGGGCTTTGGTCAGCTTCCTCTCTTAACTATGGCAAACTTACGTAAGGGATGGTGTTAGCCTGCGTTCATGTGTAACAATAAACAGTGGCTTGTCCGACTTACTTGATAACACATGGTTCTAATTTAATTTTTGGGTCGGGCAACGCCACAAAGGTCATCTTGGGACTAAATATATGTGTGGATGAATATATTACCAGCCTTGGGAAGGTATGCTTTCCCTCAGACATTATCTCACTTCACATCCATGAACCTCACTCCTTTCTAATATACTCCTGTGCATCAGGATTTCGGACAGGGTGCTAATCTGAAGCCAGTGGGAGTAATGTTTCAGATGTTTTGGTCACAGGAAGTGCAACTCTTCTTATTCATATAAGATCTCGGCTTCTTTGTTTATCCTGGTAGACCCATGTGGCCCCAATTGTAATAGCTCAGTGACCTAATCAACCTGTTGGTAGATGAATGCAGAAGATTACAGCAGAGGAGAGATATGCTGTTGCAGTACATCTTGTCTATCCTGCACAACAGCCCACAGATTCTGTATCATCACACTTGGCTCATTTCATGCAATCAGTTATCTTTAATGAGTTTTCAAGCAAGGCTGTGGACTGCTTCATCCAGGCTATATAGCAGCCTGCTTCCAGGGTTTATGATGCAAAGTTGATTGATGGGTTGAGTAGAAAAAATACATTGATTTTAGCTGCTTCCCATGGAGCATAGTGACCTCTTCCTCCCAATAAGAACTATACATTTCAGAAATCAATCACCATTATTAACAGAGACTTACGTAGAAAGAAAAGGACACAATAATGCAACAAATAATACTGTATCCAGAATTCTCAGTAATTCTCTGTATGTGAAATTAAGACTGCAGATAAAGCAAGAGCGACATCTCCACAGATGTAATAAGCTGTTATTATGTTGCTTCTCAAATTATCTAAACTTTTTTTATTAATCCAGTGAGCATTTTTTATTAAGAATATCTTTGTTAAGCATTGTACTATTCCTAAAATGTAGATTATAAGATATGCAAGACCACATACAAGGTATTGTGTACATTTAAGATTAGTTATATGTGTCTTTGTTCAAAAATTTTATAATTTGATTCCCACTATTAACAATAGCAGTTTTCTCTCATTATAGAATTGTTTTGGGAGCAATTAAAGTGAATGCTTTTGAGCAATGTAAATTTATAATGTGGTATATTCTAGCTGTACTGTGTGCATTATTAATTAACTAATAGATTGGGTATTTAATGATTGAAAACCATATAAAACCTGTTTCATTGTTAAACTGAGTGAAATTGATTGATTGTGTAGTTTGAACGAAACAATTTGACTGGAATCCAAGTCCTTATCATTAGTGAGGCTGCATTATTTTATATGAAGTTTTATAATCAAAGACCCTGTTTTTGTGTTTTATGATCTTTTTTTTTTTGTCTCTTTTGAAGGACCTGAAGACTCTGAGTCCAAGTCATCCCCATGAAGCGGCAGACATGGAGGAAAACCGTCTAAAGAACCGCTTTGTTAACATCCTGCCATGTATTTTTTATTTGTTCTAGAAGCTTGACATGTACTCTATAATAATAATAATAATAATAATAATAATAATAATAATAATAATAATGAGGATTTTGTATAGCGCCTAAACTTTAAAAGTTCTAAGCACTTTACAACATCTATAATGATATGACTACAAAAAACAAAACATCATGAAATTAGAAAACATAAAAACTCAAATATTCAAGGTAGGAAACATTATTAGGTCTTTAAATTAGTTCTTGCAGTCGATAAAGGTGAGTTTTAAGAGCAATCTTGAAAGGGGTCCCTGTGTCTTTGTGTCTAATTTCAATGGACAATTCATTCCATGTTACTGGGCCCTGGTATGCGGAAGAACGTTTTCCTTTTGATTTCGTTTTATAGTGGGAATAATGAGTATATGATTGTGAGAAGAAGAGCATAAAAGTATCTTTCTGGTGTTTACACTTGGGTGCAGTCAGATAGGTATATTTGGCTGGAGTCCATCAGTGAAACATAGCACAGAGAAAAAAAAATTGTTTGATTCTGGATCGAATGGATAGCAAGTGTAGGGTACAGGGCAGCATGGATGTGTGCTCTGATTGTGATACTCTAAGGATGATCTGAGGCAATGTGTTTTGAAGTTTCGGGAGTAGATATTGAGACGAACCAGCCAGAATTGAGTTACAGTAGTCCAGTCTTGAAAGTACTAATGAGACAAAAGTGTTTTAGTGGCATCAACTGACTGTGTGAATTTAATGTTGATGTTGCTGATATTTATTGTTTAAAGTAAATGATGTGAATGAGTAAGTCTTTGTATTGTGATCAGAATGACCTCAGTTTTTTCATCATTCATCTGCAGCTTGTTACATGTCATCCATGATTTCACACCAGAAATGCACTTCTCTACTCCATGGATGGTACCATCAACTTCATTTGGGTGGCTAGACTTGTATATTTGGGTGTCATCAGCATACAATTGGTGAGACACTCGATAATTATCTATGACACTTGAGAGTGGCTGAAAGTATAGAATGAAATGAATAGGTCATCTAAGAACAGACCCCTGTGGAACACCACAAGATAGATCAACTGGGCTGGAGTGTATTCCATTTGCAGATCTAATTTGTGTCCTGTTGACAAAGTAGGACTTGAACCACGGTAAGGCTGCATTGTGATTGCCAAATACATGCTAGAGATGGTGAAGTAATATAGTATGGTCTATTTTGTCAAATGCTGCAAGCAAATCAAGGAGTTTGAGGACTGTAATCTTTCCGCTATCCAACGCAGAGATAATGTCATTAACTACTTTCAGAAGAGCAGTTTCAGTACTGTGGCAAGGATGACATGCAGACTGTTCATTGCTAAAAAGACTAAATTCAGATGAGATACAAGTTGGGTTAGAACAACTTTTTCTAGATTTTTTTATATGTCATTGAACAGGAGATTATAAACTGGGCAGTAGTTCTTCAAATCGTTATGGTCGATGGTAGTTTCTAAAGCAGAGGCTTTACAAAGGCAGTTTTGAAAAATTATGGGAATTACTTGGATGAGAGCAAGAGAGGTATTAATAACATCGGTTAGTAAATGCAATATTGGATCTAAGCACTTAAGCAGCAGTGATGTTGGAATTGGATCAAGTTCACATGACTTTGGTGCACTCTTCATCACAATTGTCCATACTAAATCCATACAGACAGGTTCAAATGCTGCTAATGGTTGTTGCTGAAATTCTGTATCACAACTGTATGGTGACAATGAGTCAGTTGAAATTGTGTTGTCAAACTTATCTCTAATGGTTTGTACCTTGTCACAGAAGAAATTTGCAAACAAGTTCAGAAGGTCTACTAGCGAGAAGGCAGTTGGAAGTGGTGTATATTTGTTCCTTGACATAGTTTGTTAATAATCTCAAAGAGCTCCTTGCAGCTGGAACTCTGCGTGATCTTAGTACTGTTGTGGGATAATTTGGCTAAATGGACTATGTGACATTTTTCTTAGAGGCTTTAGTTTGCAATATACTCATGAATACCGAATTTGGGCCAATCTCATTTTCATATGGCAAATTTTGAAATGTGGTTAAAACTTGAAAACCTTGTTACACAAGTTGACTTTCAGTAATCTTTTAAAGAAACAGATCTTTCTTATCATCATGATATATGCCTGTAACCTGTATCAACAGTAATCAGTTATGATCCTTTTTTCTCATGGACAAGTATTACCATGTGTCAATTTATTCAGATAATTTTTGTATAATTGAAAAAATAGCAACTAAAAGGTAAAGGATCACAGAGAAATATTATACAGATTACTTAACTGACTGACAGCAGCTAGTGTGAATTTATTTGCAGTGCTCTTCGGGCTCTTCTCTGTGAGTCCTTTTGATTTTATGAAATGCAATAGCAAGGGGGAGCATTTTATTATTTGCACATACTGGAAATGCCATATCCACTTCAGCCATTCAACATTTTAACACCATCCAGTCTCTATTGAATTGCAAAGATGTAAACTAATAATGCTTTAGCTCTGTTCCCCCTCCCTTGAACCATGACAGCAGTGGAGTCTGCATCTAGTTAAAACTGAATTCTCTTGTCATACGGATTTTAAGGGACCAACCATTTTATGTGGATTTTTGAGGATTTTTTTTCCACAGAATTTTGTTGTTCTTTTATCTTTAACTTTTTTCCTACTGTTGTGAAGGATAGGATCTTTTTTCCCTTCAAATCAGAGCAAAAATAATTTTTAAAAAACTAATTTAGGGTACAGAAATTTCTTTTTTTTATGACAACAATCTTAGCCACCATCTTTCAGTTAAATGGTCAGTCCCTAAATACAGAAATATTGATTTTTATTTTATTTCATGTTTTGGTGTTAGTTGTGATGTAGACACTTGTGTGGGTGTGGTGATAATATTTGACTGCTAAGTCTACCAACTTTTATTGAGATCGACATTCCAGTTATTTTCTTATGGTTTACATGAGTAGATAACTTATTTTTAATTGTGCAATGTTGCATTTTAAGGCATGTGCCCAGACTACAAATTGAACCACAAAGCACACGTTTGAGTCTAAGAGAACATGAAAACTTTGCTGCCTGAAAGATTATGGTTGTGAATATAATAAAATTACAATTTTATCCACCACCACAAGGTTTGAGTCTCACAATGTCTCTCAGTTTCGCATTAATCACATTTATGTTGTTGATATGGAAACACCCCTATTGTTGTGCATCATGGAAACATCTCTCATCATACAAAAGACCGGAGCAGTTAATTAGTTAAGCATTGCCTCACAGTCTAAAGGTCAAAGATTTTATTCCCTCACAGGCCAGCTGTTTGTTTTATTTTTTAATCCAGAAAAGTATTGATACACCCTCTATTAGTGATGAATGTATTAAATTATTCTTTTGTATATTTTGCAATCAAACGTTTGGCATTGAAGCTTTAAAATGAATTGTTTAATGGAAAGCAGCTTCTAAATTGTAGTTATTTAGTTTTATCCTCCCATTTCTTTCCTACGCTACTAAAAACAAACCTCAAAAGTTTATTCCCTATTTTGGGTGCCCT
The DNA here is from genome assembly GCA_029339505.1 of Unio delphinus. Classification (NCBI taxonomy): domain Eukaryota; kingdom Metazoa; phylum Mollusca; class Bivalvia; order Unionida; family Unionidae; genus Unio; species Unio delphinus. The sequence continues at coordinate 9,577,274 of JAQISU010000155.1, forward strand.
GAGTGGTCTTAAGCACTCTCCGTAACACGGATCATTGCCATCTCACTTCTATCTGCATGGGTTTGATTCTTGGATTCGGTCAATGTGGGCATGTGAGAAAGCTTGCCAGTAACTTCACGTTGGTTGATGGTTCTTTCCTGGGTTTTCAGGGTTCTTCCTCCACCATTAATACTGGCCACATTGTAAAGCCTATCTTGTGCTGAAAAATGGCATTAAACCCTTCAACAACAACAACAACGGCAACAATTCAGAAATGTATGCATTAATGATTTGATATTTATTTTGTAGCTTCACTACATTAATAATAATATTTACCTTTCAGTTTTGAACCTTTCATTAGACATCATGTTCAGGTCTTACCACATATACTTGCATATAAGATGAATACTTTATAATACAATAAAGACCTATCAGACATTATTTGATAAATAATTATCGCTGTTACAAATAAAGTCTCATACGGATATGCCATTTTATCCTATATTCTTGCTATTAAGAATTCTGATAAGTTGTACCAAGTATGGGTATGGAAAATAGTTTGAAAATAATTCCAAGGATGTGAATTATAACCTGTGAATTTGGATTGTCAGAAAATATGTTTATATGAACTGGATTCATTTGTTTTATAAAATGATCTTATAATGATGATAACATAGCATAAAGTGATTATTCTTTTTTTCTCTACATGTCCTTGAAGGAATCTAGTTCATCATTTGAATTGTGTCATAGTATATAAGGCAGTTCATTATTAGCTTAAACATGTTTGTTTGATGTTGTATATTTTAATCTATTTAATTGTTACATTAATTTTCATGCTGATAGTTTTGAGACTCGCCTAATTTACATAATTTTGTTCATTCATATACATTGTGTTTGGTGTTTTCAATTGATCTAAATCCATTCAGTTTCTATTGTGTTACAGTCACATTCGCTAGATAAGACTCAATGAGTACCATAATCACTAGAATACAAGAGCATGTAAAGAATCATTATTTCTTAAGTAAAGAATAAGTAAAGAACACAAACTTTAAACATAATATCATAATCAATTGTATATTTAAACTATCTGCAAAATAATGACCTGATATGGTTTTGTATCCATTGGCTGTTCTTGTGTTACAGTTGACCACACCCGTGTCAAGTTGCGGCCAATTGATGATGTACCTGGATCTGACTACATTAATGCCAATTATCTCCCTGTAAGTGCCCATTGCTCTTTCCCTCTCTCTCTCTCTCTCTCTCTCTGCATATACTGTCTTAAAAAAGTATGTTTCTTCAGACATCCTTGTTCCTGGTTAGTTATTATTTTCCCCAAAATCTATCCAACTTTTGCACAGATTCTAACCAGTTCTTTTATACATGTAACCTATATTTGTAGTAATATGAGTTTCATGCAAATTATTCTTACCCAGATTTAAATCTTATCATTAATTTGAACTTCACAGAAATATTTTGTATTCTACAGTGCAAATGTTGGTTCTTTGACTGAGATTTTATGCCTGGACCACATCTGTGTTATGTCATATCACATTGCAAATTTGATTTTGGCTCTGTAAGTTTTTGAAGGACTTAATGGATTCAACCAGTAGGCATGAGACTTTCATTAAAGTCTTAGTGAAGTTAAGAGTCTCACCATTTTCCAAAAACAATATAGCAAAGTTATGGCCAATATTTTGACCTTGTCCTGCTATTTAATTTTAGCTCAGTAACATTTGAAACATTTCATGGATTCATTTCAAATTTGGCATGAAGCTTTACATTTGGAAGATCTGATGAAACAGAATGGGTTCGGTTTTTAGGATTCTCAAAATAAATTAAATAGACGTGCGGTCCATGTTTTACTTTGTACTTTGCCCTTCAATGGAAGGACTTCATAGATGCAAGCCCACAGTTTGGTATGAACTTTTTTATACAAAGGAGACATGTCAGGTTTGGATTTAAAAACATTCCAATAAAATAAAACAGAGTTGTGGCCATTGAGAATGTCTTTCATCTGCATAAAAAAAATTCTGTTCAGTTCAAGGACATCATGCACTGAAACTGAGTCTGGATTGAGGTAAGTACTTATTTCAGCATTTTGTTCCTGTCCTTGTTTATCTTGCTAGAATTAAGGCCTGTATAGGTCTGCATTAGTGTTGTAATTATGCAAGATATTTCTTGCAATATTTACATTTTATGTCTTTGGAATATATTCTACTACAGTCAGCAACTTGTATTGGTCTCAAATTAGAATGGCATTTTTAGTGTTAGGAAAACTATAAACCGATGACCTACATGAATACACGTGAACATCCAGGTTCAGATTGCTTTCCTCCTGAGATGTCTCCTATCCCTACCATCACTCGATGACATTTTCTGTGTAAACAAATTCTTGATGAAAAATGTAGATATTTATAGTGATACTGACTGTACACACATGACTGTGAACTGGCTTAAATAAGCAAGTCAAGACTTTAGTTGCTAATTTCATGTACTATAAAACATTTAACATTCCTTTGATTCTGTAGGCAGGGTCAGCTTGCTTCAGTGTTTGAAGTATGTCAACATGGATTATGCTATTTATGATTCTAAATGGATTAGAGAAATTATTTGAATATGGCTGGATTACTTAAGAGCTGAGACAGCATAAAACAACATTACTTTGATTCTGTCCATGAAGTATGTTCTGCTTCAGTGCTTAAAGTTATTGATACAGATTATTGATACAGATTAGAGCTTATATTGTATATGATCAAAGATAATTCAGACAAGATTAAAGCTGTGAAGAGATTATGGTTGGGTTACTGAAGAGCTCAGGTGACATAAAACTGGGTTGGTTTGGCTTGAGTTTGTAAATTTGGTCAAGAGGTCAAAGCATTCATCTCACAAATCTAAAACTCCCAAACATAAGCAACCGAAATATCGCATAAACTCGATGGATGGAAACAGATTTTCAGTGGTTGATATCAAGTTCAAATGACAAGAGTATGCATACTGCCCATCCAATAAAGCTGCTTTTCAAATCTGCTACAGTGGCAAGAATGACATTATGCATGATGCAAAACCCTTCTCATTTAAGCACATTTATGCACAAGGTAATAGTACTGAATTGTATGAAAAATGATTTAATACAGGCATGGTAAGGAATATAGGATACTTGAGTAAATGCATTTAATCTCTCTCTCTCTCTCTCTCTCTCTCTCTCTCTCTCTCTCTCTCTCTCTGTGTCTCAGAAATACCACTTTTCCTTATTACTAATATTCCATAACATCAACTCATCACTACAATAACACTTCATTAACATATTTGAACAATATTTGGCTCTTTCTGTGGGGGCTACTCGTGAGCTAGGATCTGAATGTAAAGATTTATTCCCAGTATGTGCTAGGCATACCCCAGCATTACCATGTATTCTGGGCTGATCGCAGCTTAAATAGAATTGGCACTAAGCTAATCCCAGCTCAAATAAAACCTGTACTAGTTTGATCCCAACATTTGAGTGTATTCTGGGCTGATCCCATCTTCAGGTAAATCTTTGCTAGGCTGATCTCAGCATAATTGTGTATTCTGGGCTGATCGCAGTTCAAGTAAAATATCCTAGGCTGATCCCAGCATTCAAGTGTATTCCAGGCTGATCCTAGCTTAAGTAAATTATGTGCTAGGCTGATCCCAGTATTTTAATGTATTATGTGCTGATCCTATCTTAACTAAATCTATGCTAGGCTGATCCCCACATAGAGTGTATTCTGGGCTGATCCAAGATTCGTGGACTAGAGCTAGACTGATCACAGCCTGAAATAAATATTTTAATTTTTTATTTTTATATTTAAGAATTGTAAATGAAATATATTTAACAGGCATGACGTTTACGTTAGTAGTATAGTTTATGAGTGTCCGATCATTAAATGTATTAAGTGTTTGCTGAAGTTTAATGACCAAAAAAAAAAGCGAATTGATTGGATCCGTGATATTGTTCTGTTTCTCTACACAGCCAATAGCCGAGACAAAGGTAGAAATAATATAAACCAAATAGTGTTTTTTTTTTCTCAACAAGACATGAAATTACAATTGCCAAACTGGTACATGGAGAAGAAAGAAAACAAATAGTGCTGTGGAATTTTCAAGTGGTCATACCAAAGACTTACAAAAATGGTACTAACAGCTGCCTCGCATGATGCTCAGCATTAAGAGGTTACTGTTAGGACAGGTCAGCCTAGTGTCAGGATAATGTGACTGGGTGGGACATCATGCTACATGTCTGCGGCATGATGCCCCAGTGCTTGACATCACTATAAACTGCCTCACTGCAGTCAGCATAGTGATATGACTGAAAAATTGTTAAAGCTATGTTAAAAATCCTAATCAAACAAACAAACAAAACCAACTGCACCTGTAAGCTTGCATAGGACATGTAGAAAGAGCACTTTTTACCAAAGTGGATAATTTTATTTATCCCAGTTATTAATGTTGTAAGTTCCAAAACCTGTACTGGAATATCCTCAGGATAAATGAGAGCTGAAAGAATCTGTGCACCTTCTTGAATTTGTTGGCAAAGATTCTGATGCACTGTCCCCACGAATGGCAAGAATTCTACCTCATATATTGCAACCTGCATAACTGAATGGATGGGAGTTGTCTTCCCTAGTGCTGCATTGTTGTCCATGACAGGGACATCCAGCAGCAATGAGTCTGGAACAGACCAACTCTCCAATAATGTAACATTATAATTGCCATTGCTGGTGGCCAAGAGGGTTAACTTAACTCTAACAGCACAGCAACGGGAAGATGAACAGAAAGTCTGTTTTTATGATATGGAAAACCATTAGATTCAAATCCTGCACAAATCCATAAGAAAAGTTTGATGCAGAGACTCAAATTCCATTGCCTGTACCTGTGAAAAACCAGTAATGTGAAACCCTACATTCATTGTTCGTACATGTACTTTTGAAAAACAGGAGAACTGACTGATCACCTATTATTATATATGATGCAATGTTATATCAGATTATCTAATGTGGTAGGCTCTTTGAATTCGGCTTTCAAAAGCTCCATGAAGACAGCAAGTAAGAGGCTAATAACAATCTCTTGCATAATTCCCTGTCTGCCTCTCAGTTTCAAAGTACATGTACAACATCTCTATCCCTGCTTAAGGTAATGACTAAGCCTTTAAATCTGACATTACATCATCTTACCACACCACAAATTCCATCCTAAACTCATTCAGCCCCAGCATTGTTAACAACATTTCTGCTGCTCTGCCCCAGTAGCACTAACCTATGTCTAGCTGTGTGTGCCTCATTATAGTTTTACCTGTTTAGACAATTTTGTAAATATGCACATGCATTCACTCTTACCTTAATTTCTCATCTTATGCTCAATAAAAATCCATGAAGTTTTCACCAATTATTCCGACTGACTTTGTCTACACAGTAAAGTATTTTTTTTAATTGTCTAAATCTTACAACTTTTTAATACACTGAATGAGAAAGACAGGGATATGTGCTGCAGTGAAAAATTTGCCATTTTCATCGAAAATTATCCCTTCTTTGAAGTAAAAATTCATCACATAACTTGCAAATCTCCTGATTTGCCCTAAGCTGTCTCTTTCCTGTCAGACATTTGTAGACAGTGTTTGGTATTGAGATGTAATGTTTCATCATTTCATATTAGCAGTATATTTTCTACTTTGATATACTGTATCAGTACTTTTCTTACTTCTGGAATATCAAAATGCATTTTGCATCATATCATGACTGTGTGACAACACATTAATGTAGTAACACTTTAACATGATGCATCACAACATGATTCAGTTAACGTTGAGAACAAAGAAACAAGATTCAAAAACAGAATATACAGGGTTTTATATGTTGTGGAAAAAATGCATTATTTTGAATCACTTTTTAGATATGGTTATGTGATAATGGGACCTTTTGGGATAGTTCTGCTTTTTATTAAAATTCAGATATAAAGCTTAAGTTCAGATTTAATACGAATAGAAAACAATAATATCTTATCCCATAATGATCTGCTAAGACTAGAATGGCAACCAGAATTTTAAATGTGAATACTTCAGCTGTTTTTTGGGCTCTGGTCTCGAATTATTTAATGTTTCATGGACTCTAATGCTTGCAAAGACATTAACATTTAATACATGCATTCTTCAGAAGGTCCATAATATATTCAGGTAATACTACTTACCGGTAGTATGCTGCCATCTTATATTGCCAACACAACAACATAGAAATTACAACATGGAGTGAATTTACAGCCTTTCTGTGATCAAATAGAGGATAGTCTGTAATTGATAGGTTATGGAAAGAAATGCATCACTTTGACTCACTTTTAAGCAATATTGGTTGGCACTCAATCTACATCTCCGGTGGCCTAGCAGTTAGAGCATCCGCTTCAGATCTGGGAGGTTGTGGGTTTGATTCCCATTCGAGTCTTACCAAAGACTTACAAAAATGGTACTAACAGCTGCTATGCTTGGTGCCAGGTGTCAGGATAATGTGACTTGTAGGGACATCATGCTACATATCTGCAGAATTATGCCCTAGTGCTAGACATCATTATAAACTGTCACATTGCAGACATTCTAGCAAGATGACTGAAAAATTGTTAAAGCTACATTAACAATCGAAATCACACACACACACACACACACACACTGTACTCAATCTAATCAAGAAATGTTGGTGGAGGGAGTTTGGGCTACCGAATCTGTAGGGAGATAGGATAATCAGAAATTTGTCCTTTATCAAACAAGGGCTTCATTCTGATTCTTTCTACAATAGGGCCATGAAATTAACTTTAGTTACATAATTGCTATGTAATTCTAACCTATGAGCATCATCTACACTATCAACTCTTCCGATTCCATTTTTTTGCCAATAATCAATCTAATCTAATGCGGTACATTGTATCACCTGTTAATTGTATAATGTTTATTGTAGTATGTTTTGTATCAGAAGACATGTAATTATCATAATATTAGCATATTACAACCATGAATACAATGCAGTATATAGTGTTGAGTAAATTGATAATCTTTATGTTGACTAAATAGAAAATAGTATGAAATGTATGAAAATAAATGCATCATTTTAGCTCATTTTTAGCAATTTTGATTTGTACTCAAATCTAAAATGGGTAGATAATGTTGACTACTGAAACTATAGCTGGTTCAGGTAATCAGGTTTGTATAATGTCATATTATGGCTTCATTCAAATTTTTTGTTCATCAGGGTTTCTCAAAGATACGAGAGTATATTGCCTGTCAAGGACCCCTTCCTGCAACCATTGACGATCACTGGAGATTGGTCTGGGAACAAAATGTACGAGTTATTGTAATGCTGACACAATACAAGGAAGAAAACAGGGTGAGTCTTTTTTACAAAGTGGGGGTAATGCTAGAGAAAATATTTGGTCGAGCTTATATTAGTCCAAAAGCATGGAACGATGCTCAATAATCAGACAACAATTACATCTTAGACTATGGTATACGTTATGTCACATTATTTAAAAGTCAGATACAACTGAAGATATATGATTGCAAAGTTAATGGGGTTACGTTAACTTCCACAGTGCCTATTTCATCTTTGTGTGGCCATTAGCTTCTTCAAATTAAGCATGTACATTTGTAATATGTGATGCAGTAGAATCCTTTCATCTTGTACCATGAATAAAGGATTTGAACTTTGGCTGTTTCATTTTTATCACAATATTTCCTGTTGACTTCAACCCTAGTCTTTCATTAGGAGTGTGAATAAAATAATTATTCATTATGAATCAGTGTTCAACAGGAACATTCCACCATGTGGATCATATGTTTGGCAAACCTCATATCTAATTCAAAACTCTGACCGTTGTTTGGAATTTTCCAATCTTACATTGATGCATATGAAGGTTTTTATTAAGGTACACTAAACAGACTAAACGTGATAATTGCTACTTTTCATACAAAACATTATTTTCAAGCTAAATAATGACATCCAAGACCTTATCCAGTGTATGATTTTGAGTAGGAATGATTATTATCAAGCTCTACTACATATACTCCACTTGCTCTATATGTTAAATTCCACAGAATCACTAATTAGTTTCATTTTGAAATTGAAAAATTACCAAACTTGGCAAATAAGTTGCACATACAGCTAATATCTGTAAGGGAAATATTATATATGATGTCTAGGGGAAGGAATCAAGGATCAAATTTATAAAAATAGCAGTTTACAATGACTGTGTACATTACTATTACCAGATTACTAATGGCTTGTAGCAGTCATAGGATGGAGGGATGGGAATAATATGAAGGAGAATGTTTTTAATTTGCCATGGCAAGCCATGAAATTAGCTCTTGTTACATAATTGATATGTAATTCTATCCTATTAGCAGCATCTACACTACTCACTCTCATTTTTTGTGTGCCTATAATCAAACACAGACAGACTACATAATGTAGTAGTATCTTCTGGACTTTGTTTTTACACATGTAAAGAAGTTAAAAATACATAATTATCACCTTTACTCATAAAGTGATACCATGTGTGATTTAAAATAAGTTCAAATTTTTAGATTTCCATAGTTAAGGATTATGGCTTTTGTTGCTTTAATTTTGCCCCCAAATAATGATAGCAACACCATTGTCTTGCACTCTCTCAAAGCACAGTTAACAACCTAACGAGTTTGAAAATGGTTTTATATAAGTTCATTACATTCTTATTTGCTATATATCTTTTGTATTTTGTTGACGCCATCCATTTTGTTTTATTTCAATATTAGGTGAAGTGTGAGCAATACATGCCACGAGATCTTAAGGATCCAAAACAGTATGGTGACCTTGTTGTTGAGTGCTTGACATATTCTTCAATGAATTCTTTCGAGTATAGGACCTTAAAAATAAGACTGGTAAGTCATCTTTTGGAGATTCACGTGAGTTTTTCTCTCTCATTTTTTACACTAGTAACAATTAAGGGCTGCACATCTGAGAAAGCCATGTAAGATAAATCTATCTATATTCAGGGTTCCCAAACTACAGGGAAACTGGGGAAAAGTCATGAGAAATGATAGGTTTTTTCCCCGATCTTGAAAAGTCCCTAAATTTTGCAAATATTGACGAAAGTTTTGAAAAAACCTGGGAATTTCCTCCACAATTTGACGCCCAAATCAATTACATAATTGAGTTATAGCTGAACTGATCATGAGTTAATTTTATTGAGTTCTAACCTGAGAGGTTACAGTATGGATCATTTGGGTACTTGCCATAATTATTTGTTGAGACAATCCAAATGCTTAGTGGAGTAGATTCGTCTAGTAGACGTTTTATTTCACAGTCAACTATGTATCCATATAATTTTTGTTATGGAAGGTATGAAAACCAGTCTAGCATCACAAGAGTCCAATTAAACATGGTGGCATTAAAGCAGTCTTCAGCAGATGGGCTAGCAAACTTAAACATTGTTAAATTGAGTTATATGTGCATGAAATAAATATGAAAATTATTTTCTCAAAAATTATGAGTATTAAAATTTTTGTCTTTAATCTGCTGAAAGACGATAAAACTAATGCGTTGATGCTGGTATAAGCAATTCCGATTGCTAGTTGCACGAGCACACAGAATCTCACAACCATCATTTTCAAATATTGTAGAAAAATATTAAATGACAATGGTATACTGGTTGTAATAAAAATACAATAATCTGAGACCTTCTTACGAAGTTTTGTTGTTATCATGTGACTACCACGTTGACATGTGCTCTCTTATGCAGGGAGCATATGAAGCAGAACCAGACTACTCTGCTTGATGAATCAGAAGTCTCTTGTAGTTGTTCTCAACATAAATATGTTTAGAATTATGTGTTCTTTCTGGTTTTTACAAAAGGTATGAGACTTTTATTTAATATAATTGAAATTTTGTACAACAACACTAAAACGGAGTTTGTTGAAGAAATCACAACTATTGGGCTTCCAATGTCGCTGTTTGAGATTTGTGAAGTCATGTGACTATTAACACCAATGGTGAGTACCGTGTCAGGTTTCATCTTTGCTGAGTTTCATTGAGTTTATCAGCAGATTCGAGGCATAACAATTACAATACTTGCCATTTTTTGGGAAAATAAATAATTTTCCTATCGATTTCATGCAGGTATAAGTCAATATAACATATTAGTTTAAATTTACTAGGCCTGCTTCTAAGTTATTTTACGGTGGCATCTGATTCCAAATTTTTTAATATGTAATTGCTCTGAACCCACATTCCATTTTAAATGTCCAAATGTGAAATATGGGGTTGGAATATTCTACGGAAACCTAATTTAGACAAAAATTTAATTTCAGAGCTTTACTTTGATGTAAAACTATTACATAGTACCATGTAGCTTGAAGTATTGGAAACAGATCTTAAAATGAATGCATGAGAAATGGGAATTGTCATAACTTTTATCATATATTTAGAACTACAAGAAGACAAGTTGATTTTACAGAAAATTCAGTCCTTGTTTATACAACAGTATATAATTTTGAAGGTCGTTTGTCAAAATTTAAATCCAGCATTTTGTAAATGTCTTTTATTGATGGAATTTGAAAGGGTTTAGGTTGGTTGAAAAAAATCTTGTTTGAGATTTTATTGGCACAGATAAATTCAGGGTTAAACTTTTTTTTGTTACTAGATAAGATTCTAATACATGTACTTTGCATTTATTGGGTGTTTTTTTTTTCCATACTGTGATAAGAAATATTTACTTTGTAAAACATGCATATAAATTGCTCTATAATTCTTTAGAATAAAAGGTTTGAAAGGAAACAAAATAAATTATGTTCATTATCTTTTTTCCGCCCAGCAACATAATGCAGGTCAAAAAGTAATGTTAGAATTTGTATTTTGTACATTGAAATTGCTATAAATGCCAATTTATAGGAATATAGTCCGATTTGTTTTGTGTGACTCATTTTGTGGTTTTGTAATACAATCGTTAATGGTCATATGTTAACCTTGAATTTTTTATTATTTCATCCTGGAAGAAACCTGGAAAAGACTTGGAAATTTATATTTAGAAAAAAGCGTGGGAACCATGTAAAATGAGTACAGTGTACTTTCTATATTCATCTTGATTTCATTAGAATATATAACAATTTTGGGAAGTTTTAATATCACAACCTTTTATTATCATCAGTTTGCAACAAAGTTTTTTTGTTACCTAAATATGCTGCCCTTATATCTTTTCAGTAAATTCATGTTTAAAATAAAGACTTTGTAGTAAACTACACAATTTATTACCTATATATTGGTTTTGCAATAAAGTAACAATGCATTACCTTTTTATTGGTTTTGTAACATTTATATTGGTTGTAAAAATATATTTTACCTTTAACTTGGTTTTGTAAAACCAGACCTGCCAGCCCTTACAATTTTGCCATAAGTCTTACGGAAATATATCCAATAAAATATGAACTGTCAGAATAAAAGGACAAATTTTGAAAATACGGTTGTTAGCTGCTATAATCCTGATGCAATCTGGTCTGTTTTTTATTTGGATCTGGGATTCATGTTAGATTTAGTTGAGTTGGCCAGGGAACCAGACAGGCATTATAGTAGTACAACTGACACTATAAACTGCACATATTTTGTGATTCAAAACATCTGCATAAGCAAGCAAGTTTAAAAATGGCATCATCAAGTGATAAATTTTCGTGATGAAAGAGATTAGTAGACAGTACAGAAGAATTAAAGGAAATATTCAGATTCTTAAGGAAAAAGGAAGGCAGCATTTATGTTCAGTGGACATCATGCATTGATTTGAATGTCACATTGCAGAAAGATGATTCACTTAGTAATGGCCCACATGAAATTTAATTTTCTTTTTTAAGGATTACATCAAGCTGTGAGATAGCAAGAAGCCATTGAGTTTGTGAAACTGTACTGGAGATGATCATGGTTCCGCATACTTTAAAAGCTTTTCAGGCCTTGCTGAATTCAGTGTTTGCCATTGCTGCATCAGTCTTCAATCACACTTCTGGAATTTTGATGTGTTCCAGCTTGACAATAGCAGTATATGAATTTTGTTGTGCCCAACTAAAAACTGATCTAACTTGTGAAACAAATCGACTGCCTTACTGAGAGAACCTTGTCAGGGTTGGCAGGTCTAATAAACTGAAACAATTTACCATTTTATTGATTTTGTAAAAAACTAAAAAATGTGTTACCATTTGTAACCATTTGGCTTTGTAAGAAACTGAAAACTGTGTTACCTTTTTATGGGTTTAAATTTATAATAAAACTAAACAAATTCTTCCCTTTATATTGGATTTGTAATAAACTAAAAATTTGTTACCCTTTTATTATTTATATTAATTTTGTTAAAAAAAGATAAAGTGTTTCTTTTATATTGTTTTGTAACAAAAATTAAAAAAATTATCTTTATATTGGTTTTGTAATAAACTATAGAGTTTACCAAATTAGCAGCAGTAAATTCTAGCTTAGAATATATATTTTGTAATAAACTTAACATTTTTTTTACTTCTAATAAAGCCAAAACAATTTGTTTTTAATTTATGGTAAATGTATTTTGTGGAAAATGTATTATGTCTATATGGCTTCATAGAATCAATTGGCAGGAATGAAGCTTCTTTGCTGAATTCCAACTAACAGTCTGATATATCTAAGATGGGATTTCTCAATCTCACACAAACACATGCTTTATTATAATTTACTTTTCCTTAAGTTCATTAAATAAAATGGCAAATTGTTACATTTCTTAATATACATATGGTTACATTTATACCGCCATTTCTGTATCCAACACCATTTCATGTGATAGATTCTATTAGTCTCACCTTAGAGCAAGTGAGTCTTGGGGATGATATGCATTAGGTTTTATACTGTAATATACAGAACACATGATATGCATTAAATATTAAACTGGAATAAACAGAACACATGTACTAGGTGTTATATTGTTATATACAGAACATATGATATGCACTAGGTATTATGCTGAAATATATACATAACACGTATTTGGTTTTATACTGTTATACACAGAACATATAATATGCACTAGGTATTATGCTGAAATATACATAACACATGATGTGCATTAAATGTTAAATTTAAATAAACAGAACACGTATGCATAAGGTGTTATACTAAAATATACAGAACACATGATGTGCAATTAATGTACTTATTATACTTGCTATGACTGTTTTAATCTGTAGATTTTTTTTTAAAAACACAATACTAATAAGCCCCCTTTTTATTACATTGGCCTTTCTTTTTTCAGTTTCATTTTGGCAAGTACTCACGTTTACCAACATCCATGCATATGTCAACTAACCTAGTGGATATTGCAATGCCCATTACATTTTATAAAAAAAAAAAAGTACTGATTCAGATGCTGCACATAGGAAAAAAAAACTTTGGGTTACATTTTCTTTTCCACAATTATGTAATTTTTATGTCTTGATTTTACATGACAGGGAGAAAAGGAACGAACGATCAAACATTTTCACTTCCTAAGCTGGCGGGACTACTCAGCCAATGTTCAGCTCGATACAATGATCGATTTCATTAAAAAGGTTCGCAGCTTCATGCAACCACCTGATGTAGAAGGACCAATGATTATTCACTGCAGGTGAGTAACACAAAAGTCATTTATTGATATAAAAGCACACTAAGAATAAAATTTTCTTTCCCTGAAAATTTTCAGTGCTAATTTAATTTTCAATGCTATTCAGTTTGTTTATGTACTTAGTGGAGTACAGTAGGTATAGTTTTAACTACAATATTATATTACTAATCATGGATTCCGTCTGGGGAAATCCCAGCAGGTGAAAGCCAGTATGGTATGGAAAATCATAAAGCAACTGAGAATTCCAGCTATACTAGGGTAAATGGGGTATATGTGTATATATAAAGAAAAATATCATATAGGTTATGAAATTCTTAATGCATATTCTACAGAGATTTCAAGCCTGGTAACAGGTTATGCCACCCATCACCTCACCTGCATGTGCCAAATCTTATACATGTAAAGTAAAACCTGTCTTGAGAGACCAGACTCTCCATGCACAGATTTATTCATTATATAGTGGTGCCACCTGTTATGAGAGACCACCTGTCTTGAGAGACCATTATTGTTTGACAGAAGGGGTGGTCTATCAAGACAGGTTCTACTTTACCACTATTAATTAACCAGTAAAGGTTTCTATTGCAAACCCATGCTTGTTGGAAAGATCACCATTTTGTTTAGACCTAACAACAAATTTTCATAAGGAAGATTATTAATAGGACAACACATAGACCATTATTGTGTAGATTAGCCTGGTAAAATGGTATCACAGTTTCAGCTTAATGATAGTATCAAGATTAAAGTTTCTTGTTAATAATTACATTTGAATGATGTCACCAAAACTGAATAATCCTTGCATATTTAATCACCTTCGCATCAACACAGCACATAAATTACAAATTTAGCCATTCCATGACACTTTGCCAATAATTTCCAAACTTCTTGTTAACACATTAATCCCTGGCACCGCCTTTATGGAGCAGGAGGTAGTAACCTACTGCCAAGCTCTGTAGCGTCAAGGTCATGTCTGATACAGTGGGTGGTATTATAGAAAGGTAGACAAATTTAGCTTGACAATGATACCAAATAATCTTGACGTTTTAGCACTACAAATACAGCGAAAAACCTAATATTTTGGACCTGTTTCTTTTTTCATCCAAAATTTGACCATTGTTGGAATCCAATTTGGTGTCCAAATTTGAGACTTTTTGGCCTCAGATCTAAGGCAGACCAGTCTGAACTACACACAGACGTGAGCCTGTGCAAAAAGTAGGATAAGGTGGGCAGTTTTAATAAAGAGTGGTCTCCATATGAAAATGATGGTTTCTTTAAGCAAAAAAGAAAGAAGAAAAAAGAACTACAACTTTTCCCCTTCTGCTCATGCATGAGCAAAATAACCAATGGAAAACAATGAACAATGTTTTCTAACACAACTAGGCATTAGGCTAACGGACTATTGCCTAGAAGTCAATGTATTAGGATCTATTCAGAAATACGCGTCAAAATGTGTTTCATGCAGAAACAGCAAACATTTCCAGGGGTTAATGTGTGAAAGTAGAAGTAAACTCTTAAATAGATAAAGGTGTTCATTGCTGTTTTTTTTTTGACATTTTAATAATTTTAATTTTTAAAAGTTTCTGAACTGGAAAGTAAATGACATTTTAATTTAAAACAAATATAGCAATTCAATATTTACCTCTGCTTATTGTGATTTTAAGGTAATCAATAATTTTATGACATGCTGTAAATTGGTCTAAGATGGATTTCAGACTCTGATGCTGTTTTGGTTCAAAATATGACACAACACAATCAGATTGAAGTAACTTGTAAAAAAAATTTTACTCAGATAATTATTTATAAATTAAAATGAATTGTTATGTGTACCTAGTTGAATCTTTGAAAATATTCCAGTCTGTTTTAGCATCACCCAATACATTCTGTAAGCTTTTCATATGCATGTAATCATTGCAGCTGTAGGTTTATATCAAATGACTTTTATATTTTCATTGTTGCTCAGAAGCTGATGTTACTTAAACAATATCTGCAAAATGTTTCAGAGGTTCAGATGTGCAGAAAAGATGAATGTTATAAACATGACTAATCCAGGACAAAATCTCTTTGAACACAATTTAAAATCTGATTGAGAAGGTCATTTTGTCATACCACTGTGATGCCTGTAGTGATATAGCCAGTTTGGTAACACCTACTCTTTTTTTTAAAAAACTCTTACCTTCCAATTTTATTTCTTCATTTAATATGAGAGGATTCTTGATGAATATAATTTGAATAGTGTTCTACCTTAACAGTTTTTGCACATCAGATTTTGGTGTGGCGGGGTTGACGTTTAGGTGGATACATCAACAAATAGACACCATATTCCATAGCAAACGTTTTCTGCAAAATTAGTGATGTTTACCTCCTTAGCACATAATGTGAGAAATTTTTGTATATGTTCAAGTGACACAACTGGTTGTATGAGAAGGGTTTATACTTGGAAAATCAATGAAATCAAATAAATTAAACATGGGGCAATGGTTTCGATCCTTGACTGCTTGTTTTGCTGGATGTAGCAGCTTAATCCCTGAAATAGCTCCGAGAAATTGTTTAATCTTTTACATGATGCACTACTCTAAAATCCAAACAAGACCAGGATTCTGTGATTTAATCTAACTTACCTCTTGACGGTTTGAGCTTGCAATAATAACCTACTAATTTACTTGGACAAAATTATTAAAATTTAGTCCATTCCTGGTCTGAACTGAATATCAGACAGTTTGTTGTTATTGTTTTAGATCAAATTTGTTATGCTGTTAGTATACAAATATTGACTGCAAATCATGGAAATAGTAATGTGTTTGCCATAGTATGTGTAACTTAAGAACTCAGCTTACTGACTAGTGCCTAACTTGATAGGGTAACGTAATTGGATTTCAACACTACAATAAAATATTTTTTTCAGTAGAGAATAATTATTAGGATAAATTGAACATTGCATCTAGTACCAGAAAGTTAGAATATCTTTTTTTAAAAAAATTATTTGTTCATCCAGTGCTGGAGTTGGTCGGACAGGAACCTACATCGCTATAGACTATGCAATTCAGCTCATTGATCAGTATGAGCATGACTCCACCTTGGACATCTTCAACTTTGTCCTGAAGATGAGAGAGAACAGAACCACTATGGTACAGACAGAGGTTAGTAAGATTTGCCACATTGTTCCTAATTGTTCCAATTATCAGCCCTAAATTTCTCAATTATACGTGACTATATGTAATATGAGCCTTGTTCTTCTTTTTCCCAAGAAATATATATTTTGACCATTGGGGATGTAGAATAGGCACAATGACGCTCTAGCATGTCATTAAGGTGAGTAATGGATTAAATCTGTTTACCCAGGGATGTGTCTCAGAATGAAGTTCCAGCAGAGCGGTCCAGACATTTTAAAAGCATGCAGTTTATATCAAGAATTTGAACTTGTATTCTAAAATTAATCTTTTACCTTGAGATGTTTCTCATGATATATTCTAGCACCGAAGGACTTGGACACTTTAAAATGGTAGTTTATATTGAAAATTTAACCTTGTATTTGAAGAGTATTCCCTTTTACTCCTTTTAAAGAAAACATAAAATTACTCTGCATTGTATAAGCTGATGCGATTTGAAATCACATCCATATTTCTGTCTGTCCATTGCTTACATAAGCTGGGTATCACCATCGACATTTTATCATAACACATAGCATAAAAAAATTTGTATATGTAATAATTATTTTTATACATATCATAATTATTTTTTATACATATCATAATTACTTTTTATACATATCATAATAATTATTTTTATACACATCATAATAATTTTTATACATATCATCATAATTATTTTTATACATATATTAATTTTTTTTATAAATATCATAATTATTTTTATTCATAACAATTATTTTTATACATAACTATTTTTATACATATCATAATAATTATTTTTATTCATATCATAATAATTATTTTTATACATACCATAATAATTATTTTTATACATACCATAATAATGATTTTTATACATATCATAATTATTATTTTTATACATACCATAATAATTATTTTTATCTATATCAAAATATTATTTTTATACATACCATAATTATTTTTTTATACATACCATAATAATTATTTTTATATATACCATAATAATTATTTTTTATACAAATCATAATTATTTTTATACATACCATAATAATTATTTATATACATACCATAATAATTATTTGTATACATACCATGATAATTAATTTTTATACATATCATAATAATTATTTTTACATGGTAAGTATCCCAGTAGTGCCAAATATAAATTGAAAGTTACACAGCTGAGTATATATTTTTAAAGTAAGCATAGCTTGTCTTGTAGCAGTTTGAAATCTGCCCCATCGCTCATTTATGCAAATAATTTAATTTATTCCATCAGCACATTCATTCACTGGTTAAATATTTTTGCATATAAAAGAGAAATTTCAAATGTGTTTCCCATGTACAAGTTAAGGAGAGATGATGAAAGCACTTTATCTTCAGTGAAACCTTCCCTTTTTTATATGATAAAGGTCTCACTTAAGATAATGCCCTGTCATCATCTCTGCTTAACTTATCTAAACTTAAGTATCTGTCTCATTTTTTTCCTGATCCACTTTCTAATAGCTCTATTGAAATCAACATCTTTAACTCTCTGATGTCACTTCTAGTTGTATAAGCATTAATCTGTTAATTTATTCTGAGCATACTCTGCTCCTTTTCTTTGTATCAATATTGTTCTGTGCTTCTTTCTGAAGGGGCATTTGCATAGCTAGCTTTGTCAGCTTGAATATGTTGGAAAACTGATCTTTATGGTTGTTATGTACAATTTTCCAATAGATCACAGATATTATCTTTTGGATACATCTGCTTCAAAATAGGATTAAATTTCACTAACATAAACTTCCTTGTTAAATCAGTAGTTTACTGACTACTATGCCAATTTTCTTATATATTCCATGGGTATTTAGTCCATAAATACTTATGCACACATAAATATCTGTACTTCTTAACTGCATTTTGTTAATCATTATTTTATTCAGTTTACATTAACGGTTTCCCAGCTGCAATAATCTGATTTACTTCATGAATTTAAAAATTATTGTTATCATCACTATCATCATCTAGTATTTGCTGAACTAAATCATTTTGAACCATGTCAGAAATCAGACATTTTGGTTTCAAGTTAGCCTGTGTTTTAAACATGCATTTGCAAAACTTTTCTTCGTGAATGGTTCAAACTATGCCTTAATTGATAATGTAATCATGGATCCAAAGCAGACAGATATTGAATAGCACAGATTTTACACTTCATCTTTAAATTTTCTGTTCTTAATATGGGGAAAAGGCAATAATTGGCAAATATACTGTATGTTAGTTTGGAAATTAGTGCCTTAATTAGCACTTTATAAAACTTACTGTCCTGAAGTAAGCTTATATTACAAAGTGCTTGCATTTCCATGTTTACAAGTTGGTGGAATCTGTTGACAGATAAGCATATATGAGATTCAAAATGGAATGGAAATCTGTTGCTCTTGACCTGATATTGAATATGCTACTTTTCAAGCCAAAAGAACTGGAAAAATGAAGGTGTTTTTTGGTTGACATTTAAGTATAAGGTGTTGTTCCTTTAAATATTTAGTGAAAGGGTCTACTTGTAGTGAATGCCATGAAAAGCATATTTGCATTCTGTATTCAAATTTGCTATAATATATACATGTATATCTGTAAAGGTTTTCTTATGAATCAATTTTTTATTTGATAAATATTGATCTTCTTATGCATACCCAGCTACTTAGATTTCCTTTTTATTTACTATATTGTATGCCTAACAATCAGTACTATAAGATATAGTACTGGTTTGCAAATCTGTATTTTTCATATTTCCTCTCTAACCTTTCCAGTTCTTAATATAGCAAGTACTGTATGTAATACACATCACAAGCAAATCTCAGATTCAGAATGGAGTATAAATCTGTTGCTCATGACCTGTAGTCTGATATTGAATATGCTCTGTTTTAAGCCATAGAACTGGAAACATTAAGGTGTTTTTTTCCTTCTCTAATTGATCTTTGAGTACAAGATACTCATTAATTTAAATATTCAATGAAATAGTGCCATGAAAAACATTTAAGACCATTATTTGCATTATATAAACATATTTGCTATAATATGTACACTTAATAATTTGTATTTTTCTGTAAAGGTTTTCTTATGAAGCAATTTTTTATTTAATAAATATTGATCTTCATTTGCATACCAGCTGCTGGGATTTTCTTTCTGTTTAATATTTTGTATGTCCAACAAACAGTCCTATAAAATATGGGACTTGTTTGCAAATCATATTTACTCTCTAATCCTTACAGTTCAAAATATAGCAATTTTTTTTTGAAAGTATACACATGGGCCTATAATACATCAATACCAATCTTTCTTACTTCCTATGGACAATTTTCTGCTGAGAAATGGCATTAATCTCCAAGAAAACAACTTCACCATGGAGTACTTTTTACTAGTTACAGGGACAAAATGCACTTTATATTGCACACTATTTATTCTGTCATTTCAAATCGTACTGCATATAATCTTGAATAAGTGACAGATACACATTAGATCTAACTGGTTCTGTATGGCAGCTGCTGCAGACCATCAATACAGTATTGTATATACCCAAGTCAATCATTTTTTATGGCCAGTTTTGTTTCTTCTCTATGTGAACCAGCAACAGCTACCTCAGTAATTAAATACTTATTGGAATAATGCATTTGTAAAGGAATACTTTTCCATAATACGTCTGATAAAAGTGATGATAAACCATGCTGGTTATAGAAAAAAGTAATCTACAAATCAACACCTCCCATGATTATTTCATCTATTAGTATTTTCCATAATTTATAAAGAATATACATCTGATAACGTAAAATAAATTATCTTTAAATTGCATAATGTCGTGTAACTGTTTTAAAAAAATGTTTGTTGCAGTAATGGCATTGATATTGCTATTTACTGTATAATGCATTGAGAATATGTAGCTGATCAGATCTTAGATAAGTTATAAGGATGATGGAAATAAAATTACTTGTCCATAGGAACAGTAAATTATATATAGTAGATAATTTTTAATACTGATTTTACACATCAGATTAAGCAATGCATCAATGCTTGTTGATCATATGTACCTACATGAGAATCCAACTGTTTGTTTTAAAATTAATATAGCTTGCATGTTGTAGACAACATAAATTCCAGCTTATCAGATTCATAAACGGTTTTTAAAAGTTTCATGTCTCAAGACTCAGGTAAACAATTTCCAAGCTAGTGAAATTTCTACATTCAACCAATCTGTTTATGACATAATCATATGCAATAAATGTCAATACAGAATACCGGTATGTGAAACAGTTGTTTTTTTTTAAACAAAAAAAAAACTTTGGGACTTTTTTGAGGCTATTACAGAGATCTCAAGACTTCCTTCGTTTGTATATTTCACTTGTATGAGACAGACTTTTCCTTGAAACCATGGAAATAATATCACAAAAAGTATTTGTAAAATATAATACAATTAGCTACCAATATGTAATTTTTGGGGGGTAAAATCGTGGTAATTTTTATTTAAATTTGCCTCAATATTTCTATATATTTACAGCAACAGTACATCTTCATTCATGATTGCATTAAGGAGTACCTGGATCGATTCAGAACATATGAAAACCAAGCTTTCAGTAAGTTATTTCTTCTTTTTTGTCAAAAAGTGTTGATTTATTATTCATTGTTGTTGTTTTTTTTTTAAGATCTCATTTGCTGTAATGCATTGCCCTGGTATCTGTCAACATTTGCTATATTTGATTTTTCTCTGGGAAAACAAGACAATTCACTGATTTAAACATATATTTTACAGGGTTTTTTCAGGATGGTGTACAAGTTTCAGTTTTTTTTTAATTAAATCTTTTAGTGAAAGTGTACATGGGAATTGTAAATTATATTTTCCTTTTATAGGGTAAATTATATTTTCCTTTTAGAGGGTAAATTATATTTTACTTTTATAGGGTAAATTATATTTTCCTTTCATAGGGTGGGTGGACAGAAATGAGCTTTTATGGTGCAATTTAATGGGGATTTGATCAGGTAGAGGAGTTTTTGTGGGTTTTATGTTTAATTGAAAGTTAAATGAATATCAAGATCTCATTCAAACAGGTTTAAAATCTTGTAACCCATTATATTTTCCGTGTTATTTACTCCAGCTGTTAGAGAATTTGTACAAGCCAATGAATATTTAAATTACTGGACTACAAATTGACATATTGACATCTGTCAATCACTAATTATCTGTAAATCTACCAAACTACCAGCCAATAATATAACAAGCTAATTGTGGACCATCACATTATAACCACCAAACCTAGCCGCATAGCCATGAAACTCTGCACAAATTTAAAAAAACAAAACAAAAATATGTATTCTTTAGTAATCACACAAATATAGGGATTAACTACTTGATTGAGAATCCTAGACCCAATGTGAACTTGGCCTGTTTCAACAATACTGCTAGACTTGAAGCATGGTTATGATATTTTAATTTTTCTTATCAATTTGGTAATCAAAACTTATTTCCTCAGCTTCTTGACTTCAGGGAATTTTTTTATTTTTGTGTAAGAAAAGGAACTCATATATGTCTAAAGACTTTTGTCTATGCAAAATACACAAATTTCATTTGGTAAATTTTCATTAAATACCTATAAAAAAAATACATGTACTGTTAATAAAGATGCATTTTAACCATCAACCATTTGATCTGTTAAGATAATTTCAATAGCTAATGAGTAGTAACTTGGATGACATTATATCAGCTTGTATTAATGACTCAAGTTAACTTTGTAAAATATAACTATGTATGTCATATGCATGTTTCTTTGTTTATAAATGATTCTACTGATGTATTTCTTCCAGAAGGTTCTGAGGAAGAAAATTTGTACCAGAACACGGCCGAGACAATGGACTTGTACCAGAATGTTGGTTTCAACTCCATGCAGAAAACCGAACTTTGAACGCTTTAAAATATGAGAAACATGCATTAAATCACAGAATATTAGTTGAATCAGTCTACAGGAAATTGCATACAATAAGTAAATATAAAATTATGTGACATTTAACTTATCATCTAACCTATGCATCAGATCACACACATACACACACACACACACACACTATTCTGAATAATATGAATTGTGAAATGATTTGAATCGTTTTATAGTAAAACAGAATGTTATATCAACCATTAAGCTTCCAACATGGCTGCCAACATGTCTCACCTATGCAACTGATCTCTCACGCAAAAGCATGGACATACACAGATAAGATGGTTTTGAATAATGGACATTTTATATTTATCCAATTAAATTATCACCGGTGTTCTCTTCATGAAATATTAAGCAGTTTTTGCTGAACAATGAAAAATGTCAATAATCTAGAGTCAGTGCTATAATAATATTATTTTTTGGTCAACCAATACATAAAGAATAATTGTTTTAAATGACTTTTCGACCATATTGAATTAATACATAAATGGCCATGCAGTTCTTAAGGTTTGTACTGGTAAATTAACCAGATGTACAAAACATGGAAGATGCTAATTTGTTTTAACTACAGAAGAATATTTTTATAGAGGTCATGTTTTTTTGTAATTGAGACCTAAACAGTTTATACAAATTTTAGAAAAAAGTTGTTTCATGAAATCTGAAATCATTTTAAACTGTTAAGAGTTAAAGATATGACTAAAAGTGACATTTTGTAAAATTGGTGGCAATTTGTTTTTGTTTCGATTTTGTATATTGTCAATAACAAGTCTTTCACATCATTATCTTTATGGTAAATGTATATTCAGTATGTATCAAAGTCTGTATCAGCCATCAGAATTACAAGATATATAGATATATAGTTTCATTTAAGTTTGAATCATGGCAAATTATTTCATACACCAAATAGCTTCCAGTTGTTCCTAACTGAACCTTGTTATGGATTTTGATATAAATATTGATATAAATAGTATGTAAATTTAATTGATTTTTATGTGTAAGTTAGGTTACTGATGTATATTTGTTACTATATCATATTCTTTATCAGAGCTTTAAGTATATCAAACTGTATTGTCTCAATCTGTTTGCTAAAGTAGTTTTCACATTTATATTGTTTATCTTTTGCATATATTAAGTTTTTATTTTGTTAACCAAGCTTTATTTAAATGTAAATTGTTTTTTATTAATGTGCTTGTATATTTGCATTTGTTGTCAGTCTTCAATAACAATATTTGGTGGCCATACATACAAAACTTTGTTCAAAAAAGATCTATTTTTTTAAGAGAATTTTTCATGTTTTAAATACATTTTCTATTTTTGTTTATTAAGGAGAGCCTGCAATCCATAACTCCAAAGACATTTCTGATATTAATGAATAGTGCAGTATATAAAATACTGCATATTTTAATGTCTAGAGTTAGAAGTCATGGTTCCAAGCAAGAGGTTGGAGAAATTAGCCCCTTTAATGCAAGAATTGCTGATGTGTTACAATATTGAAAACAAAGCATCTTTTTTAATAATTTTATCAATTTTATAAATGATTGACATCTAAAAAAATTTACATTAGTCCCTCTCTGTGGTGAAACTTGCTGTTATGACACATTGGATATTAAGAACACTACATTAAGACCAACATAAAAACAACATGCAAAGTGATACATCTTTTTTGCAGTAGTGATTATCTCATCTTAAATCCATATCAAGTAATTCATTTTAGAAAGGATCCACTTTAATGCAGTAGATAAGTGCTAATACTACTTTTGAATGGGGAAATATGCAATACATTTTTATATTGTATGTAAAAAGTACATTTAATTAGAATGGCACAAGTTCATCAACGAGACAGTTTTGCATTCCAAATAATTGTGTGCTTTTGTAACTGTTATTATTATTATATTGTTTGTATTGCATTTTCTAATATAAACAATGGTATATATTTGTATAAAAAAGGACAATATTTTCTATTATTTTTATTTACTGTATTTGAAAAATAACATGTACTCTATTTTTTTTATATCTTGATGCAGTTACATATTTTTATGTGATATGAGTGACTATTGACTTCTCATATCTTAAATTAGCAGCTAGAAAAGAAATTTATTTTATAATCCTTTCTCAAATAGTCATCATGTTCTTGACAAAAATCGTACAAAGCAGATATCATAATTAAGAATTTATTTATTTCAGTGTCAGCAAAGTGAAATGTTCAAGAAGTTATGAAAGAGCTTTAGATATGCACATCTTGTACCAAATTGAAACAATTTATTTTAGAATATTTTTCAGTGTCTTTTCTTCATCAGAACAAGTCACCTCACAATAGAATTTTAATCTGAATCCCAAATACCATATTTACTTAGAAAGGGTTTTCCCTTTGTATCAGCTCCATGCCATATTTTGGGGGCTTGGTCAACATTTGATATTGCCTGTTATGGGATTTTATTTTAAAGTCTACTCTTTAATGTAACAGAAATATAAAATTATTACTTTAGCAGCAATTTGAAAAACAAATTGCGCTTTGTAAATTAAACAGGACAGCTCAAAATACATTTTTAACAAATAACCACTACCTTGTTTATCAATACATAATGGTTGTATAAGGCAGACTTGAGTAAGGGAAAAGTAACCAGTTTTGAAAAATGCTATTCAGAGACTATTGTGTTTGCAAGAAGATAATATATTTCATTTTATTATTTTGAGTTTTTTTAATACAATTTCCAAACAAATTTACAATCAGATCTTACAAGGTCAGATTCTAACTACAGGAGACATCATATTCATTTCATTATAGTTGGTTGAATAGATTGTTTGGTTGTTTTATTTAACAGCACTTTCAGGACTATCTTGACTACATAATGCCATGGAAATAACAGCCAAGTGACCATAGTCACAACAAGGCAAATGACCTTAGTGAGCATCAAACCTGTAACCCATGGATTACAAATCCAATACTGTTACCATTTGTGCTATAACTGCATCCAGTAAAATTGGTACTATAATAAGGTTTACTGCAGAGGGTATCAAAAATCTGTAGTGATTATAATTGGAATGGAATTGATATCTCTGAAAAATGTTATGAAATCTGCAGAAATAAAACTACACATTGTATAAAATCTAATGATGACAGATAACTGAATATGTAAACGTTTAGCAAACCATTGGTTAAATTTTGGGCTAAATTGTCCCTTAAAACTTAGAAATTTGAGCACCTCACTTTTAAATTAATTTTGTCATATATATATAAGTTATTATTTATATTATATTGCTTTCTGTACAAAAGTGACTAAAAAGCCACAGCTCCTTTGCTACCAATAATGACCTCCATATTCTAGCATAATGATAGATGCAGATCAAATAATTAATCTGACTGCCATTAAAAATAGAAAGAAATCATTTACACTTGAACATAGCTATTTTTATAACACTACATCTGTTTTTGTTGATTTTTATATACCCATGTCATAATTTGTATTTATGTAAAGTGTAATATTACCCATGACATCACAAATGATATAACATGGTACAAAAATGGCCATAACAGGTGACACATCCAGATTTATTTTAAAGTAATTTAACTACACTATTCACCAGTGTCATAAAATAAAAGAATTTGTAATGTAGTTAATATATGTCAAGGTTCCTTTAAAATCAAAGTTACAAAATAAGTTGAAGAATTTAAATCTTTTGTTAACCTTGCTGAGCAAATGATTGAAATATTTTTACAAGTTGCATAAACTTTGTTGTTCAGGACAATTATATTAACTACATTACAAATATATACCCATATACTCTGCTGAGTTTGTTTTTTGTGTTGCAGAAAACAACTTATTAATAGCAATCTCCATTGCTGACATCACTACATGCATCAAGACAATTTTTATACAGGTTTTGAGAAAAAATATTTTCATATCAATAAATATATCTAGCTTTTACTGCTGTTGATTTTTTTGTTCTTTTAGGTTATAATATTAGATACAGATGTTTTTTGTTTTACCTATGAAAACATTCTGATACATAGGTATCATTTTTCAAATGGCAGTGATGTTAGTGTTGAAGTTATGTATTACAATTTTTACAAGACATATACAGAAGCAGGGAGATAACTGCATGGATGCCGATGAGACAGTTCTATGGAATACTTACTAGGTATATGTAGGTCACGCCAGTTAGCATAAACTTATAAGTGCAGTAAAATGGGGAAAAATATCAGTTAACTGAAATTTAGTTTTTTGAAAGTAAAATCCTTTAAAAATTTCTTTCATTTAAGTAATTTGTTATCACTTGAAAGAAGATTATTTTACTTTTTAAAACTTCACAAAAGTAAAAATAATTGCATTGAATAAAAAGAATTTCCTTTCAGTGGTTTTGTCACTTGAGTGAATTTATAAATCGGATGTGTAAGAAAAGAAAACAACCATACAGAACTACAATTATCCATTCCCAGTGCCCCAATCCTGTTCCAATTACCACCAGACAATGAATAGAAAAGGACAGTAAAGGGCCTTTCAGTTCAAGGCTGACACTCTTGTTAATGCACATTTGTTTCATTGTTCCTGTGATAAATTAATGAGTGAATGTCTATTATATTTATTTTCAGACTTCTATGGTAGAGAGACCTATGTAATTTTGTTTAGCAATAATGATTTTTTACGCAGATTGGTATATCTTGTACCTTAATCTTTATCTCTCACCATCAAAACTAGACTATACTAATTATGTAAACGATATTATCTAATTCTCAACATCTTGGCACATAGGCATCCTAGCGGTTATTCTAGAGGTTTGCAAGCTGCCCAAACATATACAAAAGCACAAATAAATCTGGCTTTTCTCTGTGATCAACTCACTTGAAGAAAATGAAATTCTTCTAAGAGTAGTTGATTCCAGCCTTACTATGCCATTTAGTTTAATGTTCAAATTTGTTGAAAAAATCATGCATCATAACTAAATGTGTCATACTAAATACACTATTTTACAGTACTTTAAAAACAAAACAATGAATGAGCAGTTTGCATTTAGTGAAGGGATTAGCTTCCAGATAACTGAAAACATTATGCTATATTTACAAGATAGCCCTGCAGAACAATGCAGCCTCCTGTTCTGGCTTCACCTTTAATGGTAATTTGGCAGTGCTGGTGGCACCTTGTCATTCATGCTGTCAAGAACATATAGCAAGGAAAGTTCAAGGTGGGTGGAACCCCAATTGGCCTCACCCCTCTATATCATGCATCGAAGCTGCTCATTGTAATATCTATAAAAAAAAACACTTGTAAATAATAAAAAAAGAACAAGGATACCTTGGTTGATAATCATTCAAATTTTGGGGGAAAGAAAATTAAAAATTACATGGATCCCATAATATGTAAACCCGACTGGCTTGCCAGAAACAAATCCAAAAGGATCAGGCACGGGACCTGTCACAGTGTTTACATTCTGACAGACACTACGGCAGTTTACAAAATCAAAGGAACAGGTACAGGTTCTGGCCTGTTATCTCCCTTTGTGACCAGATACAACTGAGATCTAAAAGTGGGATTAGTACAAGAACTAGCCAACACAAGTTATCGTTTAATATGTATGCGTTATTTTATTACATGCATTGAGAAGAGCTCCCCAAAGTGACATATAAGGGCTACTGCATTTAGACATCCTTTCTATGTGACAGCACATATTTTTGTAGTTTTAATGGACTGCTTCATTTATATGGTTATGTATTCCCGCGACCAAAACTTGATGTAACGTTGCCGGGAATCTAGGCATGCCCGTACAGAAAAATCTCACCAATTCACATGAGCTTCTCATAAGCTGCACATGAGAACCATGTTAGAAACGTATGCAAATTGGGTAGTTTTTGCAAGCTCATGTGTGCAGTTTGTTAGATCTTGTGAGCCATGGAAAAACTAACCAAATTCTCACGTGTGCGGAGTTTGCTCACGTGAGAATTTGAATCTTCACGAGAAAGTTTAACTTAGAAAACATTCTTTTCCAATTACATCTGACCATGTTTCAAAATAAGGCAGAGTTCTAATTTCTCATGTGTTATCATGTGAGAAATTTGGACTTTGATTCTGATCAAAGTATCGTCAAATAGACATCGTTTCTGTTTTGCAAATCTTGTTACTTTGTTGTTTTCATATATAAAAAATCTGTCAATTTATTTAATGACAGTGCATTTGACTCTTTACCTTGACCCAAGAATTAATCATCTCTTTTGGACTGCAAAAGTTTGTACACGTTGAAGCATGAAGATGTGGTCTTAAAAATAAAAAATAAAATCGTAACGGTTAACCGAAAAGTAAAATTCTGATGCATGCCAGATACCGGAAAACATATTTTTGTGACAGCTTTGTCTCGCACATGCATAGTTTTACTCAAATTAAGCAATAATCAGATATCTTATAATTTTCTGACATTGTTTATACAAGTATCAAGGAATTTGTTTGAACATTGTTTATACAAGTATCAAGGAATTTGTTTGAACATATTAATGTACGTATCACTATTCATAAAACAAAAGACTCTTCAAAACAAACTTGGCATTGAAGTCTCGTATAACCGATTACGGGATAACTCGGCCCATAGCAGAGTCGGCACACTAACGTTCTCGGCCCATAACGAACTCGGCCCACCCAAATCGGCCCATAACGTACTCGGCACATTTACGTACTCGGCCCCATTACATACTCGGTCCACGATTTATATAATAGTAATGTTGATGTAATGTTTTATTTTTCAAGTCATTTCATTTGTCTTTTAATCTTTGTACGTTTCTTTATGCTTAGTGCATCTGTGTATGATTTGTAAACTTTAATTAACTTCACCTTTAAACTGTACTGTACTGGTAGTAACTTTTTCTCTGTTCAAGACGTTGTCCCATTGTTGACAAAACATACGATTGTCTTCTGACAACAATAGCAACCCATAGTATGTAAAGACGAAACTCAGTAGAATAAATATAAAAAGCTTAATTTTGCTAACCATTGATGCCGGATAATATTGTTGATGCTGGTGTGAAACTTAATCTCCCACTGTCAACCTATCTGATTACATGATGAAAGGATGGGCTTTTTGGAACCAATTAGAGTGTCCTGTGGGGCAAGGATCATCCCATTCTACTGTATGTACATAAAAAATGAACTACAGCAATATTAACTAACTTACGAAAGACACAAATTCTATTATATAGGCCAGTTGTTAAGAAATATCTGATAACGAAAATACAATTTATTTGATTTATAAAATTAAGTCATGCTTGAGTGAATATGTATACAAAGGCACGTAAAACAAAAAGTTTACGAACAGCCCGCCCTCTTTGGCGCCTCAAACGAACTCGACGGATGCTGCTCGCTGGCCTGTAGTATACATGTAGAAGAGTACATTTGAACTAAGAGACTGAATTTCGCGCGCGGGCAACGTTTAGCAAGGACCACGCTGCTTAGAAAGAAAGTCACTTATTGTTCTCCTGCAACATGTTCGCTGTTATATATTTCTATGACGACAAGAGTGTACAGGACATTGTTAACAAAAATAAAATAAAATCAACCTCTAGTGATTTCCACGTTGGTACTGATGTAAGTCCAGTACGAAACAGAAGACATCGATGAAAGTGGGAGGGATATTAGAAGATTTCAGGATTATGAAGGACTGGTTCTTTGCCATGAAAAAGGTAAGTGACGTTTACTCATTTCGTTCTACTATTTTCACATATGTTATGCTCAGTGTGTGGAAAAGGGATACGATTAAATCAGAAAAATTCATGCTCTCAGACCCTCTATTTTACAGACGTACATACTTTTTAAATTTAAAGCTATTCGCCATCAAAAAAGCTAATAGAAAACAAACCAAAAAACTTCTTTGAAATTTGATACATGTATATTATGGTCATCATCTAAAGCTGCACATATTGACACATCTTTGTGTTCTCATGGATTTTGTAAGAGTTTACCTTTGGAACTTGCATGGTATATGGATACATAACTTAATGCATGACGCCTAGAATTTCGAATTATGTTACTCGGATTTACTTTGTGAATGTACATTTTCAGGCCAAAAAAAAGTAAATACATTTTTCCAGTTGGCCGACGTTCCCTGTTTCTCGTTGCTGACCCTAGCACTTTTCCCCACCCCCACCCCCAATTTTTTTTTTAGTTAAAAAATATCACATTGCCGAAATTGATTTGTGCATCTAATTAGCCGGTTCTGCCCAGTGCTTTCAAGCGCTTGAATTATTATTTGATTTATATATAACGTTTACAAAAAAAAATAAAAAATATTTTAAATCTAATTTTAAAACCAGTGCAATGAGGAAACACATTTGGGGGGGGGGGGGCTCAGTGTATGCTTTTGTTATCTTGAAGTAAGAAAGAATTGTTACTTAGATTTACTTTGCAAATGTACACAAAACACTGCAGAATATAAATGGTAGACAACTGACATTACCGAAGAAATCTGCTAGTTGCAAACTCTTAATACACTTTAGACAACTGACATTACCGAAGAAATCTGCTAGTTGCAAGCTCTTAATATACTTTAGCTAGCAAACTCGTTTAAGCATAAAATAAAAAGAAAACGTATTTGTTCCGAGTGAATGACGGAAAGTTGATCGATTGGGTACCCTAGCACTTTTTCCCTGCTCACCCCACCCACCCACCCCAAAACAAACTTGCACTAAGTTTTTCATTTCAATTTCAGATTTTATTTTTCAACAGTTCAAGACAGACCCAGCTAACCTAAATTCAATGGTAAACAGGAAGTGCCTCGATTCAAAGAGAAAAATTTCCAAATGAATACTTTTGCAGACTGGCATGTGACTGTGTGTACATGATGAAAGACTCGGAAGCAGTATTGTTAATTACACGCTTCGTTTGCGTTAAATTTTCTGGAACATTGAAGAATGGTCTTCATGTGAAGCCATGAATTTCATACAGATTTGGAACTTTAACTTGTATAGTGTGCTTGCTAAAATATGTTTATTTGCAGTATGTTTAATGATGGCCTTTATGAACTTTGATTATTTAATGCATGTGATACGATAATTACAATAATTGAAAATTTTATATATATATATATATATATATATATATATATATATATATATATATACACACACACACACACACACTAGTTTTCTTTTTGCTCATGCGAGAAACCTGGCTAAAACATCCATAACTGAACTCAAAGATGCTCATCCTTGTTAGATTTAAATATGACCTTGAAAGTCTCTAATGCTATTAAATTGCAAGTTTTATGATAGTAAACTTTTTTCTTTTTTAACTTTTGTCAAAAATGTACGTATTAAATACTAATTGTTTTGGAGTTTTTTTTGCTTATGTGAGCAAACTCTTGCTCACGTGAGGAAAATTGTGCTCATATTAATTTCAGATCCTGCAATTTTCATGTGAGCAAAATCTTGCTCACGTGAACAACATCTTGCTCACGTGAGCAACATATTAACAATTCCTGTTCATGTTATTTTCAGATTTTGTTAGATTCAATTTCTCACGTGAGTTCTACCTAATTTGCATGTTAAAATGCACATGAGACTAACCTGTGTTAGATCTCACGTGAGAATCTCATGTGCAGAAGGGTAGGCAATTTTGGTGTGGGTGAGCTGACAAAGAAAAACATATTAAACGCAGTATGTCCTACATAAAGGAATAGCAAATGCATCATATTGGGTGCAATTACCTCTGGCAAATCTATCGGCGTTTATACTGTTGTCCCATATAAGTAGAATTGCAATGTTGGACTTTCTTAATCGTCCTTCGTTCATATTGTAATGACCATGTTTAGAGTCACAGACTCAGAAACAATGTTCAGTCTTTGCTCCTATTAAGTTGTTTTTATAAATATGGTACATATGAATATGAATTATAATGTTCATTTACAAAGCATATAAACGATATATATCCATAATGTATATGGTCTGTCAAACTAACAGTCAATCCTGGCAACATATCTTAACATGTGTAGCCTAATTTCGAGGTAGAGGTCATTTCAGTAAAACGTCTTTGACGGTCTGTCATAAAGTGTTTTTAGAGCGTACTATTTAGCTTATCTGATACACATATTATGTTCTTATACTATTACTATTTGTAATTTATGTAAAATAAATACAAAATCATGACGGGAAAAGTCCACGTATATCACTGTAACACGATGTCCGCCATTTTGGATTTGCATGAGTTTCGTATTTCGAGATTCTATATTCTGCCATTTGCGATTATTCTCTCTAATGACAGTAGGGTACTACTAATAAAGTAATTTGCATATTTTAGTGATAACATCATTGCAATACCTTTGTATCAGTGTATGCAAATCATGTTTTGATGTGACAATAGCTGTCGTCTGCATAAAGTGCAGAACCCGCGTCTATATGAATCGACTCTATTCAAGACTTAAGTTATCATCATAAAGTTTGATTTCACATAAACATGAGCTCATAAACTATTCTTATTCGTTTCATAGACAAGCCCTACTGCATCCATGTACTTATAATGTAATTTATGTACTTATAATGTTGACATTGTATACCATACAAAACTGTATTGTTTACAATGCAATGCATGGCACACCATACAAGACACTGATTGGTTACATGGATTACCATGCATTCTGCGATTGGCTAAATTGTCTCATGTGGTGTCTGGGGGAAGGTTATAAATAGGGGAGTGCTGTCATTGTAGAGCAGACAACTGACGAGTGCAGGCGTTGCCAGGATTCGAAGTGTCAGAGCAACGCGTCAAGTGAGTACATTTGGATATTTAAGAATAGCATATTACAACATCTAAAGTAGATTGTAACAGTTGTCTCCCACCACACCTGACAGCCCTCCCCTCCCACCAAACAGTCTGTTATATTATAATTACAGAATCTGGTTGTTCACTATAACTATAGGTAATTCCTATTTATTTATTTAATTTTAGAATTCATTAAACATTGTCAAACTGTTCTCGCTTTTATGTTGATGATATAAGCCCTCTTCCATTGCCCCAACCCCAAACGTTTGACCTTTTATAACACGTCACTCTTTTCCTACGTACAAATATATGTAGCACCCTTAAGGACCAAAAGGGGCCTTACAATATCTTGTACGCCCTCCGACCACCTTCATGATTACATTGCAGACTTCAGCTATGTTGAAAGACTGAACGAGTCATTGATCCGTCCCGAACATCAAATATCAATCTAATCATTTAAAAAGAAAATTAAACATAATAAGTTCATTTGTCATCTTTCTGAGAGAGAAAAAGATGGCTCGGTACAAAATCACCTTCACTTTTGCGGAGTGCGAGCAAGAAAATAATCCTTACAATTATCAGGAATAATAGTGCAAAAAAATAGGAACAAGTAAAGAGATCGAAAGAAAGAAAGAAGAAAATTGTATTTAAAAAAAGACTATCTCCAAATATCCAACCCGTATCTCCAAGAATTCTGTTGCATGTAACGCTAAAAATGATGGCCCGGATATTCATGCTCCACAAACTAGATTCCATTTTCTATTCTTCTCGCTTATGTAGGCATTAGAAAGTTTGTGTTAGTACTTACAACATCCAAAGTTCTGATCACTACAAACACACCTAAAGAAAAATTATCTATAAGATCTGTCATTGTTATTTGAAGGTCTTGAAATAAATCGTTCCTTTGGCCTTAAATAGTTAATCAGCCATCATGACCACATTATAAGATTCGTCGTCATCTGGTTGACAAAAATTCCAAAATGCTCAAAATAGTTGCTACTTCTTCTTCGAGGTGGAGGAGGTCTATCCATTCTGGTCTGATAGGTCTATTGTTGAATGTCACTGCATCTTTGTTAGGAGCAATCGTGATGACCTTTAGGAAGAGTGATGACGTGAACATCAATAGACCATTCTTAGAAGAAAGCACACTTGGACACATGGCTCTTAAAAAAGAAAGGACATTAAGTTTATTTCCTTACAAACAAAGGATGAAACTTCATCGTTGGGACGAACAACTGACACATCACTTATTTTTAACGTTAATGTTACTGAGATGACATATTTATAACAAGAGTCATAATAGTTGATTGATCGACAGATTGTAAGGAACGTACAAATTACAGGGGTACAGTAACTTATTCCTCCAGATAGATTTGGCAAGACGTCTAGACCCATTTTGAATTCAAATGTTTGTATGTTATTGACTACATTTCATTACTTTGATTAAAAACAGATTTTACGTGGCAAATTTATCACATCAGCATGCAAAGATGGAAGAGAAACAAAAACAGAAGACTCCCAAGGCTTTCAAAGCTCACCTGATTGGCGGATCAAACAGTGAATGTTAGCACCATTTCAGCAGAATATATAATATATAAGTGAATGCAGACATCAAAATGGACCAGTACTCATATTCTCATCCTCTTTGCCTTTTGCTCGCCGTACATGTAAAACATTGCAGTACAAAACACCAAATGAATAAGCAAAGCAAAGCATTTGATTTTGGTAATGCATTGAGTAGCAACAACATGGATGCAATTTTGGGATGCATATATTTCAATCTCGTTCTTGCATTTAGATATGGGAGTATTGCAAAGTTGTATCATTCAGGAAAAATCAATCCTAAAAATGTCTTCATGGCTTTTGTTCCAGGCAAGGACATTAATGATAACAAACAATTCTTCAAGAATTTCTGATTTTCTATTGAACTGAACGAAGATGTTGTTTGTTTACTCTGGTGTCGTCTAGTTGTCTGAAACATAGCAACTTCAAGAGTCATTTCCTTCAGACATGGACTATGCGATACATATATGTGTTGAAGGCGGAAATACGTACAAGCATTGGTACATCCTTTTCGTCTTTCTGCCGCCAAATAGTATCTTGATAGTGACACAAATTTATTTTCAAAACGGAAGCGTGCTCGAACAGTTTTACAAACTATTCGCGCGTAAATTGATCTTTTCGCTGTACCGCGGAAGACTTTGATAACGAGGACATTACTTGCAAGATATTATAAACTCTGGTGTTCGTACAATAGGATCCATATTAAAAACAATAGCCAACTGATGATTGTATGCTTTAATAAATGAATCCGTGACGCAAGGCAAAGATTTTCTATAAAATATGCTTATCGACTAACAAAAAAAGTCCAAACAAGCACAAATGAAGGCAGAGCATATGTATTTATTCAGCTAGGGAAAGACGCCCTTTGTCGATGAGTGCCTTTCATATATACAAATCAAAGTCCATTAAAACGCATTGATTCGTCCACTACGTCAAAGCATGGACAAAGCAACAGACGACGCCTGAAACCGTTCAAATCTCATATACCAGAAAAAGACTTGAAAAAATGAAGAAAGTCATATATTTTGACATCTTTTATAACTTAATCTGATGCAATGAAATTGTTCCAAAACAGAATTCAGTTTGTAGGCAGTGCTTCCAAAAATGAATTCTATGCAAGAACACCAATGTTTAATGTCATACAATGTAATAACCGACCTCTTCAGCTCATATCGATGATTAAACCGATTTTAATAACAAGAATAATGAACAACACATCGGAAGGGGGGGGGGGGGGTAAGGGAATATTACGGTTAAACCCGTCACATGCAGAATCTCCTCAGAAACACAGAAAGGCGCGTATGAAACGATCCGTAAGAATAGACAGCCAAGATTGCGAGATCTTTATGGAGTGGATAGAGCGCACTGGGCACGAGGTGGCAAACGAGAATGTCATGAAATGCTCAGGTCTGGTCAGGTGTAGTTATTGAGAACAGAAGCAAGGTGAAAAGAGCAGTGGCCGCAACTAAGATAGCAAACGTTACAATTGTTCCTATTCGAGTTGGAGGTTAATTATATTCTATTGTTAGCTTTTCCGTCATAAAATATTCGGACATCACACAGATATGTCTGTGTTGCTAGTGTAGCAGTAGGTTGCAGTAGCATTGTACCGGATGTCAGCAATATCCACTATACAGGGCAACAAATAACGATCATTTCCAAGGCAATTCAAATCTCATAAAAAACAAAGGAGTTCTATTCAGTATTAACTAAAATTTGCTTTAGATGTTTTTTATTTCTTTGTCTTTCACAATTCAAATATACCTTCTTTTTCTGCTTGTGTGAAATAGTATATAAGTATCTTTGTGTTTATACAGTGTGTGCATATTCTTACATTTTATAGCCGTGATGAGCATGTTTGTATATTTATGCCAGCGCTCCTACTACAGTACGTAAGAGAATATAAATGTGCGTGCAGTGTTTGTATATTAATACAATTTACAATGTTCTCTACTTACATTTCACTCGTATGGCTATATAGATTATGACGATGGTAGTTTTGTTTATAAGGATGAAAATTATTTACATGTATATGGTTGGCAGAACAAAATTTTGTTTTATGCAGAATGGGTTGCACTTGTATTTTATCCCAACTCCTTTATATCCCACCCTTTTTTACGTACGTGTTTATGCTCGTCAGTGTGTGACTGTGAGGTTGGTTACTCTAGAGGTTTGTGGGTAAGCAAGTGTAATGATTATAGTTGTAACTTTACATTTACCTTGTTCACAGAGAGGCATGTTAGTATACAACCTATTCACATTTAAGCATGGAGCAGCATAGTGGTTTAACCCACCATTTTTAACAAGTCCCCATTTATCAAAATAACGGTAATTTTATAGATCTCTCATTTTGCTAGCATAATGGTTATTCTGTATTTATCAAATACGATATAAACCTAGGTTTGATCGCAGGGGTAAAAAACATTGATGCCAAATTAACGATATAATTTTTATATAAATCGCAAACGTCGAAGAAGCACAAATAACTAGATTAACTAGAGAACAATTGGCCGCGATTAAGAAATTTCTCCCGGTGAGAGATTCTTTCAGAGATAATTTGCAAGCACGACAACAACAAAAGCTTTATTTTACTGCTGATACTGAACAATTATTTAGGCCGATAACTACGACCACTGAAATCACTGCTACGACCACCACTACGGCTACTGAAAAAGCTATAGCTAGCGCTGTTGAAAAAACTACTGCGGGTATTGAAAGAGCTATATTCGGGGATATCCCCGTCGAAAAAAAGAAAAAGGAAGTTATCCCGATGTTGAAAGAAATAAATGAAGTTCAGTTGCAACCTCAATTTGAAAAGGAGGACGGTGTTATTGGCGATAAAACATCCAATACAAAAAAATATTTAGAAAGGATGTGGTGGATAGAATTAGAAATATTTCTACGAAGAATTAGAAATATTCATACGATGGATGATTTATTTAACTTTGCTGTTACTACCCACACCAAAATTGCCTACCCTTCTGCACATGAGATTCTCACGTGAGATCTAACACAGGTTAGTCTCATGTGCATTTTAACATGCAAATTAGGTAGAACTCACGTGAGAAATTGAATCTAACAAAATCTGAAAATAACATGAGGAGGAATTGTTAATATATTGTTGCTCACGTGAGCAAGATGTTGCTCACGTGAGCAAGATTTTGCTCACATGAAAATTGCAGGATCTGAAATTAATATGAGCACAATTTTCCTCACGTGAGCAAGAGTTTGCTCACATAAGCAAAAAAAACTCCAAAACAACTAGTATTTAACACGTACATTTTTGACAAAAGTTAAAAAGGAACAAAGTTTACTATCATAAAACTTGCAATTTAATAGCATTATAGACTTTCAAGGTCATATTTAAATCTAACAAGGATGAGCATCTTTGAGTTCAGTTATGGATGTTTTAGCCAGGTTTCTCGCATGAGCAAAAAGAAAACTAGTGTGTGTGTGTGTGTATATATGTATATATATATATATATATATATATATATATATATATATATATATATATATAAAATTTTCAATTATTATAATTATCGTATCACATGCATTAAATAATCAAAGTTCTTAAAGGTCATCATTAAACATACTGCAAAAAAACATATTTTAGCAAGCACACTATACAAGTTAAAGTTTCAAATCTGTATGAAATTCATGGCTTCACATGAAGACCATTCTTCAATGTTCCAGAAAATTTAACGCAAACGAAGCGTGTAATTAACAATACTGCTTCCGAGTCTTTCATCATGTACACACAGTCACATGCCAGTCTGCAAAAGTATTCATTTGGAAATTTTTCTCTTTGAATCGAGGCACTTCCTGTTTACCATTGAATTTAGGTTAGCTGGGTTTGTCTTGAACTGTTGAAAAATAAAATCTGAAATTGAAATGAAAAACTTAGTGCAAGTTTGTTTTGTTCCTATTTTTGCATTTGTGATATTTTGTAAAAAGGAATGCATTTGTGATATTTTGTTAAAAGGAACTGGTGTAGATTCACTGGACAAGGCAAAAGCAAAACACAGTTATTATTGGTTTAAATGGCACTTTCAACACATTATTGGCTATCTCACACTGAGGAAATAGGACACACTGAGGCAGCCGACTGAGCCTGACCCAAGCAGGTATTGAAAACGCAACCCTTCGATTAAGTCTGATGCTCTATCAATTGAGCTACCATGGCTCACTAGCAAAATTGATAAACTGTACTGCTGTTCAGATGCTTGCAAATCACATCTGTATGTTCCATAATTTTAATATTTCTGGAATAATCCTCAGGGATATTTCTCCTACACTTCCAGGAGAATTTATTTTCTCCAAAATAATAATTCAAGCGCTTGAAAGTACTGGGCAGAACCGGCTAATTAGATGCACAAATCGATTTCGGCAATGTGATTTTTTTTTAACTAAAAAAAAAATTGGGGGTGGGGGTGGGGAAAAGTGCTAGGGTCAGCAACGAGAAACAGGGAACGTCGGCCAACTGGAAACATGTATTTACTTTTTTTTTTGGCCTGAAAATGTACATTCACAAAGTAAATCCGAGTAACATAATTCTTTCTCAATTCAAGATGCCTTTGTACATATTTACTAAAAATGAAAAAAATAAAAAACAATTTGAGTGGTATTCGATGTTGAATCTTTAGCATGATATATCTGCATCATGTTTCATCTGCAGTGACTGATATGTTTGTGGTGATATTTCTACACTTATGTTTTGGCTGTCTATTTAAATCAAAATTCTGCAATGTTACAGTAAAATCGAATTATCAACATTTTTTCTCATGGGAAAACCGCTAATTCACGGACTAGCCTTTAATTGTTAATTGCACACCATATCATAATTTAATTGTAATCCAAACTGAAACAGACGCTGGTCGCAGTGCGAATATTGTTAGCGAACTAGCGAACGTCAAACATGAGAAAAGTCATTGTAAAATATAGTACATGGCCGCCATACAAAATAGATACCAAGGAACCTTTTTTATTTATGGTCGTGGTATTTTGTAGTCCAATAAAACAGCCGCCAAACTTGTAATGGTATTGATGGGTATATATGTTATGTTTGGCAGAGTCTACATCATTCGGAATATTTTGAACTCGTCCCTAATGCATTGATCGGTCGCCGTACGTCTGTAAAATAGAGGGTCTGAGAGCATGAATTATTCTGATTTAATCGTATCCCTTTTCCACACACTGAGCATAACATATGTGAAAATAGTAGAACGAAATGAGTAAACGTCACTTACCTTTTTCAAGGCAAAGAACCAGTCCTTCATAATCCTGAAATCTTCTAATATCCCTCCCACTTCCATCGATGTCTTCTGTTTCGTACTGGACTTTAACATCAGTACCGACGTGGAAATCCCTAGAGGTTGATTTTATTTTATTTTTGTTAACAATGTCCACACTCTTGTCGTCATAGAAATATATAACAGCGAACATGTTGCAGGAGAACAATAAGTGACTTTCTTTCTAAGCAGCGTGGTCCTTGCTAAACGTTGCTCGCGCGCGAAATTCAGTCTCTTGTTTCAAATATACTCTTCTACATGTACACTACAGGCCAGCGAGCAGCATCCGTTGAGTTCGTTTGAGGCGCCAAAGAGGGCGGACTGTTCGTAAACTTTTTGTTTTACATGCCTTTGTATACATATTCACTCAAGTATGACTTAATTTTATAAATCAAATAAATTGTATTTTCGTTATCAGATATTTCTTAACAACTGGCCTATATAATAGAATTTGTGTCTTTCGTAAGTTAGTTAATATTGCTGTAGTTCATTTTTGATGTACATATAGTAGAATGGGATGATCCATGCCCCACAGGACACTCTAATTGGTTCCAAAAAGCCTATCCTTTCATCATGTAATCAG
Source organism: Unio delphinus (assembly GCA_029339505.1). NCBI lineage: Eukaryota > Metazoa > Mollusca > Bivalvia > Unionida > Unionidae > Unio > Unio delphinus. The sequence goes on from JAQISU010000155.1 coordinate 9,618,137, forward strand.
ATAGGTTGACAGTGGGAGATTAAGTTTCACACCAGCATCAACAATATTATCCGGCATCAATGGTTAGCTAAATGAAGCTTTTTATATTTATTCTAGCAAATTTTTAAAAAAACTTTATTGTTATTGGCGATTTTAACTGAAATAAAAAGTAACAATATCACTGGTTTTAATAGTTTTTTTTTTTCGTGAAGTTAATTAAAGTTTACAAATCATACACAGATGCACTAAGCATAAAGAAACGTACAAAGATTAAAAGACAAATGAAATGACTGTTGAAAAATAAAACATTACATCAACATTACTATTATATAAATCGTGGACCGAGTATGTAATGGGGCCGAGTACGTAAATGTGCCGAGTACGTTATGGGCCGATTTGGGTGGGCCGAGTTCGTTATGGGCCGAGAACGTTAGTGTGCCGACTCTGCTATGGGCCGAGTTATCCCGTAATCGGTTATACGAGACTTCAATGCCAAGTTTGTTTTGAAGAGTCTTTTGTTTTATGAATAGTGATACGTACATTAATATGTTCAAACAAATTCCTTGATATTTGTATAAACAATGTTCAAACAAATTCATTGATACTTGTATAAACAATGTCAGAAAATTATAAGATATCTGGTTATTGCTTAATTTGAGTAAAACTATGCATGTGTGAGACAAAGCTGTCACAAAAATATGTTTTCCGGTATCTGGCATGCATCAGAATTTTACTTTTCGGTTAACCGTTACGAGTTTATTTTTTATTTTTAAGACCACATCTTCATGCTTAAACGTGTACATACTTTTGCAGTCCAAAAGAGATGATTCTTGGGTCAAGGTAAAGAGTCAAACGCACTGTCATTAAATAAATTGACAGATTTTTTATATATGAAAACAACAAAGTAACAAGATTTGCAAAACAGAAACGATGTCTATTTGACGATACTTTGATCAGAATCAAAGTCCAAATTTCTCACGTGATAACTCACATGAGAAATTAGAACTCTGCCTTATTTTGAAACATGGTCAGATGTAATGGAAAAAAATGTTTTCTAAGTTAAACTTTCTCATGTGAAGATTTAAATTCTCACGTGAGCAAACTCCGCACATGTGAGAATTTGGTTAGTTTTTCCATGGCTCACAAGATCTAACAAACTGCACACATGAGCTTGCAAAAACTACCCAATTTGCATACGTTTCTAACATGGTTCTCATGTGCAGCTTATGAGAAGCTCATGTGAATTGGTGAGATTTTTCTGTACGGGTACATTTCCAGATAGGTCGATGTTATTAGATTCAAAGTATGAAAAAAATATAAAAGATTTTGAAACTTGGCGTAAAAAGATATATTTAGCAAAATACGGTGGATATAAAATTTCAAATGATGATGATAGATATATATTATATGAGAGAAGAGAAATCAGATTTAGGGGTCCATCGTTATATGAAGAGTCACAATTATCCTTAGAAATAAAAAAATCCTAAATTTGTACTTTCTCCTACAAAATCAACGAGAAAAGGTTTTACAGGTAGTGGTTTTATCCCTTGTTCACGAAGTATCCTCAATGATATATCACGATTAGAAGTTCTCATCGGGGGAAAACGAGATGGAAATAATTCTCCGGAGGTAATTAACGAAGCAGCTGATATCTATAAACGATTATTTCAAGGTGGTGTAATGGATATCGGTTTATATCGTAATTTCATCGATGCATTTGTTGATGATTATCACAGCGACTGATCACCACATTAGATAAATAACATCTAAATAAAATGATAATATATCGTAGTATGAGCAGAGCAACACCTATTTACGTGATGCATTCACGGTTACCAGTATGTAAGATGTACTACAGGGATGGATTTGGTGATATCATTTCGGGTTTATTTACTAGAATTGCTCTGAAGCTTTTACCAATTGGTAAGGAAATAGCGTCAAAAGCTGTTGGTGTTATTGGCAATAAAGCTGGTAGAGAGGTTGGTAATCTTGCTGGTAATTAATTTGATTTTGCAAAAGAAAATCTTATGTCATTGGTTCAAAAAAAAACCCGGTAAAACTACCATTACGGAGTAGATGCCATCTCAGGTAAATAGGGAAATTAATAAAATGTAAATAATAAATTAGCTCCGTTGGTACAATCAATTACTGGTTCTGTTCTAAGAAGATTATGATTTAGGTCGAGGACTATATAATAAAATGTTTAAAGATTAGATAGATGATGCATTTGATATGGATGCTCCTGTACGAAGAAATGATTCTGTGCGCGATTATCAATATTTTTCATATAACGCGGCAATCCTAATGCGAGATCACGAATTGAACTTCAATTTGATTATACATCTAAATACTTCTTACCATGTGATTCCTACATCGAGGTGGAAGGGCGACTAGTACAAGCTGATGGTACGCCATATATTAATCTCGAAACACTCCCAATCGGTGTTGTCAACAATGATATAATGGCGCTATTTAATGGTGCACAGTATATAATTAATTCTAACAGAATCGAATCCATCGATAATAATGTTGATGTTGCAACCACAATACTTGGTCTAGCTAGATACTCTGATGATTTTATCAAATCTTCGGGTGTTATGTCTATTGGATTTAAATTATTTATTTTTAATTGTCGATCCAAATTTGTCATTTTGGCTTTAAAATTCATTATTTGGGAAATTATTCTAGAAAAAAACTCTATGACAAATCTTTATCTATAAACATGTTTTTGACCTTGGCTTGTTGACCTAATTTCTGACCCTGCTTCAGACAGTGTCAACAAGCTTCTAAAACTATTGGTTAATTTCAAGGACAACTTTTTATTTTTAGTTCTTTTCTTGGGGGTGAGAAATAACTGATTTTTCTTATCTGAATCTTTTTTGTGTACATGTTTAAATGATAGTACGCTCTTCCTTTGACCTTCTATGAATTTTCAGAAAATCACTTGATCCCTTGTTTAAATAAAAAACGGGTATTTACATTATTGTACTGTGAGATAATATTCAGTAGAATCTGGGCTTTTAAGTTAATAGTTGTGTTTTAAGTTATATTGTAAATTGTGTCAATTCGTTGAAGCAAGAGGATTAATTGATTTATTTGGATCAGAAAACGTGCTCATAATTTCATTTGGATGATAATAAAACAAGAACTGCATCACGTGACATCGTCAGCCATTTTGGATTACATCGTCAAGAATCGAACCTGGAACTATTAGAACATTTCTTTATCAGGACTCTTGCAAATTCCATTAGTGGATTATTTTTGTGATTTCTATATTGGATTAATGTTGGATTTGATTCTCTAAAACTGTAAGTATATTTATTTTATGAAAATAATTGTACGTAATAAATTCATTGTTAAAGTTTTACAAGCTTGTTAGTTTTCACTTTTTCTGTGTTACTGCTTTTTCGAGCTTAAGCACGTAACAGTGGGTCATTCAATGATGTTTGCAAAGGATCTCACTAATAGTGCTAATCATATTGAATTTGATGTAAGACGACCAAAATTGGTTTCAACTGCTGCTAATGATGCTGATGTTGAAGCTGTTATTGTTAAAAAATATGATACTTACAGTTCAGGATTTGCAGCGCGAAAACAGATGATAAATCACGATGGTACATTTTCGTATACGATCTCTCTCTCTCTCTCTCTCTCTCTCTCTCTCTCTCTCTCTCTCTCTCTCTCTCTCTCTCTCTCTCTCTCATATATTTGGATTTTGTAAAGATTTCAGAAAAGTTATCTTTGGAGCTAGTCATACTGTAGTTTTAATGAGAAGATCAAATGACGATGATGCTCTTTGGTGAGCTGCTGCTGGTGTTGGTGATGGTATATTAGATCTAACAAAACTATCTCTCTGGATGCCAATTATGACACCATTGTTATCCGTAGAAAGACGGTTGCAGTCTTTTATGGATCATGGCGGAAAATCACTGTTGTCGTGGATGGATGTTACAACAGCTACCACAGCAGAAAGTACAGTTGGAATATTTACTTGGCAGGTCGCGCTTACAAAAAATATCTCATCACCAAGATATATCTTTATCGCGTTGCAAAATAAACAACGATTAGAGGGAGATAAACAACTACGTGGTCATATGATATTTGATAAGTTAAAAGTCAGTGAGGTATCATTGCGAGTAAGTAATCAACAGGAGCCCGCCGAGAATCTTATTCTCGACTATGATAACAATCAAATAGGTCATGTGTATCATCAGTTGTGAGCTCATATGGGTCGTGATGAAAATATTGATACTGGACTGGACTGATACTGGATAAATATCACAATTGGATTTTCAGAATCTATATCCGATCTACATCTTTTCATTGCAACATCTCGACTTATCTAGACACTCAGTCGTCGACGTAAAATTTCAAGCTCGTATAGGAGAACTTCCTATTACTTCTGCACCAGATGATGCGGTTACACGTGGACCATTTAGAGCAATTGCGGTTATTCTTAGTGATAAATCGATGACACTCGAAGGCGTTGGTAAAAAGATGAGAATCGTTGACGCACCCATGGAAAATATGTAACAATTAGATTATCTGTTATCTAAATAAACTGTTGTTACGTGCTTAGGCTCGAATAAGCAGCAACACAGGAAGAGTGAAAACTAACAAGCTTGTAAAACTTTAACAATGAATTTATTAAGTATAATTATTTTCATAAAATAAATAAATTTACGGTTTTTTAGACAACCAAATCCAACATTAATCCAATATAGAATTCACAAAAATATTCCACTAATGGAATTTGCAAGAGTCCTGATAAATAAATGCTCTAATAGTTCCAGGTTCAAATCTTGACGATGTAATCCAAAATGGCTGACAATGTCAAGTGATGCAGTTCTTGTTTTATTATCATCCAAATGAAATTATGAGCACATGTTTTCTCCTCCAAATAAATAAATAAATCCTCTTGCTTCAATGAATTGACACAATGTCCAGTACAAGGTAATTTAAATTATAACTCAAACAGAAAACACAACTTAACTTTAAAAGCCCAGATTCTACTGAATCTCTCTCCCAGTACAATGATTTAAATACCCGTTTTCTAATGTAAACAAGGGATCACGTGATTTTCTGGAAAGTCAAAGAAAGAAGCTATCTTCATCAAGTCACGTAATAATAAAATGATCCAGAAAAATAGCAACTAATTACTAAAACTAAAAAGGTATTTTTGGACCTAGCCAATCATTTCCAAGGCTTGTTTACACTCTCTAAAGAAGGGTCAGAAATGAGGTCAACAAGCCAAGGTCAACCTGTGTTTACAGCTAGAGTCTAGATCAGCCTGAACTTTCCAGTATAATTTCCCAATTAATGAATATTAAACTCTAAATGACAAATTTGGATTTGACAAAATAAATAATTTAAATCCAATAGCCGTAACACCTTCCCCAATAAAATAAAAAGAAAGGTTTATATGATAAAACTTTCTTTTAATCACAAACCAATTTACATCTGAGATTAAAAGAACTAGTATAAATTACACAATATAATGAATTATACACGGGAAAGAGCGCCTGCAAATTATATTATCTAGAAATAGCCTCAACCTTTTAACTTGGCCATGTCCCACAAAATGTCCTAGGAAAGGCACACTAGCACAGCAGAACTCACTTTTAGACAAATAAACAGTCAGACATGCATCAGTGAGTCTGTCAAAGAATTTTCGAATTGTTGCCAAGTGTTCTCTCCAGGTGTCGTTGTAGATGATGACATCACAATTTTCTAGACCAGAGATGATCATTTTTACGAGACGTTGAAATGGACTTTCTTTATATTGGTAAAGACCTTCTGTAGTCACAATGTCAAGTTTTCCTTTGCTCTTTCCGTAGTGGATCTGCCAAAATTCTTTCAGAAGGTCAAAATTTGGTGACATACTTGGCATTCCCAGTTTTATCAATACAATTGTCAATTCTTGGTAATCTGTTTTTGTCACTCTGTTCACCTTCCTATAATCAGTACACATACGGAAAGTTTTATCTGGTTTTGGAACAAGTATGCATGGTGAACTCCAATCACTTTTACGGGGCTTGATAAAATCATTCTCCAGCAAATAATGAATTTCCTTTTTAAAGTATTCCTGTTTGAGTGGACTCATCCTGCATGGATGCTGTTTGGAATTTTCAATTTCAACGTCATGAAAGTTTTGTTTGTCCTTGTAAGAATATCAGGACATAAGTGCTCATATAATAATAATAACTTTCAGTTCATTTCTTTCTTGCACTTGCAAATGTGAAAGTTTCTGGTCTAGATTTTTTTCATAATTTCTGAATTCCAGCAATTTGTCGCTCCAATGTCAGTAGAATCCGATGATATTTCTTCACTATGTGGGACAGGTACAACTAAATTAATTACATATTTAACATGGCTATCTCTTTCAATATACTGGTACTCCTATAATTTATTTAGATCCCAGGAGCACTAATACTATAATTTAACTATTTCATTTCTTCTTAACTTTGTAAGGGCCATAATATCTAATTTGAAGAAAAGTAAGAAGAATGAACAAGAGTAACACAACTCCATTATCAGGTTCAAAAGTTCTCTCCCTTGTAGTTCTTTCAAACCATAGTTTCATTTTTAACTTGAATTGCTGAATTGGGCATTCATTCATAACTTGCTGGAAAATTCCAGACATGAAGTTTGAATCTTGATCAAACTGAACAGATTTGGGAAGCCCATACTGAGTAAAAAACTTTATCAAAGCTTTAACTGTAGTTTTAAATTTTATATTCCTCAACGGAATAGCGTCTGGAAACCTTGATGACGCACACATAATAGTCAACAGGTATTGGTTATCTGACTTGGTCTTAGGTAAGGGATCTAAACATTCTGCCTAGGGTTTCACAAAAACAGTACTTTTTAAAAAAACAGCTGTTTACTGTTTCTTATTTTCCAAAAAACAGCTGTTAACAGCTGTTTTACTGTTTTTCCTTAAAATGCATTAAAATAAAAAAAATTGTTCTGCAAAGTTTTTTATTTATATGTTTTTAATGACATGTTTTTAAAAATCTTTTTTTTTACTTCTTCTTCGACTTTTTATAAAAAAATTTGAGGAAGACCAGTGCATTTAGCGATTTGTCAGATAAGCGAGATCAGATTTTAGTGCAAAAGCTAGCACTCACGGAGAAAACACGTTCCACGTCAGTTGAAGTGGGTTTGATCGATAGTAGAGCATCATAAAGATTTTGAAGATGATCTGTTCGTTTACCAGTGTTTTTATACAATACAAATTCACTCTTCAACCATTTGAATTTATCTTGAGCAGCGTTAGTGGTGGTGGTACTCTCTTGAAGTTTCAAATTCAGCTCCTCTTGAAGTGACATTGTTCTTTCTTCGGCATCATTTGAAAGAGTTTCATATTGTTTCTCTTCATCATCATCATTGTAATTGTCAATAACACAGAATAAGCGAGAAGCAAGACTGGCGGCAAATATGAGTGTGTTTTTTGATGGCGAAATAGAAGATAAAAGGTTCATAACATCGTTGTTAATTCGCTCATCAATGCGTCGCTTTATGTTGTCATGAAGCGTTCGACTGATTTCATGATCGATGTCTGAGAGTTTTTGAAGAATAAACTTGATTATTACATCTGCAGACAACAATGTAGCATCTTCTTTGCTTAAATTTTTGACACCAAGCTCAACTGGTTCTAATACATTTTTCAGAACTTTCAATGCCTCAAAATCAACGCAATTAATATATTCTTCTGCCTCAAACTTCAAAAGTGCCTCACGAAGAGGTTTCTCTGTCTGAATTAAGGAGTCTAGCATTGTTGGAATAGAGTTCCAGCGAGTCTTGACATCCAAATGCAACTCCTTATGATGTCCAAGCTCAGCGAAGACTTTGTCTTGGAATACTTTATTTTTAACTGAAGATTTTTTGATAAATTTGATCAATTTTCGTGCATTCTTAAGAATTTCATTGTAGTCAATTTCTTCCTCGGAATCAGTGTCTTCAATAAAGTCAACATCAGCAATGTCATCGAAATCGTCATCTTCAGCAACTTCGTCACTATCCAGCAACCCCAGCAACGAATCATCAAATTCTGGTTCTTCTATAGCTTTCTTTGGAAATAATGTGTCACAAACACCAAGGTGAATACCGTGATTCAAGCAAAGTTGTCCAATTGACTTGACATGTCGAATAAATTTTTTATTGACCGAAGCACCATCAAGAGTCGATCCAACGATGTCATGATCAAACGATAATCCAAAATCTTTGACATGATTTTTGACAATTTCAATCATGTCGAGTGCTGAGCAAGATCCAAGAATGCAAACTAATCCAGTTTTTATTGTCTTCCTATTGATATTCTCGTGTAAATTAATACCGAAATATCGACGATTCCTCGTGCTGGTATATTCATCAACCGAAAGACTAAACTTTGCGCCTTTCTTTAACAGTTCCCTGTAGTTGCGAACCATGAGAAGCTTTTTTCATCAAAATCGTCGTGAATTAATTTCATTACCCCAGTCTCATTTTTTGGAAGATTAAAACCATCTCTCGATACTGACTGGCGGATGTATTTGTTCCTTGTTATCGCACGAATTGTAATGTTGTCCGTGGCCATGTCAGTAACAATCTCCTTAAGAGTCATTTTCTTCAAAAAAGCATCCATTGTAAGAGTTGGCTTGGGAGTTGGCTTCTCACTCACAACATTTTTGCTGGATGTTGGTTCTTGTTGCTGTTCTCTGTCGACATTTATTCCATTTGTCTTTAGATGGCTCTTTAGAGTTGTTGTTGAGTTTCCTGAGCATTTTATGACTTTATTGCATCGGTTGCACTGACCTTCAAGTTCTTTAGTTTTTGCATTTTTTCGCTTTACTGCATGATCCCATACAGACATGGCTAGATTTAAATTCAGACAATTAATATTTATGCAACAGTTACTTAAACTGCATAATTACCTGCTGATTATTTGCAAATGAAACTTTTAAAGATTATTTTCACAATGACAATGCTTCCTAAATCCCAAAAGAATGATCACTTAAAGCTGTATAAATTTTCTCAACAAGCAAAATAGGATCTCCATTCCCACGAATGAAACTTAAAAGAGTAAACACCTGGCAATATTGGACCGTATATATTAGCATAAGTTAACACCCAATATAGGGATTCTTTCACTCATGTATTTTGAGAAATAAATATTTTTTTAATTATGCAAAACTTGTTTTTTTGTTGTCTGCTATTTCTTCCTACGGAGTTTAAGTCTGTAGCTGTAACACGGGATTGATGGCAAAAATGAAAAGATCAATGAGTAAAATGCACAAGTATTATTTACACCGCCTGGATTTATGTTTGGTGACACACTCCTTCTTCAAAATATCAATTGATTGACAAACTTTGCCTTGATACATACATCATCAGAACCAAAAAAAAACATTATTTTAAAACAATTATGCTGGAAATGAAAAATCTATTATCTAAAACAGGGGTTTAAAATCAGAGAAACTAGAGTATTAAAATCTTTTGTGTATGATTAATTTATTTGAGGCATGGTACCGGATTGGATTTCAAATATCAGGTTTAATATTTCAATCTTTTTTTTTATTTTCTTGCGAAAAAAAGAAAAAAGGAGTGTCGTTTTCTAAAATACGTGAAAAGTACAAATAAAACTGAAAAACTATTAAAGAAAAAACATAGGAATGTAGATACCAAAGAATCATTATTACAGTCAATATATGTTTTCTTATAACTATAATGCAATTTTAAAATGTAATTTATGATTTATAAATAATAAGTAATTTTGTATTTTATTTAGTTTTAGAATCTATTACATGTAAAATATTATAAACTTATTTTTATAATAATTTACTTAGATTGTATTATATTTGTTTTAAAAATATTATTTGATTATTACTAAAAAATAATAATAAATTTTTATATTATTAGGCAAGATCGCGCCAAAAAATGTTTGGCGAGTTTGGCGTTAACTAATTTTTCCAGCTATGAACACATTTCGAGAAAGGATTTGAAAAAAGACCGTTACATGTTACGTAACCTCACTTTTATATTATTAGGCAAAAACATTTTAAACAATTTATATTTAATTTTAATTTTTTTAAGCAAAGTTTTTTAAAGAAAAAACAGTAAAATCAGTTCTGAAAAAACAGGTGTTTGATTTTTTGAATTATCGCAAAAAACACCTGTTTAACAGTAACAGTAAAACAGCTGTTAGAAACCCTAATTCTGACATAATTCTACCAAATGATTCGTTCAAGGCAGGAATAGGTTGCAGATGAGCCTTAGGTATATTCTGATTGGGTTTTCCTACCATTTGACAAGTATGACAAGATCTACAGTATTTAATAACATCACTTTTGATTTTTGGCCAATAGAAGTGAGTCAAGATCTTGTGATACGTTTTATTAATCCCTAAATGACCAGTCAAAGGAGTTTCATGGCCAGATTAAGTATTTCCTGTCTGTAAGGTTTTGGAACTACTATTTGATCGTTCACTGACCACTCATCACCAACAGGTACCTCGGGAGGTCTCCATTTTCTCATAAGAATTTCATTTTTAATGAAATAGTAGACAGGAACTTCAGTGGCTTCAGTCTCATTTATGACCCTTTGAAACAAACAGGAGATCTCATGATCATTTTCCTGTTCGATGACAAGTGACTGTCGTTTATCACCCTGATTAAGAGAATGAGTTATTAAAAGAGGATCACTATGATCAATACCTTCTGATTGATCTAAACCAAGAGTAAAAGTGACCTCATCAAAAATATGACCTATACAAGTGTCAGTTGAAGGAATGCTGCCTTCTGTAACATCATTCTCAAGATCATCACCCTGATTAGAATAAAGAGAATGAGTTGTTAAAAGAGGATCACTAGGATCAATACTTTCTGATTGATCTAAACAAGAAGTAAATGTGACCTCATCAAAAACCTGACCTATACATATGTCAGCCAAGGGAATACTGCCCTTTTCAACTTCATTCTCAAGAGCTTTCTTTGACATAGCTCTGGTAACTGTACAAGCTTGAAATATATCAAGGATTTCTTTTTCAATTGGATCAACTTTCTGATCCAAATTAGGCTTGTCAGTTACAAGTGGATTAGCCACAACCTTGTCCCCAGCTAAGTCGTTGCCTAGCAATAATTCAATGCCCTCAACGGGTAAAACCGAGACTGTTCCGATTGTCACAGGTCCTGACACTAAGTCTGATGACAAATTTACACAATAGAGAGGAACATTAACAAAGCCGCACTCTACTCCCTGAATAAGAACACTTTCATTAGAAGAAGACTTCTCAGAAAAAGACGAAGTACCTGACAATAAAAGATTCTGAAAAGCTCCTATGTCCCTTAAAATTTTAATAGGGGTGGGATTGGCTGAATCACCCAAGAGTGATATATAACCCTTCGATATGAATGGTTCATAATTCTCCATATCAAAATCAGACTGGGATTTATTAGACCTAACAAATGTATTGCTTTCAATACATGACTGTGACCTTGACCTCTCGAAAATAAGAGCAATTGGAACAGGTCTGTCTTGATTCTGATGCCTATTTTTTCATTTATAGCAATCAGAAATAACTTGTCCTTTTTCCTTGCAAAAGTTACATGTCGGAAGAGACAAGGATCTAGAATCAAACTTCTCTGAAGTCTGATTTTTGAAAGTTGTGTTAGTTTGAGTTTTAGAAGGGCTTGAATTAGGCGGAAATACTTTTTTGCCAGAAAACTGTTGAGTACAAGTCTTGTTAACAAAAGGAACTTTATGTGTCAAAGAATATTTATCAGCAGCTCGAGCAGCATTTTCCAAGGTTTCAATCTGATGCTCATCAAGATAAGTTTTAACATCACTATGGACACAATTTTTGAACTCTTCAATTAATATAATTTGCTTGAGATTTTGATAATCTTGTTCGACTTTATTGGCTAAGCACCATCTATCAAACAACTGCTCTTCTTCTCTAGCAAATTCGACATGAGTTTGTCCAGCTTCTTTTCTGTAATTTCTGAATTTTTGCTTATAAGCTTCAGGGACTAACTCATAACCTCTTAAAATGCATTATTTAACTACATCATAGTCACTACTTCGCTGAACGGACAGTGAAGTGTAAATCTCACTAGCCTTACTAGTAATTACACATTGTAGTAATTGAGTCCAATTCTCTCTTGGCCACTTTAAATTTTCTGCAACTTTTTCAAAAAGAATGAAATATTTGTCTACTTCTTTTTCTTTGAAAGGGATACTAATGTAATATTCCTTGCTAAATCAAAATTTTGATTTGAAGTATGATGGTGACTCTCACTTGCCAGCTCTAGTTCTTTCATTTTACACTGATATTCCCTTTCTTCCTTCTCTCTCACTCGTTCAATTGTTTTTCTTGTGACCTTTCCTCTCTCTCTCTCTCTCTCTCTCTCTCTCTCTCTCTCTCTCTCTCTCTCTCTCTCTCTCTCTCTCTCTCTCTCTCTCTCTCTCTCTCTCTCTCTTTTTCAAATTGTAATTGTCTTTCTTTCCCCCTTTCCTGAAATTCCAGTTTCTTAAACTCTAATTCCCTCTCTGTCTCCTCTTTTTCAGATTGTAATTGTCTTTATTTTGCCCTTTCTTGTCTCTCTCTTTCTTCTTTTTCATATTGTAATTGTCTCTCTTTCTCCTTTTTTCAGATTGTAATTGTCTTTCTTTCTCCCTTTCTTGTCTCTCTCTTCTTTTTCATATGTAATTGTCTCTCTATCTCCTCTTTCTCTCTATCAATCCGCATCTGCTCTTTTTGTAATTCAATTTGCTTTTCTTTCTCCTCTTTTTCAATCTGCATCTGCTCTTTTTGTAATTCAATTTGCTTTTCTTTCTCCTCTTTTTCATATTGTAATTGCTTTTCTTTCTTTCTTTCTTGAAATTCCAGCTTCTTCAACTCTAATTCCATCTTGAATTTTAATTCTAATTCCTTCAATTTAATGTCAGAGTCTGGTGTAGACTTACTGACTGGAATCAAATCACTTTCTTCCAAAAACATCCTGTTTCATTAAAGAAGACTTGACTTCAGAAATATCGTATTTTCTGGCAAGATGAACCAACTCATTTTTGAAAAAATCTAATTTCTCCTGGGTAGGATTAGAAAGAAATATTTCTACATTAGATGTCATTTAAATACAAGCGTGTCAGTCTCACTAAAGATTTAAAATTTTCAAAAAATAGGGGAAATTCAAACTTAAATTCCAATTTATTTCAATCTCAATCTCAATCTCAATCCCGGACGAGCCCACAATTTCTATGTCACGTGCTTAAGCTCGAATAAGCAGCAACACAGAAAGAGTGAAAGCTAGCAAGCTTGTAAAACTTTAACAATGAATTTATTAAGTATAATTATTTTCATAAAATAAATAAACTTACGGTTCTAGAGAATCAAACCCAACATTAATCCAATATAGAATTCACAAAAATATTCCACTAATGGAATTTGCAAGAGTCCTGATAAATAAATGTTCTAATAGTTCCAGGTTCAAATCTTGACGATGTAATCCAAAATGGCTGACTATGTCACGTGATGCAGTTCTTGTTTTATTATCATCCAAATGAAATTATGAGCACATGTTTTCTCCTCCAAATAAATAAATAAATCCTCTTGCTTCAATGAATTGACACAATGTCCAGTACAAGGTAATTTAAATTATAACTCAAACAGAAAACACAACTTAACTTTAAAAGCCCAGATTCTACTGAATCTCTCTCCCAGTACAATGATTTAAATACCCGTTTTCTAATGTAAACAAGGGATCACGTGATATTCTGGAAAGTCAAAGAAAGAAGCTACCTTCATCAAGTCACGTAATAATAAAATGATCCAGAAAAACAGCCACTAATTACTAAAAATGAAAAGATATTTTTTGGACCTAGCCAATCATTTTCAAGGCTTGTTTACACTCTCTAAAGAAGGGTCAGAAATGAGGTCAACAAGCCAAGGTCAACCTGTGTTTACAGCTAGAGTCTAGGTAAGCCTGAACTTTCCAGAATAATTTCCCAATTAATGAATATTAAACCCTAAATGACAAATTTGGATTTGACAAAATAAATAATTTAAATCCAATAGCCGTAACACTGTCGTATAATCAAGTAATTAATGTCACATTGACACCTGGTCAAGTAAAAAACACTACAATCGAAAAGTTCTGCTACGAGTTGCGCAAAGATAACTTTGAAGCATGAACAGATGACAGGTGGACCAAATAAATTGTAGCTGATACAAACTCAACTTAATCGTTTCAATAAAGTTAAAATTGCGGGTACAGGAATTCAGTTGGATCTTTCATCTGCGGCAATTTCTAACATGATCAAAACCGGTGGAATATTTCCTCTTATTCCTATCCTCGCAGCATTTGGAACAGGTGCTCATTCCAGTGTTGCAGGTTGGGTGGGGGGTGGGGGGTAAATAACAGTTTAGATAAGGTTACTGGAAAGGGATATAACAAACATGGAGGATCATTGCTACCCCTTATGGCTGCTATTATTGCTGTAGGGGGTTTGCGGGCTTAAAAGAGGGAGATAACTGGACAGGGATACAAAAAAGAGAAGGGAGTTCAGACTACCGGGAAGCAGATTCACAAGATACTACGGAACCACCCAGTAACAATACCGCAGATAACTCCCATGTTAAATTTTGATTTAATTAACGCGGTAAAAAATAAACTCCCAATAAAACATTTCAGAGGTGTATTCATGAAAGATCAATTACCAAATCAACCATCAACGTCAGAAACTGGTATAATTAATCTCGATGATAATACTGGACCTGGAACTCATTGGGTCGCGTATGCAATTCATCCCAAATCAATTATTTATTTCGACTCGTATGGGCTAGCCCCGCCGAAGGAATTTCTCAGATATGTATCCGAGTTAAAGATTCCTATTTGGTATTCAACGTTGCCCACGCAAACTTTAACTGATCCTCCAATATGCGGACGAGAGGTTCTTAACGTGTTAACAGCTATCTCAAAATCTTCTAAATTACCTCATAAAACCGTACACAAATACACCAGTAATAACTTTTATATAAAATAACAATGGTAATATCTGGGGAAGATCATTACCGCGTATAAAACAATCCAAAGAAGGTGTTTCCATCGAACATGTAAGGTGTCTTATATCGAGATTGATCAAGAATTATGATTTGGAATCATTAGAAAAACTTGGTGATCAATTTACAATTTTATTTTGGTGATCCACCAATGACCACACCACAACTCATAACGATTAAAACCTCCCTTGATGATCTAAAAAAAACTACAATCTGATTATATCGACCATATAATTAATTTTGGTCAATTACAACAGAGTATAATTGATAACATCGAAACCCCGATAAATAATTTCTTTGGTGTTCCACGTTCGCAACCCAAATTGCAGATCATACACGTAAAAACCGCTATTGATAATTTGGCAACGTTGCGATCCGAGTATGATACTCATGTAGTTCAATTTACTAATCTACGTAAACGTTTTAGAAAAGTTGATAATACCATGGATGCATTTTTGGTACAGACGCGAGACCTGCTGATATTAAAACAAATTTTGCAAGTATTAACGCAAAGCTTACTGAAATAGACGAGATTAATCAACGATTATGTGCTATTCGAGAATAGAGATCATTTTCAGATTCAATCGGGGAAATAAAAAATCTTTCAATGATATTAAAACCACTAACGATACCATCAAAGATGATTTATTTAGGATGATAGCCATAGTTGATAAAATATAAATTCCTCATGAAAAAAACAAATATTGTAAATAACGTGTAAACGAACCAACATGGGTCATTTGATTGGATTAAGAATACCAATGGCACGTTAAATATTACTGCGACCGTCAAAGGTATTTATCGATTAACAATAATTTCTGAGAATCAATTTAATATAACATCAAAACCACAACCCCCCGTTATAAGACTAGGGTATATAACCGGGTACAATAATATAATATCAACAGTCATCGACAAGGATTCAACTGAACGATTCATAATAATATGCACTGATGACAACGCGGTTAGGGCATCAATAACATGGTACTTAGAACTTGTAGCTGATTTGAGTAAACAACTTAATTAAAATTACTTTGTTGTCATAAATAACAATGACAACGTCGCAGCAGTATCGCTTTGATCAGGTGAGAGAATTTCAAACTAAACTAAAATCACTCACCGTAGGGTAGCAAATAAAAATATAAAAAAATATCGGCGAAGAATTACCGTCGTTGATGTTACCGTGTACTCGGTATCAGGTGTAATTAGCGGAGGCTGGTATAATACTATCTTCAGTGACAATGATTGCCCCGATCGCTGTTCCAGTTTGTATATCCGCGGCGACAACCATCGTTGGAGTAATAACAATAATAACAATAAAAAATATCATCGTGTAGTCATTGTAAACTACAAGACTATGCAGTTAAATTTCATACCGTGTCCAACGCATACTCTCAATTATCCTCGTCACTCGATGACACATTAATATCCGATGATGAGTTCTCAAAGATGGTCCACGTTTATGATTCTGCAATGTAAAAATTAGAAAAAGAACACGAATTTAACAATGGCAGCATCGCAAGAACTACTTCAACGAAAATACCAACCCCGTGAAAACAAAATTGATATCACTGGTATCGAAAGAAACAGAGATCGAAATTGAATTTTCAACTCCAATCCCAGCAAAATAGATCACGTTAACTCAACTTCGATGTTATTATAGTTGGCCCAATGTTAGATCAGTACCTTTCGGGGGTAAAACACCCAATAAAGTTTTGTATTCGCGTACAAGAATAAACCCGACGGTGAACCCGATTGGCAAACAATATATCTTCCACGAGGTGCATATAACATTGACGATATCAACAACGAGATTAAGCATAGAATATAATTATTCACAGGAAAAAATACGGTTAAAAAAAGACGATAAGGAGATTTCTCCCATCGAGGTACGTGGACATGAATCGTTGTTGTCAACAACCATCGAGATAAATTCACCAGATTACTCCGTAGATATATATATAGATATAGATATAGATATAGATATAGATATATATATATATATATATATATATATATATATATATATATATATATATATATATATATATATATATCTATATATATATATATATATATATATATATATATATCTATATATATATATATATATATATATATATATATATATATATATATATATATATATATCTATATAGATATATATATATATATATATCTATATAGATATATATATATATATATATATATATATATATATATATATATATATATATATATATCTATATATATATATATATATATATATATATATATATATATATATATATATATATATATATATATATATAATTGCTTAATCAAAACCATGCTAGGTTGGCACGAATATCAACCAGGAACAGTCGATATAAAGGATTTACCACCAGAGTCCATAAAATCTGATTTTTCCTCTGATAAGGAGGATTATCAAGGAGCTGAAATATCATATGATAAAAAATTTCCATATGATACTTTCTTTAGCATAGTGTACACACAACCCAGTGTTGAATCGTTGCAATTTAACGAAAATAGAGTTGCCGAACAATTCAAAAAATTTAATAACGATTTTGAAAAATTTAGATATATACTTATAGCAAAACTTAGTATAATCCCCCCCCCCCCCCCCAAATGAGATGAAGTCATCAAGTATATGGAAATATGTAACAAAATTATCTCCGATATGGAAGTACTCAATTTGCGACTTATTCAAAGAATATTAGGTAGTGATTATCCTAAATCAAGAAAAGAATTAGCAACAAAATATAATATACGTGTAGAAGATTTTCCCACGTTTAAATTCTCAGGATATAATGTACCATTTTTTAAAGGGAAAACTCAACGATGTCATAGATGAATTTTTCCCACAGATTCATAAAGCGTGATTTAAAAATTTACCTGTTGTTCATTCACGTTTACCTGAGCCTAAAAACTCTGACTTTTTCACATTTGATAAACCCACCACGGAAATTAAATTTGATTACGGATTTTCTACGTAATGATTATGATAATTTAAAATACATGTATGATGTTCATGATGTCCAAGATAGTGATGTACTTGGGGAATACGAATAGAACACATACGGTAATATGATATGGCGTTTTGATCTAGCCGCTCAAGGTATTTTTATTATTGCATCATAACGTTTAGTTGATATTTTTAATAATATGAAACAACAATTTCAAACAAAATTGCATCAGCTACGAGAATCTTTTCAACGATTTCTCCTCGCTGATTTAACAGCCTCACGAGATAAAATTAACAAGCAGGAGGAACAGTTAAATCAAATTATGTTCGACATGAACGATATCAATGATATATTAATTTGGGTGATGATCAATGACAAAACTCCCAACAAGAAAGAAAATATTTTAAAATATTTTCATTAACTGATAGAACACTAGTTGATTTAAATTTCCAGGATGGAGTGTCCCAGAGTTAAAAAACCACTCAACGATCTCATCGACGAGTATTTTCCACAGATCCACGCGTTATGGTTTAAATTAAACCCTCCGGTGGAAATTCTCAAATGGGATAACTCATTATATAAAAATAACAAGCATACATCACCAGGTAACGTTGATATATCATCAACGATCGCGATACATCTTATTTTTGATGTCATATTAGGTAGTTATAGCGTTAATATATCATTGTCAACGTGAGTAAATCAAGGTTATATCCTGTACACGTTTTCCCCTTATGTTTCTTAATGAAAAATCCGGGTAAAATATCATATTTGGAAGTAATTAATAGTTGGATATCAAGAATAAATTTCAGATTAGTTGATCAAGATTTCAATTTGATAGATTTATCAGGGAAACAAACTTCAATTTACCCTGGATGTAAAATCGTAATATAAATTCTTCGATTTTCACTAGCAATTTAAAATTCTTTAAAGTTTCCATAGAACTTTTTTAATTCAACAATAATATATTATAATAATGTATCAACATACACGAGTATTCGTTTACGACAAGGATAAATTTGAAGACGCTATTCGAAGATCTTGCGGAGAACCAATGGTAGGCAACTTCAAACTCGTCATAGATAATCTCGGCAATGAGAAGTTTCTGTAAACGGATCATCAAATGCAACAATTGAACGTGATATTATAACGATGATTAGTTGTAACCGCGATCCAATAGTGATATTATAACGATGATTAGTTGTAACCGCGATCCAATAGTGATATTATAACGATGATTAGTAGTAACCGCGATCAAATAGTACAGTATGCTCATTCGTGTCTATCCTTAGATAACCTCCAAAAATATTGGAGGATCCCACAGCGGAACGAGTATTAGAATCAGTGAACATCGAAGAATTTTCCATCGAAGAGTCACCAATGTAAATTCTATTGTTACCATATATTTAAAAATCTTTGATTTTCATATATTTTTACTATTATGATAATATAATAGGTAATCATGATGAGTAAGTATGACAACGGTAACTATGATCGGTAATAAACACGGTAATGTTGTTAAAAAATCGATGATTTACAAGTGTATGTTTGGTTACCTGAACATTGCTATGATTACTCAAGATTGTAATTATCAATCATCGTTACTCATCATAGTTATCGTTGTATAATTATCGATCATAATTACCGTTATAATTACCGTTGCGATATATCAACGATAATTAATTTGCGAGGAAAAGAGCAACCAGTAAATATCGCTAAAAGGTTCAACATACGACTAACCCGATTGTATAAAATATGGACTGATGCGTCAAAAAACAAAAAATTTCCAGGAGGGTTAGCTGGTACAACAACACGATGAAACAATCAAACAACTTACTGCAATGATAGCAGAACAAAAACAGACAATACAACAACAGTAACAACAAATACAACATGAAAAAAAATCATCGACGATGACAAGAAAACACTACAACAACTAAAATAAAACAACGAAGAGCAAACAAAATTATATCCGAAGATGAGATCATCGACGAGAAACTTACAGAATTATTGAAGCGAAAATCGATAGGATTTTAATCAGAGCAGAAAATGTCCATTGAAGAAATAATGGCAGCAGCGTTACTTAATCATCCAGCAACATCTTCTCAAACTCATCAATGACAACCTTTCTTCGATTTTCTTCAGCGAATATTTCCTTAATGACTGTTTCAATCTTTTTAATTATTTTAGAAACGCCCACAAACATTCTTAGCTTTTCACGGTTGCAGACAATGATATTATTTCTTGCTTCGATTATTGTTTTTATGATACAAAGTTCATTTTTATGAGATGAGATCCCCTTGTATCGCATTATTTTAACGCTCGTGTATTCATTAGCGATAAATTCACTAGTAAATATTTCATTATCACCGATGTGATCTTTTACCTGGTCAAGTTCAATCATCAACATGTTAGTATTATCGTCGTTCATATACCTATAGGAAATATTTTGTTTAATTGTTTATATTTCTTAAGCAATTAATCGTCATATAAAAAAGAGACCCAACAATGAAATCTTTTTGAGGACGCGGCTAGTTGTATATCATCGGCAACATATTTTATTATTGGGGGTGAATATCATAATATCTCCCAGCGGAACATATTGATTGAAAATATTGTGTTTGTTTATCCATGATTGCTATAACAGGCCTTCTTGGTTGTGGTTTAATTCCCGGTGTAGAATTTAAACTATTGTCACTTGGAGTTACCGCACAAAAGATTTTCTATTCGGTTATTAATTTTATTTATGTTGATGTAATGGATAACTAATCCTTCATCGATTATCCCATTGAAACATTCATAGATAAATCGATGCATTAGATAACGTTTATTTTTTCATGATTCCGGACAGTAATCATTATTTATCCTTGGTTATTGATCCAACCAAGTTTTTTTTCTTTAATCGACGATGTCTGATGATTCCACATGTGGATGCTTCATAATCGATATAAATCGGATGAGAAGTGAATTCAATCTGATCCATATTTCTCTTAAGTAAATTAATTATTTAATTCTTTTTTCTGATAATCTTCGGTAATATAACTTAATTCATCGAGAACGATGTTATATTTTCGTTCATAGTATCTAGCTAGTTCCCTGAATCTTTTTCCACCACAATCGAAACATAATTTAGTCTTACCTCGTAATCCAATTCCACACTTAATACATTTTACGATTCCACGAGATCTGTTCTTGATCTGCTGATTGTGAAAAGCACAGTATTCTCCAACGCATCGTCGATCGCATCGTTTTTCAAAGAGTTGGTGCCAGATATATATATATTCAACGTATCTAACACAATATGATGATAACACCATGACGATTGAGCGCGCCAAAAATATTATCTTTGATAAATTTCAGCGACGATAATAGATATTACATGAATGTCAAGTTCACACAATTTCAACGACGACTATCGCTGATCTAACGATCTAAATCATTGATCATAATTCTCATGCGTGGAGTATCACCGAGTGAATGTTTCCAGGGTCCCAAACAATAAAATATTATCATGAAAATATGCTTGATGCCATCCATGAAATGAGTAAAAAAGAACCTATTAATGTATGGTTGTTTTCCAGCGAAGAAGAACGATATTACCAATTTGCTACGTCGTACGGAGATATATATCGTACTGAAAAACTCCAAGCGGAGATGAATAATCTCACGTTGAAGTAGATAGATGAAAAATCTACGATTGGAAATTCTTCGAATTGAAATCCAAAGGATTTCGCCGATGTTATTACCCGAAATAGTTTTACGGTGCCATCAGTTGCAGCTCATTTTGCCAGAAAAAAGGATTCGTGGAAACCAACCCGTGCTAATTTTATCGACGATGTTAAAGCTAGCTGTGAAGAATATCCTCGTGGTGGACTATAGAACACAAATTATAACCTCGAGGATATTACGTCCGTGGGTATGTCAGTGTGTTACCCAGGAAGTTTTCTCGGGGTGGGAGAATATAGTGAATATTTTGCACGCTTTGGTCACCCAACACATGAGATGGCAAGGAGACCGATTAATAGACCATTACCTGATTTTCATCTGACTGGAATTGCCGAGATAACATCGTTTAAACTCGCGGATAATCTCCATCCGATACTTTATGTGTAGTTCGGAAAACATTCTCTTGCGAAAAAATGGGCTCCGATAGTATTTTTAAGATTTATGTTGGATACATGAATATTAACCTCGTTGACTGTATCCGAAGCAATAATTTCATATCGGAAACAAATCAAAGTATGGCTACCAACACCAGAACAATACCCCGGTTACGAAATTGAATTCTTACGCGAGATCATAACGCAAGATTGTAAGAAACTTGGACGAATAATAATCGGAAAATTTACTCAAGGTGGAGCATAAAATCATAAACAAAAATGCGCTAAATTGGTACCTGATATCCCAGAGAACTAAAATATATCATCAATGATATACTTTCCAAAGGAACAATTATCCAAAAAAAATAAACAACAGCGTATTTATCCAACGAGGAAACATTTGGTACCATCGTTGAATACTTTAATGGAGAATCACCACAGTACTCATCTGAGATCATCAATGCTCGGTTATGTCCTTATAAATTTAATTTCTATTGTAAATCGATTTCCTGATATCGCGGTTAGAGTTGCCACGGACTCATTTTATTTTGATAAAAAATACTAAGAACGCATTAAAGAATATTTTACAAATGGCGATGATTGGGGAACATGGCGAGTAAAACATAAAATGTTACATAATTACAAAGAATCTAATGATATCCCCGACGAATATAATTATCAGGAAAACACCAATATGAAAATATCACCGTACCCCTCCATATATGACACAATAACACGACACAAAACTGTTTTTTGAGTGGTCCAGGAGGTTGCGCAAAGACAACACGAGTAATCGATTTATTTGGGAAGAATTCCAATATGATAGTGTTGACTACAACTCATCGTCTTGCACGCGAGATGAAATCCCGAGGAGTTGACGCGTGTACATATCATAGTTTCTTTCGATGGAGCGGAGATAAATGGACTCCAGAACGTATGGGAGCAAGACATATCCCTGATGTAGTTATGAGGGATGAAGGGTGTACAGTATCATTGACGCTGTTAAAATAGTTCTTGGTTGTTAACGAAAAATACCGCTATGATTATATGTGGCGATTACGGTCAACCACCACCATTTGCTGTATTATCACGTCATTATTGGCTGAAATACATCGTGGACTGCTACGAAGAAATTAACACAGATCATCGATCACTCGACAAAGAATTATCGTCATTGAAGTCCGCGATAACGTTAAAATCAAATAAAATACAGTGCGAAATAACACGTAAGGTGATTCCTGCGACATCCAATAATGATTTCTGGGACACGTGGAAACCATCAGATTTAATTGTCACAAGTAGAAAATAAATAAGAGATATTCTCCAGATGAAACGGTTTTATCTTCACGAAGAAAAATTCCCGATGAAACCTGTTCCACTATGTTATCGACCCAAAGATACACGACGACAAAACATCCTCGTTGACATTCCTGGGCGCATAACAGAGTCAGGTCCTGAGCAACAAGAACTAGTGTTGAATGACATTGTATACGTTGACATATTCGCGATCAGAGATGCAATAAACGTGAATAATTCTCCGTGCAGATTAGGATACGCGATGACGATACACTCATCACAAGGATTAAGTATCACTGATACTATTATGTGAATCATCGACGATTTTATAGAATGGTCAAATTTAATTTATCTTGCTGTGTCATGAGTACGGAGATTTCAACAACTAACAAAATATCACTGACGTAACCGATGATACCACGATAAGGAAAAAACTAGCTGGATATAAGCGACAAGACAAAGACAATAATAGAGAATTTGATATTGATGTCAATGATATATTAATAATCATTGTGATAGCTATAATTGTATCATGACGTGGTCAGGAAAATCTCCACAGCAATTTACCGCAGATAGAAAAGATAACAGTCGTGGTCATACCCGAGATAAGGTAACATCGATATTTCTGGAATGTAATCGAAATCATTATATCAATTAAGACCGCGTGGTGGTAATTGAGTATCATCTGGAATTACTTGTAATTGTTCCCTGATCAAACTTCGTTGTGGTGCAGTTGGGTCTAGTTTGTAATGTGCTGGCCTGTCTTTAGATCATATCGTGGAAAATATCTTATGTGTGGTGACACTCCATATCGGATCAGTCGACCTTTTAGTACCACCTTCAAGCTCACCAGGTTCGTATAAAGATCTCACCATGACATGACTAGGTAGGATCTCTGTTGGAAAATCCATAGTGAAATTCTTTGAATTTCCATTAATATATATATTTTTTATCGCGATGACAGGTTTCATATTTATAGTTCGAGTTACATCGTTGTCGATCGCTGCAACCACCTCTGGTAATCGTATAACCCATTCACGAGATAGTTTATCATCGATGAATTCTTTCGCGTTCTATTAAATCGTTCAACAATTCCTTGATCACGATGGATTGCAGCGTGTCCTCGTCGAATTGCAGCATTATGTTGCCTCATCGTTGATGATACTTCACCTTGAAATTCTTTACCGGGATCAACTTGAAGGAGATTTGGCCATCATAGAGGACCTCGACGATAAATCTTTTAGAACGCAGAGGCAACTTCAAATGATAATTTTGTTGATAACGGTTCAGTTTATTTGTGTCTACTCGCTACATCAACTATCGTCAACGCATATTTATAAACATATTTTTTAACTGTGTCATTTGGTATAAAAAATATATCAGCCTGATGATACTCATTTGGGATATTAACATCAAACGACGCATATTGATTTTTGTTTGGACGCGGTAGATAAATTTGCCATATAGCTTTTTTTGCTAACCAGTCAGCTGCTGTTTCGTGTTTTCTTTAGCAGCGCTGGCGAGTCTATCGATTGCTGATTTACCCATATAGTAACCGATTGGAGAATGATAAATTGCTTCCATATCAAATACTAGAATCAAACAATAATTAACCTTTCATGGCAGATTTTATCAACCGAGATGCTAATTTTTCTATGAATGTTTTATCGAAAATTGAATTTAACGAGTGAATTAATTTCACTTCTGCGAGATGACGTTATTGGAGATAATCACTTCGATATGTTATTTCATGAATACGACATGCTTCATCGATAGCATTAATCGGATGTTCACTCGGACGAGGATTATATTGGTCGTCAAGTCTGATATCTAATCGTGTTCCCGGTCCACAATAACTATATCCTGAAAGATGTTTTTTCTCCTGGATACTTTGCCCACGGTGCTCCAGGGAGTTTTGCTAACTTGGAGGGGATATCACCACCGCTTTGTTTAAAAACAAATTTATATTTTTTTGTGCCGCATCGTTCACACTCACCAGCGACAGCATCTCTGTTATTCTTAGTTGTAACAGTTGTTAGATCAAGTGTTGGTGTACGTGTCCTACATACAATATAAATCCATAATATTAGTAAGTTATATCGAATGGAAATTACTGATTTCTCCGCGTTGAAGAAACGAACACCTGTAAAACATCATCCGATGTTGCCAGATTCTCTTCGAATGAATATCATTGGACCGTCTGGGAGTGGTAAACCACAATTGTTGCTTAATTTAATCATGAAGTGGATGAAATGGGACAAATTGTATTTAGTTGCTCCGAGTGTAGACGATCAACACTGTTATCAAGTGCTAAAAGATTATAACGAGGATGCCTCAGAAATTAACGGGGAGGATATTATTGAGTTTATAACAGATATTGACGAAGTTCCATCCCCGGAACACTTCGATGGGAATATTAACAATCTAGTTGTGTACGATGACACTATGTTGGAACGACAAAAAAATCCAGCTAGGGTATTTTCCCGCGGTAGACACAAGAACACTGACATGATATATGTCACTCAACGATACACTCAAATCCCAAAAAATATCCGAGACAACTGCAACATATTAGTAATGTTTAACGGGGTTGATACTCATACGTTACGAAATATTTGGCAAACTTGGTGTTGTGGTGATTTCGATTATAATCAATTCAAAAGTTTCTTTAGTGGTGCTCAAGCAAACCCACATGGATTTGTAACGATAAGTTTGTCAGATCCTAAAACGCGATATCGAATAGGATTAGATAAATTATATCGTTAATTTGGCATCAATGTGTTTGACTCCTGCGATCAAACCTAGGTTTGTATCGCATTTGATAAATACAAAATAACCATCATGCTAGCAAAATGAGAGATCTATAAAATTACTGTTATTTTGATAAATGGGGACTTGCAAAAAATGGTGGGTTAAACCACTATGCTGCTCATGGAATTCCCGTTGTCACTCATATGTATGTGTTGCACCAAGTGTAAAATTATACTACTGAGAGAGACAGACAGACAGACAGACAGGAAGACAGACAGAGAGACAGACAGACATAGACTGAGAGAGGAGGGATGAGAGGGACATAGACAGATCGAGAGAGAGAGACAGACATGCAGACAGACCGAGAGAGATCACGTTTGTCAACGCAAGAGAGAGATCACTTTTGTCAACGCAAGATTATAGAAGACACACACTTGACAAATCAAAGTGCCGAAAATATATAGCCAAAATATATCATGTACCAAACGTCTTAAGTTTTTTTATATCTCTGACCAACACCAATGTCCTTTTGGTGCTCCATTTGAGATTATGAATATGATTTCTTTGGGCCAAATACTTTGATGTTATATAAGGGGTCGCTTTTCATGTAGCTGAGGCTACGTTTCTGCATCTATTATGCCACATTTAAGTTCGTTTGCATGTCACGAGATATTAAAGCCCACAGTCTACGAAGCCAAAATTGGCATTTTGTGATTTTCGTTTAATGACTTGATGATAATGTAGTGGAGGTTGCCATCATTAAAGTATAATCGTTCAAATGTGCATGCTCCAATGTTTCATGTCTTAATTGATATATAATATTATATTAATCATTATTTTGTCATTTTTTATAACAATTTTTTTTTACAGACAATGACGCCAAAAGAATTGTACCAGTTTGTAAGAATCGTTTCTTTTATATATTTTCCTTTAAGTTCACAATTTTGAGGGTACGTTATTTTCAATGGGAGTCGACACTTTTCATTTTGAAGATACTCTCTTCCTTCTATAAACCTCATGGTTGGCCAAATTATAGTTTGATTTAATTCTCTGCTTTCTTTGCGGGACCAATTCCCTCTTGTACTTGCTTTGGATTGCGAGGAGAATATCATGTACCATAACATCACTTTTTCTCAAAACGGTAGTTGCAGTGGCACTAGGGTTTCTGGTAACTGTTTAACAGTAACAGTAAAACCGCTGCTTTTCGCCCAAAATAAAAAACAGTAAACAGCTGTGGGTTTTTTTCTAGTTGTTTCACTGTTTCTAACGGAAAAGTTTAGACAAAAAGATAGTACAACTGATGCTCCAACGTTCATTATGGATATGAAATATGTAAAGGAAAACAAATTTTTTAAAATTTCTTTTGAATGTGTTAGTGATTTGTCATGATGATTTTATCAAATTGGCCAAAAACTAAAATAAAAGAGCACTTTTTCTTAATTACGTAAGATATTATGAAACTGATCTTGTGGCATCAACAAATATGGATGTTATTTTCAGCCATGTCTTCAGTTTGGGAATACGCCGCAAAATGAAAGAATCCAATTACAAAAGAGCTACAAGGTCAATGTGGACGATGCAATAAAATCATCAAATGTTATGGAAACTCCACGACAACGTTGAAGAATCATCCGAAAATACATGAAATTGATTTTGATAAACCTGCTGGAGTGTGTACATCCAATGAAGAACACGTGAACAATAAGAGAACAAAAACGATTGCCGACTTCCCGGGGCGAAAGAGTCTGAAGGAGATTGTCACCGATCTGGCTACTGATGGAATATCGATTAGAGCTATCACTTGAAACAAGTATATACGGCAATCACTCTCACGGGACGGATTCAAACTTCCAGCGAACGATGATTACGAAGAAAAGAGAAACAAAACTATTGCCGACATCAAGGAAAAGCTCGAGAGAGGAGTAAAGTTTAGCATGACTGTGGATGAATACACAACCGTGAGAGGACGTCGATTCTTCGGAGTCAACATTTATGATAGCGGCGATAAAACAACAATCAAGACGGGCCTTGTTCGCATATTTGGTTTGTGCACTGCTCTCGATATGGTCGAATCATTGAAACAGCATTTGAGCGTTTTTGGAATAACAATGGAGAGGGATTTGGTAGTATCTACTCAGGACTGCGCTGCAGTAAATAAGAAATGTATTTGCCACATCGATGTCATTGGACAATTCTGCTTGAATCATATTCTGCACCTTGGAGTATGTGACACATTGTACAAAAAGAGTACGGAGATAAACGATTTAAACCTGGATAATGACGATATTGATGAAAGGGAGAATTTTGAAGCAGGTATGGACTTGCAAGTGATCAGCGATGATACTGTAATAAATTTGGACGTACTAGCCTGAAATAGTTAGCCAGTTAGTAGGAGCAAACATCACAGAGAGGAGTGTTAGTGAATTTGAACCATGCTGGGTTCGTTAGTAGTGATTTTAGGCACAAGCCGAATGACTGTCCCTTTTTGTAACATAGTCCATATTAAAATTCAGCGGTGTATACAAGTATTGTGATTGAAAAGGCAGCATTTATGGTTGGAAATCAGTAAATTATAGAATTGAATCAACAAGTTGGAACTTGGTAGGTACCGTTTATGTGGCCATAGTGGAAAATGGGCGTATGTATATGAGCGTGATACGCCGGAATTTCTGTGGATTGACTGGCCTAGGGTCGCGCAGTTAAATATTTCCCATTTAGTAAGGGAATACTGGTGGAATTTCTATGGCATGACGGGCTTGCGGTACGGAATTCGGATGATAATGAATAAAAACCATGCAAAGGTGCAGTTAATGGACGTTTGGGCAAGTTGTCTACTCTGGGTCGCCCATTGATTACAGCAAAGATTAATAATTATAGCAGACACGGCTTTCTTTCCATTTTACAACTCAAGTTGTATGGAAGTCTTTGGAAATTTGGGGGAAAACTTATGACTTCCAGCGTGACTCGCGCCAGGGTTTTGACACCGCTCGGTCAAGTGAATAACCCTGGGCGTATTACAATACATTAGAAGGAGACGTCGATTACGACGATCTGCTCAAGAAATCACGCGAGCTTGTCAAATTCATCAAAAAATCAACTGTTCGATATAATTTCTTTCAATCCAAAGTAAAAGCTGAGTTCGGACGCAAGATTGAACTGCATCTTGACGTGAAGACGCGCTGAAACTCCATCCCAACAATGTTAGAGCCGCTAGTAAAGAAAGAAGTCGCCATCCGCGAGACACTAACCGAATTCAAGGCGCTGAAAATGATTGAGACATTGCATTTTGATGCTCTCAAAACTCTTTTGAAGGCAATGGAACCTGTGAAACTTGCTGTTGAGAATCTAAGTCGAGATGACGCGACGTTGATGAGTGCTGACACAATTTTAGAATTCATGTTCAACAAGCTCTCTATCCTGAATAATGACATTAGTACCAAGATCATGGAAAATTTGAAGTGTTGCGTTGTAGAGCGATTGAACAAGGATGTCATGAACCTCTTGCGCAGTCTTAAAGATCCATCTGTCGCCACGTCAATTTCGCAGGAAATCTAACGTCTCGTTTATTTGGAGACAGAGATGCAGAAGATGTCGTCGAACAGTCGTCAAATGATTCTGAAATTGTAAACTTGTCTCTTCAAGATGAATTGAATTTGTTGCTTCAAAAAGATGGATCATCAATTGCAGTCGGAGGGCAAGACGGTTTCAAATGGCTTAAGTCCGAATTCACTCTCTTCAAGAACTCTGGCCAGCGCACTGAAAATCTCCAGAAATTGTACAACGCAATTCTATCCATAAACCGACATCAAAGGACGTTTAAAGAGTTTTTTCGGTCTTGAAATATTATTATAAAATGTAAAAATGTATTGATTTAGAAATTATCACGAAAGGTATATAATAAAACGGTGTTCATCGCAAAATTATGCTATTGACTGTAAAATTAGTGAAAAAATGGAAAAAACAGTAAAAACAGCTGTAAACAGCTGCTTTTTGAAAATTGAAAACAGTAAACAGCTCTTTTTCAAAAATTTCTGTTTTTCAGAAACCCTAAGTTGCTCATTTAAAATAACCCATCGTTGTGCAATAAGTGAAGCATACTATAAACGCAAACATTCTCTGGAGCGTAATATAAATATTGAACATCTTGGTACGAGAAAGCGTGTTGCCACCACTGATGGAAGACGAACATACTGAAGAAGACCTGAAAAACGCCGTCAAAATAAAATGTAAACAGTCACCAGTAGTGACAAACCTCTGCTAATAGACTTTCAGGTCAAGTCATGGCTATTTTTTAAAAAAATTCGTTACAATGATCAACGCAGTAAATGAGTATTCTCCGTGATTGTGTTTCATACTTTAGTGTAGGAAGCAATCTGTTTTTATCATGCAATTTTGTCTGAGACTTAACAGAGCAGATTGATGAATTTGAACAGAACACAAATTCATCCGGTTCTAACTAGATTTGGAAACATACCTTCTTCAGTATGTTGACACCCTAATCAACGTTCCTCCTAAGCTGCACGCGCGCGAGTCCGCACAGCTGCTAAGACATCCCCGTGCTGATAAAAATGAAGTGCAGAAGGATTATGTTGTTTCAGCATGAAAGTATTCACTTGTTTTATTGGACTTGTATCATTATCTGAAATCGAATTTAACAGTAGACGGGATTGAAATGTAATACTATAAGTACCTACCATGTGGAATTTGTACCTTGGTGTGTAGTTAACTCAAATATTTTTTTCTTTTGGATATCTTATTAGAAGAACTGTAGGGCTTTTAGTTATCAAGTTCACATTTATTTCAGTGCAAAAAAATGGTATGTTTATGTAATTTAAAGTTATGATATATTTTAATGTGTGTAAGTTGATGGTGATAATGTTCATTGTGACCAAAGTTGTTGGTGTGGTATTTTTACAATGTCCGTATGATTTATACACAGGGTCTGTGTTTCAGTTAAGAAAAAAAACACATTAATATTTAATTAATTTTATTTTAAAATACTTAATTATAAATATCAAGATTGTAACACAATCCAAACCTTATGTTATTTAGACTGATTAATATTAATATCCATTTTATTTTCAAATACATACAATATATAAAATACATACAATAACATATTTAGTCATATCAAAATACGCTTAAAATATGACTGAATCTTTGTGTTTTTCAGGAATATTAGAATATTATTTTTAATTGAATAATTTATGAAACACATATTCCAAAATGCAAATATATTCAAGCACATAAAATAAAAGAAAACCACCAATATTCTGAATCATACTTGTTATATGCTGAAAACATAAGGAGGTCTTGAGTGTTCTTCAGGAAGATTGGTTTGTCAAGGGACAAAAAGACGCAAGGTACAGATTATATTACTATAGTAAAAATACCCCTAGCCTAAATCTTGAATAATGTGCACCCTAAATGCATGTATTATGAATACTTAGTATATATATCTTTATCATGGGTGAACCAAGAAATTTTGGATCTGCTGATACTGCTCCTCTTCCAGGATAGTATTCCAACAAATATTTATATATTCCAGCTATTTTAACACAACTTTATTTGGAGGCCCCTCGCTAGTTCCCAAGTAGCTGGTAACCATTGAGATGTCCCCAATTGTTGTCATAGTTTATAAAGGCTTTTATATGCCTGACTGTTGTCTCCAAACGTCTGTGTTATGTTGTAATTACATATATAAAATCTAAAAGAATTTAGATACAAAAATTTCTTTTAATATTGCTTTCTATTTTTAGTTTGATCTTCCCTCTTTTGGTACATGTCGACGTATTCGTTTAGGTACCTCAAAGTTCCCACTTTTAATTGAGATTATGAGGGTCTTACTTGCACATACTTGAAAGAGGTCACCATGCCTAGCCTTATAAAAAAAGAGCCACCTTTGCTTTATTTATTAGTTGTCGTGCTGCTCTGTATACGAGGGCACATCCTTGTGTGTTACATCGAGCAATTTATTTTAGTCTTTTACATATCAGGGTCTTCAAAATTTAGAAATTATTTTTCTTGGAATTTCCGGAGCTCGTTGTGTTTAGGGATATTTCCCATGCACTCAGTCATGCAATATGACTCGTAGGCTGTATCAACATGTAATTTCTTGTATTAAATCCATTCTTCCAATATAGACTTTTATTATCATTTCGGGATCCACTATCCGTATCTTGGATGGGGTACATTTAACCACTGCCGGCAATAATTGGTTTTTCACTGTATTTTGTTTTATGTTTAGTCCTTTTCAATTTAAGCCGACCCTCTTTCCTCATTTTGTCTAAAACTTGGTATAAAGTCAAAATGGCAACAACAAAAAAATCCAAAAATAAAAGTCATTGGGGAAAAAAAAAAAGAGTTATATTTATACCTATATATGTCTGTGTCCACGTGTGTATGTGTGCTGTTATTGTGCAAGGTGTGTATGTGTGCTGTTATTGTGCAAGGAAACCACGCTAATCGGTTAGTAGTGTACACGATTCCCCTTGATCTGCCTGTTTGAGCGTCCCTGTGATGAGTTTTCTGAGTTCTGCTACAGGCCTGTAAGCTTTGTGTGGCGCCATGTAACATGGCCCTGTGGTATATATGCTTCCGCCATCGCACAGGTCCTGTGTTCCCTTCTGTAAGACATTTTGTACCTAGAGTGTACTTATTAGATAAATATTATTTAAAACTCATCCCATATTTGTATAGTAAGTGTTATGTATTAGTAATTATTGAAAGGAAGATACCATCTTTTTTC
The DNA here is from genome assembly GCA_029339505.1 of Unio delphinus. Classification (NCBI taxonomy): domain Eukaryota; kingdom Metazoa; phylum Mollusca; class Bivalvia; order Unionida; family Unionidae; genus Unio; species Unio delphinus. The sequence goes on from JAQISU010000155.1 coordinate 9,651,014, forward strand.
AACAAAAAGCAAACAGAGACTCGGACATCTGTGGCATAAGCATACCGCTCGTGCATAGGAAGATACCACTCCCTATGGCAGGACGGTATACTGGAGCCCATCTCCCACAGTTATCATATCCCTATAGGGATTTGTGAGGAAAGTGTTAATTCATTGAGTAGACTACCTCTATCCCTAGAACCTGTCCATATTTAAACAGTTGTAAATGCATATGTGACCCAGGACCTGTGTCTTGTACCAATGAGGGAGCGAGTGAGTGAACGATTGATCAATGTGCACGATTTTTTTGCTTCACGAGTAATAAAATAGATTCCCCATTCATTCTAACAAACAGATTCTGGCATTTCTACTCTATTTCTTGAGACGTAGAGCAGTACGAGTCGTGAATATGAAGAGCACTAAAGACCAGGGATTGAATATAATTTCGAAAAAGTATGCCCTTCTAGTCTGGTCTCTTTCGGGAAATTGACGCACCCGCCCATCCACAAATCTCCTGCTGCACTGCAGGTTGGATTTGGTTAGAGGCTAAAGGAGTAAACCTTAAAATAAAATATGGACTGGAGATGGAAACCCCTAGGAGAACACCAAACTGACAATGAGCATATATTCTACGACAGTGGAGAGTTGGACGAGTCCATAAATGGCGTAGGCTTTCTTGTACACAAAGCCATCAAGGGATCTGTGCTTGAATGTCTCCCCATATCTAGCAGAATCATCTCCATTCGTCTAAAAGCATCTCCCTTTAATCACGGTTATCCAAGTCTATGCTCCAACTACTGATTATGATGATGAAGACGTATAGGAGTTTTACAACAAACTTCAGGGTATTATAAACATGGTAAATTAAAAAAAAGGAGACTGGAATGCCAAAGTTGGCAAAGATGATCTAAAATACTGGGATGATCATTGTGGACCTTATTGCAACGAGCGTACCAATGAAAGAAGTAGACGGCTACTAGAGTTCTTAAGCTACAACAGCTTGGTACTAGTCAACATCCTGGACCAACATAAATCTTCACGATGCTGGACAGTTCACGCACCAAATGGAACTCATAATAATCAGATCGACTACATACTGGTTAAAAACCGTTGCCGTTCTGACATCAATAGAGCAAAAACAAGAAGGTTCTCAGGTGCTGATGTTAGGAGTGATCACGACCTCGTGATTATGAACTTCCGAGTGAGGCAGAAGAAAATTAACAAGCCAAAAATTGAAGGACCCAAACATCTGCAAGTCATTCCAAGCCACAATTGGAGGACAATTTGCTTGATCTTTATGTAAAAGTGATGACAGACACTTTCAATACTTTCATGACAACAGATGCCAAGGACATTATTGGCCTCCTGTAACAAGATAACCGGGACGGACCACTTCGGATTAACAACAAACACGCTTTGATGATACAGATATAAAAATTATGATTTAATGTGGCGATAAATGTATATAAACAAAACAATGAAATGCGTGCGTATTGTAATCCAAATATTGGATTTAATTATACATAATTACGCACAGACTAGAAGATGCAAACGACTCATATAATGATACAAATAAAAGATACAATGGTACAAAACAATGATACGTATCAATGATACAATGATACAAAAACTGATACAAAACCCCAGCGAAAAATATTATACAAAAAAAGACATGAATACAGTTTGCTCACGTAGTAAACAATGCAGGATTACTCATATAGTAAAAATGTTTACGCTCAAGTAGCGGAACTATATTTGAAAAATAATAACAGGACAGATAACTTATCTTTCCAGTCCCAAACCATATACTGGGTTCCGCAAACCCACATTAGCCCACGGCTAACAATTTACGAATAAATATATATATAATCAACTATTAGTATACAGCTCCACAGCTGGTACAATAGAACTTCAGTTTCTACAGACTCCGGACCCTCGGAATACAGCGAACCATTAGACCCTCCAGACACTCTGGTCATTTAGACAGCTCCACGCCGAGTCACCCTTGTCACCCTTGACATTAGACACTCCGGACGCTAGACATTAGACACTCCGGCACATTAAACAGCTCTGGACACACCAGTGCATTTAATCACAGCTCCCGACGTTTGACAGCTCTGGGCACCCCAGACGTTTAACACCCTCGTACAAATAGCTGAAAAGATACCCGACACCGTGTACTAACCTTGATACAGACATAACGTAATGACGTTATACACGGTAAATTATCAAGACTATTATTATCATAATGACAGGTTCTATAGTACACCTTCCCTGTATGATAATGCTGAACAGTAAACAATTATATTTTAACAAAATATAGCTTTACTTTACCAATTTAAATGCCTCGCGAACAAGAGTATTATGCTGTGTAAAACTATATAACAAACATGCAAAGGTAAATATAGTGATACAAAAAGCTATCACTCAGTATCAAAAATGTACTTACCCCTACAGCTAAAGTTGTGCAATCCTCCCTCCCTCGGATCTATAACCCTATAGCTACAGTCCTTGAAACCAGCCGCTTGTTGACAAAACCCGTAGTAATGTAAAGACCCTTTACATATAGCAAAGTATTTATACGGATTCGTGCTCCGTATCAAGAACACTTTGCACGAGCGGCATAGAGCGAATTGTACTCACGATTCCGAAGTACAACTGCCCATATATATATAAATAAAAAAAATCACCCTCGGGTATCGTTGCACACGATAAACAAAACCCGAGTACATGTCTTTCCTAAATAAAAACTACAACATTCCGTGACACCTCCATCGCCCAAAGAAAAAACCCTGGGTTACAGAAGAGATTCTGAATCTGGGTGATGCCCGAAGAGACCTAAAAACACCAGACACAAAACAGGGGCAATGATGTACCGAGAAATAAACAAGAATATCAGAGAAAAAAATTGAAGAAAGCAAAGAAAGATTGGATTGGACAAAAGTGCACAGAAATAGAGAGCAGTCTGGTAAAGAATAACAGCAAAAATGCATTCCAAATTGTCAACGACCCCACCAGACAGAAGCCACCATGAGGCAGTGCAATTCAAGACGAAAATGGAAAAGGCCTCACAGAAGCAAGTGACAGTACAGAAAGATGGACTGAGTATTGTAAAGAACTCTACAGCCGTCCGTTCACAGGAAACTCAGAGGTGCTTGAAGTTCGAAACTCCACAAATGATGATGATTTCCCCATTCTCAAAGAACAGGTGGAGTCAGCAATAACAGGGTTCGTACGGTCTTTGAAGGTCTTTGAAAGTTTGGGAAAAATGAGGTAGCGTTTTCAAGGCCTTGAAAGTTTGGGAAAATCGAGCATATTACCCTGAGGTCTTTGAAAGTCTTTGAAAATTGAAATAAACCCCCCAAAAAATAATTTCTTTCCAGAATCACAAATAAAATTATCCGAAGTTGTTAGATTCAGATGTAATCTAGTTATCCTGGTTTCTTTCTTTTTATGACCCGTTTAGTTTATTGCCGCCGCAATAACAAAAGAGGCTTTGTTTTGTTTGGCCATCCAAAGTATGCCGCGGCGGCGACTTCAATCACACATGCACTCTTCATCAAAGCAATACGGTGCCGCTACACACTTCATCAAAGGAAGTCACCAATAAAATTGCCCAAGGTCGTTAGCTTCGGATGCAGCTGGTTTTCCTGGCTTCTTTCGTTTGATGGACGAGTCCATCAGTTTTTGCCAATCAAAATGTTAATTACACTAATTCTACGTAGAAAGTTCGCGAAAGTTACACGCTCGAGAATTGAAAATTTCTTCATTCGATTTACATCGTCTGCAAGTTCAGTGTTTAAAAATGCCAGGTCTTTGCTCTTTCAACGATATCTGGCTTGAACAAGAGAAGTACAAGGAATGGCTGCAAAAGAATAAGTTATGCAAACGAAAGGCGTTTTGTACGCTGTGTAAAAAGACGATCAACTTGGCTTCAATGGGAGAAGGAGCCCTTACAAGTCATGCCAAAGGTAGGTTGCAAATTAGTAACTACATGTTCATTTAGTGGAACAAAGATGCAGAAGTATAAGCAATTGGTAGTTTTTGGAAAAATAATGGTAATTCATTACTCGTCGGGTATAAAATAAGATCGTTTAGTTTGATGATTTGGGAGATATAGCAAAAGAGGGCCTGTTTAAATTTACTTTTACCGTCGGTTTATTTAACACGTTTGAGGAACAAAAATCAGTTTCGAAAAATTTGTTCTACATAACAATATTCCTTGATTTAATACAAAAACATCCATTGTAATAAATTAAATTCACGGATAAACAGTTTCAAAGTGCGCATGCGTACACTATATTAGAGTTAAACAAGAGTTCTTGTTCTTGAATTGCGAGTAAAAAAAAAAAAAAAAAAAAAAATTATAAAAAAAAAGCCTCAACGAAACAAACAGGTTGCTATATATAGAACCTGTTTTGTCCAGTACTTTGAAGTGCGTGAAATATTACTAAATTTAAAGATGTTTATTACAAAAAATGGGGAAAACATGTCCTGGGCTGACCCTGGACTTATGCAATCAGGATCAGACAAGGAAAAGGGAGAAACAAAACTTCGTAGGGTCCTAAAAATTATGTGTGAGGCAGGAAGAGAAGTAGAGTCCCGATGTGATTTAATATTAACTCAGTACGGAAAATTAGTGGATGAAGTTATCCAATCGGACAATCATCCATTGAAATGCTTCAGTAGAACAGATGACAGACTTGATGAAGTGTTTTATTCTGTCCTTTCCAAAAGAAATGAATATGTTGAACTTTGGAATGTTCTCCAGAAAATGTTGTTGTTATCACATGGGCAGGCAAGAGAGAGGATTTTCTATCAACAAATAGGTATCTGTTGAGAACCTCAGCAGAGAAAGCCTCAGAGCTCAAAGGTTAATCATTGACACAATGAGAAAAGCTGTTGGACCTTTGGAAATCATCATTAGCAATGAAATGATGACATATGCCTCCTCTGCAAGACACAAGTACCATGCCTATCTGGATAAGAAGAAAGCAGAGGAGAAGGATGAGAAGAAAAACCCAAAAGGAAAGAAACGGGAGTTGGCCTTGGATGAAGTGGAAGAACTTAAAGCCAAAAAGCTGCGTCTTGACGCTGACATTGCCAGCCTACATGCTTCCTCTGTACAGAAAGCAGAAGAGGCAGAATTAAAAGGACTCATTGTGCTTGTCACAGAGTCAAATGCTCTTAGGAGAAGAGCAGAGGAAAAGATGACAGTGGTGGCATCTCTTTCCAAAATGATTAAAGAGAAAAAAAAGCAAATAAAATAATGCATTTAAAGCAGTGCTGATGTCTTTTAAGAGAACAATTTATGTTGTATTAAATCTGACACGTATGTTACATATTTCTGGAGAAAAAAACAACAAATGTTAACCTATTTTCTAGATCATTATAATGCAATTTTAGGCAATTAAGTATAGTTTGACTTTAATCAGTAAAAAATATTGTGGTATTTGGCATTCGTTGTTTTCTCTTATAACCTGTATACACAATGTTAGCAAAAATAGGTCTTGGAAATCTCTGTTTGTGGTCTTTGAAAGTTTGGGAAAAGTCTTTGAATTTATCATTCATAGTTGAGTATGAACCCTGAATAAGAGCACAGAAGAATGGGAAGGCGGCTGAAGTAGACAACAACCCAGCTGAACTTATCAAGAATGGTGGGGAATCAGTCATAGAGCTACTAACACAAATCTGCTACGCGATCTGGCAGACAGGCGAATGGCCAACACAGTTGACCCAGTCATTGATTTACCCCGCCCCCCCCCCCCCCTAAAAGAAAGCAATCTCAGCTGTGCCAAAATTACAGAACTATCAGTTTTATCAGCCATACTAGTAAGGTACTGCTGAAGATCATCTTTAACAGACTAAACCCACAAGCAGAAGAAAGAAATGCCGAAGAACAGGCAGGGTCCCGGAGTGGAAGAAGCACAACAGAACAAATATTCAATCTTAGGGTTCTGTGTGAAAAGTACTTACAAGACGTTTATCATGTGTTGATAGATTTCTGAAAGGCTTTTGACAGAATGTGACACGAGGCATTGTGAGCCACAATTAAGAAGTACAATATGGCCAAAGGTTGAGCAATACCATCAAGCAGCTGTATTCCAAGGCTACTAGTACAATAATTGTTCAAGGTTACATGTGGGACTGGTTCAAGACATCAGTTGGAGTACGACAAGACTGTCTCCTGTCACCCACGCTTTTCAACATCTACTTAGAGAGCATCATGAGCGAAGCCCTGGAATACCACTGTGGGACAGTCAGCATTGGAGGGCGTAACATCACAAAAATACGCTTTGCAGACGACATTGATGGGCTGAAAGGCAGTGAAGATGAACTTGCCACGTTATTGAATAACCTGGATGAAACATCTTCCAGATTTGACATGGAGGTAAGCGCCGAGAAGACAAAGCTGATGACAAATAGTGGCAAACAAATCTCATCCAAGATTAAAGTCAGAGGACAGGAACTGGAAACATTGGGTCAGTTCAGATAGTTTGGTTCCATAACAACCGAAGAGGAATCAAGAGCAGAAATTTTGTCACGAGCAGCACAAACAACGGCAGCTATGTCAAAGCTAAGACCCATCTGGAGAGACAAGAATATCCGTCTGAAAACTAAAATCAGACTATTGAGAGCACTAGTCATCTCAATCTTTTTGTATTCATGTGAGGCCTGGACCCTGACAGCAGAATTACAACAAAGAATCCAGGCACTTGAAATGAGATGCTACAGAACCATCTTTGGCATCTCTTACATGGACCACATCACAAATGAAGAAGTGCGTAACACCATCAGGCACAAAGGGGGCCATTATGAAGAGCTTCTCACCACTGTTAAAAAGAGAAAGCTGAAATGGTGCAGCCATGTCACTAGAGCCAACACTCTATCCACGACAGTACTGTAGGGCAGCGTCCAGGGTGGGAGTATAAGAGATAGACAGAGAAAAAAATGGACTGATAACATCACAGACTAGACCAGAACAAGTTTTGCGGAGACACATGCATTGGCACATGAATGATGATTGAGACAAGTAGAGGGAACTAGTAGCACAGTGACCCAACGACCACACTAAGCCACGAGACTGATGATGATGATGATGATGATGATGATGATGATGATGATGATGATGATATTTGGATTATATTCTAAAATGAACAAAATCATTCAAATGTATGATGTTAGTATGGGACGTAATATCGTAGTTTAATATGCATCTCATATATCCGTAATTTAAGTTTATGCAGATTGACATTGGACTGTATATGTTGAATATTCAATAAGGTTAGTACGTTTCGTCGGAACTCAAAGTAACTTGTGTCGTTACAGCTATTCGCGTGCCTCATTCCCCAGGATCTAGTCATATCAACGCCGTCATGGGTGATTCCTTTTAAACATCATTGCTGGAAGTTTGTGAGAAATCTTTATGAGAAACGTTTACGAGAAATAAAATAAATATATGATCAATGTGTATAGTTGTGATCAGATATCGTTTGAAAAGAATTATTTTTTTACACATATTTGTTGGAATTACCGACTGCTCACTGACTTTTGGGACTAAAAGACTACATTGTAATTGCTGAAGACACATACAGAGACATATTATTATGCATTATAACACTTTGGTACATAAGAACATTCCAAATGATTTGAATTCCTTTGAAACATTCCGTACTTTTGGCTTGTGGTAGAACATTTAGTATCATTATGTCTGCTTTAATTCAAAATACTGTAAGTTATTCTGAAATTTTCATTTTGTAACTTAGAAAAACTTGTTACATTTTTACACAAATTGTTGTTGTTTTTTTAAACCTTCTTTCTGTTACATAGTTTCAGACCATAGAGTCGTAACAGAAATTGGTGGCTCGTCTTGGATTGGAATTTCTTTGAAACATTTTAGAGATATTGAAAAGTGTCTTTAAATTATTTTAAACGACTTTGCTTCAGAATTTTCCTTATCCCTGGTAAAGATTTTAATTTTACACATTCAAAACCTTTTTAGTGAAAATAGCAAGCATTTACTGAGTTTTAAAACAATAGTTTTGTTTCAAGTTCTAGAGGGTTATAATGTATGAAATAGTACGAGTTGCTTGGGCTTGCCAGACATTATGATCTTTCTGTAGCGATAGCATGTTTATCAAAACAAGATAACGAATATTTTGATTCAATATTTGGTGGGAATGGAAATTTGGTGGGAATGGAAATTTCGGATGATTCTGCAAATATGAAATTGCAATTAACAACAGTTGCAAATATGTTAATGTTGTACAAAAGGGACACAATGAATACTTAATAGTAGCAGATGCTACATTAATAGTCGCATTGTCTCCCTTGGCTGCAGCAAGCGCGAAATCTTCAATGACAAGTCACATGACCTTTCAGCTATCTTTTATGAAACCGGAAGCAAAATGAACATTATTTGGTCGTTGCCGCACGAATACACAAATATAATACAGGGTTGATTTTGGGACGATGTAGCAGATACTGACAGTATTGAATATCAGCAAGTGTAAACTTTCAAATTTTGCATGTAAAAGGTAACTTTTCGATGATATTTAGTGTTTATACATTGTATGTTTGCTTATAGCAGACCAGTACGATATTCTGTTGAAAGTATCATTCAGTAATATAATGAAACGGTGGGTGAGGTAGGGTGCTATGGGCGTGTATAGACATAACTATGATAGAATATATTTGGTAGGTAGAGGTGTGTATAGACAAATCTGTAATAGAAGATATTTGATAGGTTAGTTGAAACCGGTGTCTCTCTTGCCAGTTACGAATTTGATTCATTGTGAGATAAATGTAAATTAAATCTTTCATTGCCATGTTACAGGAATAACAATACAACTCTCCATTAACTAATAAACAAACTTAGTTGAACTTGTAGTTATTTTCAGGGTTTCTATTAAGATTTGAAAAAGATGGATCTAGACCTACATGTTAACAATTTAATGATTTGGTTGTTTTGCAAAGTTGTATTAAGGTAAACGTGTCCTATTCTAAGTCCTGTAAGACCTCAATAATGATATTTGTTTTGGGTATCTAGGTCTTACCGCCCAAAATAACACTTGTGTGACGTTGTCTGATGTAGTTTAACATTGGAACGACAAGTAAAATTTTCCAGAATATCTCAGACACTTGGTAGACCATATCGGCGCTTTTCTACAAATGAAAGTTATATTTTAGTCAAACTTGATATAATCTGATATCATTTTCCTTAGATTCAAATTCCCACACAAGCAAATGGACATGTTTTGAAGTTTTTTTAGCATCCATTTAAGTTAGCTTAAATGCAATGGAAGCCATGAATACCCAAATCGGTTAAAAGTATGATAAGAACCTTGAATGAAAAGACGCTATCTAACACTTGCTTCAATATTAATATATTTTTTATTTGTTTCGTTAAAGAAGTATACTTAAACTTAACCAATTTCTGCATTCCCAACTTTATTACATTCCTGCCAATTGAAATATTGAAACATGAAAAAGTCCATTTCTTTTGTAAGAATTTGAATTTATTAGAAAAAAGACATCAGAATAAGTAAAGCCTAACTCAAACATTAGACAAGAGTCATTGGCTGCCATTTGTGTGAGATATTCCAGAAAATGTTCCTTTTGTTACAGTTAGTTGAGATCAAAACACAATCCCCGGTGCCGTTTTATTGACTCTGAGGCAGTATGGCCTATACACCTAAAACAAATATCAGCATCGAGGTCTTTCATTGTAGGACTATATCCGACCACTGCGGTCATTGACACAAGACTTACAACTATGTTATGAAAGCTGACTATTGCATGACTGAGTAAATGGGGAGCAGTCAATCGGACAATTTCAAAAGTTCATTATTCAGACAGGATATAATTTGAGTTATTACTAAAATATGATTTTATTATGACTATATTATATATATGCAGGAGTAAATTGGACTGTGTTGTGGGTTATTCTGACTCTGATCTGTGTAATTCCAACCACATAATTTTCATATGGAGAAGACTCTTTATTCAAAATGTCCACCTTATCCTACTTCTTGCACAGGTTCACCTGTCTCTGCTTTTCAGACCAGTCTGCCATAGATCTGAGGCCATAAAGTCTAAAATGGTCCAAAAACTTCGGTTTTTCCTTCTGTTTTTTGTAGTGCAACTAAAATGTCCAGATTATTTGTTATCATTGTAGAGCTACATCTGTCTGTCTTTCTATGATACCACCCACTTTAGTGTATCATGTATGACCTTGATGCTACAGACCTTGGAAGTAGGCTACTACCTCATGCTCCGTAAAGTTGTCGCTAAGGGTTAATGTGTTAATGCAGAACTCTTATTTAAGTTATTTGGCCAACTGGAAACATGCAACTTCTTTGACTAATCTTTTTGAATATTAGCAGTCTGTATAACTTCTGCCTCCATTCTTCCTTTTTCTTTTGTTTCTCAGAGACTCCGAGCAACTGCATTGGGTAATTCCTTCTGGTCCCAAAAAGTTTCCTGTATTAACCCATAAGGACATTAGCATAGCATATTCCAGGGGCCCAGAGTGGCAGAGTGGTCTAAAACGCTCTCCGTTATGGATCAGTTCAAGTCTAAGATTCAGCTGATGTAGTTATGTGAGAAAGCTTGCCTGTAGCTTCTCATGGGTTGGTGGTTCCTGGGTTCTTCCTCCACCAATAATAAAGGCGGCCATGTATGGCCTATCATGTGCTGAAAAATGGTGTTAAACCCTATAACAAAAAAAACGACAATAGCATATTCCCCTTGTTATGTAAACTCACACTAAACATTAATATTATCAGATAAGCCATTACCATTTTTGGTCACACATTAATACCCATCGAAATACACATTCTCCCTAATATGTGTACACAGTATATATATATATATATAGATTCTCAATCTTATTATACAGAACAATATCATATAATCAGATGCATTTCTATACAATGTACTTCTACAAAGTGTGCACATATACATCTGCTGACATATCCTTAGACATGATACTCCTGCAAAGTATACACAAATAGGCAAATCCCTATTAACTAATGTTGCACACTTCAACCATTATACAAAGTTTATAATTCAATTCAACATTTGCAAATGAATAAAAGCATGAGGTTATATCGAATTAACCAAGTAGCGAATTACAATATTAATTCTTTACATAAACATTGCTCATATCGCAAAATATGCATGTATATCAAAGAATACAAATGAATCAAACCCAACACATGGTAATTCTACATACCATACTAAAGTATACATACTGCAATAATTAAGGTACACATACTTTGCAGTAATATATTACAACAATCAAGCAAATAGTCACTGACCTGTACTGTAGCTTCTTGTAATTCCCAGAATATACAAATTTCCTGCCAATTTTGAATGACATCTGATTAGCTTATCTTCCCGTATTCACACATGGTTTTAAAGACTACTGACATTTATTTTGCAAGATAATAGATTTAAACTTGCGATTCTAATGTTAGCCACACCTTGCTGAATTCCGAGCGGATGTCGGTTCAATCCCAACAGTCTGTCCAGGGTGGATTTACATCCCCTTTGATCCGAAAATAGAATTCCATTACTTACCTGTGATCGCACTTATTATGTAACTGGCTTGCCCAAAATACGGTGAGTTACAAATTTTATGGCTATGTCAATTAACTGGCTTGACACCTTTGTTTGCTGAATTGACCTTCATACATATTGACGGCGCAAAATTAAAGCCTCAAGGTCTAAAATATACATGTTGAAATCTGGTTCTTACATGACACTGAGGGACATCAGTACTGCTATCCACATAATTACTCAGAGGTTTTATTTTGAAGGTCAACTGTATTATTATCACCATTGCTGAGGGGCTTTATAGTAGAGACTACTGTATTTCTGTCATTTTCATTTCTAAAGGGCTTTGTCGTGAGGGACTACTGTATTACTGTCATTTTCATTTCATGTGGGGCTTTGTCGTGAGGGACTACTGTATTACTGTCATTTTCATTTCTAATGGGGCTTTGTAGTGAAGGACTACTGTATTACTCTCCTTTTCATTTCTAATGGGGCTTTGTAGTGAGGGACTTTAATTTCTAATGGGGCTTTGTAGTGAGGGACTACTGTATTACTGTCCTTTTCATTTCTAATGGGGCTTTGTAGTGAGGGACTACTGCGTTACTGTCCTTTTCATTTCTAATGGGGCTTTGTAGTGAGGGACTACTGTATTACTGTCCTTTTCTATGGCCTAACTGGAAATTGCCTCGAACATTCGCTTCGGCCAAGTATCTGGTTTTTCGGAACTATTCGGAAGTATTCGCCTCAGCAAATAATACGCGCAAATGGATACAAGTAAAATAATTCAATAAATATTGAACTTTTAAAGAAAAAGTTTTTAATACAAAATAATTTTAGTTAATAATAAAAAATTTTATCTTATAGGCAATACATATGGTATATGGTACACGAAAAGTTAAAGATTCACATATGATAATGAAACAAACGGTACTCTCTGGAGTCGCGCATATTACTCGGTTTGTGCCCGGATCCGGCAAATACTACATCCAAATACTCTGATTCAGTACTCGGTGAAAATTATCTACTCGGTTATGCCTTATCCTTTTCATTTCTAATGGGGCTTTGTAGTGAGGGACTACTGTATTACTGTCATTTTCATTTCTAATGGAGCTTTGTAGTGAGGGACTACTGTATTACTGTCATTTTCATTTCTAATAGGCATTATAGTGAGGGACTACTGTATTACTGTCATTTTCATTTCTAATGGGCTTTATAGTGAGGGACTACTGTATTACTGTCATTTTCATTTCTAATGGGCTTTATAGTGAGGGACTACTGTATTACTGTCATTTTCATTTCTGATGGGCTTTATAGTGAGGGACTACTGTATTACTGTCATTTTCATTTCTGATGGGCTTTATAGTGAGGGACTACTGTATTACTGTCATTTTCATTTCTAATGGAGCTTTGTAGTGAGGGACTACTGTATTACTGTCATTTTCATTTCTAATGGGGCTTTATAGTGAGGGACTACTGTATTACTGTCATTTTCGTTTCTAATGGACTTTATAGTAAGGGACTACTGTATTACTGTCATTTTCGTTTCTAATGGACTTTATAGTAAGGGACTACTGTATTACTGTCATTTTCATTTCTAATGGGGCTTTATAATGAGGGACTACTGTATTACTGTCATTTTCGTTTCTAATGGGCTTTATAGTGAGGGACTTCTGTTTGTATTACTACCATTACCATTACTGAGGGACATTATAATGAGGGACATCAGTAGTGATATTGACAACATTACTGAGTGGCTTTATTTTGAAGGTCCACTGTAAAATCATCACCATTACTGAGGGCTTTATAGTGGGGGACCACCATTTTATTATAATCATCATTATGATATCTTCTTTACAATTAAATGCATCACCATTCTTAGTTAAATAATGATCAACATATGATGATATGGGTAAAATATTATTTGAAACAATGCTGCTTCAGAGTGCTTATTTAATGCTAAAAGTGAATTGAAAGAATGACTGAGTTTTAGATGATGTCCATTTTATAGATAAAAAATAGCCTCCTGATTCACACATGTTGAAGGTAAAGATACAAAAGGAATAAAGGTCACGCTGTAGATTGCATTTGATTTTGAGCATCATATCTTTTTCTTAATCAAAAATACAGGACTTATTGTTTTGATTGTCTAAATATTAGTTGTAAAATGTTGCAGATTCAAAGTGTTGAATTTTAATGATGAAAATATATTGGTTTATAGCTCCCTTATCTTACTCAATAAACTTGTCAGTAGTAGTTACAATTATGCAATAAATCTTTGTTTAGGATTTTTGTACTGGTGTTTTATAACATACATGGTTGTGAATAATTTTGTATACTACCATAGTCATAAACATGCCATCCCCATACTTTTTAAAATGCATTGGTAAGATTGTGATACTCTCCTTCTGTCCATCAGCATGTAGGTTATCAAACCTTGTAAACTCGCATGCTTTTAATAACTATTTCAACACATTATTGTCTTATCATGGGATGGAAATAGGAGATAAGTCTCTTAGCCAAACAAAGAATGCGGCAGATAACCTGGTCTGGCCTGGGTCAGTAAGCTGCTGGGGTACTGTGAGTTGCAGTGAACTTGCAACAGTGAGTCTGCTCCTGTGCTAACCATCTGAAAGAATGGTGTCATACTTGGCTCACAACCAGTGGGTGGGTCATGGGAAAGGGTCACAGGTCAAATTACAAAAATGTCATTAGAGAATAAAGATGAATAATATATTTCACAGATTCTGCATTATAACCCCTGGTCACTGTATGGGAAGTAGAGAGTATAAGTGGGTGAGGTGGGAAGAGAAACTACAGATATGAGAAACATAGGATTTGTAATGCAGTTTATATAGTTTTGTTTTTTTTTGGTAAAGTTGGATTAATTTTCTTCAAACAGTTGTAATAAGTTAGTCTGTTAATATAAAATTATTATATTTAGCTTATTATATTGAGCTAAAATCAAATGACTTACTTATTTAAGAGAATAAATAGTAAGCGTAACCTTTATGGATTGCTACTCAGTTCATTCCCTTGCAGTCTAATGTCTTAGAGATAGTAATTTTTATATGATCAGTGATATAGTCTTGCTGCATTAAAGATAAAAACAGCTGGGTCTAATTGAGCAACATGCAGTAGTGCCAGGTAGCAATGGAATTCATCAAGATAAGGGGGAAGACACAGTACAAAAAAGTGACATTACTTTCATGTTTGGAAACTGTCCAATTTTGTGATAACTTATCATCCACACAGCTAACTTTAATTGAAAATTAATTGATGACAAAAATTGTTTTAATTTAAATTTGTAAAACTACAGAAAAACAATAAATGGAATTTTGTTGAATAAATTTTATTTTGTTCAACAAATACAATTTTGCGATATTTGTTCTTTGGAATTCTTATTATTTGATTATCTGTGTGTGGAAGAGCTATATAAATTATTGTTTGCTTGGAATTTTGCATGGTAAGAGTTGGTTTGAGTCTTTATTGCTTTTTATCACAGAACAATCTGCTAGAAAATGAATGGTGTTTTTTGGTAATTTTACAATTATGGTGAGCAGTGATTACCAATAAGGCACTTGGTCTCAAAATGATTTGCTTTGATGCATGGTTATACTGTATGACAAGGCAACTAGTGCAGTTATCATCAATGGCAATATAGATTACCGTATTTTCGCGCATATATCCCGCGGGTTATACCAGATTTTACAAACCCCGCAGGGGGGGGGGTGCGGGTTATATAAGGGTGCGGGCTATATCACAATTTTTTTACACATAATGATATTTCAACATATTGTTTGAAAAACGTAACTACATAACATATATTGTTCTAGTTTTGTTTTGCTAGGGTTGGATATTATGGCTACTACGGTGACTTTACAACTTACGGTATCGGGACCAAATCAACATTTCGGGATAAAAACTTAAAATTTCGTATCCGTCACGTTTTCATAATCAGTATTTTCTGTTTTCAATCGAAATAACTACGGTACCTAATTTTACCGCTGGGCCACGATCCACTGCTTCAGGTCAGCTTCAAGGTGAGGCCACTTTGCTTTAGGTCCGCGACGAGCACGTTTTCGTGGATTCATCTTCTCCAACGTTCCTTTTTCTTTTCTCCAGCCTCGGATTACACTCTCATCAATATCAAATTTTGTGCCTGTGGCTCTATTGCCATGCACTTCATCATACGCAGTGGCAGTTAGCTTGAAGTCGGCTGTGTAAGACTTTCGTTTCGGTATTTTTTAAATTAAACAGAAAGAAATTATTTAAACTCGAATCTACACTTCACAAGAATACAAGATTATTTAAAAATGTCCGTGTTTATGTAGCCTGTAGTTGAGGCACAGCTCCTACGCACACAAGCACTGTGTACCGTGTTTTTCCTGACTTTTATTGAGCAAAGGTCGTCGGCTTACTTTGATGATGGCGCCGCTAAAGGCTCCAGTTGAAGGGTGAAACAAATACCTGTTTGTTATTGCTGCGGCAACTTCAGATAATTTTAGAACATTGAAACAGATTTGTTTTATTTGTTTAGTATATATCAGTGCTTCAAAGGTAATCAGTTCTCTTTGAAGTGTCAGCAAACGTATTTTTTCTTCTTCCATCTGGTATTTGTTTTTAAATTAGTGTCATCTGCTTGACTGTACTCATTTTACGTTTTCGCCTTCTGCGGATTTGGATTTTGACTAGTCAGTTGCATAAAGTAATAAGGCCAGATATCATCATTAGCGGATTATGATATAACAGTGCACTGTTAGTGTGGTTTGCCAGTATGAGACAAGGACTTGTTATTTTAACAATATATTCCAGTACATTGTTTCCTGTCATGGTGCCTTTGATTTTCTCTACTCCAAACGCAAGACTGTATATACGGTTTTTATCAGCCAAAATTGGTGTCGCCACAAATATCACCAGATGGTATATTTTGTCACCAAAACGGAAAACAGAATCGCAGTTTGCTACATCAGCGAAGCCCCGTGATCCTGTAATTGATTTCATTTCCGATTGTAGCTGTATAAATATATCTATGGTTGCGGGTTATACAAAGGTGCGGGTTATGCCAACAATTTTTTACACAAAACCCCAAAACCCGCGGGCTATATGAGGGTGCGGATTATCTGCGTGTGCGGGATATATGCGCGAAAATATGGTATTGGTTTAGAACCACAGAGTTAGACAGGGGTGCCTTCTCTCATCCACTCTCTTAGCATCTAACAAGAAAAGATCATGTACTATGCCTTGGAGGACAATGAGGGCAGTGTCATTAGGCAGAACGATCACCAATCTGCTCTTCATGGATGATATTAATGGCTTATCAGGAGATGAACAAGAATGGGAACACTTATTGAACCATCTGAACCAAGCATCACTGAGGTATGGGATGGAGATCAGTGCAAAAAAGGTCAAACTAATGACAAAACAAACTAAGTGGCATCCAAAAGTAATAAATAGCAAATGGACAGAAGCTTGGCACAGTGCCAAGCTTCAAGTATTTAACAAACCTGAGGAACTTTCAAGGATTACACGGACAACTGCACAGGCTAGGCTGAAGCCTATTTGTAAGGATTACAGTACCATGCTTAGGCCCAAGATCAAGTTTAAGTACTCCCTCATCTGGTTCATACTCCTGTAGCGATATGATACATGGACCCAGACAGCAGAACTAGAGAGAAGAATCCATGCCTTGGAGATGAGATGTTATGGATGGATCCACAGCATTTCATACTTAGGCCATGTTTCTAATGAGAAGGTGCACATGCATTAGAATCCAAAGTGCAAAGAAATGCAAACTATGATGGTGTGGTCACATCTCATGCTCGGCTGGCCTGTCAAAGATTATCTCACATGGCACATTGAGATTAAAGAGAAAATGAAGCAAAAAGAATAACAAATGGCAGAATACAATCAAAGGGTGTACAAGTATGGATTTCATGAAATCCCAAAGAGCAGTGGAAAACAGGGTAAAATGGAAGGAGATTGTCACAAGGTCATCAATGATGCCCTATGACCAGCCTGGTTACAAAAGAAATGAATGAACAAAAAAGATGGTAAGACTGACCTCATCCTATAGAAAGTGTATGCTTCAAGATCACAGTATCAAATAATAATAAAAATTGATGTCTTCATATTCCCATTTTGATATAAACAGTCAAGAAATTGTTGTTGGTTTTAAAAATATCCTAGTTATTTCATATATTTCCACAACCAGAAATTGTCTATTGTCCATCTGAAATATTCCTTTGACCAGGTGTGGTTATAGAAATATTAGTGACAAATAGACAAATTTTATTTAAAGAATGGTAGATATTACACAAAAACAAGAAACATTAGCTTATCAGATAGCTATGATAATTATACAATTAATTAATATTATCTATTTATTGAAAAGAACCTAATATCTAGCTTCAAATACATTTGGGAAAGAAATAAATGCACAAGGTCACATTTTTTATAAAAAGTTACACATCCAAAAAATACAATGGTAAAGAGTTAGCAAATGCAATACATCTTTCAGATTATGTCCCTGTGTGTGTGTGAGAATGATTTGGATTTTAAACGTGGTTTTAACAATTTTTCAGTCATATCATTGCAATGGCTGCATTGTGGCAGTTTATAATGATCTACAGCACTGGGGAATCATGCCATAGGCATGTAGTATGATGTCCCACCCAGTCACATTATACTGACACCAGGCCAACCAGTCCAGACACTAACCTCTTAATGATGAGTGCCAAGCAAGGCAGCTGCTAGTACCATTTTTATATGTCTTTGCAATGACTTGTCTATTATTCGAACCCGCAATCTCCCGCATCCGAGGTAGCTGCTCTACTTAGGCCACCGGAGTAGTTGTCTGTAACATGTCTTCCAAACTAACTTTGCAACAAAGAAGTAAATATCAACTCATCATAGTCTATTCTAAATTGCATGATTACACCATTCATGCTGATTTTTAACGGAATTGTTCTGGAAAATCAACCACAATTTGCAAGCAATGCTATTATTTTTGGTTATTTGTCTCCTGACTTGGAATGGAGAATTTTTTCTACAAAATATTTAGTTTTTGAATAGACCCATCTGTTCAGTTTGTATAATGCCTGTTATGGACTACTGTTGTAAAATATAAGGTTATTGAACACAATAACATAATTAAGGTTCAGATGATTTGTGCTAGATTGATATTCGATGCGTATCTAATGATACAATTTGCTGACTTTGTTTCAGGTTCTAAACTCATTTCCATTTGACAAAAGAATTTCGTACTGATGTGTTTGTGAAGTCCTTGATAATTTAGCACCATCTTTTTTGAGTGATCAATATCCAAAAAAGCAACACCACTTCCATTTATAATTTAATATAAACACAAAACCTGACTTTATTCAAACCAAGAACAAGTAATTTACATGTACATGTATACATGTACTTGATATACTCACAGGAATCAGCTGCAGCTACCACTTGAACTAAAACTAAGCTAATGAGATCATCTTGAAAGCAGGATGTTTAAGATAACAAAGAATGTAATATCTCCCACTAAATATTACATTAGTTTCCTTGTTGTTCTTATTTAAATGAAGGAATTTTGGTGATAAATATGATAGTCTTGTACATGTATATTCATTATGTAAGTTTTTAATGAAATATTTGTGTACTATCAACCCATAAATTAAGATATCTTCTTTTCTTTTTTTATAAATATTCTTTATGTACAATGAATAATGTATTCTCCTTAGTGTCTCATGAGAGATTAGCTAATATTTAAGTTAAATGAGCTTCACCTTCTGAAAATAAATTATTATTGATGTTATTATTATCATTATAATTATTATTATTATTTTTATTTTAATTTTATTTTTTATTATAATATATTTTATTTTAAAGAGGAGAAGCATGAGTCATTTGTGTTGTGATCATGAATGACTCATTATAAGGATTGAAAGCATACATGTAGAAGAAACATAACTTAAGTTGACACAAGAGTAAGTTAATTAAAACTAGCAAGCTAAACTGCAGACATACACAAATAACATAAAAAATAGAATTTAAAGCAAACAAGAGTCAATTTTATAAGTAATTACAAAACATCTTGCAAAATTTACAAACAATTTATATGCATGTACATTGATGTGCTTCTTCCTGGTGTAGATAAGGAAGTGGTATTCCTCATTACTCTTTTGCTCCTTAGATAACATGTATCCAACTGTAGAGTAGATCCATGTCTTGTGTCATACAATATGTCAGTGTATCAGGGTCATACTGTACATTTTACCCTGTTTTCATGTAAACAGTATACAGTAGAACCTGTTACTTATGCCATAGTAGATACAGGTCAACACTGTTTCCTCAACCGTTTGTTGTACATACATAAATACAGTGCATAATTGTTTATCAGAACAATGTCATATGTATTTGCTACACAATGGATCAGTTATTGAAAAACTTGGCACAATTGATTGCAAATCTAACCTTTTGTTTGTCATCATCAGTCTCTCTTAACCTAGTGTGGTCATTGAGGCACTGTGCTGCTTAACATCTGACCAGTTCCATCCACTTGTCTTGATCATGTGCCAACTTTTCCTGGTCCATTCTGTGATGTGGTCAGTCCACTTTTTTTCTCTTTCTACTTCTCCTTCTGCCACCATGGACACTGCCCTGCAGTACTGTTGTGGATAGACTGTTAGCTCTAGTGACATGGCCATACCATTTCAGCTTTCTCTTTTTGACAGTGGTGAGGAGGTATTCATAATAGCCTGCTTTGTGCCTGATGGTGTTACGCTCTTCTTCGTTTGTGATGTGGTCCATGTAAGAGATGCCAAAGATGGTTCTGTAGCATCTCATTTCAAGTGCCTGGATTGTTTGTTTTAATTCTGCTGTCAGGGTCCAGGCCTCGCATGAATACAGAAAGATTGAGATGACTAGTGCTCTCGATAGTTTGATTTTAGTTTTCTGACATATTCTTGTCTCGCCAGATGGGTCTTAGCTTTGACATAGCTGCCGTTATTTGTGCTGATCATGACAAAATTTCTGATCTTGTTCCCTCTTCAGTGAATTTGGAATCAAGATATTTGAATTGGCCCACTGTTTCCAGTTCCTGTCCTCAGACTGTAATCTTGGTTGAGATTTGTTTGCCACTATTTGTCATCAGCTTTGTTTTCTCAGTGCTTATCTCCATGTCAACTCTGGAAGATGTTTCTTCCAGGTTTTTCACTAAAGAGGCAAGCTCATCTTCATCTTGTTTGTAATAGATTGTATATTCTCAGCATAAGTGACAGTAGATAAAAAAGAGATTTACAACAAGGGCAAGTTTCTTTTCAGTTCTTACCAGCTTTCAATCTTTAAGACAAAGGTTCCTCAATTTTATTTTTCCAAAGATTTCTTGATTTTGAGTATGAAATAAACAGTGGGATCAATAATGCTTGTGAAAATCAGAATCACATGCCTTGCTGTAACTATTCTTTTAGCAAATGGATACATCAATGTTATAGTCTGTTTCTAGGTGATATAAAGTAGTTTGATTGACACCTTGTTTGTAAATATTTGTTTGTTTTGTTTTGTGATTTATAGGATAGCATTGCAAGTAGAGGTTTGCAATAAAGTTTCATCCCCAAGGATAACCAACCTGTTACCAAAATTTGCAAGCTACATTCTGTTTCTTTGCTTTTAAGGGGCAAAATGATGTTAATGTTTAAATTGTTTATGTTGTAATATTGCCAAAATGACCATCTCAATTTTGTCAGTATTTCTGAATAGAAAAACATATCAACATGAGGTTTTTCACGAAAATATGGCTGGCATAGTGACCATGTTGATATTACTACTTCTCTTGATGTCAAGTTGATCTTAAATGAAACTTTTCCTGATATGGCATCCCATGTAGCCATCTTGTAAGCCATCTTGTCATATTCAGAGCTCAGAGTTAATGCTAATTCACATCCTGCAGTTAGGGATTTTGCTGATGGTTCACTAATATCCTACCATGACAGATGTGTTGGAGCAGATAAAATGGCTGCCATAGCTAGTAGCAGTTGAAAAGTGGTTCTGAGTCTGCATTCCCATTAATGCCTAATATATGGAACTATTTTCCTCATTGTGCCTTCTCGAGACTCACTCTTTTCTTAGGTAACCAAATCTCTTAGTTCCTTTAAGTTCTGTGTCCTTCAAATTCCTGACATCCATCCCTCGGACAGTTTATAACAAGAAAGTACTTATTTTCCCAGAGCTAACTTTTGGCCTTCCTGCACAGACTTAGACTGACTAAACCTTTGAGGGAGAATACTTAAAACAATGAAATTTGTTTGGGACCCCCCCACTTAATTAACTTTTAGTCAGGATTAAATTTATCTAACTTCAAAACAAATTGACACTCCCACCAAAGACTTACAAAAATGGTACTAACAGCTGCCTCGCTATGCGCTGAGCATTAAGAGGTTAGCGTTAGGACTGGTTGGCCTGGTGTCAGGATAATGAGACTGGGTGGGACATCATGCTACATGTCTGCAGCATGATGCCCCATTGCTAGACATCACTATAAACTGCGTCACTGTAGACATCATAGCGATATGACTCAAACATTGTTCAAGCTACATTAAAAAACATAATCAAACAAACAAACAAACACCTGTAACTATTTCTCAACTGTTTAAAATAATATAATTTAATGTGTTTGAATTCATTTATGAATTATCCAAATTTGTACTTGTTCAGGAATATGTATGTGAAGAATTTCTGGCAAAAATTATGTTGTAATTATTTAGTTTTTTGTGTGGATTATATACATTGTCATACATCGGCTTGATATACAGGATGCATATCAAAAATATGCTGGCTGTCATGTGCTGAAAAATTACATTAAACCCCACAAACCATGCATGCTTTTACTCCCAACCTATAATGTTTGCTTGATTTTTGGTTGCCTTTTTTTTTTGCATATTAAAATAATTTAATTACACGAAATGTACGTGACTGTTTTTAGATTGTCACTCTAATTTCAGGTTGTATAAAGATGAAGATGGAATGGTACATGTTACATACCAGTTTCTGCCTGCTCCTTCTCTTGATCATTCACCAGGTAGGATTTGAGAAAAGGAAGAATGCAAGTGCACTAAATTATCTTACTTAGTGAAAGAAGATGTAATACATCAATAAATTTCTCATGATTTCTAGTCAAAAGTGACATTTTAGGTTTGGAGCCCATTGTATAAAAATGTACCTGTTTATACTTTTTTGAAGAAAACGGGATCTCATGATTTTTGTTTCATGTGATTTCATGTGTATAGTGTTATGTTAACTTTTCTCAAACTGCTTGGCAGGGACTTTAACCTTGTGACATAACTAGGATTGATTTTTAGATGTACACAGTTTTCATTGGATTTTGATGTGACACATTGGGAGAGTTAGGAAGGTGAGATCAATGACAGTTCTATACAGTGAATTTGCTGTTAGTTTTTCTGTATGGAATACAAATATTTACAGACTTAAAGACCCAATGAACTATCTTTTTTTTTTTTTAAAATAATAGAACCCCATGTCTTATCCATGAATTTACTGCTCAAATGTAATTGTTCCCTAAAAGTAATATGATCTCACTGGAGTCATTTTTTAAAAATAATTCTATTTTCAATTATAGCCATACACAATTGCAGATAATCTCCAGTATGTTTGAAATAAATATGTTTAGAATAATTTTAAGTGTTTACACTGTGCATTAACATAAATACAATATAAACAAGAACTAACAAATAAATGTTGCACTTCATTAGCAGGTGTATTTTTATGTGGAAGAATCTGTTAATTAAGCACATTTTGTGTAGCATATGATAATTATGCACATTCTGTATACCATATTTTAATTAAGCACATTCTGTGTACCATATGATAATTAAGCATATTATGTGTACCATATTTTGTGTACCATATGATAATTAAGCACATTCTGTGTATCATATGATAATTATTAGCACATTCTGTGTACCATGATAATTAAGCACATTCTGTGTACCATATGATAATTAAGTACATTCTGTGTACCATATGATAATTAAGTACATTCTGTGTACCATATGATAATTATTAGCACATTCTGTGTACCATATGATAATTAAGTACATTATGTGTACCATATGATAATTAAGTACATTATGTGTACAATATGATAATTAAGTACACTATGTGTACCATATGATAATTTAGCACATTCTGTGTACCATATGATAATTAAGCACATTCTGTGTACCATAGTGTACCTTATGATAATTAAGAACATTCTGTGTACCATATGATAATTATGCACATTCTCTGTACCATATGATAATTAAGCACATTCTCTGTACCATATGATAATTAAGAACATTCTCTGTACCATATGATAATTAAGCACATTCTCTGTACCATATGACAATTAAGCACATTCTGTACCATATGATAATTAAGCACATTTGTGTATCATATGACAATTAAGCACATTCTGTACCATATGATAATTAAGCACATTATCTGTACCATATGATAGTTCTCATGAAATAAGCAAATGCATGCTTATTGATTAGACCATCCCTTGATGTATGAAACTGTTGGTATGTCTTTTTAAAAATAAGCTTCAGACAATTTGCTGACTGGAATAGGAGAGGTTTCTCACTAACCAATGGGGAGAAGGTTATAATGTATGGTTCCAAGGGGTTAATTTTGCTTAAATAAAGAATGTGAAATTTGTTACAGTATAAAGTTATCTGAATATTAGTCATTATTCAACCCTAATAGCTATTTTATTTAGCAGGATTTACAAGAACAGAATTATGGTGAAAATTGTTATGTTATTGATCAGTACATTTTTTCCTTTATTTAGTTTCAGTAATGAAGTAATAATGCCTTTAAGAAGCTCATATCAATGATTGCATGTTCTCTTTACATTGACCATAATTCCACTTGTGTCAAGTAGATACAGTATTAGATACAGCACATGCATCAAGGCAAACATTAATAGACCTTAGGGTTATCCGATATATCAGACCAATGGGATAAATCAAGTTCTATTTCATCCGTACAGACGTGTAATTAACTAATCAGAAGGAGATCTGACTTAACATTTTCCGTTGCACAACAGCTCTTGTAGACAGCCTCAGAATAGCCAAAAGGTGCTCAGGGAGAATCAAAGAGGAATGAATACGGACATGAGAATGAGACAGAAAGACTGAGTTGTTGATATCACTTTATCAAATACACAATTTCAATAATGTGGTCTTCTCTCACTTTCAAGATCACAACAGGTCACATAAAAGCACAATTTTTTACTTTCTTCCTCTGTGGCCCCCGCCCCTTTCCAAAACCATGATATTATATATGCCTGAAGCTTGGTTAACTGTAAACAGTTGAGATTCAATACTAATGGTATACTCTATGATCACTGCACTGTTTTACAATTATTTGTCACATGTGCATTTACAAGATTAAGGTTGTCAATGGGAAAGTTTGAATAATAGTATCATCCAGTCTCTGAAAAGATTAGTACTACATGTAGTAACATGTGACCTATACAACTTATAATGAAAGGTTGACAGAAGCTAAGTCACCAACCAAGTGTTAACAATGTATTTCACAGTCTTCTGGATTTATATATAAAAATGGAAACTGTGTGTATTTGTTATTTAATGTCAGTGTGATTGTGATAGTGTTGATGTGTGTGGTGATGATAATCATGTAGAACAACACTATGTTTACCAGACACTGTTGACACTTGTTACTAGTCTATCAGATCACACTCATTTTGTTGAAGATTGGTCAACTTGTTCTGGAACAGTTTATCTTAAGCAGGTCTTAAAAAAAAATATTTTGTCTATAATTATATTTTTATTGACAAAAGAAATTCTTAGAACACAGTCCCTCCCATTGATTTTTATTATGAAGACCTACAAATGAAAAAAAATAATCTACATCTACTCTGGTCTGCAGGTCAACATTTTATTATATGATCATCAAGTTTACTGCTGATGTCAGCATACTCGTAATAATCGTTTCTAACTCAGCCCTTAGTAAACAGTACAATTTTGTTGACTTTAAGGCCTGCTGTTGACTGTAGACATTACTGGAAAACGAAACAGTTGTAGTGCTTTGTTTCATGATGTAATAAAACTATGATGTCAAGCTGATATCATATATGTCTGACATTATTACCACGTACTTAATGTCACACATCTGTCATCATTGTACTGATCTATAATTTTATGGTACCAGTAGTACAGATAGAGGTTCCCTTTGACTATATATATATATATATATATATATATATATATATATATATATGGTCACCATGTACAGCGCTTGGTGACATTAACCATAAATACAAAGCTTAAATACTACAGTAAAACCTGTCTTGAGAGACTAGGTTCTCCATGTCAAGATTTATTGATTATATAGTGTTATGATCTGTTATGAGAGACCATTATGTTTTGGCAGAATGGGTGGTTTTTCAAGACAGGTTCCACTGTACTAGGATGATAATAGAAAATGGTTTATGCATTCTGCAGCAACAAAGTTTTCTTAAACTTCCTTTATATGATGCAAGTTTTCAATGATGACCTCATATTGTTTATGGGACATTTTCTCATGTCATGACTCAGTTTGTTTGCTCTATATTTTCAAACAAACAGTGCAGACACAGACCTGTGCTACTTTTTCTTGCACTGTATCTGGATACACAGTTTACAGTTTGGTACAAGTAACACAAATGTAGATATGTTCATACCTGGAATATTAGAGGCTGGGATCACCAATAAGTGATTTAGTTTGATTTTTTTAATTTTTACCATTAGGGATAAAGTACTAGGGCGGGCAATGAGAAATGGACAGTTGGCTGACCAGAAACACATTTTTGTTTTGACCTTATCAAGCATGAAAATACATTGGAAGCAATGTGATTTGTTAGTAGAATAGTACGATGTGACCATCGATCATATTTATCATAATACATGCAGTACTTAAAGGTCAGATATGAAGGTTTCTGTTTTTAAGCTTTTTTTGAGTCATCTGTATCTGAAAACCCCATATATGTTATTATAAATTTCTATTACAACTGCAATGAATAATTGTGTTGACAAGCATGAGGCTAAAAAAAAAAGTGGCATGGATATTACCTGTCACGTATATTCTGTGTATACATATTACTAACTTACAAAAACTTGAAGTGAATTTGCAAATCCTAATGAAAAAAAGGAAACCATTTGTTCTGAATTTTAAAAAAAGGAAATTGAATTGACAGATTCTACACAGTCAAAATGCTCATTAATAGCTTGATAACTGTGAAAAGAGAAGCAAATTTTGACAACTGTTGGAAGATTAATAAAAATAAAAATAAAATGCAGAGACATAATCTATTTTTGAGTTTTATTTTTATATAAGCAACGTTGAAGACAAATCCAAGCCAATCCATATTTGAAACAAAATTGTCAAGAGTAACTCAATGACAAAATAACTGCAGTTCTTTGAAATGGGATAATGGTGACACTCTTCTGTTTTAATGTAACCTTGTCTCCTAGCATAATATTTTGCTGTCTGATGAATAATATTTGCTGCTCTTATTTCACCATAGTAAATATATAAACTAAAGGTTTAATGAACATATGGATTTGGAGTTCTAATTCCCATACCCTGTTAAAAGCAACCTATTTTTCAACATTCTTTCACATCTCTTGCTCCCAGTTTCTACCTCATGTACTTGCTGATAACTTATTCTGACTTTTTCCTAGATGATTGCCTAAATGATGTTTAAATGCTTTCTTTAATATTTAGAATGATTTGTGGTCATTTGATCCAAAGTAATTTAATTTGGTTTCATGAAAGTAAGAATGATCAGTAAGACTTTTTTCTGAAAGATCTTCATAATACTTCATGCTTTGCCACATTCTGATAGAACAAGGTCCATTTAATACACCTTATTTTAGAAGAAAAAAAATTTAAATAACTTAATTTTTTCTGTTGATTGTCATGCATTTTGAGTGTATATAGTACAAGTACCATCAATCTCTCTTTAAATGACAATGTAATCTCTACCTCGCTAGATAGTCTCCAGATTAATTATTCAACAATGATGTCACATAAAACCAGCAATCGGCTTTTTAGTCAAGGTAGGTCATGCATCTGGTAATATTTTTTAAATCAAATCTTACCTAACGTTCACTCTAAATTGGGACTTGAGATGGAGTCAAGTTTACTAATGATGTGGTTTTTACCAATGATGTGGTTTTTACCAGTGATGTGGTTTCTTTATACTCAACACTTAGAATTCTAGAAAAAGCATGACAAATTTTCATTTATAATATTTCTTCCATATTTGACCTTTTGAACTGTTAAGCATTGTCATCTACTGGAGATGAGGATGTCATTATTCATGACCAGGATATTGTTATACTTGGGAAACTATACTAGCATAGCAGGATGTACAAAATGGAGATCAGATTTTAGAAATCATGCACAATTTCAAGGAAGAAATTTGTGGGTTTCCATAATAAGTCATGTATTCCCAGTATAGTGAGATTGATAGTTCTCAAGCTAATCTATGATAATTAGATAATATACTTTAATCACTCTGCATCAAGTATTGAGATGATATCAGAAAGGAGTGTACAATGCCTGCCTACTTTACCATACTAAATGTCATTGAGTGATACAAATATTTATGCTCAACCACCTATATATTAACCTCTTTACTGAAGGGTCATTTCTGGTATTACCTGTGCCCATATGTCACATGCTTATTTTCTGGTCAATAACCTTTGGAGGACTTCATTGATTTAAACTTAATTTAATGTGATGTTTAAAGTCAAGAAGACATGTCAAGTTAAATTTTAACCACTTTACAGTGCTGTTGACGGTTATTGCTCCTTGTTTATTTATAAATTTCCCGTTGCAATTATTCTTGAACAATTTCTGCTGATTTTGTTCCTTCTAAAATTGAGTTCCAGAGGTTGACAGATATACACAAGGCTGGTTTAACTTGACTAGCTGTAAGACTATGTAACTTTGGTATAGCCCTGCATCCAGCTTCTGGCATATGTCCACCCATCTAGAAGGGTCCCGAGTGGCCGAGTGGTCTAAAGTGCTCTTTGTTATGGATCACTGCCATCTCACCTCTGTCTGTGTGGGTTCGAGTCAAAGATTCGGCTAATGTAGTTATGTGAGAAAGCTTGCCAGTAGTTTCTTGTGGGTCGGTGATTCTTTCCAGGGATTTTCCAGGGTTCTTCCTCCGCCAAAAATACTGGCTGCCATATATAACCTATCTTGTGCTGAAAAATGGTGTTAAACCCTACAACAGCAACCACCACAAGGCTATGTAACTTTGGTACAGCCCTGCATCCTGCCTCTGGCATATGTCTGCCCATCCAGCAATAATTGGTTGTTACCACTTTCAAGACCATATTTCTGAGATGATTTTTGGTTGGGACATAACAATTTATACCATCAGTAAACCTGAATGAGTTTGATAATTAGCACGACTGAAAACACAGTTTTATCAGATTTTACAGAAACACAATGATATGAATGGATACAAGCAATGATGAGCGATCATCAAAAATGGCAACCATTTCTAAAATTAGACATGTAAACAGTCTTTTCTATATAAATGTTTTTAGATGAATTTGACCAGTTTCAACAGAAAGCATCCTAGCATTAGAACCTTTATATTGGAGAAATGACTGATGCGGTCAGATATGGATGAACATACAAATTAATGCAAACCTTTAAATATTCAGTTTTTATAAAACAGTTTCAGTCAGAAGCATTGCTATTCAGTTTAATAGAAAGCATTCTGGTAACTCTGATTTCCTGGCCAACTGCTGTTGTATTAATGCATTTAGGCAGATGTCAGCAGTGTCAACCCCACTTGGGTCTCATGTTAATTTCCTGCTTTACAATGTATTGTATTTCAATGTATGAGTTTGCTTTCCCTTATCAGACATTTTTAAATATCATTACCTACAAGAAGTTCTAAATGTTATCACTGATTTGAAACTGAAAATCAAACTACACTTAATCCAGGCTTTCGAAATGCTGTTTGCATGTTTGCTTAGGGCGTGTAAAGCGGCAGCACTTGAGCACATGTTTTATGAATTCATTTTATGCCACATTGATGACTAGGTAACTATGGAGGAATATTGTTGGGGTAAGGCTGGCTATAGGAGGAGACATGGTTAAAAGTTATTATATATTATGTAGTTATCAGAACAAGCAACCTTTTGGTTGCACAATATTTTCACATGTTCACATTATGGGAAGAAAAAAAAAGATTGTTAGGTAGTCCTGTAGTTTTTGAACTTTGGTGAAATAATGTCTTCATGCAAAAATTTGTCTCAGGTTTGCTTAGAAGTATTGGAAATGTTGTAATTACAGCTCAGAGAACTGCCATAAGACAGCATATTACCCTGTGATATCTATTCATGTATTCATCTTTTGACATGCATAAAACATTATGGATAGTTTGCACTTACTGTAAGGGAGACACCTATATCAATTTTGTGGTCAGAAGATAAAGGTCAAATCTCTGCAGTAAAAAGAATACAAAATGGTTTCTACACAAAAATATTAGTCGTACATCACATAATGAGACTAAGCATTGTGTATGGCTTGAAGTGGATGGTCATAGGTCAAGATTACTTGGACTGAAAGAACTTTGCTTTCTGCACAATAACATTGGTCCTGTATCATAGACTTAGATGACAAATGACTTGCACTTATGTAATGACAAAGTATATTGATATTTTGGGTCCAAAGGTCAATATGTCTGTGACAAAGAAAAATAGTATATGCAGAACGACTTTGTCCTTGAGTAAGGTCCTATATTTGTAATGGTTTTACAGTATGGATAATAAAGAAACCTATAGATTCTGGAGTGTAAAGGTCAAAGGTAAAAGGTTATGATCATATAAAGTTTAGGAAGACAATCAGGTTTCTGAGGTTACCTACCTTGAAAAAGATCTAGGTCATTGACACCCAAAGTTCAGTAATATCCAGGAGCAATAATGCATACTGCTTAAACAGAGAGCTAATAAAGATGTAGTTTATGATGCTGTTCATAAACCTGGTTGCAGTCAGTGTGTGTGTGATTCAGATTTTTAATGTACCTCTAACTAATTTTTAGTCATATCAATATGATGTCTGCAGTGAGGCAGTTTATAGTGAAATCTAGCGCTGGGGCATCATGCTGCAGACATGTAGCATGATGTCCCACCCAGTCACATTATACTGACACCAGGCCAACCAGTCCTAACACTAACCTTTTAATGCAGAGCGCCAAGCATGGCAGCTGTTAGTACCATTTTTGTAAGTCTTTGGTATGACTCAGCTGGGGATCGAACCCACAACCTCCCACTTCCACAGTGGATGCTCTAGCCACTAGACAACTGGAGTAATATGGAATCCAAACATTTGCTAAGGAAACCATCAAAAGCTTAACTTGCAGATCATATGTTCTGAGAGTTTAATTAAAAGTGGGCCAGTAGTTTTGAAAATGGATAAAACAAAGAGAAAAATGGGGAGAATACAATAATTTTAACTTAATGATGAATGTGCCACTTGTCATTGCATCTTAGTGATAAATACTATAAATGGTTTTCATTTTCATCTGAAGCCAGATGATAAATACTATGAATGGTTTTTACATGTTGATTGTTTAACATGTATTTTATTATTTATTTTTATCATGGTTACAGATAATTGTCAGTAGAAATATTAATTATAATTTTCTGTAATTTCTTGAATTTGTTGTTGTTGTTGTAGGGTTTAACGCCATTTTTCAGCACACTATAAGCTACACATGGCGGCCAGTATTAATGGTGAAGGAAGAACCAGGGAAAAAACCCAGAAAGAGCTACCAATCCATGAGAAGCTACTGGTAAGCTTTCTCACATATCCACATTGGCAGAATCTGAGACTTAAACCCACGCAGACAGATGAGATGGCAGTGATCCATAATGGAGAGCGCTTTAGACCACTCAGCCACTCAGGGCCACCTCTTGAATTTATACTTGTTTGTTTAAATAAGAACAAGTTACTGATTTAAATATTACAGGACCAAATCAATTGTAATTTGTATGCAATAATGGTGTGTAAAATATTTAAGGATATGATAAGTTAAAGATTACAGACAATGCAATACATTGAATATAAATAACAGTGACTTAACGCTCATGATCCTGTTTTCAGCAATAAGATTATGAATTATTTTTGTTTCCTGGACTCAACTGATGTTTTTTAAAAACTTAAGAACTTTGGGGTTTTGATTTTGAGTATGAATTCAGGACCTTAATTGATTTTCAGTCAAATTCAATACATTAATGTTGGTAAAAAAACATTTGCAACATTATTACCAATCTTCAGTACCATGACATCAACAAACCTTTCCACTTTTCCTTGTTGCTAGACAGTCCCAAATATTGCCCATGTTAAATTCCCCTTGTCGCTAGACAGTCCCAGATATTTCCCATGTTAAATTCCCCTTGACACCAGAGTGTCCCACAACCTTTTTGGCTGGATTTCCAATTGTCACTAGAGTATCACTATTAACTACTCACGTTAGTGTATCATACATGACCACAACGTTACAGAGCTTGGCAGTAGGCTACTACCTACTGCCCCATAAACACAGCGCATGGGGTTAATGTGTTAACTGAAAGTTCGTTTTCCAACCTTGATTTATGACACTGATCATTTCTTTTTGTGTTTAAAAGAGAACAGTTCACACAGAAATGTAATGATTTACTCAGATAAATATTGCTTCAAGTTAAAGTTCACAGCTCAGTTTAGTACATCTTTGTCTTATTTTCAGAAAGAGGTAAAAACTATTTTTTTAATGATGGTCAGTCAGGGATTATCTCCAATCATTTTACATCATTTATCCTGCAACAACCAGTCAAAACTTTGGCTTATGCAACCTTTAGAATTCAAGTAGCAGTATTAAAAATTTGGACCATGTTGTTGTAGTCACTGGGTATGATGCCATTTTTCAGCACAAGATAGGCTACACATTGGGGCCTGTATTAATGGTGGAGGAAGATCCAGGGAAAACCTGGAAAGAACCACCAACCCACAAGAAGTTACTGGCAAGCTTTTCTCATGTGCCCACATTGGCTGAGCCTGAGGCTCAAACCCATGAAGACAGGGATGAGATGTCAATGATACATAACAGTGAGCACTTTAGACCAATCAACCACTCAGGATTTGGATCTTTTGGTTAATTCTTAACTTTAAGTGAGAATATCAAACGCAGCTCTGGGTCTAGCTCGACGTTCTGGATTAGCTGCTTCTTGTTGATTTGCTTCTGCAGTATCTTGTGCTGTTAACACTTTAATGTACTGAAGGTGGTCAGCGTTATCAGTAGTATCTTTTGCAAACATCATAGATGGACCAGCCGATCTTGTATAATCATCAGAATATCTTGCTAGTCCGATTATTGTTGTTGCAACATCAACTTCACGGTCTATTGATTCAATTTCTTTTCCATAAATGAGATATCGTGCGCTTTCAAATAGCGCCATGATGCCATTGTTGACGAAACCAACTCGGATATTTGGATCGTCTGCATATGGGGTATCAGCTGCAACATTTGTTACGAGTTTTCCCTCAATTTCAATAAATGCTTCACACGGCAAAAAGTATTTACTGGTATCTTGAACTTGAAGTTCAATTCGCGATCGTAGGTCGGGTTGTATTGCATGATAGGAATAAAATTGATAATCGCGGACAGAATCATCTTTGCGCACTGGGGCTTCCATATCTAACGCGGTATCAGCTGTTCGTTTAAACATTATATTATTCACACTAGTGTTTTCAATTGCGAAACTCTTTGTAATCATCATCGTTTTCGTTTTCATTTCAAACCACTTCCTGCTATCGCGTTCATGATAGCGCTATCTGTTACCGGCGAAGCCGTCAATGGCGACGGAGTCACCGAAGCAGCCAACGACGCTAGTTTTTCTTCCACTGCGCTATTTATTGCTTTGCTGATTTTTGCAGGCATCACTGTAGTTGATGGCAGTACTGTTGGTTTCTTTCGCACCAATGATGCTATTTTATCTTTTGCAGCAGAAAATGCCTTTCCGGCAAGATTTCCAACAGCGCAGATTCCCTTATCACGAATAACATCAATGGCTTTCATTGATAATTGTTTAGCTAGCGGCGCCACTTTTGGGGCTATTCTTGTAAATACCCCCGCGATGGTACTGCCGAGACCATCTCCGTACCACGCGCGGTAAACAGGCAATCGTGAGTTCACTACGTAGACGCTTACGGGTTTATCATGGTTGTAGTGCATAATCATCTTGTTATAAAACTAGTAGTTTTTCAATTAGTGATCAATCGCTAAGATCCATAGGATTTTCATCATAACCATGGGCGTCTCTGTGATTTTCAACTAATTCAGCAATGCGTTCTCGATATACATCAATGTCCATGATACCGCCGGCAAATAATCGTCTGCAGATATCAGCTGCTTCATTAATTACTTCCGGTGAGTTATTTCCGGCTCGTTTCCCTCCGATGAGAACCTCTAACCGTGATATATCACTGAGAATATTACCAGGACAACTAACTAGACCACTACCTGAAATTACTGGCAATTTCTGAGATTTAGAAAATCCCTCCCCACTACTATAATCATATGCTTCCTCCAGTTTTTCTAAATCCATACTTTGTAAATAACTAAAAGGATCATCATCATCTCGATCAGATGGTCCAGGCGAAAGTCCAAGCGAAGCTTGGGGTGGTAGTTGTTGTTGAGATTCTTCTTGTTTAGCAGGTGAAAAAGATATTTTTTTGCAGGTTGTTGTCGCCGCCGCTGCAGTCTTTGTGGTTTTCTTTGTGATTTTTGTTCTTCATATTTATTATACACTGTACTCACCATTTTGAGATATTCAATATATGACGTATTCTCGCTGTAAACTTTACCCGTTTCAGTTTTAATTTTGTAAAATATATCAGCCCAATGTTGTATACCTCTTACATACTTGTGCTGTTCTGGTTTTAACATTTTCTTTCTGTTTTCATACGTCGTAACAAGTGCAGGAAACTCTGCATGGTCAGTCTTATCAATTGCTGCTAACCCTTCTTCGTTAAATCGCGCGCGTAATTCATCTACTATTTTATCATTGGTCTTTTTTGGACCAGGTGGTTTTTTTTTAGACAATGCTGATGTCTTTTCAGTTTCCGCTACTATCTTTTCAAGCGTATCAAGCAGCGGCGCCTTCTTTGCTCTTTCTCGCTCAGGAATATCTCCGTATATTGCTGCTTCAGTTAACTTTTTCAC
Organism: Unio delphinus; assembly: GCA_029339505.1. Taxonomy (NCBI): domain Eukaryota; kingdom Metazoa; phylum Mollusca; class Bivalvia; order Unionida; family Unionidae; genus Unio; species Unio delphinus. The sequence continues at coordinate 9,685,839 of JAQISU010000155.1, forward strand.
ATCTTTGGTCGCACTTGTTATCGGAGTAAACAGTTGTTCACTTGACACAGAAAAGTCAGTCTGCGCTTGTTGTCGTTGTTGAAGTTTCTCGCGAAGTCTGTCTCGAACCGGTATAAACTTTTTAATTGCTGCTAGCCGCTCTCGGGCTAATCTAGTTGTAAGCGATTCACCTACCATATATTGTTTGTGAACTGAGTTTTCAAATGTGAAACTATCACAATTAAAGGACTAGTTATCAAATAATGTACTATCAAGCTAACGTATCCATCTCCGACAAGGTTAAACTGTACGACGCTATCCGCGAATGTTTCAGAAATAACATCGCTGGGGGTTTCAAAATTGTAATATCTGAGAACGATTTTTGTTAACGACGCGGCAACATCAACAACTACGTGAAAATGGAGGCGTCGCGGTGATTACTTGCTACCACAGCCAGATCATCCAGTACGCACATAACTGCATGAGCAAACCCAAACTGCTGAGTATTCTTTCAGGAGAAAATCCTATGCAGTTACAAAAAACGCTATAAAAAATAAATTTTATTAAAAAGTTTACTGAAAGCCTATTTTATAGCAACGCTCACGTGTTTAAGATACTGGTTTTACCTCGTTTAATATTTTTCTAAGATCACGAGCTTTAGAACTAATTTCAGCTCGTTTTTGATACTCTTGGCCGAGCTTTTGACGTATTGCTTCAACGGTGCTAAATAGCATTATAAATACATTAATGTCGTTACCGTACAAACAAGCATTGATGGACTTTTGAATTCCTTTCACGAGCCTGTACATCTTAGGTAAAACATAACGACCCTTACTAAACTGATACTCAATGTTTTCATATTCTGAGGTAATCCTGTCGCAGTCGAGACCTTCAGATAATACTATCCCTCTATTTTTTAAATTTGAGATTTCAGCAATTATAACATTTACATCTTTGATATCCATTATTTATATAATACATTTTATCTTTAATTATTAAAAAATATTTGGGGGTCATTTTTGACCCGTTTTTTTGTTTTATATATACAATTATATACATAATTAAGGACAGCACAATGCCGTATATATCTCCACTCGAGTGTTGCGACAGATTTTAGGCATACATATACTTAATTAAGTACAACACATACATGAAAACCCCATTTGGAAACCCCTTTCGCGTCAAATAACGTGAAAGAGACCCAGAGGTTACATATATGACAGCACGTCCAAAGCCCAAGGGGTCCGAAACATAAATCTCCGGCGGGAGGCCTAAGGTGACAAACATCATCTTAGACCGCCCAGAAGATATGCTTGGGGGGGGGGCGTCACTTAATTAAGTTAATTAAGGACAGTACAATACCGTATAATCTTCACTCGAGTGTTGTGACAGATTTTAGGCATACATATATATACTTAATTAAGGATGGATATTTACAATGAAACGATGATGGAATTTGTGATGTAATGATGTGGGAAGGCACATATCTCCACTCGAGTGTTGTGGCAGATTGTAGGCGTAATATATACATAACTTAATTAAGGATAGATTATATTCAATGAAACGATGATGGAATTTGTGATGTAATGATGTGGGACGGCACAAGACAGCACAAACATGAAACGACGGGGCGGATTTTTCTACGGCCAATCCAACCAATCAAAAGCAACCCAATTAAATTAACCCGGTTGCATAATTGACAAAAGACAACCACACGCCCAGGTCAATGGCATGGGTTAGTTTTGATTGGTCGAATTGGCTTTCGAAAGCTCCAAGCTTAATATCTTTCATGTGCTATATAAAGCGACTAATACAGCGGCGATGATTCACGGGTGTTGTTATTTTATTTCCTTGAATTACTTATTAATGCTGTTTCACAACATTTAAAACAGACAAATATTTGAATAAAACACTACACAAAAGAATATAGTTGTTAGATAACTACGTGTAATTACCGATTAGGTCACAAAGAGGAATTTTTAATATATAACTGCAACTCTCACATAGTGATTTTAACCACGCCCACTTACTTCAATGAAGGCTGAGCGAACATAGGTAAAGGCGTTGGATTATAAAGAACGTTAATGTAGATAGTCTAAGGGTTTAAATAAAAACAAACAAAACTTAGATCTTTCTGTAGATATTATACTGGACACTATTCTTGTTAACATGATGCACAGTTTTAGCCAAGCGACAACAGTAGATACTTGACTATAGAGACATACAAAATACCAAATCGTATTGTCTGTCTAAAATGTGTTAAGTTGTACTCTACCAAAACTCATGTATACTCCATTACAGTCACGTGTGCGCGCCGCATCAAATACCTCTCTTTCTGCAGGTGAGAAAGCAGACGACACAAATACCTCGACGGTCATAATACAAGGGAACTTAGTGAGTAGAGTGTTATGAGCGGCGGCGGACTTATGCATAAAGGATTTATCTTCCTTGAATCGTTTCAGGTGTATACAAATTTTATTTTATGACCATTGTTTTTTGACAGAGTTAATTTTTGAATTCCTTCTGCTACTCTTTGTACTGAAGGCCTACAAATATCTAAATATTTTCCAGCCGCATTTATTGATCGAAAGATTCTCGTTTCATTATTTTCTAAATCAAACGATTTGACCCCCCTAGGGCGTTTTGAGTGCCTACCAGCGTTGCTTTTTAAAAGGTTATCGCGCTGCGAAATGGCTTGTAAATTTGAAGAATGGTTATCAATCTTAATGCCATTTTTATGATCAATAACAAAACCATCTTTGATCGGTCCATGAATTACTTCATAGATTATTCTGTGATTAAGATATTTCTTCTTCCCGGCTGCAAACATCAAGTATCCCATATTATTCAGAGATCCAACCAGTTTCTTTAGTCTGCAATTTCTAACTACACCATCACTGGAGGCTTCTTAATTAACAAGCACTGGATGGGGTCTGAAATCTTGGCTCATTTGTATAATAATACTACTTATCTAATTTATTATCTGCTTTAATTATAAACCTCTGGATATAATCTTGAGGGGTTTTGATGACTTTGTCATCATTAGGATCAATGACGGTATTTTTTATTCGTTTGTCATAATAGCGTTTTAGTTCTCTGTATCGTTTGCCGCCACAATTAAGACATAATTGTGATTTTCCCCTTACCCCCACCCCACATCGGAGACATGGGAGGGGGCCAGGGGAACCGTTGCGAACGCTCTGTAAATGATACCCACAGAATTCGCTTCTGCATGATTTGTTACACGGGGTTGCTGATCCAATCATAAGCCATTTGCAGTGATTCATTATATATAAATTCTCTATTTAAATACTTGTTTTAATTATATGACTGAGGAATTCGAGAGATTATCAGCAATTAAGCCTTTCAAAAATGTTAAATTCAATCTCGATAGAGTCTCTAATACACCAAAACGTCTAATCGGTGATAGAACTATACTGAAGGAGTTTAAGAGATTATCGAAAATTAAGCCTTGGAAAAATACTAAATTCATTGATTATACCATGAAAGAATTCCAAAGATTATCGAAAATTAAGCCATGGAAAAATACTAAATTCAATCTCGATAAGGAGTTCAAGAGATTATCGAAAATTAAGCCCTGGAAAAATGCTAATTTCAATCTCGATAGAGTCTCTGATACACCAAAACGTTTAATCGGTGATAGAACTATACTGGGTAAAATCAGGGAGTGTTTTAATGAATTCTACCGAGACGGTGCAGCACACTGTTGGTCAACATTTCGAATTATTGATGAAGATGTCAATGTACCCAACATCGATGCTACTATGAACGATGAAAGAGCAGCTGATATAATTTCACATCTTGGCTGGAAATCCAAGGGTAAATTGCAAAGCAATTCCCAACAGAAGTATTTTTTCAGAATAAAATTCATTATCGAAGTCGAAGGCGAATGGATTATCAGGGATAAATTTGGACCAATCCTCAAGGATAAAAAAACTGTCATTGTGAGTAGAGATTCCAAACCAGGAATTCTAACTGGAATTGACAAACCATACTACGAGAGATCTTATCCTGTAACAGCAATTGTTTATTGGATATATCCATTAAATGATAAACCCGATATTGCAAAACTAGCTCCTATGAAATATTCTAGTTCACTGAATTGTGTAGCAACACGGGTAATGGAACACTTCACAAATGCATCCCGAGGAAATAAATTTAACTGATCTGCGACGTAGGAAAATAACCGAATGGGAACTGACAGTGAAACAGCACGGTGCAAAGATTTCTGATATAGCTAAATTAGAAACATCATTAAGATTCCCAATATCAGTAACGACAATAACCGAAGAAGTATTACATGAATCAAAATATAAATCACAAGGAGCACCAATACAAATTATTGATCATAAGGAACACACGTGGACACCTGCAGTAACAATATTTCCACGAGATAGAACCGTGAGATATATCCCTGAAGAATTCCTCAGGAATGTTTTCTATGAAGAGAAATTATTTGATGCTATTCATGCGTTGTGTAAAGATGATCCTGTGTCAGTGTGGTTATTTAGTAGTGCTGATTCCGAATCAGGATTTGATAAATTTGTAAGACCAAATGGTGAATTATATCGCGTTGAAGAGTTAGATACTAGAATGAGAAAAATTGCTAATGATTTTTCACCGGAGAGTTTCCATGAAAAACTATTAACGGATAGTTTTACTATTCCATCAGTGGTAGCTCACTTTGCAAGAGAAAAAAACTCATGGCGTCCAACACGAAGTGATTTTCTCGAGGACGTTAAATTGAGTTGCGTCGAATTTGGTCATGGAGGACTGTGGAATACAAAATACTCACGTGATGGTATGATTTCAAAATACTCACGTGATGGTATGATATCCGCATGTTATCCTGGAAGTTTTCTCGGGTATGGAGAATGTAGTAACTATTTTAAACAATTTGGACATCCCATGCATGAAATGACACGTGTTGCGATTAATGGTCCATTGCCTGATTTTGATTTAACTGGATTCGCTCGTGTGATATCATTCGAATTAGCTACAGGGTTACATCCGTGTAGTTATTTTTGGCTTGGTAGACATATATCTGAAAAGGCATGGATGCCAATAGTGTTACTACGATATATGATCGATTGTGGTATGCTAATATCGTTGATTGTTAGTGAAGCTATTATATGCTATCGAGCTCAGAAAGAAGTTTGGCTACCACATCCCGATTTAGATCGTATAATTAGCGAACAGCGAAAACAATTTCCTGATTTCAATGAAGAACAAATCATGAATTGGTCTAAGGAGTTATTTGAAATTAGAAAAGAACAAGCAAAAGATTTTGGACGAAGAATAATCGGTAAATTTACCCAGGGTGGAAGATACGACAATGCAAAATATTCTTCACGGTTGATCATAGACGTCGCTGAATACGATTTTATTGTAACGGATTTAACGAAACAGGGAAAACTTGTATCCCGTAAGGATGCTTTTCTATCCAATGGTGAGAAATTGGGTACGGTTGTTACCTACTGTGATGGATATAATTCCCAGTACACACATTTGAGAAGTTCTATGCTAGTCTATGCTTTTATTAATCTATTTTCGATGATAAATAGATTTCCTAATACCGCGGTTAGAGTAGCTACTGATTCGATGTATATACACAATAAATACAAATCAGCTGTAGCGGCATTCACAGATCCCGAGGAAAATTGGGGACGTTGGCGATTTAAAAAGGAAACACTACATGAGTATTGTTAATCCACAGACGTTACCATGGATGATAAATATCTTTCATGTAACCCCATTGAAATTCAATCAGAATTTTCTAATGCACCACCGGTATCTGATCCAATATGTAGATACAAGACAGTTTATTTAAACGGTTGTGGTGGGTCAGGAAAGACAACTCGTGCAATTGAATTATTTTGTCGGTCAACCATGATTGTGCTAACACTAACTCACAAACTCGCCAGAGAGATGAAACAACGAGGGGTAAATGCCTGTACTTATCATAGTTTCTTTCGATGGAAAGGCGATGAATGGACCCCTGATCGAATGGGTGATAAATTCATTCCTGAAATCATAATTTTTGATGAAATATGCACAGTATCGTTGAAAATATTACAAACATTTCTTGAGTGGTTGTTATTGAAAAATACAAAAGTCATCATGTGCGGTGATCACGGCCAACCACCACCATTTATCGGTGCATCCCCACATGAATGGCTAAAGGGTTTTGTAGACTATTATGAAGAAATTACCACTGATTACAGATCACTTGATAAACAATTACGAGAATTCAAAGCGCTAATTAGATTACAACCGGATAAAATCCAGTGTGAAATAGCGCGTGAAATAATTTCAGAAACTCCCATGAATGATTTTTGGGAAACGTGGAGACCAAACGATTTGATAATTGCAAGTAGAAAAATAGTCAGAGACACACTTCAGATGAAGTTATTTGAAACGCATAAAGAAAAATTTTCAACACTTCCAGTACCGTTGTGTTATAGGCCTTCGGATACACGAAAACAGAATATAGAAGTTGATATTCCAGGAGGATTTCAAAGACAGAATTTAGTGCTAAATGATATTGTGCTGGTTGATATCAGCATCGTTGAAGATGCATTGCGTGCTAATAATTCCCCGTGGACGCTAGGTTACGCAGCAACAATACATTCTTCACAGGGATTGACTATATCAGATACAATTGTTTGGATGGTGGATAATCACATCGAATGGTCGAATTTAGTCTATCTTGCAGTATCCAGAGTACGAAGAATAAATCAACTTCGAAGAATTGTTTTCAATGATGACACCACAATGGATGATGCTAGCATCATTGATGTTAAAATTATTGATAAAAAAACTATCCGGTTTCAAACAACAAGACAAAAAAAAACAACGAGAATTTGACATTGATGCTGAATTAATAATCACTTTAAAGCAACAACAGAATAATCACTACTCAAGTTGCAATTGTATAATGCATTGGCGTTATTCGGATAAAGATCCTCGCCAATTTACCGTAGACAGAAAAAATAACAGTCTCGGTCATGTCAGAAACAATGTGATGTTGACTTGTCTTGAGTGTAATAGACGCAACGGCGCTAGTTAAGACCCCGCGGTGGTAATTGAGTATCGTCAGGAATCACTTGTAATTGTTCGCGTGTAAACCCCCGCTGAGGGGCAGTTGAATCCAATTTATAGATTGGAGGTCTACCAGTTGATCATGTTATAGTAGATATCTTGTGTGCAGTAACACTCCAAATAGGATCAGTAGCCCTTTTTGTGCCACCTTCAAGCTCTCCTGGTTCGTATAAATACCTAACAGTGACATTACTACCAAGAATTGGTTGGGAAACGCTAGAATCATTTTGTGAAATTCTTCGAATTTCCATTTTAGGTATAGACTTTTTTTAATCGCGTTGATAGGTTTCATGTTGATTGTTCTAGTAATCTCATTATTCAGTGCGGTAATCACAGCTGGTAACCTTTTGACCCATTCACGAGATCTTTTTTCTTGGATGAATTCTTTTGCGTATTGATATCCAAATAACCGCTCAGCAATCATCCGATTAAATCGTTCAACAATTGCCTGATCGCGATGTAACGCAGTATGTCCTCGTCTGATGGTGACATTATGATGTTTCATTGTTGATAACACTGCACCCTGAAATTCCTTGCCAGGATCAACTTGTAATAGATTTGGCCAACGCAGAGGACCCTTTCGATAAATCCTTTCAAATGCAGAAGCTACTTCAGTGGCCGACTTTGTTTTTAACGGCTCTGCTTGTTTGTATCGACTCGCAATATCAACTACAGTTAACGCAGATTTATAACCGTTGTCATGAGGTAAAAATAATATATCAGCCTGATGAACTTCATTAGGGACAGTCACATCAAAATGCGAGTAGTTAATTCGTTTAGGCGCTAGTAGATAAATTTGCCATATCGCCTGTTTAGATAACCAATTAGCCGCAGTGGTTTTTTTTTCACTTTTGCAGCGCTAGCGAGTTTATTGATTGCTGCTTTACCCCGCCAGTATCCTTTTGGAGAATAATAAATAGATTCCATATTATTAATTACCAGCACCTAACATCAATTTACCTGTCATAGCTGATTTTACCAACCATGAAGCCAATTTTTCTTTGAAAGATTTATCAGGAATAGCATTTAATGCATGAATTAATTTCACATCTGCGAGATGCCTGTGTTGCAAATTGCTGCTTTTACAGGGTTCGTACGGTCTTTGAAGGTCTTTGAAAGTTTGGGAAAAATGAGGTAGCGTTTTCAAGGCCTTGAAAGTTTGGGAAAATCAAGCATATTACCCTGAGGTCTTTGAAAGTCTTTGAAAATTGAAATAAACCCCCCCAAAAATAATTTCTTTCCAGAATCACAAATAAAATTATCCGAGGTTGTTAGATTCAGATGTAATCTAGTTATCCTGGTTTCTTTCTTTGTATGACCCGTTCAGTTTATTGCCGCCGCAATAACAAAAGAGGCTTTGTTTTGTTTGGCCATCCAAAGTATGCCGCGGCGGCGACTTCAATCACACATGCACTCTTCATCAAAGCAATACGGTGCCGCTACACACTTCATCAAAGGAAGTCACCAATAAAATTGCCCAAGGTCGTTAGCTTCGGATGCAGCTGGTTTTCCTGGCTTCTTTCGTTTGACGAATAGTTCAATTTGACTGGACGAGTCCATCAGTTTTAGCCAATCAAAATGTTAATTACACTAATTCTACGTAGAAAGTTCGCGAAAGTTATACGCTCGAGAATTCAAAATTTCTTCATTCGATTTACATCGTCTGCAAGTTCAGTGTTTAAAAATGCCAGGTCTTTGCTCTTTCAACGATATCTGGCTTGAACAAGAGAAGTACAAGGAATGGCTGCAAAAGAATAAGTTATGCAAACGAAAGGCGTTTTGTACGCTGTGTAAAAAGACGATCAACTTGGCTTCAATGGGAGAAGGAACCCTTACAAGTCATGCCAAAGGTAGGTTGCAAATTAGTAACTACATGATCATTTAGTGGAACAAAGATGCAGAAGTATAAGCAATTGGTAGTTTTTGGAAAAATAATGGTAATCCATTACTCGTCGGGTATAAAATAAGATCGTTTAGTTTGATGATTTGGGAGATATAGCAAAAGAGGGCCTGTTTAAATTTACTTCTACCGTCGGTTTATTTAACACGTTTGAGGAACAAAAATCATTTTCGAAAAATTTGTTCTACATAACAATATTCCTTGATTTAATACAGAAACATCCATTGTAATAAATTAAATTCACGGATAAACAGTTTCAAAGTGCGCATGCGTACACTATATTAGAGTTAAACAAGAGTTCTTGTTCTTGAATTGCGAGTAAAAAAAAAAAAAAAAAAAAAAACTCAACGAAACAAACAGGTTGCTATATATAGAACCTGTTTTGTCCAGTACTTTGAAGTGCGTGAAATATTACTAAATTTAAAGATGTTTATTACAAAAAATGGGGAAAAACATGTCCTGGGCTGACCCTGGACTTGTGCAATCAGGATCAGACAAGGAAAAGGGAGAAACAAAACTTCGTAGGGTCCTAAAAATTATGTGTGAGGCAGGAAGAGAAGTAGAGTCCCGATGTGATTTAATATTAACTCAGTACGGAAAATTAGTGGATGAAGTTATCCAATCGGACAATCATCCATTGAAATGCTTCAGTAGAACAGATGACAGACTTGATGAAGTGTTTTATTCTGTCCTTTCCAAAAGAAATGAATATGTTGAACTTTAGAATGTTCTCCAGAAAATGTTGTTGTTATCACATGGGCAGGCAAGAGAGAGGATTTTCTATCAACAAACAGGTATCTGTTGAGAACCTCAGCAGAGAAAGCCTCAGAGCTCAAAGGTTAATCATTGACACAATGAGAAAAGCTGGTGGACCTTTGGAAATCATCATTAGCAATGAAATGATGACATATGCCTCCTCTGCAAGACATAAGTACCATGCCTATCTGGATAAGAAGAAAGCAGAGGAGAAGGATGAGAAAAAAAACCCAAAAGGAAAGAAACGGGAGTTGACCTTGGATGGAAGAACTTAAAGCCAAAAAGCTGCGTCTTGACGCTGACATTGCCAGCCTACATGCTTCCTCTGTACAGAAAGCAGAAGAGGCAGAATTAAAAGGACTCATTGTGCTTGTCACAGAGTCAAATGCTCTTAGGAGAAGAGCAGAGGAAAAGATGACAGTGGTGGCATCTCTTTCCAAAATGATTAAAGAGAAAAAAAAGCAAATAAAAGAATGCATTTAAAGCAGTACTGATGTCTTTTAAGAGAACAATTTATGTCGTATTAAATCTGACACGTATGTTACATATTTCTGGAGAAAAAAACAACAAATGTTAACCTATTTTCTAGATCATTATAATGCAATTTTAGGCAATTCAGTATAGTTTGACTTTAATCAGTAAAACATATTGTGGTATCTGGCATTCGTTGTTTTCTCTTATAACCTGTATACACAATGTTAGCAAAAATAGGTCTTGGAAATCTCTGTTTGTGGTCTTTGAAAGTTTGGGAAAAGTCTTTGAATTTATCAGTCATAGTTGAGTATGAACCCTGTTTTATATGCGACATCATGAGCATGACACGCCTTGTCAATGGCGTTTATTGGTTCTTCACCACGTCGAGGTTGGTTTTGATCATCAAGTCTGATATCCAATCGTGTTCCTGGGCCACAGTAGCTATATCCTGGAAGGTGCTTTTCTCCTGGATACTTTGCCCACGACGTTCCAGGGAGTTTTACTAATTTGGCTGCGATATCACCTCCTCGTTTTTTTAAAAAACATCTCCGGATTTCATAGAAACAAATCTAAACTTTTTTATACCACATGTTGCACATCTACCAGTAAGTGCTGATCTGTTATTCCTAGTTGTAATCGTCGTCACATCCTTTGTGCTAGTACGCGTTTTACACTTCACACAATATAGATCCATAATTTATGTATAGAGATATGAATATAATTGATTTTTCAGCGACTAAAGCAAGAGAACCAGTTAAGCATCATGCAGCGCTACCAAACTCTATCCGCGCAATTATAATCGGGCCATCTGGATCCGGCAAGACGCAATTGTTGCTCAATTTAATAATGAGATGGATGGAGTGGGATAAGTTGTATTTAATTGCCCCTAGCGTAGATGATCAACGATGCTATGAAGTGTTAAAGGATTTTAACAAGAATGCATCAGAAATTAAAGGCGAGAACGTCGTTGATTTTATAACTGATATTGACAAGGCATCATCCGTGGATGACCTTAATGGGAGCATTAACAATTTAGTTGTATACGACGATGTGATGTTAGACAATCAAAAAAAACCAGCTAGAATATTTTCCCGAGGCAGGCATAAAAACACTGATGTGATATATGTCACTCAACGCTACACCCAGATTCCAAAAGTGATCAGAGACAACTGTAATATTCTTGCTGTGTTTAACGGCGTTGATACACATACGCTACGAAATATTTGGCAGACATGGTGTTCCGATATGGACTTCAATCAATTTAAAAATTTCTTTAGCCGCGCTCAGTCAACCCCACACAGATTTATAACAATAAATTTACATGATCCTTGGACACGATATCGTATCGGACTCGATCAAATATTCGGTTGAAATCATTTATTATTTTCGTTAACCTATAGCAGCAGAGAGGGCGATGACAACATAGTTGCGACCAAAATTGATTGAAAAATCGTAAAGTCTCCGTTTGCTAAATGGAGACTTTTTTTTTTTTTGTTAAAATATGAGATTCGCAGGAAGGCTCTATTTTTTGTTTTGAGGCTTCAATCAATTTTGGTCGAAAAAAGTTGTATGGTTCGCCCTCTCTGCTGCTTGTGCAGTCCACAGATGTCATATTCTATTTTATCACTTGTCAATATTGTAGTGAAGAAATAATTAATATCACAGGACAGTTTTTATCTTCAGTAAATAGTTTAAGATTAAACATTATTCACGTAAATTTCAGATTGTTTAACTACTACAGAAGTGCTTCTTGTAAAAAAAATTGTCACCAATCAGTTTAAAATTCATGAATTATCGCAATTAAGGCTGCGTAATTTTCTCTGCAAACAAAATCTCCATTTCCACCAAAAAAAAACTCGGCCAGTTAACACTTGACATTCCTCTACCATATATGTAAAGTTTCATTACCATGATTAAATTAAAAGAAGAAATAAAAAAAAATACGACGCTGTTTATGTGCCCCTAAAAAACTAATTCAAAATAAATATTTAATTCAGTAAACAGTGTTACATATCTTAATACTTAAACTAAAGAAAATAGGGTGGGATATAAAATGTGGGAAAATAATGGCCACATACATGTACGGTAACGTTTGACTGCAGATTTGAACTCTTAAAATGAAGTCTTTGGCCTCGAAGTTACAACAAAATTCGGCATTGTTTATTTGCCAATGAATTTCTGGTGCTTACATACACTCTCTGACACATGGTTTCTTTGAATTATGTCAGAGGGCCAGTCCATTTCACAAGATAAGTGCAATGAAAAGGAATAATTGTTAATGTGTTAAACTGTCATTATGTTTGTGTACTTAATTCTAACCTCTAACTATTATGCAGACCAGAATGTGAAAAAAGGTCTTGTCCTTGGGGATAATAAGGCGTATCACAGAGATTAATTGCACATTGGGGCAAATGGGCGGGTCAATAGTCGCCTCCTCCAATTTCTCTTGTCAGCCAGTTAATGTGAAACTTTCATTTTTATATCGGATCTCTTTTCTTTTAATCGCTGCTATTTAAACTGCCCAAGGGACATTTTTATATCAGTTCCAATCACTACAGATTTCCGTTTATACATTTTACGTGTAATAGGCATAGACTGAAAGGTTGTTTTTTTAAATAATTTTTTTAATATTTTTTTAAAATTACTTAAATTGTTTTTCTCGAAACACGACGGTGTCAATGGTTGATAATCTTATTATTATTATTATTATTATTTTTAGCAAGCTTCCATTTGATTAAAGTTAGATCTCAATTACACATAGGACAGTGGTGACTTTATTTAGATTGTGATCTTGAAGAAGAAAAAACATTTACTCATTTCATCAGCACGATCAGGTGTCGGGCTGTCATATTTTTTATTAGCACTTACTCGGCCTTCTGCCTATTTTCGTAACTCGCACATTTGACACTCTTTACCAGGATTTAAAATATACAATGGTATGTCTGGAACAGTTTCAACTTATAGTCTAGGCTTAGCATTCGTGTATCCTAGAGGTTCTGTTTTTTAGGATCCCTCTGGTAACATTCCTTTGAGAAATGTAATGAGCACAGAGTGATATATGGTGCTGCTTTGAAATCAACTCGCTTGCAATAATGTATCCATATTTTTTTTTATGCCTTTATCTTTCGGAAAAGAAAAAAAATGAAGTCCATAGCCTTTTCTATGTATGCTATTACACCCGTAAGCAAAGCAAAACGGCATGGTACTCTATATGAAATGAACCTTGCAACTGTAGGTCTGGATGCTGGAGTCACTAGTATGACGTCACTTTCCGAAAGTAACCTAATAGGCGCGGAAAATACGCATACGAGGTCACGGAAACTCAGCGCCTAGAAGATATGCCAATATCTCAATATTGGCAGTACGGTCACACGACGCTTCAGAATCATGTTTTTCTCTGCAGTGTATTTAATATTATTGTATATTTCCGCTGGTTTCTAGTCTCCTTTAAGATATCTCAGGATTGTTTTAAATATAGAAAACTGTGATTATTTTACCAGATCATTTTGGGATGTCATAAAAAAATAGGTTGTGGTATCTTTGTTCATGCAGCTATGCACTGATTGTTTTCTGTAAAAGTGTTGCCATTGTAAGACTTTAGAACTGATAGTGCTTCAATCTTGGTTGTAGGTTTACAGACAAAAAAGAAATGGTTTTGAAAAGCTAATGGTATACAGTGAACTTTTTTAGCAATTTTATAACTCTAAGAAACTGCTGCTGATGCTTTATCATTTACAACATCTTTCAAAATTTTATATCAAAGAGAAAACAGCATAAAACTACAGCATGATGTAATTTGGTTTCTTTCAGACTGTAATGAGTAAGTTCTTATAGCATAACTGTAGCATCTCCTTTTTAAATCTAAGTTAAAATAGCAGTTTTCATGTGATCTTAGAGCATCTTTTCCATGATTGCATTGTTTCAATTTTACTGGGATACTGCAACCAACATTAGTGGGAAGAAATATATAGCAGCCACTTAAGTGACAATCACAGGTAGCAATAAAGACAGCATTGTTGAGGTTAAGATTATCATCATACTACACCTGGGACAGTGGTAGCAATAATGACAGAATTGTTGAGGTTAAGAATATCATCATACTACAGGGGCTAAAACAAATCTTACTACAATATGCTCACTTGCCTCTGTAACCTTGGGACAAGGTCAAAATCTTAGAAATTTTGCATTAAGGAATTGATTTAAATGTTTTCATTTGTAATACTTAAGCCATTCATTTGGTGATATGCACCGTTATTCTTTGACCTTGTGTTCAAAATCACAGTTGTAGAAAATTATCATTAAGGTTTTGGTTAATGTTTTTTAATTTGGTTATAGATTTTCTTCCTACTTGGAGGAAACATTATGAAGCTTAGACGAATCATTTGCTAATGTGCACATTTGATCTTGGTTTCCAGGTAACAATTATCAAAGTTTGCATTAAGTTTTTCATTTCATTGTTTTCTTTTGATGACTGATGGTAAGATTATTTATTCTGAACCTTATGCTCATTTGCAGGCAACAATAACAACAACAAACTCAAGTGTATCAGCCAGCACAGGTACTACCTCCCCAATTGTATCTTCGGAAGGAATTACTTCAACACTCTCAAGTAGAACAACAACAACAACAACAACAACAACAACAATACCGGTAAAAACTACTCAACCCCCTGTGATTGGAGACCAATGTGTAAACAGCTCGACTTGCGCACATCTGAACAACACTGAGTGTATCAGCAGCAGATGCCATTGTAGTCCTGGCTTCTTTGAAGTGAACAACAGAACATGTTTTAATGGTATTCTTCATATTTATGCAGGTTTAGCTAAAACAACATTTTTTTGATAATAGTGGTGTTCTTGTAGGAGCTGGCTATTTGTTTAAAATTTCTCTATTGTTACAAAATTGTTTCATACTTTGTTACATTATGCATATACCAGCTATGTATTGTTGCGTGCTTAGGCTCGAATAAGCAGCAACACAGAAAGAGTGAAAACTAACAAGCTTGTATTAACAATGAATTTATTAAGTACAATTATTTTCATAAAGTAAATAAACTTACGGTTTTAGTGAATCAAATCCAACATTAATCCAATATAGAATTCGCAAAAATAATCCACTAATGGAATTACAAGAGTCCTGATAAATAAATTTTCTAATAGTTCCAGGTTCGAATCTTGACGATGTAATCCAAAATGGCTGACAATGTCACGTGATGTAGTTCTTGTTTTATTATCATCCAAATGAATTAGCACATGTTTTCTCCTCCAAATAGATAAATGAATCCTCTTTCTTCAATGAATTGACACAATGTCCAGAACAAGATAATTAAAATTATAACTCAAACATAAATACACAACTGTTAACTTTAAAGCCCAGATTCTACTGAACTGTTCTATCCCAAACAACAGTTCATATACCTGTTTTTTTAAGTAAACAAGTGATCGCGTGATTTTATAGAAGTTCATGGAAGGTCACAGAAAGAGTCTGCCTTCACTATATCACGTACTCTATAGATATTTCCTACCCCCAAGAACTAAAAATAAAAAGTTGTCCTTGAAATTAACCAATAGTTTTAGAAGCTTGTTGACAATGTCTAAAGCAGGGTCAGGAATTAGTTCAACAAGCCAAGGTCAAAAACTTGTTTACAGCTAAAGGATGGTCAGCCTGAACTTTCTAGAAAAAAAAATCTCCCAATTAATGAATATTAAACCCTAAATGACAAATTTGGATTTAACAATTAAAAAAAAAAATAATTTAAATCCAATAGACGTAACATCTTCCCCATAAGATAAAAAGAAAGGTTTATATGATAAAACTTTCTTTTTATCACAAACCAATTTACATCTGAGGTTAAAAGAACTAATATAAATTACACAGTATAATAAATTATACACAGGAAAAAACGTCTGCAATTATATTATCTAGAAATAGCCTCAACCTTTTAATTTGTCCATGTCCCACAAAATGTCCCATGAAAGCCACTCTAGCAGGGCAGAACTCATTTTTAAATAAATTAACAGTCAGACACGCATTAATGAGTCTGTCAAAGAATTTTCTAATTGTTGCTAGATGTTCTCTCCAGGTGTCGTTGTAGATGATGACGTCACAAATTTCTAGACCAGTGATGATCATTTTTATGAGACGTTGAAATGGACTTTCATTATTTTGGTAGAGTCCATTTGGAGTCACAATGTTGAGTTTTCCTTTGCTCTTTCCGTAGTGGAATCTGCCAAAATCCTTTCAGAAGGTCAAAATTTGGTGACATACTTGGCATTCCCGATTTTATCAATAGAATAGCCAATTCTTGGTAATGGGAATGAATCTGTTTTGTCACTCTGTTCACCTTCCTTTAATCAGTGCACATACGGAAAGTTTTATCTGGTTTTGGAACAAGTATGCATGGTGAACTCCAATCACTTTTACTGGGCTTGATAAAATCATTCTCCAGCAAATATTGAATTTCCTTTCTCAAGCATTCCTGTTTGAGTGGACTCATCCTGCATGGAATTTTCAATTTCAACGTCATGAAAATTTTGTTTGTCCTTGTAAGAATATCTGGACATAAGTGCTCATATAATAATAACTTTCAGTTCATTTCTTTCTTGCACTTGCAAATGTAAAAGTTTCTGGTCTAGATTTTTCATAATTTCTGAATTCCAACAATTTTTTGGTTCCAATGTCAGTAAAATCCGATGATTTTCCTTCCCTATGTGGGACAGGTACCACTACATTAATTACATATTTAACATGTGGCTATCTCTTTCAATATACTGGTACTCCTATAATTTATTTAGATCCCAGGAGCACTAATACTATAATTTAACTAATTCCTTTTCTTCTTAACTTTGTACAGGCCATAATATCTAATTTGAAGAAAAGTAAGAAGAATGAACAAGAGTAACACAAATCCATTATCAGACTCAAAAGTTCTCTCCCTTGTAGTTCTTTCAACCCATAGTTTCATTTTTAACTTGAATTGCTGAATTGGGCATTCATTCATAACTTGCTGGAAAATTCCAGACATAAAGTTTGAACCATGATCAAAATGAATAGATTTGGGAAGGCCATACTGAGTTAAAAACTTTATCAAAGCTTTCACTGTAGTTTTAAATTTTACATTCCTCAACGGAATAGCCTCTAGAAACCTTGTTGACGCACACATTATGGTCAACAGGTATTGGTTACCTGACTTGGTCTTAGGTAAGGGATCTACACAATCTACCATAATTCTACCAAATGATTCGTCAAAGGCAGGAATAGGGTGCAGATGAGCCTTAGGTATCTTCTGATTGGGTTTTCCTACCATTTGACAAGTATGACAAGATCTACAGTATTTGGCAACATCACGTTTGATTTTTGGCCAATAGAAGTGAGTCAAGATCTTGTGATACATTTTATTAATCCCTAAATGACCAGCCAAAGGAGTTTTATGGGCCAGATTAAGTATTTCCTGTCTGTAAGGTTTTTGGAACTACTATTTGATAGTTCACTGACCACTCATCACCAGCAGGTACCTCGGAAGGTCTCCCTTTTCTCATAAGAATTCCATTTTTAATGAAATAGCAGACAGGAACTTCAGTGACTTCAGTCTCATTTATGACCCTTTGAATCAAACAGGAGATCTCAGGATCTTTTTCCTGTTCGACGACAAGTAACTGTCGTTTATCACCCTGATTAAGAGAATGAGTTGTTAAAAGAGGATCACTATGATCAATACCTTCTGATTGATCTAAACCAAGAGTAAAAGTGACCTCATCAAAAACCTGACCTATACAAGCGTTAGTTGAAGGAATGCTGCCTTCTATAACTTCATTCTCAAGATCATCACCCTGATTAGAATAAAGAGAATGAGTTGTTAAAATAGGATCACTATGATCAATACCTTCTGATTGATCTAAACCAAGAGTAAAAGTGACCTCATCAAAAACCTGACCTATACAAGTGTCAGTTGAAGGAATGCTGGCTTCTATAACATCATTCTCAAGATCATCACCCTGATTAGAATAAAGAGAATGAGTTGTTAAAAGAGGATCACTATGATCAATACTTTCTGATTGATCCAAACAAGAAGTAAATGTGACCTCATCAAAAGCCTGACCTATACATATGTCAGCCAAGGGAATACTGCCCTTTTCAACTTCATTCTCAAGAGCTTTCTTTGCCATAGCTCTGGTTACCGTACAAGCTTGAAGTATATCAGGGATTTCTTTTTCAATTGGATCAACTTTCTGATCCAAATTAGGCTTGTCAGTTACAAGTGGATTAACCACAACCTTGTCCCCAGCTAAGTCGTTGCCTAGCAATAAATCAATGCCCTCAACGGGTAAAACCGAGACTGTTCCGATTGTCACAGGTCCTGACACTAAGTCTGATGACAAATTTACACAATGGAGAGGAACATTAACAAAGCCGCACTCTACTCCCTGAATAAGAACACTTTCATTAGAAGAAGACTTCTCAGAAAAAGGCAAAGTACCTGACAATAAAAGACTCTGAGAAGCTCCTGTGTCCTTGAAAATTTTAATAGGGGTGGGATTGGCTGAATCACCCAAGAGTGATATAGAACCCTTCAATATGAATGGTTCATAATTCTCCATATCAAAATCAGACTGGGATTTATTAGACCCATCAAATGTATTGCTTTCAATACATGACTGTGACCTTGACCTCTTGGAAATAAGAGCATTTGGAACAGGTCTGTCTTGATTCTGATGCCTATTTTTCAATTTGTAGCAATCAGAAATAACGTGTCCTTCTTTCTTGCAATAGGTACACGTCGGAAGAGACAAGGATCTAGAATCAAACTTCTCTGAAGTCTGATTTTTGAAAGTTGTGTTAGTTTGAGTTTTAGAAGGGCTTGCATTAGGTGGAAATGCTCTCCTGCCAGAACATTGTTGAGTAGAAGTCTTGTTAACAAATGGAACTTTATGTGTCAAAGAATATTCATCAGCAGTTCGAGCAGCATTTTCCAAGGTTTCAATCTTATGCTCATCGAGATAAGTCCTAACATCACTATGGACACAGTTTTTGAACTCTTCAATTAATATAATTTGCCTGAGATTTTGATAATCTTGTTTGACTTTCTTGGCTGAACACCATCTATCAAACATCTGCTCTTTTTCTCTAGCAAATTCGACATGAGTTTGTCCTGCTTCTTTTCTATAATTTCTGAATTTTTGCCTATAAGCTTCAGGGACTAACTCATAACCTCTTAAAATGCATTCTTTAACTACATCATAATCACCACTTTGCTGAACGGACAGTGAACAGTAAATATCACTAGCCCTACCAGTAAGTACACATTGTAATAACATGGTCCAATATTCTCTTGGCCACTTTAAATTTTCAGCAACTTTCTCAAAACGAATGAAGTATTTGTCAACTTCTTCTTCTTTGAAAGGGGGGACTAATTTAATATTCCTTGTTATATCAAAATTTTGATTTGAAGTATGATGGAGTTTTTCACTTGCCAGCTCTAATTCTTTCATTCTAATTTCTTTCTCAATTTGCATCTGCTCTTTTTGTAATTCAAATCATCTTTCTCTCTCCTCTCTCTCTCGCTGTCCGTTACGGACCTCTGTCTGCGTGTGTTCGAGTCTAAGATTCGGCAAATGTAGTTATGTGAGAAAGCTTGCCAGTAGCTTCTCGTGGGTCGGTGGTTCTTTCCGGGGTTTGTCCGGTTTCTTCCTCCACCATTAATACTGGCCGCCATGTATAGCCTATATTGTGCTGAAAAATGGCGTTAAACCATAAAAAACAAACTCTCCTCTCTCTCTTTTCATATTGTAATTGTCTTTCTTTCTCCCTTTCCTGTCTCTCTCTCTCTCTCCTCTTTCTCTCTAACAATCCGCATCTGCTCTTTTTGTAATTCAATTTGCCTTTCTTTATCCCTTTTCTGTCTCTCTCTCTCCTCTTTTTCAGATTGTAATTGTCTTTCTTTCTCCTCTTTTTCATATCGCATCTGCTCTTTTTGTAATTCAATTTGCCTTTCTTTCTCCTCCCTCTCTTTTTCATATTGTAATTGTCTTTCTTTATCCTTTCTCTCTCTCTCTCTCTCTCTCTCTCTCTCTCTCTCTCTCTCTCTCTCTCTCTCTCTCTCTCTCTATCATATTGTAATTGTCTTTCTTGAAATTCCAGCTTCTTCAACTCTAATTCCATCTGGAATTTTAATTCTAATTCCTTTAATTTTATGTCAGAGTCTGATGCAGACTTACTGACCAAAATCAAAGCACTTTGACCCAAAACATCCTTTTCCACCAAATACTGGACCAAAATCTTTTTAATATCTTGTTTCGTTAAAGAAGCCTTCACTTCAGAAAGATTAAATTTTGTGGCAAGTTGAATCAACTCATCTTTTTTTGAAAAGATCTAATTGCTCCTGGGTAGGATTAGAAAGAAATATTTCTACCTTAGATGTCATTTTAATACAAGCGTGTCAGTCTCACTATTGATTTAAAATTTTCCAAAACTAGGGGAAATTCAAATTTAATTTCAAATTTATTTCAAATCTCAATCTCAATCTTATCCCGGACGATAGCCACCAATTTCTATGTTACGTGCTTAGGCTCGAATAAGCAGCAACACAGAAAGAGTGAAAACTAACAAGCTTGTATAACTTTAACAATGAATTTATTAAGTACAATTATTTTCATAAAGTAAATAAACTTACGGTTTTTGAGAATCAAATCCAACATTAATCCAATATAGAATTCACAAAAATAATCCACTAATGGAATTACAAGAGTCCTGATAAATAAATGTTCTAATAGTTCCAGGTTTGAATCTTGACGATGTAATCCAAAATGGCTGACATTGTCACGTGATGTAGTTCTTGTTTTATTATCATCCAAATGAATTATGAGCACATGTTTTCTCCTCCAAATAGATAAATAAATCCTCTTTCTTCAATGAATTGACACAATGTCCAGAACAAGATAATTAAAATTATAACTCAAACATAAATACACAACTGTTAACTTTAAAGCCCAGATTCTACTGAACTGTTCTATCCCAAACAACAGTTCATATACCTGTTTTTTTAAGTAAACAAGTGATCGCGTGATTTCATAGAAGTTCATGGAAGGTCACAGAAAGAGTCTGCCTTCACTAAATCACGTACTCTAGATATTTCCTACCCCCAAGAACTAAAAATAAAAAGTTGTCCTTGAAATTAACCAATAGTTTTAGAAGCTTGTTGACAATGTCTAAAGCAGGGTCAGGAATTAGTTCAACAAGCCAAGGTCAAAAACTTGTTTACAGTTAAAGGATGGTCAGCCTGAACTTTCTAGAAAAAAAATCTCCCAATTAATGAATATTAAACCCAAAATGACAAATTTGGATTTAACAATTAAAAAAAAAATAATTTTAATCCAATAGACGTAACAGTATTTAGGAATTTTGAGCCTGATGCTCAAAAATTATTAAGAAGGGTATCAACTAGACTATTTCCATATTAAGAAGGGTATCGACTAAACTATTTCCATACTAAGAAGGTTATCGACTAGACTATTTCCATATTAAGAAGGGTATCGACTAGACTATTTCCATATTAAGAAGGGTATCGACTAGACTATTTCCATATTAAGAAGAGTATCGACTAGACTATTTCCATACTAAGAAGGGTATCGACTAGACTATTTCCATATTAAGAAGGGTATTGACTAGACTTTCCATATTAAGAAGGGTATCGACTAGACTATTTTCATATTAAGAAGAGTATCGACTAGACTATTTCCATATTAAGAAGGGTATTGACTAGACTATTTCCTTATTAAGAAGAGTATCGACTAGACTATTTCCATACTAAGAAGGGTATCGACTAGACTATTTCCATATTAAGAAGGGTATCGACTAGACTATTTCCATATTAAGAAGGGTATCGACTAGACTATTTCCATATTAAGAAGGGTATCGACTAGACTATTTCCACATTAAGAAGAGTATCGACTAGACTATTTCCATAATAAGAAGGGTATCGACTAGACTATTTCCATATTAAGAAGGGTATCGACTAGACTTTCCATATTAAGAAGGGTATCGACTAGACTATTTCCATACTAAGAAGGGTATCGACTAGACTATTTCCATATTAAGAACGGTATCGACTAGACTATTTCCATATTAAGAAGGGTATCGACTAGACTATTTCCATACTAAGAAGGGTATCGACTAGACTATTTCCATATTAAGAAGGGTATCGACTAGACTATTTCCATATTAAGAAGAGTATCGACTAGACTATTTCCATACTAAGAAGGGTATCGACTAGACTATTTCCATATTAAGAAGAGTATCGACTAGACTATTTCCATATTAAGAAGGGTATCGACTAAACTATTTCCATACTAAGAAGGGTATCGACTAGACTATTTCCATATTAAGAAGGGTATCGACTAGACTATTTCCATATTAAGAAGGGTATCGACTAGACTTTTTCCATATTAAGAAGAGTATCGACTAGACTATTTCCATACTAAGAAGGGTATCGACTAGACTATTTCCATATTAAGAAGGGTATTAACTAGACTTTCCATATTAAGAAGGGTATCGACTAGACTATTTCCATATTAAGAAGAGTATCGACTAGACTATTTCCATATTAAGAAGGGTATTGACTAGACTATTTCCATATTAAGAAGAGTATCGACTAGACTATTTCCATACTAAGAAGGGTATCGACTAGACTATTTCCATATTAAGAAGGGTATCGACTAGACTATTTCCATATTAAGAAGGGTATCGACTAGACTATTTCCATACTAAGAAGGGTATCGACTAGACTATTTCCATATTAAGAAGGGTATCGACTAGACTATTTCCATACTTAGAAGGGTATCGACTAGACTATTTAAATATTAAGAAGGGTATCGACTAGACTATTTCCATATTAAGAAGGGTATCGACTAGACTATTTCCATACTAAGAAGGGTATCGACTAGACTATTTCCATACTAAGAAGGGTATCGACTAGACTATTTCCATATTAAGAAGAGTATCAACTAGACTATTTCCATACTAAGAAGGGTATCGACTAGACTATTTCCATACTAAGAAGGGTATCGACTAGACTATTTCCATATTAAGAAGGGTATCGACTAGACTATTTCCATATTAAGAAGGGTATCGACTAGACTATTTCCATATTAAGAAGAGTATCGACTAGACTATTTCCATATTAAGAAGAGTATCGACTAGACTATTTCCATATTAAGAAGGGTATTGACTAGACTTTCCATATTAAGAAGGGTATCGATGAGACTATTTCCATATTAAGAAGGGTATCGACTAGACTATTTACATACTAAGAAGGGTATTGACTAGACTATTTCCATATTAAGAAGGGTATCGACTAGACTATTTCCATATTAAGAAGGGTATCGACTAGACTATTTCCATACTAAGAAGGGTATCAACTAGACTATTTCCATATTAAGAAGGGTATCGACTAGACTTTCCATATTAAGAAGGGTATCGACTAGACTATTTCCATACTAAGAAGGGTATCGACTAGACTATTTCCATACTAAGAAGGGTATTGACTAGACTATTTCCATATTAAGAAGGGTATCGACTAGACTATTTCCATATTAAGAAGGGTATCGACTAAACTATTTCCATACTAAGAAGGTTATCGACTAGACTATTTCCATATTAAGAAGGGTATCGACTAGACTATTTCCATATTAAGAAGGGTATCGACTAGACTATTTCCATATTAAGAAGAGTATCGACTAGACTATTTCCATACTAAGAAGGGTATCGACTAGACTATTTCCATGTTAAGAAGGGTATTGACTAGACTTTCCATATTAAGAAGGGTATCGACGAGACTATTTCCATATTAAGAAGGGTATCGACTAGA
The DNA here is from genome assembly GCA_029339505.1 of Unio delphinus. Taxonomy (NCBI): domain Eukaryota; kingdom Metazoa; phylum Mollusca; class Bivalvia; order Unionida; family Unionidae; genus Unio; species Unio delphinus. The sequence continues at coordinate 9,709,931 of JAQISU010000155.1, forward strand.
CTATTTACATACTAAGAAGGGTATTGACTAGACTATTTCCATATTAAGAAGGGTATCGACTAGACTATTTCCATATTAAGAAGAGTATCGACTAGACTATTTCCATATTAAGAAGGGTATTGACTTGACTATTTCCATATTAAGAAGGGTATCGACTAGACTATTTCCATACTAAGAAGGGTATCGACTAGACTATTTCCATATTAAGAAGGGTATCGACTAGACTATTTCCATACTTAGAAGGGTATCGACTAGACTATTTCCATATTAAGAAGGGTATCGACTAGACTATTTCCATATTAAGAAGGGTATCGACTAGACTATTTCCATACTAAGAAGGGTATCGACTAGACTATTTCCATACTAAGAAGGGTATCGACTAGACTATTTCCATATTAAGAAGAGTATCGACTAGACTATTTCCATACTAAGAAGGGTATCGACTAGACTATTTCCATACTAAGAAGGGTATCGACTAGACTATTTCCATACTAAGAAGGGTATCGACTAGACTATTTCCTTATTAAGAAGGGTATCGACTAGACTATTTCCATATTAAGAAGAGTATCGACTAGACTATTTCCATATTAAGAAGGGTATCGACTAGACTATTTCCATATTAAGAAGGGTATCGACTAGACTATTTCCATATTAAGAAGGGTATCGACTAGACTATTTCCATATTAAGAAGAGTATCGACTAGACTATTTCCATACTAAGAAGGGTATCGACTAGACTATTTCCATATTAAGAAGGGTATGGACTAGACTTTCCATATTAAGAAGGGTATTGACTAGACTATTTCCATATTAAGAAGAGTATCGACTAGACTATTTCCATATTAAGAAGGGTATCGACTAGACTATTTCCATACTAAGAAGGGTATCGACTAGACTATTTCCATATTAAGAAGGGTGTCAACTAGACTATTTCCATATTAAGAAGAGTATCGACTAGACTATTTCCATATTAAGAAGAGTATCGACTAGACTATTTCCATATTAAGAAGGGTATTGACTAGACTTTCCATATTAAGAAGGGTATCGACGAGACTATTCCCATATTAAGAAGGGTATCGACTAGACTATTTACATACTAAGAAGGGTATTGACTAGACTATTTCCATATTAAGAAGGGTATCAACTAGACTATTTCCATATTAAGAAGGGTATCGACTAGACTATTTCCATATTAAGAAGAGTATCGACTAGACTATTTCCATACAAAGAAGGGTATCGACTAGACTATTTCCATATTAAGAAGGGTATCGACTAGACTTTCCATACTAAGAAGGGTATCGACTAGACTATTTCCATACTAAGAAGGGTATCGACTAGACTATTTCCATATTAAGAAGGGTATCGACTAGACTATTTCCATATTAAGAAGGGTATCGACTAAACTATTTCCATACTAAGAAGGGTATCGACTAGACTATTTCCATATTAAGAAGGGTATCGACTAGACTATTTCCATATTAAGAAGGGTATCGACTAGACTATTTCCATATTAAGAAGAGTATCGACTAGACTATTTCCATACTAAGAAGGGTATCGACTAGACTGTTTCCATATTAAGAAGGGTATTGACTAGACTTTCCATATTAAGAAGGGTATCGACTAGACTATTTCCATATTAAGAAGAGTATCGACTAGACTATTTCCATATTAAGAAGGGTATCGACTAGACTATTTCCATATTAAGAAGAGTATCGACTAGACTATTTCCATACTAAGAAGGGTATCGACTAGACTATTTCCATATTAAGAAGGGTATCGACTAGACTATTTCCATATTAAGAAGGGTATCGACTAGACTATTTCCATACTAAGAAGGGTATCGACTAGACTATTTCCATATTAAGAAGGGTATCGACTAGACTATTTCCATACTTAGAAGGGTATCGACTAGACTATTTCCATATTAAGAAGGGTATCGACTAGACTATTTCCATATTAAGAAGGGTATCGACTAGACTATTCCCATACTAAGAAGGGTATCGACTAGACTATTTCCATATTAAGAAGAGTATCGACTAGACTATTTCCATATTAAGAAGAGTATCGACTAGACTATTTCCATATTAAGAAGAGTATCGACTAGACTATTTCCATATTAAGAAGGGTATTGACTAGACTTTCCATATTAAGAAGGGTATCGACGAGACTTTTTCCATATTAAGAAGGGTATCGACTAGACTATTTACATACTAAGAAGGGTATTGACTAGACTATTTCCGTCTACTCCCCATGGTAATTATTCCCATAGCCAATGTTTAGGCTTACAGTGATGAGAGCTTTGCATAGCACTGACTGAATAAGAATTAGTGATGGGAATCGGTCAGAAATTCATAATCGATAATCGGTTCCCCTTAACCAACTGATTATCGATTATAATCGGTTACTAAGAGCAAATTAAAATTTTTGTTACACAGTTATATCTTTGATCAAGAATTCAATATGTTTATAAATATACAGGAGTAATTTATTTTAATGACATGTATACTTTAACCTGACAATAATATTACAAAAATACATTGTGTTACTTTTGTTCTACAACTTTGTTAAATGAATGCAACTTTTTATGGCTGATCAGTCATATGTAACTGAAATACTGCTACAATCCCCCGAAATTCTTTCGTTCATATCTGATGTGTCTATAATTTAAAGTATAGAAGGACATGATTTTCTTGTTTGTAATTGTTTATAAATACTACAAAAGATGTTGCAATTTAACTTAAACAAATCAACAAAATGTGTTTAAATTTTATTAACTCAACAATTTAACAACTTGAACATGTAATAATGACTATATGATCCAAATAATGAATCGTAAGACTTTTATTTGTAGTTGTGAAGCGATTAATAAATTTCATGTCAACTTTAGTGGCTGGGAGTTTTACTAACCTTTGTGCTTTGCATGCACCTAAAAAGTTGTCTGCCTTTACACACAATCGATTATGGAGTTTCACAATCGAATGTCTTATCGGTTTGCTCAACCAACTGATGATTGATTATAATCGATAATCGGAACAACACTAATAAGAATATTAAATTAATTTCATTTTACAATTAATTTTAGTGCTGTTTGTTGTGATATGTCAACCTGGTGGCCAGTTGAGGTTTAGTACACATTTATTTTGCAGTCCCTGTCTATGATCACAGATCTTATGGATACAATGGGCTTTTTATTATGTTTTTTTTTGTTAAGAAAATGCATTTTTGGTAGTCATAAAAACAGAAAAAATTACGATATTCTTATGACTATCACCCCAACAAAATTCTCAAGGCCTGTGCACGGAGTGATGCTGATTGCTCTGATTATAAACAAATATATACAATAACCCAACAAAATTCCCAAAAATGAATGTGACAAGCATACGTTTATGAAATTCAGTTTACACACATTACAAATAGATAGGATTGCGACACTATTGGGAAATTAGGAGAAAGTAGAGGTTAGTTGCTGACCATGAAAATCATTTGAATTATGCAAACTTTTATGTATGTATGTCATTATGGCTGTGATGTGGGATCATGGTGAGTCTACAAGAATAACAAAAAATAATTTCTTCCTCAGTTCCCTTTTCGATATGGGAACTTAACAAACATATATTGTAATAAGTCTTTGTTTATTACTTTGTTATTTGGTAATGGGAATATGGTGTTAGGCATTCATGTCAAAAGTAAATGTTGTTGCCCACAACTTACCTATTTGGTGAATTTTACTCTTAAATCTATGACAGTAAATCTTGTGGTCATTACTCCAGAACAAATATGATGCAGTCTGACATTCAATATGGCCACTGTGGTAGTCATCTAGAAGATCTTGTTATCGCTATTCCTCCAGAAGTGATGGTCATATCGACATAGGGATTTCACCTAAAGACTTTTTATGATATCGTGATGGTCCTAAATGAAAATGGCACCTTGCAGACATACATGTATGGTATAGTTGCCATGGTTGCCACCATGTACACATTTAAAATCTTATCACTAATTCTTGTGTCATATTGGTTTTCACTGAAAGTCTTCTAATGCTCTCTAGTGTCTTCTAAATGACAACAGTGATACGAACAGTTTTGATTAGTTCACAAGTTTTTCTTTCTGTCACTGATTTTTCTTTACAAGACTCAAACAATGGAATATCCAGTGGGTATTGTTTAAAGATTCAACAAAATGTTTATTCAATAATGAAGGTAGTAGTCATGGCAGCCATCTTGAAAATGGTTTTATTACTATTCCTCCTTAATTAAAAATTAAATTGATATGGGTTTTTTTTACAAGAAGACTACTTATGATAAATATTATGTATGAAACTGGTGCTGATTTGACCTCAGATATAGAGACATCTTGAAAATCTTGTTATAGCAACACTTCCTGAATGGAAAGTCATATTTACAGGGGTTTTGCACCCTAAAACTTCTTATGGTTTTAGACGGTCCTGAATGCACTGAGGTGGCTTTGAGATGACCTTCAGTATGTTACCACCATGGTGGCTATCTTGAAAAGATTTTTTAAAGATATCTTATTGGTCCTTAAAAAAATGGCCCCACCGATATATATTATAGCAGCACAATGAACATATTGCCAATAATTCTTCTGAATGGATAGCCATATTGGTATATTATTTTGACCAAATGTCTTCTAGGGAATTTTTTGAGAAACCTGTTTTAGCAGCAAGTTGAAATGTTGGGTAGCAGACAATTTTATGTGAGACAGCTTCTTACAAAATTGGAAACTTGGATTAAGGTACAGACTTTTTTAAGGTATACACTTCCATCTTTTTTATAATGTATTTGTATGATTCTAACAGATACATAGTAAATAGGATTTTGTGGGTTACAGGTTCAAGAAGGTCATAGAATGGGTTTTCATGTTGACATTTAGAAATTTCAATTTCACATGCTTTTCATCCGGTCAAAAAAAATTTTGGATATATATATATATATATATATATATATATATATATATACATACTGGTTCTAAGTAATCTTTTAAAAACACTTATCAGAATTGGACCAATTGACAGAAAACATCCTTGCATGAAGCCCTGTCAAATTTTGTACAAAGTATGCAGGTCTACCATTCAGTATGGCCACTAACATTAATATTTGATAGAATTTTGTTTTAAAATGATTATATTTCCAATGGTTTTACACAGAATTAGTCAAATTTGAAAAAAGATCATCTTGGTACAAAGACCTTTCAGTTTTATTAGTCTGATACTAATCTCTTGTCAAACATAGATGATGATCCAGAAAATGGAAACAACTTCAAGTAAGCTTTCTTAACCATGCAGCAGAATTTGAATATGTTTTGTCATCAGATGGGTTATTAAATCTTCTATGAGATTGCAGTTTAGCTCTGAACTTTAAATGGTGCTTTATCAGTGAAGGAATGCTAGTTCTGCCACTATTTATCCTCAGAATTGGAAAATAACCATTTATATTTATTTTAGTTTCAGATCTAGAACCCAAAAATACTTCCCTCATGGTTGACATGACTTTCATCACACTGAAGTGGAGTCAGTATTCAGAACCTGTGGGAAACCTCATTGTGAATGGTGCTCTGGAAATTGTTGTAAAAGTGAAAGAATTATCGATGACAAAGTGTTCAGTAAATATTTCAGAAGGCTATGCTAATTGCACTGGTCAGAATCTGACATATGGAACGATGTATACACTGGATTTCATCATCATACAAGTACAATCAAATATAACAGTTTACAATAATTCATTCAGCAATTCAAGTGGTAAGTTTTTATACAGTAATAGATCCATGCCTTTGTATATATGTTAGCACTGAATAGTATTAATTGTATATTGCTTACAGTTAATAATGAAGGCCTAGCTGAAGTTGATGGAACCTTTAGTAATTATATCCTTATTCCATCTGTCAATATTTTAGTTTCTGTATTTAACTTTGCTAGATTTATTGAATTTTTACCACAGTTGGTATGCAGCAATATACAAGGGTTTGATTATCTCTATTCTTGGTTATCATTTAGAGGAGTTATGTCCCCTGACTGCCTGACCTACCGACTCTAGTTTTTGCACCTTAACATTAGCATGAAAATTAGTCTTTTTCAACCAAATTTGTCATCGAACGATCAAACTTTTAATTTCACTATAATGTTCTCGTGCTGTTACAGAGCTTACCATTTCTGAAACAGAAATTTCCCTCGTCCATATGTAAAGAATTCATTTGTTTTAGAGGGTGACCTCCAGAAATTGTTAAAAGCCAGATCTACTGCACTGGTCCATGTGCAGTCATGATTGTCTTCTTTTTTGGAGACATTACTGTTTAAAAGTGGTTGAGTTATGCTCTGCATAAGGTTTCCCTGGCTACATCTTTAGTCACAAAATTATGGCATTTCTTAATACATTTATAACATTACTTGAGTGTTTTTTCATTCATTCCATAAGCACTTTTGAGAGTTAATATTTTCTTTTTATGATTTTAAATAATGCTTGTTTAGTTGCCCTCTCCCTTAGGTGATAGGGTAACTTTTTATTTTACATTCTAGGATTTTTTTGATTATGTTATTGGCTCTTTATCTTATTGTATTTGATTAATACCTTCTGTTCATTATTAATAACTTTTAGTTATAACATTAAAAGTGGATCTTATATTCATAATGAGTTGCACAGTATTAGATTTTCTTATTGTGTTTTTCATTATATTTGTAGGTTGAAGGTTATATTTTTGCTCTTCACCTCTGTATTTTGTTTTGTTTTCATAATTCATCATCTCCAGTAGTCATTAAGTATTGTTGACATTATTTGCAATAGAATTCAACTATTGTCAAGGCCAAATAAAAAAGAAACAAAAGATACAAATGGACAGGTAACTATATTGCTGTAATTTTATCGTGCTGACTTCTAGTACCAAGCAAAAAATATTCAGTATAATGTTTTAAAAACATTATTAGAGACAAAAGTCTGTTAAAGGTAACAATATGAAGCCACCCAAAAATGTTTTGTCATTGATCATTGGGCTATGAGTGCTGGTACCAGTTACCAGTCACAGCATTTACATTGGTATGGATTAACATCATTTTATTACAAGATAGAGTAAAAAAGAAAAACAGGAAGGCTGCTTGAACTGATCAGGTCCAGATGAAGAGGTCTTTAGAGTTTGGTAGATTATATTAACGTGTATAAACTTTTTTTTTTAATGGTTGTAGTTGTAATGGATTGTAAATACTTTTTTGTGTCTCTCTCGCTAAAGTATGCATCCTGACATTTCACAATCATCAAGAGCGTGCCATTATTTTAATAAATGATGTGGATGGTGATGCAAATTTGGTCCAAGTACCACCGTCATCCATAACTCAGATTATTTCATGATGTTGATGTTAAGGATGATAAAATGCTTGCCATCTTTTCTTCCAGACAGGATCTCTTGTTGAGGAATATGTAGCTCATTCATCATGTCCATGGTAAATTTTTGATCCAGGAACTTCTTTCCAGGACCTGGCACAAATTCCTCATGGTATAATTCATAAGCTTTTGCAGAATCTGATGTAACAATGTCTGTTTATGAACTGAGAGTTTGATCAAAGTTAATGTCAGGTACATGAGCTTCTAGTGATTTGTTTCTAGCTTTATTGGAGGTATCTTTTCCTGTATTGTTGATAAATTAGGAATATACATGCAATTGTTATTTAATTCATAATCATTCACTTCTAGTGAGCATATATCTCTGTGATTGTCTTCTGTCTTGGAGTTGATGGGGGATGGTAGAGATCTTAGAGATCAGGCTTCTCCAAGCCCAGTTTTACAGACACATTAAGCGTGAGTCTTTACCACTAATATGGGGGATTTGGATAGGGCAGCGTTCTCAATAACATCCAGTGTCAATTCTATGCGTAGGAGCTCTAGGGTCAGAGACACCGGAGGTAAAAAGTGGTTGGGAATCCACAGATATTTTCTTCTTTTGACAAAGCCATTCGTGCTTTAAGTATTTGTGTTTATCCACATGATGGTTATGGTTGCTTTCTCAGGATTACAGAACATTTATGTAAACAGACAGTTCAGTTTGACAAAGCTACAATCCTGTGAGCCATTCTTTGCAGAGTTCGTTGATTCCATCATACTTAAAAAAAACAATAAAACTTTCCAAGGGTTGGACATTCCAGACACATCTAGAAAGTCAGGCACACAGTATAAAGCCTGAATGCATGGGATGCTTCTGAATTTTGTCTTTGTTTAGGAATAGTTTGATCATGCAGAAGTAATTATAAATCAATACTACTTCACTTCTTGCTGATAAAGTAGGTGGAAAAGGATTTGAACAGGCATACTCTGTAACCAGTAGTGTGCAGTGCAGTTTTTCAAGACATATGGTAAGCTGCAATGATGGCATTTGACACTGGGTCCCATCTGAGACCTTCAGAGTTTGTATTGACTGTGGTGTCTAAATCAGTGTTCTTTGGTAAGAGATGTTCTCTTTCAGCAGTTACTGTCAAAGACTTAAAACCTTCCTTTATCATCATTGTTGAGATCATCATGATTATAGTTATCAGCATTATCATCATCAAGCTCTTCAAAAACAATACAGTAAAACCTCTCTTCAGAGACCACTGCTATGAGAGACCACCTGTCTTGAGAGACCTGGTTCTCTATGTACAGATTTATTGATTATATAGTGTTATGACCTGTTATGAGAGACCACCTTTCATTAGAGACCTCTATGTTTGGCAGAATTAGTGGTCTTTCAAGACAGGTTCCACTGAACCATTATTATCATCTTTAATATAATTATTACTCTCATCATCATGATTGACAACAACAACAGCAAACATTTTTTTGGATAATCATGATCATCATAAATGTAGATGCATTTTAAACCCTTGATATAGTTGAAAGAAAACCTGTTGCAAGTGCTGCATCACAACACGCATAGTCCAGGGGTGTTCTCCGCCATACCTTATAGTCTGGTTTGTCAATTCCCTGACATTTTGTAGTGAACCCAAGTCTGAGATGTCTAGAAAACATAAAGAGAAAGTAAATTAATGCACTGAATTTTAATAGCAAATTATATTATTAATTTTATGCTGCATTATCCTATTGCAACATTATTTTAATTTTCCAGTATTATTGGACTGTTATAACCAGCAAACAAAAGCAAGTTTTGGACAAAATATTTGAAAATAAAATAAGTATCCCCAGTGCTTAATGACATGCTCACTTCATCCATGCTTTAATCAATTACGTTAAATAACAGTTATGACAGAATCATAGAAATTCCTTGTGTGTGTATGTGTGTTGTACTGAAAAGTAGCAGGCAATGATTTCTTTTTTGTATCCAGTTATAATCAAGATGATGTTAAGAAAATATAAAGAGATATGTTAGGTAGTTGCGATATTGTTTATTTAAAATGTTTAAGTGTTTATTATGAGTCCTGATATCTAATTCCATTCACACAGGAATATCCTAAAATTTAAATGAGTGCAGGTTATTTTGTTATACAGGAATAGTTTGTTATCCAGGTATTGTATCATATTATCTGCCTCATTATATAACAAGTACCATTTTGCCACTGCTGCTATATTATAATTTATATTTATGCAAAACACGACTATTGCAGATACTTATGTCACATTATGGCATCAAGTTTATTATATCAAGTTAGATGGTCCAATGCATGAAGTACATTTGACTTTACGTTTAAAAAATATCGTACTTTTCTTGTCTCTTTTGTATCAAGAGACATTATCTTAGTGCAGTCATTTTCATTGATGTTAGAAGACTCTATGTCAATAATACAACCTTACCACAGAAATGAATAAACTAGGTAATAAGAAAGAGGCACATATCTCACAGTAAATACAATATGACTTACAATCCAAACACAACAAGTATACTTTAACATTTTCTTGAGTACAAAGTAATATATCTTTTTTCAGCTAGGTTTTGTATTTTCAACAATAATCATTATTTTTTTAGTTTAAATGCAAACTGGGGTTGTTTGAAGTTATTCTTCTTTGTTGTAAGTGTTCATATGTGGTCCAAATCTTTAACTCAATTAATCATAAGATAATTATCAGATTTACAATTCTCCATATGTTACATACTCTTAAATGATTAATTATGTCATTGCAATAGAACAATTATAATATTTAAAAATGTGAGAAATATCAAGTCAATTTATCCATTTGGGATTTTATAATATCAGCTTTGAATAAAGTCATCTGATAAAGAAATATCAACTTATTAAGGGTCACTTTACTTATGTGTCAGATGTAGATAATGATTTCTTGATCCATGCTTATGAAGTTTTCTGTTAATCCAATTTAGGCAAATAAATGTATTTTCATTCTACATGTATTATAGATTTTAAAGTCCATATCCTTTTAAATTTCATTTCTTTCTACATTTTTAAAATTGAAATATTGATTGAAACCATATCAAGAGTATGTTGGGTCCTTTTCACAGAGAGTAAGTAATATTTGTGACAAGCAGCCTATTTGCTAAAAGGATATTTAAATGCACATTTGCTGAAAGGATAATTAAATGCACATTAAATGCACATTTGCTGAAAGGATATTTAAATGCACATTATTAAAATGCTATGGAAAATGAATTATTGCACATTATAATTTCATTTGTGAAATAGAAATATTGATTGCAACTGATAATAAAATTTAGTTGATCCTTTCTGTGAGAAGGATTCTATTCACTTAAAGGATCTTTTTAAAATACTTTATATATAGAAATGGTATGTTAAATCTCATGTGGAATGATTTACTACTAAATATAATTTTATTCATGAAATAGAAGTATTAATTGAACATAAACAAAATCAAAATAGGCCAGTATATGTAATTTTAAATGAACTTCTTGCCATTGAAGATAACTTTTCGTAACTTTTCACAATATTTTGTAACATTTTGTAGCTTTTCACACTTTTTTGCACTTTTCATAACCTTTTGCATACCACAGTATGTCTAATTAGACCCTCTGAGGAGAAAATTTCAATACAACAGTTTGGACCAGCAGTTGATGATGCTTTTTCCGTATTAAAGTGAATTCTTCTACTAGGAAGTTATGTAACCCACTAGTTGGTTCATTTGTGCTAGTTGTAAAAGAACTTCTCCAAAGGACAAATTCTTCCCAAAATGTACGTGTTCTGTGACAAAAGCTTATAAATCTAAAAGAAACAAGCTTGATAGTCAAATTATTGTTATCATTATTATTATTAAATTTTATTATTATTACAAATGGTGTCACTAACTTTTTCAGCACCTGGAAAGCCCGGAGCTATCAATACAACTAGTGATTTCCATGCACCTAACATCAGCCTGAATTGGGAAGCTTCACCTGGCCTAGTGGACAATTATACAGTTAATGTTACAGAAGTTAATGAAACCAAACATATAACAAATACTACACTTGATAATTCTACCAGAATAGAAGTGAATGGACTTCGACATGGTCGTAATTACACAGTAGTTATAGTGGCTAACCGATTTGGCAAGACAAGTGATCAAAGAACTGATAACTTTAGTACAGTTATCATTTGTGAGTATTGTTTGATTCCATGCTGTTGACATTAAGGTTTCAAAACTATACAGGCTAAAGAAATGAATGGAACAAATTTCTATTGATGATAATTTTGAAGGAATACAGAATTGTTGTAATAGATTTTTGCTTTTGATATTTTAAAGTCTTCTATATCAATGTAACGTGTTTGCCAGCTTATGATTCAGTGCAGAGTACAAGGCGATTTTCACATGCTTCATCTTATATAAGTCATGCTGAGTTTAAGACATGGAATAATTTGGCTTTCCACACAACAGTGCTAATGTAATCCTGAGTAAATTTTCACATCATCATTTAATGTCACTAAAAGTAACTAATTTGTTTCACAGGAAGTATTATAAATGAATTTGTTACTTTTACTTGCATTTAATTATGCCATCCTAAAAAATTTACTGAATTATGCAGATAAAATAAAATTCGCTATACTGTGTTGGATGAAGCAATAGTAACTTCCGGTTTCATGAATACGAATGGTATTACAGAAAGCTATTTCAGATTACTGGCAAAAAGAAAGTTACAGCACTGATGTAAAATGCTTTTTCCAGTTTTGTTTTGTAAAGTGAGTGGGGGAGGCATACATATTCCATCACATATTTTGCTCCGATGAGAGAGAGTGGTAGGGAGAGTAGCTCTTTAACTTTTTATTCCTTATTGACCCTGTTTAGATAAAATGAATCACAAAAAGATAAAATGGTAAATTAAAATAAATAGTAAATAGAAACTATTTAAATGCATACAATACCTATTCAGTTTCAGGGTCCCATTGAGGTTAAATCACAAGAATGACCATTTGGCATGCTGTGTAATTTCCCAACAAATAATATTATCCTTGTAGTGAGACTCTGTTCATGTACACTAAACAAGTGTTATCTGGAAATGATTTGACCATAGCTGTAGCTTATTAAAATTAGCATGTAAATAGCATTGCAAAGCCTTGTCATTTGATAATGGATACCATAACTAAAAATAAAAGGAATTATTTATTTATTGATGCTAATTAATATTGGAATATAGAATATGCAGTCATACAGGACAATATCACGATCATCAGTTAACTAAACAATACAGCTTACAATTGTCCTGAAATTTCTGTTTTTCTCTTATCTGTCTTAGTCATGTTTGTTCATTTTCTAAAGTGTCTGTTATAAATTGTCTGTTATAATACATATATATCTAATCAAATTTGAATAACTATATTACAATTACATGCTGCATTAGTGCAGTTACATCTGATGTAAGCGAATTTAACACTATGGTTTGTCTAATTATTTCAAATCCTTCATAATTTTTTCATACAAAAACAATTCTCCACGATGATTACTTTATGCATACATGTGGAGCATGTCTTTTTTACATACAAAAAATTGTATGACATATGATAAATCAATTTGAATGAAATAGTCCATATATAAGACAATTTGGAGCATAAAATGAAGCTAAGATTCTCTGATAAAAAAAGTATCAACTTATAGAACGGTAAATACGGTACATAATTAATATATGTATATAAGAGTATGCATGAGTACATATAATTTTGACTTTAATAAAAACTTAGTACATGTTAAAAGAAAATTGCTAACACTTAACAATTTTGGTAAATATAGAAAAATCACTGGATGACTCGTAACAAATTATAATTGAGGGAGTTCATTAAATGTGAATTTATCAACCAAAGCAACCATGAATTAATGTGAGCCAAATAAAAATGAAGACATTCATTCAATTTCCAGTCAGTATAAATTTACATTTTCAATTTCAAACAAGAACATTTTTCTTTAAATAAATTTAAATGTGCAACAAGAACACAAGGTTTAATATGAGCAGAATTGATCATACATTAATCTATAAACACAAAAGAAGTTAAGGTTTTTACTTTGAACAATCTATGGTACACATGACATTCTAATTCTTTTTTACAGCACCTGAACCCCCAATTAATGTGACTGTAATGCCAGGCAGTGTTGGCAATAATAGTTTGAATTTAACCTGGACAAGGCCTGTGGACTTTAATGGTCCACCACTGGGATATAAAGTGTGTGTAAAGAAGACGATTTATTTAGATGAGCCTTGGAGTCATGAAGACTGCATAACAAAGGATACTAAAATTGTTGAATGGATGGAAGTATCTAATTTAACTGCAGGTTTGTAATAAAATTCCTGATCTTCATCACAATGTCTTCGAATAAAAAGTAAGGTTTCGCTTAGTTCTTATAAACTTTCCCTTCTTCCAACCCTTTCTCAGAGCCATGATAGTTCCATGATTAGCACTCTTTTTTTTATATAGATACTACTTCGTATTAAGATAGTTTTCCCACAAAACAATTTATGGATGTATAAATGATATTAATCCACCACAAAACAATTTATTGATGTATAAATGATATTAATCCACCACAAAACAATTTATTGATGTATAAATGATATTAATCCACCACAAAACAATTTATGGATGTATAAATGATATTAATCCACCACAAAACAATTTATGGAGGTATAAATGATATTAATCCACCACAAAACAATTTATGGAGGTATAAATGATATTAATCCACCACAAAACAATTTATTGATGTATAAATGATATTAATCCACCACAAAACAATTTATGGAGGCATAAATGATATTAATCCACCACAAAACAATTTATTGATGTATAAATGATATTAATCCACCACAAAACAATTTATGGATGTATAAATGATATTAATCCACCACAAAACAATTTATGGAGGTATAAATGATATTAATCCACCACAAAACAATTTATGGAGGTATAAATGATATTAATCCACCACAAAACAATTTATTGATGTATAAATGATATTAATCCACCACAAAACAATTTATGGATGTATAAATGATATTAATCCACCACAAAACAATTTATTGATGTATAAATGTTATTAATCCACCACAAAACAATTTATGGAGGTATAAATGATATTAATCCACCACAAAACAATTTATTGATGTATAAATGATATTAATCCACCACAAAACAATTTATGGATGTATAAATGATATTAATCCACCACAAAACAATTTATGGAGGTATAAATGATATTAATCCACCACAAAACAGTTTATGGAGGTATAAATGATATTAATCCACCACAAAACAATTTATGGAGGTATAAATGATATTAATCCACCACAAAACAATTTATGGAGGTATAAATGATATTAATCCACCACAAAACAATTTATTGATGCATAAATGATATTAATCCAGAGCATTATATTGTCCTTAGTGCACCTTCTTTTATATCTAAATTGATGTCATCCAGAGCAGTGTTTTGTCCCCACTGATACACTATTTATTTGGTATAAATAAATTCATTTGTTATTCATAGAGTTTGTAGTGTCCCTATGTTGTATTGATATATGCTTTGTTATTTATATTTAATTTTGTTTGCTTGACTTTTGTCCATGAATGAGGAAAGTATTTTTGGTATGGTATGTAAGTTATAACTTGATTTTGTCTTGGGTTTGAGTTCAAGACCAAGCATTGACTTGTGACCTTGGAAGGTTCTAGAAGCAAAATTTTCCATTAGGCTCGTAGAGTTTGTCTTCATGTGACATTGGTTAATTTTTTAATGTATATAAGGTTGAGAATAACAAGGCTATTCAGTCCTACTTTTTATATCAGTCTGGAATCTATACTGTTGCATTGAGGTATCATTTGAGAGGAATTGTTTTTGTAAATTATTCTTTAGAATTACTAAATCCTCATTGACTGGACTAAAACACTGGGATTATTGTGAATTCATGCAAAGACATTCTGGATTATATCACTTTGATACATGTAGACTGTTAAATTGTTATTAAATTTCTCAAAGGACTGTTACGAAAGGGAACGTGAAAAAATAGCTGCTCATGGATACACAAAATACTAGGTCAAGACTACAAATTGGTGCTGTCCTAGATATACCCTTGGCTATTCATCTGAACTAATGCCTTGAACTAAGAAATATGTTAGTCCCACCTTACATAAACCAACATATCCTAATTTGCTAATCATGAGCATGTTTAAGTTATTTGTGAATGCCAAAATATGGCACTGTTCTCCCAGGATCTTACTACAATGGACATACTCTAAATAAAAATTATTTGATAGTACAGTGGAACCCTAGGGGCCCCAATTGGCAGAGTGGTCTAAAGCGCTTTCCGTTACGGATCACTGCCGTCTCACCTCTGTCTGCATGGGTTCAAGTCTAAGATTCGGCTAATGTAGTTATGTCAGAAAGCTTGCCAGTATCTTCTCGTGGGTCGGTGGTTCTTTCTGGGGGTTTATCCGGGCTCTTCCTCCACCAATAATACTGGCCGCCATGTATAGCCTATCGTGTGCTTAAAAATGGCATTAAACCCTAAAAACAAAAAGACAAAAACAGTGGAACCCCACTATAACGCAATAATTGGGGTCCAAGAAATTGGATCGTTTTACAAGTGAGGTCGCGTTAATGCAGGTTTTTACTGTATTTTAATTTTTTCAGCAAACACCACATAGGCTTATAAACATGTACTCGTTTCTACAGTAAAAAATCAGAGTATTATCAGATGAATATTAAATGGAATGCAGTCATAAGACTCGAACCCACGCAGACAGAGGTGAGACCGCAGTGATCCATAACGGAAAGCGGTTTAGACCACTCGGCCACTCAGGGCCCCAAGAACTAAATGCAGCAAGTATGTAATGGTCATGCGCCACTGATTTTTTTTTTTTAAAGCAGTATGCATGTGCAAATTCATACCCTTTCAATTTCCAGCTGACAATGCCAACATTGTTTACTAGTCAAATGATTCCCTCTAATTACACCGCCAAGCCCAGAAAACATTTTGGTGGCTTTCCTTTTTTGATGTTTATTAAACTGTGAGAAGCTTTTATCAACCACTGCATTGTCGGCTGCTTGGTTGTGTGTGTAGTTAAAGAAAAAACATACATGTTGGCTATTGTTTGAGCAATGATTGTATACAGAATTAATTGAAGACAATCACAAAGACCACATAATGTTTTTTTTGGCATAACACTTAAAGAACCTGGTGAAATTGTTAAATTCAAGAAACTTCGCCATGATCGTATTATATAAAAATTCATACACGAACTCTTCCTCAAAATGATGACAAACTTTTTACACAATATTTCTTGTACTTAAAATTTAAAAAAATTTCCAGTGCAAGAAAAATACACATTAAACATTTCCGGAACCATCGTAATTTATACGAATTCATATGTGATCTCTTCTCCATTCGTGATCTCTTCCCCAAAATGATAATAAATTCTTAATACACTATTTCACACACTTTAAAGAAGTAGAAAATAATGTGCGATTAAATATACAAAATTTCAGGAGCGACGCCATGACCACATTATATCCGAATTTGCGTTAACACTGGGCGCGTTATAATGGGGTTCCACTGTACTATTATTAGACAGTAAATATACATGCATAATTTTTCTATTATTAGATGATAAGTATACGTGTATAATGGTACTTTTACTAAAAGATGTATTACGGTGCCATTATTATATAATAAATATAATGCATAAATGTACCATTATTAGAAGATTAACAAAACATGTAAAATGGTGACAATTATTCTAATCACCTATAAATGAATTTGTGAATCATAGTTACTAGAATATTTGTTAACATGCATGATACAAGTAGTAATGCTGGTAGAAGTAGTTAATATTGAAGTAAAATACCCCTTTAATTTGCAAATTTAAAACAAAAACAATAATTTCAGTACAAATTATTCTTGATTCTTTAATTTTAACTACAATCTGCCAAATATTTGATGCTTTTACATATTGTTTAGACTATTAAAGTAGAAAAGATACTATCATGAAATTTTCATTGATACTAGCTCTTGTCCCAGTATAGTGGATTTCAGTTGTACTCATACTGTAATGGATGAAATTGCTATTATTCATTGGTCTTTGTTATAGTTAGGCGTTGTTGTTATTATTCATTGGTCTTTGTTATAGTTAGGCATTGTTGTTATTATTAATTTGTCTTTGTTACAGCAACTCATTGTTGTAGGTGTTGTTTTACACATTATTACCTTTTATGCAATCTTAGATTGTAGATGCTATTCTGGTATGATGTTATTCCAGAGTATTAACTTATCATTGCTTCTGTTTCAGATCTGGCATATTGGTAATACAGACTTGTTCATTTTATTTTTCCAGGTGCATTCTACTGGTTCACTGTTTACAGCCTTAATTCAAAGTACAATAGCAGTATTCCAGCCAACTCAAGCATTATCCAGACAAATGAAAGCAGTAAGTATCAAACTTTTCTTGTAAGCTGGAATGGAGTATTGCAGTGAGTACTGTGAAAATTAGAAGTGGATGGTCCATCTTTATTTGACTGAGGAGCATTGTCATTGTGTAGTCCATCTATATTTGACTGAGGAGCCATATCGTTGTGCAGCCATGGGTTGGGTTTTCCTATTAGATTCAGTGGTGTTGCTCAGAATCAGACCAACTTAACAGATGTTACTTAGATGCTGTAATCTGCCCTTGTTCATCCAAAACTCCTGCTTCATCAAGGTTTTGCCGTTGGAATTACCTAGAAAGGCACAAGGGACATTCAGTCTCTTAAGAAGTAAACAAAATCAGTACAGAAATATAACTGATTATTCAGAACCTTTGCAATACCTGTTGAAAACAAAGTAGAAACAGCAATGATTTCTTTGATTTTATATCATATTATGTCAATTTGAATATTGCACATGGCAGAAGAGAAGACTGCTACTGCTATGTAAAATAATAAATGAAAAAACAATAAATAAAAACACAAAGATTACATGGAGTTGTGTACTTTAATAAGCCATAGACCTCCAAAAGATTTGGAACTGCAGTTTCTCCAAGAGTTGTTGTTGTTGTTGTTGGGTTTAATGCCATTTTTCAGTACAAGATAGACAATATATGACATCCAGTGTAAATGGTGAAGGAAGAACCTGGGAGAATCCCGGAAAGAACCACCAACCCATGAGAAGCTACTGGCAAGTTCATTTGTCTATAATGTAATATATGTAACTGTACTGAGCTGATTGAGAAGGAAATTCTATTATTACTGCTCCTCAATTTAACTCCTAAGTTAAAAATACATCTGGATTGCCATTGTACCTAATTATATTACTCATCGTTAGATATAACATATCTTGTAAGCAAACAATACTATATTTTTAACTTTTGAAGACATTAAGACTCGTTTTCTTGTGTGCATTCTTAAACAGTGTGCATTTCAGGGTTCCCACACCACCAGGAAATCAGAAACTTTCCCAACCATGAAAAGTCCTTGAATTTCGCAAATTATTGATGAAAGTCAGGAAAGACTCTGGAATTTTCCGCCACCACTTGATGCCCTTAAACAATTACATAATTGAATTGTAACTAAACTTATCCCGAGTTTAAAAAATTTGAGTTCTAACCAGAATATTCAGAGTGTGCAGTATGGATCATTTGTTTGCTTGCAATAAACATATATGCTGAGTCATTCCAAATACCTTGTGGATTTGAACTTTTAATTTTTTTTTTGCATTGGGATATGATATATGTACTTTGCGTACATAGATCTGACCACTCTGAAAAATGGCTTTAAACCCTACGTCAACAACAACAATCAACAGATTAACTGGAAAGACAACTGATATACTCAACACTACACTGAATCCCTTTCAAAAGATTTCTTCCCGGAACAATAGGATTACTGGCATTGAGTTAGTTTTCAAAAAGATAAAGAAAAGAGAAAATCTCTAAATTGACTATGCATGTTAATCATTACTCCCTTTGATGAAAAAATGGTTAATCTTACTGGCTATTCACATGACTTCGGCACTACAATGGCGGTTAATGACATGTACTTTATTCTGCTTTACTGCAGTTTTACAAATGACATCATACACTGGTCTTGTAAATTTCACAAAACTGGTAACTAGCCAAATTGCTTTTAAAATACCTTATCATAACACTCTTTACTATTTATTCCATCATTTTTACAAAGGATTAAATGATGGATAGTTGTATTTATCTTACTACATGGCTGTTCAACTGTACTGTTTGTTATTTAATGTGCACATTGTTTGCACACATATATCCTGAGCTCTAGTGTTTACAAAAGATTAAGTCAAGGTCAGTGGTGTCCATCGATTTTTTTTTGCAATGCAGTCGTTCACAATAGTATAAAAATATATTTCGCCAAAATATCGCTGTCACCGGTCGCATTCAGCAGGTGGTCACTCATAACATTGTTTATATAATAAAGTCAATCTGTGCATTATGCTTGTGGTGGTAAATGACAGGTGGTCGCTTATAACAGAGGTCGCTCATTACAGTTTTTACAGTGCAGTTAAACATTGGCTTCTTTCAAATATATAGAGGGATATAAGCTTGCTGTGTAGCTTCTATTACTTTAGTTGTAATTCTTTGTCATCACAACATTTGTTTCTGGTATCTAAAGTTATATGATATCTTAACTTGAACAGGTTTTTTTTTAAGCATTCTTGAAATATATTTTGATGTCCACAAATAAACATGAAAAATCTAAATTTACTGAAAACAGTATGCATGTTCATGTGCCAGAATGTTAAAAGTAGGCTTTCAGTAAACTTAGGATCAAGTGAATATTGCTGGGGCACATGACATCTTATTTGTCTCACATGACATTTGTAGAAACGAGATACATGACATTTGATGCATCTTCTTTGCTCATGTAACATTCTTGATTTGCAAGAAATGATATTGGTGTTAAATTGTAACTTAGAGGACAAAAATGAGACAATTTCAGTGGTGGATATGTCACATGACCATAGAAACAATTTAGAATAAACATTGTCACGTGCCCCCTATAGAATTATTACTAACCCTGAAGAAGGACAGACAGTTCAAAGGTTAAATAGCTCCGAGCCCCCAGTCAACAAAGCCGATGGTCTAGGTGCTAAATTATAAAAATAATAAGGTGAAAGGAGTAACATTTTAATAAATTATATTACGGTATTCCACAATTACAGGACAATATTTCAATGCAATTGCCTCCAGTCAATACATGACCCTTCCAAATTACCATTTATTTCATCCCATGAAATTAAAAGTGAGAGTGATTGTATCCTGTGTTCCTTCTATGTAACTTTTGCCTTCATTTCCTTTCGGTATTTCCTGTACCCTGTTTATGTTTCCCAGCTCTCTTTGTTGCTTCATGCAGTACCCTCTTTCTGTTCACTTGGCCCACTTTGTATGTACTTCCAGTACCTTCTTTTCTGTTTTCTCAGTTCTCCTTGTCGGTACTTCAGGTACTCTTGTTTCCATATCTGGTCCTCCTTCTGCGAACAACAGTCTATCTCTACATGCTCTCCACATCTTCTCTCTGATCTTTGGGTGGCATCTTTTCCCACCCAGAAAGCTTCTTGTGAATTAGAAAGACATACGATGGTGCCTCCTTGTTCGAAAACAGAAGAATTAACATACTCTTATAGATCTTCCATCAGCATAATGGGAATTATATCATTAGATCAACTCATACAAAATATTCCACAAAGCAACACTTGTTCTATAATAAAGGCTATAAACAACAACAATATCATGACTTCTGATACATAGACACATACATACATACATACATATCCCTAATTCTCTATATAGTAACTATCAACATCAACAATATTCTTACACACTTTCTACCTTACAAATTATAAATGACACATTCAAATATAAATGCCTTATTATACGTGTACAAGGCTAACAAGCCTAACTCTGCACAATCCACAACTATATATTCAAATAAACTTTTTGCTCCAGACTTGCGCCGAGCATGAACTGCTGATCACCAATACAGTCTTCTGCCTCTCTATCAGTAACCGGACATAATGGTTGCATCCATGCTCTAAGCACTGGCGCTTCATTGAGTATGTCAATGTCAGGAAGAGGGACAGGCAGGATGTGCATGTGACCTAGTCCTTGTGCGGCGCTGACTGCTCGACAGACCACCACCTCATCATCACCAAGCTCAACATCCGCATTCAGCCCAAAAGACGCTCACAGGGAAAGAAGGCTCCTAAATGACTGAACATCACCAAGCTGAAATGCAAACAGTCTCTCACAAATACCCTGGAAGAAACATCTGAAATCAACCCATCTAGACAATTAGAATGTAGAGACCGACTGGTCTACTTCACAGGTTTGGAAATCCTAGGACCCTCAACCAGAAAGCATCAAGACTGGTTTGATCAAAAATGTAATAAGATCAAGCAGTTGCCAGATGAGAAACACCACCTCCTTCAAAACTACCTCAACAACCCCAAGTCCACTTCTAGGAAAGATGCATACAACATATGCAGAACTGTACAGCTGAAGCTCTGTCAGATGCGAGACACATGGCTGAGCAGCAAAGCTGATGAGATCCAGTGATACGCAGACCAGCCTGACATGAAGAACTTGTACAATGAAAAAAGTATATGGACCTACATCCTTTGGATCATGCCCCCTTCTCAGTTTAAATGGGAACATACTAATTACTGACAAAGAGAGGATTCTTCAACAATGGGCATAACCCTGATAGAAAGGCTACACCAATTATTTTAATGATGTAGCAGCAGAAGACAATCTCCCACTAATTCAAAGATGCTTCCATAATCCACCTGTATGAGCGCAAAGCGAATCGCCAGGCCTGCGACAACCACTGGGGTATATTCTTAATCTCAATTGCAGGAAAGATACTTGCCAGAATCCTACTGAACTGCCTCACTACACACCTTGACCAGGGACTACTGCCAGAAAACCAGTGTGTATTCCAAAAAGAACGTGGGACTATCAACATGGTGTTTGCTGCTTGTCAGCAGAGAAGGCTTGTGGAAGGTAATGGCCAAGTATGGATGCCCAAGAAACTTGATATCCATGGTGCAGCATTTCCATGATGGCATGCAGTCATGAGTCTAGGACAATGGAGAGACATCTGAGCCATTCCCAGTAACCAATGGCATCAAGCAGGGTTGTGTTCTGGCACTGACACTATTCAATCTATTGTTCTCCGCCATGCTGACTAATGCTTTCAGAGACAGAAAGGTTGGAGTTAACACCAGGTACCATACAGATAGTAAACTAATCAATCCCAGGAGGCTTCAGGCAAAATCCAAGGTCATGACTAACACCATAATGGATTTCTTATTTGCTGATGGCTGCACCCTTAATGCTGGCTCAGAAGTTGACCTGCAATGCAGTGTTGACAAGTTCTCCAGCTCCTGCACAAGCTTTGGTCTCACCATCAGTACTAAGAAGTACTGCATCAGCTGACCCCTGTAAAAGTTTTAAGCAAAATCCAAGGTCATGACTGACAATAATGGAATTCAGTACCAGGAAGACTGAAGTCCAGTATCAGCCGGCCGCTGGAAAGCACTATGTTGATCCCAACATCACCGTCAGCTGCCAAAAACTCAACGTAGTGAACCGTTTCACCTACCTTGGCAGCACACTGTCACAGAGTGTTACTGTTGATATTGAGGTGAACCTTCACATTCCCAGAGCAAACGCAACTTTCAGCAGATTGTATGCCAATGTCTGGAGTAGAAGAGGCATCAGCATCCAGACCAAACTTTAGGTTTCCAGTGCAGTTGTGCTCCCCATAGTACTTTACACATGTGAAACGTGGAAGGTGTACCAATGCCACACCATGAAGCTGAATCACTTTCACACCACAAGTCTCAGGAATATCCTCAACATCAAGCGGCAGTCAAAGTTCCAGACACTGAGGTTCTTGCTCAAGCAGGTCTCTGCTAATTGTAAACAGAGTTTCTCACTCCACAGGAATTGTCAACAAATGTTCTCACACAACATGACAAACATTATAAACAGTTTTTCTTCTATATTTAAATTTTTCTTTAATGTTACATGCATTGAATACTAGAGATAATGACATTATCTGTGGGCACTTTTTGTGCCAATGTTTTTTAAACTGCTAGCCTAACAAATATAGCTTTTTACATCCTCTCTATTATATATAGGTGTTCTGCAAGAGTTTGTTATGCAATCTTAGTCTTTCGGTTTGCTACAAATTCATGGTAATATTCACCTATAATGTAGGAATCGATTTTACAAAATAAATAATTCATTCCACAGAAGTTCATTAAAATCTATATTTAATCCCTTAATTCTAGGCCAAATTTATACATTATGCTGTCTCCCAAACATTTTGTGCAGATACTTTACTAAATAAATATGGAACTGTAAAGTCAGCCTTTCTGCTGATGAGTGAAATGTTAAGAAAATAGAACAGAAATATGTGACAAAGCCAGCACTACACTGCCTATCAATTTAAGTAATCACAATTTCTGCGTTACATTTTTGACACAGAACAGTCAAGCTTTGGGAATCAGCTTTTCATGTCTTACTGTGGCATCTGCTAAGAAATGTATTTGTTGAGCACATTCGGTCAGTGTATTCAGTATTTTTGTTTTATTAAATAGATAGTCTATTGAGATATTATAGCTGCATTCTTAAAATTATTGTCCATACAGTATTAGCCATACATCGATTTGATGTTTGTTTGATGTCAGGCTTGGTTCTAATTTGTTTTTTTTTGTTCTTGTGTTTTGTTTGGCTTTTTGCCATTTTATATGGCTTTGATCCTTGGTTGTTTGTTACAGATACATGAATGCTTTTCTAATTACAGCACCTGATGTGGTGACAAATGTGAACATTAAATCTTTTGACTTGAAGTTGGAAGTCAATTTTACACGTCCGGAAAAACCTTTTGGGAAAATCGTGGGTTACAAATTAAATGTCAGAAATTCAGTCAACAATTCAGACTGCCAGGTTTTGTGGTTAGAGATCCCAGGATTTACAGTAAGTGTATGTACAAAGGAAGCATATATTATTAATATCTTTAGGTAAAAACAATATTTCCATGTAATTTTATAAAATTGTAGGCAAAACTAACCTGTAGACTATAAATGTTATTCATGCATGACTTTTGGCCTTGACCTCTGATCTTTCTACAACCTCAGTATAGTAATTCTTAAAGTTTTAAAATCAGTATTACTACACATGTTGTTATTGTATAGCTGGTTCTTCTCAAGAAGGAAAATACCAGACCAGATGACAAAAATTCATCCAGTGAGCCAGAAGATTCCAGAACAATAGCATGCTCTTGAAGGAAACCCTGTACACACTGATCGTGCACACTTCTGACTTCATTCTCATTTTGTCAACATATTGAATGTTCAGCAGCATTTACACCAAGATAATTTAACTATCGCTTTATGGGTCAACAAGGATGTTATTATTTTATGTCCTATGTTTTTCGTAAACAATATTGATTGAGCTTATTCCTTTTGAATTAATCTGACTTGAGAAATTTATAATTTGTTCTATACATGTGTTGTAATGCTTGGTATTTTATTTATTTTACTCCTTCGTGTCTTACTCTTTAACCCTTAAAGTGCGTATCGCGACTCCAGTCGCGCTGTTGTATGTGGTCCCGTAGTGCATGTCGCAACTCTAGTCAATTTCGAGGTGAGCAACAATGATCGCATTCTATAACTTCATCTTGCCATAAATGCCTGTAAAACTATATTTGATTGGTTTAAAAAGGCTCGGAACAAGCATACTGCAGTACTTTACTATATTATTAACAATGTAATTTTACAAATGCTCGCTTCTAAACACATGGTACTAGTGCAAAACTAAAATGGCCGATGCTGAATACGAAGGTGATTTCTTGCAACAAATATTTGCTTCTGATAGTGATGCTAATAGTGATTTTGAATAATTTGAGAAAAATGACATTATTGGAGCAAGCGAGGTATTGATGGAAATACACATGAATGATTTTGAGCCAGTAATTTACGTGGAACTGGAGTCGGATGTACATGCTCACTTGCCGTGAAAAGATGGCGCGCCTGTCAACCCCCATTCACTGGTAATTCAAAATTAAATGTCGAGATGGTGAATAATGAACCATCGGACTATTGAAGACTTTTTCTTAGATGACGAGTTATTGCATCTGATAGTAGATCAAACAAATCGTAATGCAGATCAGAGAGTTCATGGGCCAGACTTGAAGGAAAAAAGTCGCATGAAGAAATGGCGGCCTGTCGCACCTGAGCATCTAAAACGTTTTCGCATCGATTAAAACAATGGGTTTGGTACATATGTCTGTTCCTGATTCCTAATGGGCTATTGATGATGCGATATCAACCGCATACTTCAGCAAAAAAAATAAGTATGGGATATATTTCAAGCTATTCCAAGCAATTTACACCTGTCAGACAATGAGAACAATTAAGGTGACTCTTCACACAAAATCAACCCAATATTTGAACAAAAATAAAGCCTTTGCTGAGGTTTAATCACCAGATATGGACCTCGGTTTGATGATATTATAATAAATAACAGGTGATAGTTTTTCATGAACATTATTTGCTGACTGGAGGGTTTAAACTTACCTCTGACATTCATGGAGTGGATTTTTGCAAAACTGTCACCCTTCCTTTACCTGTGATTTTCATAATTTATATATAACATTGTGACAGACATAACATGTGCATGGTTGGACTACTAAAGAATATAACATTTCTTAGATATATTTGAACTTTTCCATCAAAAACAAACAAAATTACTGATGAAATACAATTTTAACTTGTCATTTTACCTGTATTTACACCTGTACCTGCAAATATGTTAAACCTACACATGTGTCTTGATGCTAATCTTAAAGTATAGACACGCGCCATCACTTTTCATATAGGGTTTGTCTATCAATTGTGTATATTTAATGAAATACATGTAATTTAAAGACTGTGGAGTTTTCTTCTTTTCTCTCCTGAAACAATTCAGCACTGAGGGACCTTTTACTGCAAAACAATTCAGCACTTTAAGGGTTAAGGTTGTGTCTTTTATTTTACAAGCTAGGGTATGTATTCTTGTTATATTATTCCTATCCTTGCATAATTACAGTCTTCGGACTAGCATTTATCATTTTATTCCTCCTTACAATACATTTAATTGACCTTGCCTTTATCCTAATTTCTGATGTTCTTATCTGTGGTAAGCAGGTAACGAACAATTTTTGATTCATCTATCTTGTGGTAGGCTATCAAACTCTGGTCCATAACCTATTAGCTTTGGATAGCTTTCCTTAAATATTTTTTCCTTACTATTAGCAGTCATAACCCAGTGGGTGCTGGTTTTAAGAAAAATAATTATAGTCCATTTCTTTGTTAAAGCTGGATAACTTGCTTATTTTAATTTTCAGTTCTGAAATTAAAGTTGATTCTATTATTAAACTTGTGAAAACAAACCAAACAAGGTTTACTTTCACTAAGTTAGCTTTTATTAAGTACTGTAGACTTAGTACATGGTATTACCTTGTGTATCTTGTTTGTGCTTACAGTTAAATTAAAAAAAAATCACATGTTTTCAGAGAGTGGTTATGTGTGGGCAAAGGATGGCTCCCTGGGTTATTCACCCAACTTGTTTATACAATGTCAAAGGACTGATGGTTGTCTTTTCTGTAGCTTTTTGGATCTCACAGAGAGTAGGGGCACATATAAACACAAACTTGGGATAGAGATTTACTTGTCTTCTTGATTTTCATTCTTCAAGTCCCTCGGGTCTTAGATTACTAAAGTCTCAAGAGAGATGATTAGGTTTGTGGGCCCTCCTCCTAAGGTAGGTTATAAAGTGAGTGGAGAGTGTGTCATACCCTTCTAAGAGGGAGGAGCAGCACTGTCCCTACTGCATGAGAGCAGAGAGGGAGTCACACCATCTCATTACCACTAGGACAGAGCAAATTGCACCCCCACCCACCTACAACGGTGAGATGAAGCAGCACCCTTTAGTACATCCTAGTAAGTCACGTTCCTCACCAATCTCCTGTTAAGAGTGACTAGACTCTTTCAGACCCTTCAGTATTCAGCCTGTCAGTGTTTATATTGAGACCCTTGTAACAGAAAAGATATGGTCAAACTTTGTTAGGTTTTAGTTAGAGTCTTCCAACAAATCCAATTTGCCTGATGAGTCATTGCCTGGTGACCGAACAATACTGGGACTATGGTGCTGGGCACTGGGAGCCAAGTACCATGCCTTAGATATAAGTCTTTGTAGTCCTTACTGGATGGGGATATGGATTGGGCCGTGTCCCCTCACTCTCTCTACACTATTGTTTCATCCAACGGGGAACTGGGAATCCAGCTGTAGATGCAAGATGAGAGAAGGGGATCAGATCAGCTTGCCATCTTTTTTATCATTTTTAATCCTTCTGCCACTGGAAATGGATTGGCCTTTCTCCCTACATGTTACCATTGACAGCCACACCTTGGCCACATGGAAGCGAGTCTGTTATGGTGGGCAGTGGACCTACATCCTCTCACAAGTTTTGGTCTAAAAAGAGGGAGGGATAGACCTTTTCCCCAAACATACTCAAGGCAGTGAAGAATTGCCCTAATGCCTCTCCTAAAATTGTTTGTTTACTCCATTGGAGGAGTTGCTGAGTTAGGTTCACTCTCCCAAAAGGTCTCCTCTGAAGAAGAGTTATTGGGCCTTGTATTTGTAACTCTTGGGAGAAGGAAAGAACAGGACCAAGATAATGTTCATGTACTTGTTGATGTACAAAAGTTAAACACAGAATAGGCAGATGTGGTAACCAGTCTCTTCTAGTCCCATTCCTTCTATCATCCAGTGGTTAAAGAGTCAGAGGAGGAGGAGAGTTGGTCCTTCAATAAAGAGACAAGTAGTGGCAAACACTTCTAGGCATGCATTATCTTTTGATTTCAGTGACCATCAACCCCGGTCCCTTGCACCCACTCATGGCTCGTAGAAACCAGCCAAGAAGTGAATTCATCCTGACCATCATCCATCATGGTCTATCAGCTAAAAGAGTGCTGATCAGATATTATGCACTGGTGGGAGAGTGTAAGGTGAAGTTGTTTGCATTTGCAACTTATACAATGGAGAGAATGTTGGCATACCAAGGTGCTGCTTTCTAATTGAAATTTCTTTATAGATTGTATTATGGAAATTGTACATAATCTAAGCACACCACTTACAAAACTGACTGATCCTATGTGCTAAAAAAGTAAGCATGAATTAGTCTAAAGTACCCATTCTTAAGCTGTTATTAAAATAGTAATAAAATAAAATATTGCCAGAGTAGGCAATACCATCTTTTGAAAGTGTAGGGAATGAATTTAAGTAAAAATAGTTATCAGGTTCTTTTTGTTTTTTTTATTTGCCTCGTCCAGGAAGTAAAAATGACATCCAGAATTAAATTATACAATACAAATACATATGTAGTTTCTATTGGTCACATTTCAGATATTACATACTTCTTATTAATTATACAATACAAATACATATGTAGTTTTTATATGGCCACATTTCAGATATTACATACTTCTTATTAATTATACAATACAAATACATATGTAGTTTTTATATGGCCACATTTCAGATATTACATACTTCTTATTAATTATACAATACAAATACATATGTAGTTTTTATATGGCCACATTTCAGATATTACATACTTCTTATTAATTATACAATACAAATACATATGTAGTTTCTATTGGTCACATTTCAGATATTACATACTTCTTATTAATTATACAATACAAATACATATGTAGTTTTTATATGGCCACATTTCAGATATTACATACTTCTTATTAATTATACAGTACAAATACATATGTAGTTTCTATTGGTCACATTTCAGATATTACATACTTCTTATTAATTATACAATACAAATACATATGTAGTTTTTATATGGCCACATTTTAGATATTACATACTTCTTATTAATTATACAATACAAATACATATGTAGTTTTTATATGGCCACATTTTAGATATTACATACTTCTTATTAATTATACAATACAAATACATATGTAGTTTCTATTGGTCACATTTTAGATATTACATACTTCTTATTAATTATACAATACAAATACATATGTAGTTTTTATATGGCCACATTTTAGATATTACATACTTCTTATTAATTATACAATACAAATACATATGTAGTTTTTATATGGCCACATTTCAGATATTACATACTTCTTATTAATTATACAATACAAATACATATGTAGTTTTTATATGGCCACATTACAGATATTACATACTTCTTATTAATTATACAATACAAATACATATGTAGTTTCTATTGGTCACATTTTAGATATTACATACTTCTTATTAATTATACAATACAAATACATATGTAGTTTCTATTGGTCACATTTTAGATATTACATACTTCTTATTAATTATACAATACAAATACATATGTAGTTTCTATTGGTCACATTTTAGATATTACATACTTCTTATTAATTATACAATACAAATACATATGTAGTTTTTATATGGCCACATTTTAGATATTACATACTTCTTATTAATTATACAATACAAATACATATGTAGTTTTTATATGGCCACATTTCAGATATTACATACTTCTTATTAATTATACAATACAAATACATATGTAGTTTTTATATGGCCACATTACAGATATTACATACTTCTTATTAATTATACAATACAAATACATATGTAGTTTCTATTGGTCACATTTTAGATATTACATACTTCTTATTAATTATACAATACAAATACATATGTAGTTTCTATTGGTCACATTTTAGATATTACATACTTCTTATTAATTATACAATGCAAATACATATGTAGTTTTTATATGGCCACATTACAGATATTACATACTTCTTATTAATTATACAATACAAATACATATGTAGTTTCTATTGGTCACATTTTAGATATTACATACTTCTTATTAATTATACAATGCAAATACATATGTAGTTTCTATTGGTCACATTTTAGATATTACATACTTCTTATTAATTATACAATGCAAATACATATGTAGTTTTTATATGGCCACATTACAGATATTACATACTTCTTATTAATTATACAATACAAATACATATGTAGTTTCTATTGGTCACATTTTAGATATTACATACTTCTTATTAATTATACAATACAAATACATATGTAGTTTTTATATGGCCACATTTCAGATATTACATACTTCTTATTAATTATACAATACAAATACATATGTAGTTTTTATATGGCCACATTTCAGATATTACATACTTCTTATTAATTATACAATACAAATACATATGTAGTTTCTATTGGTCACATTTTAGATATTACATACTTCTTATTAATTATACAATACAAATACATATGTAGTTTTTATATGGCCACATTTCAGATATTACATACTTCTTATTAATTATACAATACAAATACATATGTAGTTTTTATATGGCCACATTTCAGATATTACATACTTCTTATTAATTATACAATACAAATACATATGTAGTTTCTATTGGTCACATTTCAGATATTACATACTTCTTATTAATTATACAATACAAATACATATGTAGTTTCTATTGGCCACATTACAGATATTACATACTTCTTATTAATTATACAATACAAATACATATGTAGTTTCTATTGGTCACATTTTAGATATTACATACTTCTTATTAATTATACAATACAAATACATATGTAGTTTCTATTGGTCACATTTTAGATATTACATACTTCTTATTAATTATACAATGCAAATACATATGTAGTTTTTATATGGCCACATTACAGATATTACATACTTCTTATTAATTATACAATACAAATACATATGTAGTTTCTATTGGTCACATTTTAGATATTACATACTTCTTATTAATTATACAATGCAAATACATATGTAGTTTCTATTGGTCACATTTTAGATATTACATACTTCTTATTAATTATACAATGCAAATACATATGTAGTTTTTATATGGCCACATTTCAGATATTACATACTTCTTATTAATTATACAATACAAATACATATGTAGTTTCTATTGGTCACATTTTAGATATTACATACTTCTTATTAATTATACAATGCAAATACATATGTAGTTTTTATATGGCCACATTTCAGATATTACATACTTCTTATTAATTATACAATGCAAATACATATGTAGTTTCTATTGGTCACATTTCAGATATTACATACTTCTTATTAATTATACAATACAAATACATATGTAGTTTCTATTGGTCACATTTTAGATATTACATACTTCTTATTAATTATACAATACAAATACATATGTAGTTTCTATTGGTCACATTTTAGATATTACATACTTCTTATTAATTATACAATACAAATACATATGTAGTTTCTATTGGTCACATTTCAGATATTACATACTTCTTATTAATTATACAATACAAATACATATGTAGTTTTTATATGGCCACATTTCAGATATTACATACTTCTTATTAATTATACAATACAAATACATATGTAGTTTCTATTGGTCACATTTCAGATATTACATACTTCTTATTAATTATACAATACAAATACATATGTAGTTTTTATATGGCCACATTTTAGATATTACATACTTCTTATTAATTATACAATACAAATACATATGTAGTTTTTATATGGCCACATTTCAGATATTACATACTTCTTATTAATTATACAATACAAATACATATGTAGTTTTTATATGGCCACATTTTAGATATTACATACTTCTTATTAATTATACAATACAAATACATATGTAGTTTCTATTGGTCACATTTTAGATATTACATACTTCTTATTAATTATACAATGCAAATACATATGTAGTTTTTATATGGCCACATTTCAGATATTACATACTTCTTATTAATTATACAATACAAATACATATGTAGTTTTTATATGGCCACATTTCAGATATTACATACTTCTTATTAATTATACAATACAAATACATATGTAGTTTTTATATGGCCACATTTCAGATATTACATACTTCTTATTAATTATACAATGCAAATACATATGTAGTTTCTATTGGTCACATTTCAGATATTACATACTTCTTATTAATTATACAATACAAATACATATGTAGTTTCTATTGGTCACATTTCAGATATTACATACTTCTTATTAATTATACAATGCAAATACATATGTAGTTTTTATATGGCCACATTTCAGATATTACATACTTCTTATTAATTATACAATACAAATACATATGTAGTTTTTATATGGCCACATTTCAGATATTACATACTTCTTATTAATTATACAATACAAATACATATGTAGTTTCTATTGGTCACATTTTAGATATTACATACTTCTTATTAATTATACAATACAAATACATATGTAGTTTCTATTGGTCACATTTTAGATATTACATACTTCTTATTAATTATACAATACAAATACATATGTAGTTTTTATATGGCCACATTTCAGATATTACATACTTCTTATTAATTATACAATACAAATACATATGTAGTTTTTATATGGCCACATTTCAGATATTACATACTTCTTATTAATTATACAATACAAATACATATGTAGTTTCTATTGGTCACATTTTAGATATTACATACTTCTTATTAATTATACAATGCAAATACATATGTAGTTTTTATATGGCCACATTTCAGATATTACATACTTCTTATTAATTATACAATACAAATACATATGTAGTTTCTATTGGTCACATTTCAGATATTACATACTTCTTATTAATTATACAATACAAATACATATGTAGTTTTTATATGGCCACATTTCAGATATTACATACTTCTTATTAATTATACAATGCAAATACATATGTAGTTTCTATTGGTCACATTTCAGATATTACATACTTCTTATTAATTATACAATACAAATACATATGTAGTTTCTATTGGTCACATTTTAGATATTACATACTTCTTATTAATTATACAATACAAATACATATGTAGTTTTTATATGGCCACATTACAGATATTACATACTTCTTATTAATTATACAATACAAATACATATGTAGTTTTTATATGGCCACATTTCAGATATTACATACTTCTGAGAGTATGACAGGTGTAAGATGAAGTTTTTATTTACAACATGCACATTGGAGAGAATGTTGGTTTATCTCAATGTTATTGTCACGTACTGTGGCTAAAATTTATATGGATATTGTATTTGTTAAAACTGTACATCATCTGAGCACAAATTTAAACAATATGACTGATTCCATGTGCTTAAAAATCCACCTGAAGTAGTCTAAAGGATAGTATCTTTAACCATACTTAAAATAGGGAAAATGAATGTTACTAGAGTAGGTTATTCCAACTTCAGAAAAGGCGCAGAGTCAGTTACAAAATAAATAAAAATTAAGAAAATGTTATCAGCTTGTTCTTTTTAAAATTTACATTTGAAGTCCAGGAAGCAAAAATGACTAAGTGGAAATCTGCATCACCACAGGGTCAAAGCAACAAACCAATTTTAGAGCTCCCCCTCAGCAGGCAGCCCAGAAAAAGCCCCGGGGTGGAAGTTTTCAGGCCATACCCCTTCTCTAAGGGCAAGGTTGGTCAGAAATATGGACTTTCTCCCCATTTCTGTCAAGCATACCATTTCTTTTGGTTCTGGTTGGCACCAGAATAAACCTCATTTCGAGGCTTGGTCCAGCATTATGGTTCACGGCATGGTTTCTTTCTATCTAATAAAATATAGCTACCAGCATTTGCATCCACTGGTAAGGGCCCTCATTTTCTTCCAGCAATAAAATATGGTTTGCTTCCTTCATTGTACTACTCTATCTGCATTTTCCTGGTTCCTAAGGAAGTGAGAATCTCCATTTTACTTATAGATCTTTGCTCCTGAAACAGATTTCTGCAGAAGGAACCTTTCAAGATAGAAATCACAGCCGCAGTTAGAAATGCATTACTCATCAGTCTTCAGAATATATACCATCACAACCTTATAATTCCTCCACACTGGAATTAACTCTGGTTTTCCTTGGATGTGGAGGTCTTCCAATTTTGAATTTTTCCATTCAGCCCAACCTAGACAGACATAGATTTTACCAGGGTCATGTGGCTAATTACAGTCCTTTTAAGGTCACTAGGTATCTCAATCCTCCAGTATTTTGATGATTCTTTTAATCACAAATTCTGATTAGAGTCTCTCTCAGACCAGCTCTGCCTCACTGTTAGTCCATAGTGACTATCCTGGATATTATGCCAGACTTGAAGAAATCAGGACTTACAGTACTTTATCCAAAGACTTTGTCAATGTGGGGATGAATTTCCTCACAAACAACTGATTAGTCTTGCATAGATAAGATCCTGTCTTTGTTACTGAAAGTGAAGACCGTGTTATCAGCTCATCTTTATCTCTCCCTGCTATGGACCTTGAACTCTGCGATGGATCTGTTTACACTAGACAGACTACGCTTTTGTTCTCTCCAATGTCTCCTTTTAGTGGTGTGTAAACTGCACAGGGACTCTGGCATGGGAGTTCCTCCATCATCTGATCTAGTGAATGAATCTAAACTGGTTTCTGGCCAGTGTCTCCTTCCACCACCATCCCAACTGTTACCTGTTCACAGATGCATTAGATTCAGGATGTGACACCCATCTAGAGCCAGAGGGATGGATTCTTATGGGTTGTTGGTCCAGTGCAGAGTCTACCCTTCACATCAACAATCTGGTAATGAAAGCAGTGTTCATAGGAAAATAAGAGTGCATTCATCGAATTAAGGGATCACTTTGTGATGGCCTCCTTTTATAACACGTGATTGGTAGCATAACAGAATTACATAGGAAGACGAGGAGGCACACATGAACCTTCTGTCTGTATAGAAGATTGGAACCTCCTTTGCTGGGCTACTCTTGAGTTCACCGTATTCCTGGTAAGAATTTGTTTTCTGGACAGTCGTCAAGGAAAGCAGAAATAACCTTGATGTTATAGTTTCTTCACCAGTCTTTAGCAGACTCCGTATTCCAACTAAAGTGAACTACTTTAGTGTAATTTTTTTACCATCAGGCTAAACAATGGACATCCCTTTACATTAACCCAGTCCAGAATTAGAGGGCCTGATCACTCTTTAGTGGATTCACCTGCTCTCCAATCCCTTCCCACCTTTCAGAATGATTCCACAGTTTGTACACAAAATCAGGCAATCTGCTTAGCTTATTCTGATCACCTTTGCTCTGTGCCTCCAATATGAGGGTAAGTATAACTTTTGTTTGATTTGTATTCACTATTTAGAACTGATATTTAGCTTCAGTTTCAACAAATATGGTATTACTGATGTTAAAAAATTTTTTTTTTAGGAGGGACTAATTTTAATTATGGAATACTTCTTGCATTTGCTCGATTCCCGCCTTCCACCCCACACTGATGTTGGGCTGCTCCCTCACAGAGAATGAAGTTCAGCAGTGCACATGAGCAGTGTATAGTCTGTTCACAAGGGCATTCCAGTGTTCTAGAAGCCTTCTGGTCACCCTAATGGGAGGACAAAAATTAGTTCTTTGAATGGAGTATTTTACTTTTGGAAAAGTACCAGCTATTTAACAGTTACAGAAACATATTACATCATTAAAAGTAGTTACAGTCCCCTCACAAAATAGCTACATTCCACCAACAGTAAACATGTGTATTAATTAATTTGACATAAAATTTGAGTCTGTTTCTACCCTGTCCCTTTGCCCTTCTTAATCTTTTTTCTATCTTTCTTATGTTAGAATGTTTATTTTTTGTTACTGCGTTTGCAAAGAGCAGTAATACTCCATAAATATCAGCAAGATCAGATTTTCAAAGATGTTTGGCACATTCACCAAAATTGGTACCATTCAGAACCATTTTTATTTTTCAGTTCTCATTAATATAATCATATTTTAATTCTCTATAATATATTCATGCAGTTTTTTTTTTCTTCTCAGGGTTCTGTGGATAAAAATTGCAGTGGTTATCCTCCAATAAATATTTCTGAGAATCAGACAAATATGTCCATCAGTTTTACCAAACTTTTGCCAGACACTTGTTATTGGATAGAAATCATAGCTCGCACAAATATTGGTCTTG
The DNA here is from genome assembly GCA_029339505.1 of Unio delphinus. Classification (NCBI taxonomy): domain Eukaryota; kingdom Metazoa; phylum Mollusca; class Bivalvia; order Unionida; family Unionidae; genus Unio; species Unio delphinus. The sequence continues at coordinate 9,746,469 of JAQISU010000155.1, forward strand.
GAACTCCAGTCAACAGAACTATAAACACAAGTGAAGCAGGTAAAACCATATTTTAGTTTTTTGTTTTATTTGTTATGCCCCACCATCCAGCTGCTGGCAATAAAAATATTTTGACATTTAAATTTTAGTGAATTACAGATATCCATAAGTGCACAATTGTAGTCACTATACTATTTATACACTGATTATTCCAAATCAGCAGATGTTACAATTGAAAACAATTTACTTGAAAAATAATCAGATATCAGAACTATCTAATGCACCTTCGATATCCGATCCAATATGCAGATATAAAACCAGTTACTTAAACGGCTGTGGTGGGTCAGGGAAGACGACTCGTGCGGTTGAATTATTTTGAGGGAAATCAAACATGATTGTGCTAACACCAACACACAAACTTGCAAGAGAGATGAAACAGCGAGGAGTTAATGCCTGCACTTATCATAGTTTCTTTTGATGGAAAGGTGACGAATGGACTCCTGATCGAATGGTCAAGAAATATATTCCTGAAATCATCATTTGGGATGAGATATGCACAGCGTTGTTAGATATATTAAAAATGTTTTTAATTGGTTATTGCTAATGAATACAAAAGTGATACTGTGTGGTGATTGTGGTCTACCACCACCATTTGTCGGTTTATCCCCACATAATTGTCTAAAGAATTTTGTAGACTGTTATGAAGAAATTAGTACTAATCATAGATCACTTGATAACGAATTACGCGAGTTCAAGAAATTAATCAGATTACAACCAGATAGAATCCAGTGTGAAATAGCCTGTGAAATAATTTCAGAAACCCCATTAAATGATTTTTGGAAAGCGTGGAGACCAAACGATTTGATAGTGGCAAGTAGAAAGATAGTCAGAGACACACTTCAGATGAAGTTATTGAGCACGCATAAAGAAAAATTCGCAACACTTCCAGTGCCATTGTGTTATAGGCCTTTGGATACATGAAGACAAAATATCGAAATTGATATTCCAGGACAAAGTGAATAGCAGATTCTAGTATTAAATGATATTATGTTGGTTGATATCATTGTTGTCGAAGATGCATTGCGTGCTGATAAATCCCCATGGAAGCTAGGATACACAGCGACGATACATTCTTCACAAGGATTGACTATATCCGATACAATTGTTTGGATCGTAGATGATCGCATCGAGTGGTCAAATTTATTTTACTTGGCAGTGTCCAGAGTGTGGAGAATAAATTAACTTTGAAGAATTGTTTTAGATGATAATGACACAACAATCGGTGATATTGTCAGCGATGATATAATCAGAAAAAAACTCGCTGGTTATAAACAACAAGACAAAAAAAAATAAACGAGAATTTGATATTGATGCTGAATTTATAATTACACTGAAACAACAACAGAATAATCACTGTGCAAGTTGTAATTGTATAATGCGTTGGTGTTGGTCGGATAAAGACCCCCGCCAATTTACCGTAGACAGAAAAGATAGCAGCATAGGTCATACAAGAGAGAATGTGATGTTGACTTGTCTTGAGTGTAACAGACGCAGAGGTGCTAGTTAAGACCATGCGGCAGTAATTGAGTATTCTCAGGTATCACTTGTAATTGTCCCCGTTGAGGAGCAGTTGAATCCAACCTATAGACTGGCGTTCTACCCGTAGATCTCGTTATGCTGGATATTTTATGTGTGGTAACACTCCAAATAGGATCAGTAACTCTTTTTTTACCACCTTCAAGCTCTCTTGGTTCATATAAATATCTAATAGTGACATTACCGAGTATTGGTTGTTTTGAAAAATCATTTTACGGTTTTTGTACAGGTATATACTTCTTTTTAATTGCGTTGTTAGGTTTCATGTTGATTGTTCGAGTAATCTCATTATTTAGCGCGGTAATTACACCTGATAATCTCTTGACCCATTCACGAAATCATTTATCCTGAATAAATTCCTTCATATATTGATATCCAAATAACCGCTCAGCAAGTGTTCGATTAAATCGTTCAACAATAGCTTGATTGCGGTGTAGTGAAGTATGTCCTCGTCTGATGGTGACATTATGATGCTTCATTGTTGATAACACTACACCCTGAAATTCCTTGCCATGATCAACTTGTAATAGATTTGGCCACTGTAGACCACCTTGTGGTCCAAGACCTCATCGATAAAGCTACTTCAGTTGATGATTTTGTCTTTAGCGGCTCTGCTTGTTTATATCTACTCGCAACATCAACTACGGTTAGCGTATACATAAACACCATCATGCGGCAGAAATAATATATCAGCCTGATGAACCTCATTAGGTACGCTGACATCAAAAGGTGAGAAATTAATTTGTTAAGGCAGTGGTAGATAAATTTGCCATATCGCCTGTTTGGATAACGAATCCGCTGCAGTGGTATTTTTCACCTTTGCGGCGCTAGCGAGTTTACCGATTGCTGATTTACCCCTCCAGTATCCTCTTTGGGAATAGTAAATAGATTCCATGATGTTATTAATTACAAGCACCCAGCATTAATTTACTTTTCATCGCTGATTTTATCAACCATGAAGCCAATTTTTCTTTGAAGGATTTATCAGTGATGGAATTCAACGCATGAATCAATTTCACACCTGCGATATGTCTGTGTTGCAGATTACTGCTTTTATACGCAACATCATGAGCATGACATGCCTTATCAAAATCGTTTATAGGATATTCACTGGGTCGGGGTTGATTTTGATCATCAAGTCGGATATCGAGTCTAGTCCCGGGTCCACAATAACTATACCCTGGAACATGTTTTTCTCCCGGATATTTTGTCCACGGTGTTCCTGGTAATTTTACTAACTTGGCTGCAATATCACCTCCTCGTTTTTTTTTTTAAATCCATAGAAACAAATCTAAATTTTTTTGTACCACATTGTACACACTTGCAAGTGATAGCTTCTCTGTTATTTTTAGTTGTAATTGTTGTCAAGTTGTTTGTGCTAGTACATTTCACACAATATAGATCCATAATTTATTTATAATAACATGAATGTAATTGATTTTTCGGCGACTAAAACACTAGAACCAGTTAAGCATCATGCAGCACTACCAAATTCTATTCGCATGATTAAAATCGGACCATCTGGAAGCGGCAAGAAACAATTGCTACTTAATTTGATAGCGAGATGGATGAAATGGGACAAATTGTATTTAGTAGCCACGAGTATAGACGATCAAAGATGTTACAAGGTGTTAAAGGATTTTAACGAGAAAACAAAATCGGAAATCAGTGAGGATATTATTGAGTTTATAACCAATATCGAGGAAGCACCGAGTACTGATGTTATCGATGGAAGTATTAATAATTTAGTTGTATATGATGATGTCATGTTGGACAATCAAAAGAATCCCGCTAGGATATTTTCCAGAGGTAGGCATAAAAATACTGATGTGATATATGTCACTCAACGATACACTCAAATACCAAAAGTGATCAGAGATAACTGCAATATTCTTGCTGTATTTCAATCCCACATGGATTTGTAACCATAAATTTGCATGACCCGAGATCAAGATATCATATCGGACTTGATCAAATATTCGGTTGAAACAATTTGTCTCCACAGCGCCATCAGAGCCGGGTCTGTATTGTGAGAAACCGAAACCATTTCTCTTTTTTTTTTTTGTCTTCGAAATTGTTTCGGTTTGAAATAGTTTTGGTTGAAATCCTTTAGGATATTGCTGAAATAGTTTTGGTTTGTCTGAAATAGTTTCGGTCTGTTCGCCCCCTCTTCTGCTCCTCACATGGGTTCATTTTTATTGTCCATTTACGGATTTATGACCCGGAAATGTCAAAGTACATCCAGTTGTTATTGCAAAATTTCAGTCTTCAGTAGTTTTAGGTTCCAACCAAATTTAGACTTGTGCTTTATAATGATGAAAGCACTGATGAGTTTGATTTTCATTAGTGTTGTATGATACCATTTGCTGGAGTTAAAGCTCCATTTTTTGAATACACATAATTTTTGTTTCAGCACGAAATCATGTATATTTTATATGTTATCAATAAAAACTTACTGTGCAATATGAATTTTAGCTGAATTAAAGAACAACTGTACATGCAGTAGTTCTTTCATCAAAATTTTGTGACATGCTGAAATTTCTCAGTTTTGAAGAGTATCAATACATTTGCCAATAACTTTAAATGTAAGGAGCTATCCTGTACAAATATACTGTATCATCATTGTTACTTAACCCCTTCCACTTCAAAATTGCATTATCCGCTTCTATAGTAAAAGTCATACAGGTCTGGTATGCTTTCATCACTGATTATTTCAGTAATTGGTGTCATTGTTTTAGAATTTAACTACGCATACCTTTAAATGGCAGTTAGTCACTTTGTTTGGATCCTCATGCATCCATATTCCTTTAAAAGATCTTTGTTTTCATGCCCCAATAAGTGCATATAGCCAAATCAATGTTAAGGTACAAGATCAATCTAAAGGCGTGATCCAGTACAATCACGATTAAAGGTCGTGCACTGTGATATCACAATGAAAGCTATGCATGCTAATTTAATACCTAGTAACTGTTGTGAAAGTCCATAGTGATTAATAATTTTCATCTGTAAGTTTCTTGATAACAGTTAAGATGCAAAGCATTCAATAACCAGGATTAAATATACTTTGGTTAAACAAAATTAGTATTAAATTTTCAAATAACAGTTTCTATTTTTATTTAGGATGAGTAAATCCACATATTTGACTTTTAAAACTTTTACTATCACAAAAAGTATGTAGCATCATTTCCTGATATTCTTTGTCATACTTAATTGATAGGAATGTTTGCAATGTATGGACACATTTCTAGTTAACTTTAGCACAGTAAATGTATACACTCTACTACTTCATTAATTTGTCTTGTTGACACATTTCTGGTTGCCATATTCATTTCAGTGCCAACAACGTTTGACACTAATACCGCATTATTCCAGTGTAAGCTCTGTCATGTTTCCATACAGATATTTCCATGTGCCTAATAAAAAGTCACGATTTATAGTGGCATTCATAAAGCCTCTTAATGGGAATATTCCCCAGCAGATCACGTGTTTTGTTGCCTCTATCATGTTTCCATACCGATATTTCCATGTACCCAATATAAAGTTGCCATTTGTAGTGGCATTCACAGAGCCACTTACTGGGAATATTCCCCAGCAGATCACGCATTTTGTTGCCTGTCATGTTTCCATACAGACATTTCCATGTACCCAATATAAAGTTGCCATTTATAGTGGCATTCACAGAGCCACTTACTGGGAATATTCCCCAGCAGATCACGTGTTTTGTTGCCTCTGTCATGTTTCCATACAGACATTTCCATGTACCAAATATAAAGTCACCATTTGTAGTGGCATTCACAGAGTCACTTGTTGGGAATATTCCCCAGTAGATCACACTTTTTGGAAATGTTCATATCATAATAACACATGACTAGTGTGACAGATGAACTAGAGCAGCCAGTCATTGATAAGATTACATCAGAATTTCCTGTCTCCTAAATTCAAAGGGATGTTATTATTTGTATAGATGGATGCATAGAATCAAACCTGTCAGATAGGTTTTTGACAAATTCATCGCAAGACATTATGTCATGTAAAGATGTTTTGTTAGTGATAATCCACGAAGGAAGTCAGAAATAAACATATCACTGACAGTGATGGAACACTGAATTCTATTAATGGTGACATTTGAACACTGAATTAAATTCATGGTGAAATTTGAACACTTAATTCCAGTTGTGATGGTATTTGCATTTGAACACTGAATTCAGGTTGTGATGGTATTCACATTTGAACACTTAATTCCATTCTTGGTGACATTTTAACACATTAACCCCCTGTAGGTTTTTGCTGTTTTCGCATGAAATGCGAGTAGGAAACACATTTTGGGGACTATTTCTGAATACATCCTAATACACCATTAGCCCAATACCTAGATGTGCTAAAACAACATTTTCCTTTGGTCATTTTGCTTGCCCATGAGCAAAGGGTGAAAAGTTTGAGCTCTTTTCTTTCTTTTTTTTATATGGAGAAGACTCTTTTTAAAACAGATGTCCACCTTATCCTACTTAAGACTGGTCTGCCTTAGATCCGAGGCCATAAAGTAAAAAATCTGGACACAAAATCAGATTCCCACCATGGGCAAACTTTTGGGTAAAAAAATGAACAGATTTTAAAAATTTAGGTTTTTTATTTCACTGTATTTTGTAGTGCAACTAAAATGTACAGATAATACCACCGACTTGAGTGTATCATACATGACCTTGACACTACAGAGCTTGACTGTATGCTGCTACCTCCTGCCCTGTAAACGGGGCACTAGGAATTAATGTGTTAATAATGAATTCCTTTCATGACAGTATTTGGACACTAAATTCCATTGATAATGTCATAAGCGTGACATGCCTTTCCATATCTGCAGATAATTGCAGTTGCATAAGTTGATAAATGAAAGGGAAGATTTCCATTGGTCAGAGCACAATTATGTGATCAGACCCAACTGGGCTTATTTTTGTATGAACTATACAGAGAACTACTTGTATTAACTTCTATAAATAGAGTCAAGCGCAAAGAAACAAACATTAACACTGAACTGGAAGGCATACACACTGCATGCCTCTAAAAGAAAATCCATCATTTTTTTTTTTTTAGAAAACTAAATAAATTGAGTTGACACAATCAAATAACATATCTTGAATGTTTTCTGAATATAAATAATTCCTTGATTAACCAGATTTGAAACTAGAAAAGATAGGAAACTCAAAATCTGACAAGAATGTTGGGGCTGCAGCACTTTCACTGCAGCTTATTACAAATGAATTTAAAACTATAGGTAAATGGATACAGGGATTGAAAGGAGGGGGTTTCAAAGACTAACATTTTAAAAATTGGATTCACAGTCCTACAGTGTAAGATGCTGAACTTGATATTTACTATGTGTGGGTAGGTGACAGAAGCGCTACATGCCCATCACAACCATTAGTCTCGATATAATGCCCTGTTTGACTATTGGACCCCCATCACTATAGCCATTTACCGATAGTCTTAATTTCGTTTGTAAGTAGCCCTGTAGGTAACCTAAACTATTAATCAACATGAAAATAGATTTACAGATGCGAAAATTGGTTACTTGTCTACACAATGACGATTCACAATGAACTCATGATAGCAGCAAATCCAACAGTTATGTCAGATGTCAAACAAAATAATACATCCTTTGCTTTGAATATTGAACTTCTACTCAGAAAACATCTGCCAGTTTAGATAAAGATTACAACCATACTGTGGATTGTTCAAAACCTTCGATTGCCTACCATTGGTAGAATATTTTGTTTGATATTGACGTAGCTGTTGTGTTGCAGATGGAGAAATCCCTGTGCTGTAAATAGCTACATAACAAACAACTCTCTTGAACTGATTGGAAATATCTTTTTTTAAATAAAAATAACAATAGAAAATAAATAAACTGATAATTAATTGCAGTTATAACAGTTTAACATATTTTTCTGAGTTTTTCGTGGTTTAAACAATCAGTTGCTTACATAGTGCCCTTCGTGTGTTATTTGCTGCATGATTCTGCAATTGACGGTTTATACCACGATAAACTCAGAAGAAACAATATTAAACTCTGCATTTCAACACTTAATCCCATAGATAATTGGAATTTGAATACTGAATCCTATTGATAATGGAATTTGAACACTGAATTCCATTGATAATGGAATTTGAACACTGAATCCCATTGAAGATGGCATTTGAACACTGAATTCCATTGATAATGGAATTTGAACATTGAATCCTATTGATAATGGCATTTGAATACTGAATCCCATTGATAATGGCATTTGAACACTGAATCCCATTGAAGATGGCATTTGAACACTGAATTCCATTGATAATGGAATTTGAACACTGAATCCCATTGATAACAATTTGAACACTGAATCCCATTGATAATGGCATTTGAGCACTGAATCCCATTGATAATAGAATTTGAACACTGAATTCCATTGATAATGGCATTTGATCTCATTACATCATTACAGCTGCTGCAGTTAGCATGTTATTTTTTGTACTAATTTTACCAGTTACCCATTGTTTTATAACAAACAATGTTACCTTAAATGCATTTTAACCCTGAATCAATTATGTTGGCTTTGTGTCCACAATTTGGTCAGATCTTACTTTTATGTACTTTTGAAGATGGTCTTCGGTAAAATTCAAATTACAATCCAAACAAATGATGTCTTTTTCAGTTCCAGGCAGTGTTTCTAATCTAACAGGAATCTCAATCAGCTCAACAGAGATTACAGTTCATTGGATAGCTCCTGTAATAAGACCAGGGAAGACCATTTACCATGTGGAAGTTCGTGATATGATAGTGGGCAAAATAGTAAAAAATGAGACTGCAGATGGTAAGGGCTTCTGTAATTTCTATTTATACATGTACATCACCAGATTTTGTTTTTCATGCTGTTACTCTAGCAAACTTTGGCTGTATTACTAGCTTCTGCTTTCAATATTTGCTAAAATAATAAAGTTGAATATACATGGTTATCCATGTATCGTTATCTTCCCATGTTTTTTAAAAATTAGGAACAAACTTTGTTTTCTGTCATTCAAGGCTCTTGTTCACTTGTTGATTATGCTAAATGTATTTTGGCACCCATACGAATTACTGTTCCATATTTTGTTATATATTTTAACTAAAAGGCATAAATATTTGTATTAAATATTTTGGTTGCAAAAATGTAATAAGTGGTACCATCTACTACTCAGTTAGTCATTAACTAATTATTCCATTTTTGTTGATTAATATTATTAATAAGTTATTATTATTTCCTAATAAAACTTTATTGCCATGAGATGGTAAGTTATAGATATTTTATAATTAATAATAAAGGTATTTATTAAACATTTTAACAGATTCCTGCAGTAGGTATTTCCATATCTGCATGACAGACCTCTTCTGTATATATCTCACCACCATTCATCATTACTGTCAATACAACACTTTGTTTATGTGCCATTTCTTAGAATTGTGTAAAATTCCACTTATTATATGAGCTCAACTATCAGGAACTTAGTACTTTTAACTTACAACAGCTGTTCAGTGAATTGATTGATAACTAATTAACATTTCATAGTATATAAACTATGAAATGGTAAATTACACCTGGACAATGCTAGTAATGTGTCATGCCTAGATGTGATCTAGTCCCATTATCATTTCATGCTATTACTTTCAATGTACCATTAAAAAGACACCTTACTCCCCTTGTCTCAGGTACAATATATCTTTCCTTTGTGTATGCAACATTCAATACTATACGGTTAATCAAATCAGCTCATTAGATTTCATCTGTTCTGTATATTTTGTGATGGCCCTATTTGATTGGTTGTTTAAGAGAGGTTGCACTGTGCTAGGAATGGTACAGGTAATGGAATAGTGTGGTTGAGATCCTTGAGTCATGGCATTGGTCCTCTTGCTAGAAGCTGGTGCTCAAGCTTGTTAAACCATACCTCATATTTGCAATTTTCTACCAATAAAATCACCTACTATTTCCTTGAACTTCACAATTTATGTTTCCTATTATAAATTATTAAAGTTGATGATTTCATGGATAAGTTTCCTTTCAGAAACATGGTTCTTCCCAAAATATGCAAATTGAATGACAGCAATATAAATATGTAAAGAACATGGCAACTTAAAATGCCCAAAATTGTGCAGTTCAGAGATGAACTGATCCTTGAATGATGGTGATACATACCTTTCAATGGAGAAAAATACAAACATCACTGCACTCACCTTCAGAAAATGGCCAATTTTTATATTTTGTTGTGAACCCTTTTTCATATGAACAATCTTTTCAAACTTTAAAGTGTGCATGCCTTATGACTTCCAACAAGTATCCTACTGCTGGGCAGACTGGTGAATGACAATCAACAAATGGGGGACCAAATCGTAGTTGTGCATGATTTTTGGGGACTAAATCATAGTTGTGCATGAGCATGGGTGACCAAATTGTAGTTGTGCATTAGCATTGTAGTGATGGAATGTAAATATTCAAAACTTCTTGTTGTAGCAACAAAAGTGTGTATTTACATAACACTGAACACACTAAAATGAATGTATAAATTTAGAGTCAGAAATGCTTTTTCATACATTTCTTTAAAAATGTAATTAACTTAAGAAAATTAGGAGCCATGAAAAATAAAACAGTCATAGAAAAATGTGACTTTAAAGATCTCAGTTGTTTTAGATCACCTGAAATTTATGGCTAAAACCTTAATGCACTAATCCAGTTTATGTATTATGATGATCGCTTTTGATAGACAATTTTTTTTTTTGATGGGTGACTTCTCCATTCAAGGGTTGTTGTATGTTCTTGGTAAAGCTTATTCGGCAAAATAAAACTTGCACTCTTTTACTTAACAAGTTCAGATAATAGGAAGGTAATAGGGATTAAATTAAAGATTTTGTTTTATTCAGCAAGCAAATTTTATTCTCAGACAGAAATTGCATACATTTTACATTGGTTTTTCCCATTCATATCCTAGCAGAATTGTTCCAGTTCCAATTAATTGTTCATATTACTGACAAATATTTGAATATATGGTATATTGACTCTCAGAACAAATATACAGCAATGGCTCTGTTTCAAGAAAAGAAAGGCCTCATTCCTCCCACCAATTCATCTTTAAATTTTAGTTTTAGTGCCACTCTGAAGAGAGAGCTGATTGTTTCGTTATCTTTTCCATCTACTTCTTCTTCATCTTTTTCTTCATGAATATTGGTATGTCACAGTATCTCAGTGTTACTGCGGAACTAACAATCTCATGCTCCACCACAGATGGGTTTTTTATAAAGTGATTTGTAAGTTACGTTTTGTATTTAAACTGTAGTGGGGCATTCATGTTCCATGAACACATTTCTAGTTATTATCTTTTCTATCATTGCATAGCATATCTGATACTTACATATATAACTTTTAAATAATTGCCTATTTAAAATCTAAACATATACCGTAAGTATTATTTCATAACATGCATATCAAAGTTGGCAGTACTATAGTAGATCACATTTACTGGTTCCGTTAATATTTTGATGAGATTTTGACTCCTGCCATGTGGTAAATTTCAGCTTGCTCTGGAAATGGTATTGGAAACTGACCTTACACAAGATGATAGATGGCTCCGCCTACTAAATCACATCACATGATGACCTGCTAACCTCTCACATAGATATTTTGTCAAAGAAATATATTTCAGCTTAAATGATATGTTTATTGAAAATGATTTGTATTATTCTTAAAAATGTAAATTTTAAAGTTGTATAAATTATACCACAGTAGACAATATTTATATTTGTAGTTCAAGTTCCTACAATAATAATCAAAGTGTGTTATTTCATTTAATAATAAAAATCAGACAATTGGGATATTGACAGTCAGAATTATAAGGCTTCCACTGCCTTCTTTTCACCCTTATTGATCAAGAAATCAATAAATAATTACAAAAATTGTAAATACTTATCATAGTCAATTAATTATTGCCATAAGCAGCTTTTCAGAGAAAAATGGCAGACATAAGCAATGTCTGGAGGTGTGTCTAATTTACCCAGACTGATTGGTTAATTGATCAGCATAATTAACAAGGTTTGATAGGTCAATTTCTTTTGCCTGATGTATATATATATATATAATTGCATTTTGTGTAATTTGCATTTTTGCTATTTTTGTGGAAACTTGAAAGACAAATCTGGAGAGTATGTGAGCAATTTTTAGATGGATTATTCTGGACTACATATGTTTGGTTCAATTTTAGTTTCTGTGTCAATACTATACAGATTAGAGTACTTAAATTATAGATACTCTTTATTGTCAAAAATGTTCAAACCACTTTTATGCTACTGGTAGCTGCAGTTTGTTGGAGTTTTAGTTCAAGATTCTCATTGCAATCATTACCAACCGATTGATAGATTGTCATCATTCTTATCATAGTGGTTATAAAACAAAGGCAGTTCATCTTGCACATAAATGCTCTCCCATACAACCTTGATGTCATGGTCACAGTCATAGAAAACCTGCATTTTGGTTTTGGTTAAAGGTTTCTGTTTATTTTGCTTATATTTTCTAGACTCGTGAATGGTTGTTGTTGTTGTAGGGTTTAACGCCATTTTTCAGCACACGACAGGCTATACATGGCAGCCAGTATTAATGGTGGAGAAAGAACCTGGTAAAACCCACTAAAAGAACCACCAATCAAAGAGAAGGTGATGGCAAGCTTTCTCACTTACCCACTTTGGCCGAATTTGAGTCTTGAACACACGCAGACATGTAATATGGCATTGATTTGTAATGGAGAGTGCTTTAGACCACTCGGCCACTCAGGGCCCCCAAACCCAAGAATGTCGGTATAAATCTTTATTGAAGTTATTCAGGATAAATTGTTATTGAAACTAAGACAGTTCTTTCTTTGGCATGCTCACTTGCCCTTTTAATCTTTAGGTCAAGGACACAGTCATACAAAATTTGGTATTAAAGTTTGGGTTGAAGGTTTTCGTTTATTGGCTTATATTTTGTAACCTTAAGCCTCTAGTTAATTTTGTTTATATATGGGATGAATCATTATGTTACAAAAAGACAGTTCATTCTGTGACATAAATGCTTGCCCCTTTCATACTCACTGATGTCAAGGTCATAATCGTGAAAATGTTTGCTGAATATGTTTTGGTAATGATCTTTTCATTTGCATATCTTTCCTAAATCTTGTCATAAATATTGTTCATACTTACAAGGGGAAGCTAGAACAATTTTGTGTTTCGCTCTGTCTCAATTTTAGTGTTGGCATCAAGGTCACACATTTTTCATCAATGTTTCTATTGACATGTAGACACAGGCCTTGTTATTTCATATGTGCTTTAAAGTCTTGCATGTAGTAGTTGTTATTACAAAAGTAAGCATTTTTCAAAATTCTTGATGAAAGATGGATGAGTACCGGTTTCCTAAGGCACTTGCGTTTATAAGTCACTTACATATTTCACCACTATCTATGCAAGTTTTAGTCTTGGCTGAACCAGCATGGATATGTGAGAAATCATGCCAGTACTTTCCTGTGGGCTGCTGGTTCTTCCTGGGGTTTTCAAGGTTCATACACCAGAAATACTGGCTGCCATGTATAGCCTAAAATACTGAACAGTGGTGCAAAACTCAACAAAGTCAAATTAAACCACTTTGAAGGGGCTGTTCAAAATAAGTAAAAAAAATATTAAACAATTGAAAAATCTATTACAAAAAATATAAGCAAAAAACAAGTTTTAATTTATTGTTATCAAATAATTATTCACCTATTTCTCTGAACTTTTTTATCCTCATTGATAACTATTTTGGTGGATTGTCTTTTTATCCTATGCTTCCAAAATAGGAACAGAATTATATGTTCCTCCATGCAGTTCAAGAGAAACCATGATATAATTATGGTATTATAGCAAACTAAAGAAATGTAATAAAAAATAAATTTTTATAACAAATAGTATAATTTAGTAATATTTTTAACATCAGTGATAATATTTGGAAATATGACTTTAAAATGAAACGTTCTAGTTAATAATGTTAGTATTACTTTACTAATAATAATAATAATAATAATAACAATAATGATGATGATAATAATAATAATAATAATAATAATAGTAATAATAATAATAATAATTATAATATGGTAGTAGTAGTGGTAGTACAAGTAATTGTACTTGTGTCTGGTGCTGCAACCATTGTGATGCATAATTGTATAATTATTTCTGTCTGCATATTTATTAGACTAGGGTGAGAAAATGTATTTTGATTCATGTCAAATTAATGGCTAAAATATGTATAGTTACTTGATATTATTACATCCTAGTCTTTCATATATCTGTCTCAGTACACAATTATGAATCAGCAGCACTTCTAACTTGTAGTCTTCCACTATGATGTCCCTGATTTTATCAACATTCTATTTTCACTGGTCTCAAGAACAGTTGCAGGAATGCATTTATGCCTAGTTCCCCTCAAAATACTTCTGTACTTCATTAATTTCTTCAAATGAATGTTTCTTTTTTATATTTTGTTCATATAATGACAACAAAAATTCTGAACATAATGTTATGTCCTTCTGCCCATCCACTCATTCATTTACGCTCGTGTATTTGGCCTTCTTTTATCTTTTTCTTTGTGTCTGCACAATAAATTTTGTTTTGCACTATTTACCTAAGAATGACTTGTACACCTGGGGTAAGAAAGAAGTCTGTTGAATCGGTTGGTGGGGAGGGTTAAAGGTCAAGGTCATGAAACAATGATAGTGACGTTAGCTATGTCACATATACCAAATTTTGTGTATGGCTTGCATTTGGGGTAAAGGAACTCACAAACCTTATTTACTGTATATATTGGGACATGATAAATAAATAAAAGAATCCTGTCCCAGAACTTATGGTGAAACTTTTTTCATTGTGATATTTGTCCCAAAACTTAAGAAACTAAATAATTTTGTGTTGAATTTGTGCCCCCCTCCCCCCCCAATGAACATTAAAGTAAAATAGATAACAAACCAATTATTTGAAAATAAAATGAATGAATTTAACCTTGCATTTTATCATTTATTCCTTCTTTTGTCAGCATGCCAAATTTTTTAAAACAAAAATATATCCACGAACTCTGTATATGTTGCAGATGCTGGATGGCGTATGCATCCCTACTGTAAAGGTATTGCTTATGTCAGATAACAAAATTGCAAATGAGATGGGAATATCACTTGCCATTCAAACATGATATGTTATAAGGTGCAAAATGACCAAGATTGTATTGTTTCAAGAATAACTATACAATGGTCTTACACATAAAAATCATTATTTGAAAATACATTCACTGTGAGTGTTTTGTTAATATTTTGGCTAACATGGCTTACAGAAGTATTATTAAAGCAAGTTATTGCTGTGTACACTATTCACCCTTTTAAACTTCAACGAATGTTTGTATCAACTATAATTACATACAGCAACTATGATTACATATAGCAAACAATAGAAGATTGGGTGATAAATAAACACAACAACTGGCAGCAAGCAGTCCACTCATTGCTTAACTTACATAAAGGATATCAAATACAAAGGTCATTTTATTCCAATGCAAGCCAACCCCAGAAACTTACCGTGGATTCTTTTAAGTGTGCTGATACTTTTTTAATGAAATTGACCGACATTAGGAAGCCAACTTTGGTTTCTTTTGATTCTTTAAAGTGCCGATTTCTTTTTGTTTTACAAAGTTGGCTGACATAGGGAAGCCATCATTGATTCATTTTACCTGTATTAATAAGATTTGAAAATAAATTGAAACAACGGAACACTTTTTAAAAAAAGACAATCTAGTGTGTTGTGCACGTATATCGGTATAAGGCAGAACAATAAATTAGTTTTCAACAGTTTCATCTAAATGTTCCTTATCCATAGTTTATTGTGTTTTATTTTTCAACAACAAGAAGCATGTACTTGTCTTGTGGGATAAATGTACATCATTTCTGCATGGCATCCTCTATAGGTGGGAAATCATGGCTAAATGGAAATAACTGCATTGTATACTACTATTTCAAGTAATTAAATTATTATTTCTTCTTTTCAGCTTTTTGATTTTCAAAACTTGATTTGTTGCAATAATTCTGTGCATCAATTTAAACTGAAATGCAATTAAGTTTATATCATTGGTGCACTTCGTTGCTAAAGGTAGAGATTTTTTCCAGATTTTTTTACTTAACTGGCACCTAAATTGTCTTGACCAGGCCTTGTTTTCCATAAGGTATATTTTCTGTTTGATTCCTTACTAAATTGTTATTTAAAGATTTTAAATTCTTAAATGATAAGAAAAAGAGTGTTGTCCTGGTCAGTATAATTCTTTATTTGTCTTTTCCAGTAACCAAATATTTTTTATAATTTTTAAAAAATTAAAATGTTATTAATATTGCAAACTTTTTGATGTAATTTTTCAAAGTATATTGATGATCTTTTGTTATCAAAAAGATTTTTCACACATTATTCTGATTGATCATCATTTTTATTTTGGAATGAAAGTTAATAATATAAAGAAACTTTTGAGTATCATAAGACAAATATTCTCCCACTTCTGAGTCCTATTTATTCCACCTTGCTAAGGCAAGAATATCAACATACCAAAATATATTGCTAATAAATTTACTAAATTCTTTTAATTTTATCTCCTCTAATGTTAATATCTGGATGCCACCAAATTTTCTTTGAACCTGTTTTGTAACCATATTCTGCCAAAGTCTTTCTTCATCTGCACTAAGGCATTTAATCCAAGTGATCTTTATATATTGAATAAAAAAAAATGAACATTAAACATACATAGACCATCTGTAACGGAGGCTATCTGAATATCTCTTTTAACCCATTTATCTGGGCTTTTTTTGGAGAATTTGTTCCTTGCTATCCAAATAGCTTTTGATTTTAATACATTACAGTGTATACCAGAGACTGATGCAAAATCTAAGTGTTTTGATGGTAGACTTGAAAGACTGGAGAGAGCTATCCAATAGTAAAAAGGCATCATCCACATGCTGACCCAGTTTAAACTCTGTTTTTAGCTAAGTCATACCAAAAGACTTACAAAAATGGTACTAACAGCTGCCTCGCTTGGTGTTCAGCATGAAGAGGTTTGTGTTATGACAAGTTGGCCTGGTGTCAGAATAATGTGACTGGGTGGGACAACATGCATGCTACATGACTGTGGCATGATGCCCCAGTGCTAGACATCACTATAAATTGTCACACTGCAGACATCATAGCGATATGACTGAATTTTTGTTTAAAGCGATGTTAAAAATCCAAATCACACATAACCTCTCTGTTGATATAAAAGATTTCTTTAATCGCTTAGATCAGAGAAGAGAAGTTCTTTTCCAATCATGAATCAGTATGGTTCTAGTAAGTCAACCTGATGATACCCTCTCACTAAATGAAGAACTGAGACAGATGATCATTTTTAATGACACTGTCATTTCGGCCTATTGCAAAATACTGGCATGGACTAACTTACATGTTTTGGCTCTAAAAAAAACAGTAACACAGAATAAAATTAAAACAGCAAGCTATTGTAAAATTTAACAAATAAATTATTTCCTTGGGGAAAAAAATTGTATAAATGGAAAAAGAACGTAGTTTTAAGAATGAAGTCCAAAAATATTCCAAGAATAATCCATGAATTAAATTACAAAAACTCTAGTAAGGAATTGTTCTAATGAATTCAACTTTTGAGTCCTAATGGAAAATCCCTAGATGGAAGATGATGACATATGCTTTAGTCAGTACTGTGCTTTATCTACAGCTCCTTGTAGAAACACAAGAAATAACACTCCGGTGTTGGAAATCTGAATAAAATTTGATGAACTGTCTTTGTCCAAGAATTCTGTATTAGCACATCAAATATTTCCTGAGAAATGAATTAATCTTTTTTAAATCAAAATGATCAGAAGAAAATATATGAACTCGAAAACCAGCTTCAAACAGACACTTTCCAGTGTAAAATAAAAGCCCTTACTGAGAATATTTTTTTATAAACAAAGGTTATGCCCTAAACTAAGATGCAGTTTCAGAAAACCCTTAGGGTCATGTGATCGTGTTTACATGATGTACACATTATTGCCTTGGTTTCACTCTATATAAAACCCACATTAATTACAAATTGAATTTTTATAATTTATATGTTAAATTACGAAGTCCCATCATGACCTTGACAACAACCAATCATTTTAAAATAAATATAGAGCTTGTTTATGTGGCTGCTATAAATTTAGATTTAAGGTCAGGATCTAGGTCAACATTAGGTGTTAATGAAAGAAAGATTTTGGTCAACTGTTTTTTTCGGACAAATATCTCCAGTGAATAAATTAACATTAGAATAGCATGTATTGAAAAATATAAAACAATGTAAACTGACAAAGAATTAAATTCAGATAATTATATATTGCATCAGATATATGTAGCACTTCCCCCACCCCCAAATAAAAAGGAAGATTTTTATGATAAAACCTTTTTACCATTGATTAATTATACCTGAGGTTTAAGAAAAACTTAAAAAGTACTCTTATGAATTACAAACAGTGTACATGAAAAAATACATTTTTATACACTGGAAAGTTCGTCTGCTATTGAATTATATTTTCCATTGTTGTGTCTGATGTCAAGATTATGTTCCTAGAACAATGAACTCCACCATAGTAGGCTTTTATATTATTTTTCATCTTGCTAATGAAAGTAAGGGGGTTGTTGTCACTAAACACCATAATCGAAGAAGGAGCTGAACTAAGGTAAACCTTAAAAATGTAATGCCAGTATCAAAGCCAAACATTCCTTCTCAGTTGTTGAATAATTTCTTTGATCATTATTTAACTTTTTAGAAAAATAAAATACTGGATGATCACCATTTTGTCTTCTTGAATCAAATTTATCCAACCCAACATCACTTGCATCAACAGATAATTTAAATGACTGGTTGAAATTTAGAGTGGTAAGAACTGGCATGCTTTTAAGTATAGCTTTTAACTTATCAAAACTGGAACAAAATTTCCGATAGTACCCAGCCTCATATTCATCAGGTGTTGAAATGTACTTTACAACCCTTTCATCCAAAATGGCATTACTTTATATTGGTAAAGTCCATCTGGAGTCACAAATTCTGAAATTTCCTTTGCTCTCTCTGTTAGTGGAATTTGCCAAAATCCTTTCAGAAGGTCAAATTTGGTGATATACTTGGCATTTTCGATCTTATTAACAGAGTCAGTGATTCTTGCTAATGGAAATTAATCTGTTTTTGTCACACTATTCACCTGCCTATTATCAGTACAAATATGGAAAGTTCATCTGATCCAAACAAAGAGTGAAAGTGACCTCATCAAAAGTGTGACCAAAACATGTGTGAGCTAAAGGAATACTTTCCTTATCAACTTCATTCTCAAGAGCTTTCATTGCCATAGCTTTGGTATGTGCACAAGCTGGAAATAAATCAGAGAATTCTTTCTGATCCAAACAATGCTAGTCAATTACAAATTTACACAAAGCAGCACTCAACTCCCTGAAGAAGACTTCTCAGAAAAAGGCCAAGTACATATTTTTTTTTACGAATTGCATGTAATGGAAAATAATTTTTTTAAAACTGACAAACAAACTAAAAATAAATATATATTAAATCTGATAGAGGTAACAATTGCTTGAACTTGGAGTATGGAATAAGCCTATTGATATTGGTGTTAAAATGTAAAAGATACAAGTCACTGTGTCTATATAAAAAAATGTTTCTGCACATAACTTGTGCTTGTCATTAAAGTTTGTGGATGGCTTATAAATAAAGACATTTGATTTTGCCATCAAGAGAGCAAAGGTCAGGGTCAAGAACAAACATGCTGTTAATTCACATTTTAATTTTTACTGGACCATTTACCTTCAACAAAATTTGTGGAGTGCTTGTATTTGCAGTAAGAAAGAGGGTTATTGTTTTGGGGCTTAAAAGGACAAAGCTCAGAAACATGGGAATCAAATAAAAATGGCTTTTGCTGAATAATATTTGTTGTGTATCTTGAACAAACCTTGTGGATGGCTTGCACTTCAGGTAAGAAAAAACTAGTATATTTTGCTGGTCTGATGTCAAGGTCATGGTAAAGCTTAAGAAAATGTTGGTTTATGCAACCTAAATTTAGTTAAAACCTGCATACCATGACCAAAGGTCAAGGTCATCGAGACCTGTTAATCAGTAATCACCAGAATCAACCCTGTCCTACTGGTAACCACACAGAGGATTACTGAACATGGGACACTGTAATCTTCTGACCAGAATTATAATTTGTTGACTTTAAAAACATTTTTTTTATCAATCCAAAGGAAAGATTGTTCAACATTTACCTTTTAATTACTTTTAGTATTAGAAAAGTGTAAAGCTGTTACCTGTCTTCTGAATACTGCTGTTAAAGTTTCTCTGCAGATTTGCGTAATAGTAGCATATCTTCTAGTTCTTCTGATTTTTGTTTATTGTACCTAACTTAAAAGTGGAAGGTATTCATCCAGAATGAACTTTTTGTTGACATTTGCTTGTCATATGAAGATAAAATATATGATTTTTTTTTATTTCAATAAATATAAGATTGGCAAATTTTCCATATTATTTGTAGGTTATAAAAATCAGAGCTTGACAGTACGTAGCCTCCAGGAGTATTGGATTTACCAGTTTATTGTGTATACCAGTACCTCAAAGGGTTCCAGTTCTCCTGTCTATTCTGACAATATCACAACACAAGAAGGAGGTAAGAACGTTTTTTTGACACAATACAAATGTGGAAGGCACAAAGAGGGCAGGCATTGCTATCTCTATAAATCGCTATAAAATTTACACAATTTTATCACTATATTTTGTCTTTATGAGATGTCCCAATTTCCTATTATATTCCGAGTACATATGCAGGACAATACATTTTAAACAGATCTTTTTTTCTTGCAATGATAATTTTCAAAAATTAAAGGAAATGATTTTTCCAGATACATGTAATCTGAGTACATCCAGTATGTCTTTCAATTGATTATGATCTGTAATGATGATTTATATTTGTCAACAATTACAACAGTCATCATGTAGGAAAAGAGTAATGTAAGTTGACCTGAAACTTTGAAACGGTAAAAAAATTGGTAAAGTTACTTGTTGCAGAGAATATTGTTGGTATGTTGGTATGTTATTTGAATTGTAGGTGTATAAAAATAAGAAGTAGTAATGATGGAATATGTATGTTTATGGTATTATTATAATGCATTATATTTTTAATATCAGTAATATATGACACCTGTTGCTATTACATTCCTTATCCTTTGCAGTACAGAAATTACCACTGACCATATGATGAGAATTCATTCTCCCATAGAAAGATCTGAAGTCAACATTGTGTCACTTGCCAATCTGCCATAATTCTTGTGCAATTTCCGGTCATACACTTTTTCAGTGATACAACTTATACAGAAAATTGCTTTTGCTCTTATGTTATTCTTTGCTGAATTTTACATTTGTTTATTAAGTATTTTGCCCTTTAGATCAAGTGTTTATTCCTTTCAGGAATTTGCTCTTTTGAGAGTGTTTGATAATTTAGGTTATGGTTATTCATGACCATGCCATTTATGTTACACCCATCTGCCCCTAAAGAAGCATTAGAGTAACTTTTGATTTTTTGTGTCATTAATCTTTTTTAATGTTTTTTAAAAAAATCTTTGGGTTGATATTTAGTCTCCCAGTGTCTGCCAGGTTGTTTTTTTTTTATTATTTGTATTTAGTACAATCATTAGAAATGATATTCCATTGCATTTTGTTCATGCTTCTAGCTTTTATCCCATGAAAGGCGGTTTCACACCAGCTTTTATATTCTACTGTATCTTAAGCACTTTGTCCCATGCAAATTCTCAAATATTTCATTTTTTCATACGTGATTATTGTTCTTGTTTTAAGTTTTTCTTTTCATAAATGTCTAAGCAAAGTATTCGGAAATGTGGGCAAAGGGAAGCCTCCTGGAACACAAACACAACTTTCCTGACATGTTCAAATTGTAAAAAGACCGATAGTTGTAGTTTGTCTTGTGCCCGAAAACTCACTGTAAGCGACGAACATATAAGGACAGAATTTTGAAGAGATCCATTAGTCTCAGAGATGAATTCATAGTTCTTAACTGCAGAAGGGTACTACTAGGTCTTAGAGAAATATGAGGATCAGACCCTTCAGAGTAAAATATGGGCCCATGAACCCCAGACACAGATTATCCAACTCAGAACCTTTCAGGTTAGGTCCAGGTCCCAATCCAATAGAAGAAAGAAGTGGGCAAAGTTATGCTTCACACCCTTGGGGAAGAGCAGCAGCCTCTACTGATAATTTGCCTGGCAATGGCTGCGAGTGAGTCATGCTCACCCTCAGTGATGGATGAGCAGTACTCTCTCAGAACCTGAAACCCAATTGTGTATCAACCTGTTCAAGAGTCACATTTTGGCAGATGCACACTACTTTTTCTTCTCATTTTACCTTCTGCTTTCAAACTACAGCAACGGACATCCCTTGTGCAAGGCTTGTGTACCAGTTTTTATAGGTCATCAGGCTCCCAATGTTCTTGCAAATTTAAATGGTAATAACAACAGATTACATATTATTTCATTACTGTATATAATAATAAGTGTTTTTCTTAGGGGTATGGTAAAAAAAATTTTTAACAATAGTGAGAGGTAAATATTACATTAAATTAGTTGTACCCTCCCAGACCACTCCAGTGGTCTAGTGGTTAGAAGGTCAGCCTTGGATGCAGGAGGGTCATGGGTTCAATCTCCAGAGTGATACCAAAGACTTACAAATATAGTACCAACAGCTGCCTTGCTTGACGCACAACATTAAGAGGTTAGTGTTAGGACTGATCGGCCTGGTATCAGGATAAAACTCCGAATCACACACACATACTGTACTCTCCCAGAAGACAATATATGCATAGTGTTAAACCTGGAGTTATGAAACATAGGGGATGCATTTTATGAGTGCTATTCCATCAAATGTAGGCTATGGTGACCTATCTTTCACACTTCAGTTACATAGGATAAACTTGCTTTAATGTTTATTTCTCAATTACTTTTGATAAGTAACCAGGTACCCGACCATAGTGAAAAACCCGGGCATTGAAAATAATGAAGAGTACCCGTTCACAAAATTAATTTGTCAGCAACACTATCAAAATATCATGTATCATTATCAGTATGCTGGTCTGAGTTGCAGCTCCATTTAGGAGTTGGACCACTACTACACGGCTGCTACACGGTGGGCTGTTTCAATGGCTTCACAGTTCCAAACAATACTAATATGTAGACTACGCATTTTAAAATATTATTTACTCATCAGTCTCCAAACAACCAACTAGCTGTGGCTGACTGCGACTGTGGGGAGTGCGACAGGACCAACTAATCTACTGCTGCTATAATCACAGCTTATACTACAGACTTCCAATGCCAAGAAGTCTAGCTTGCTGTATTAAATTGTTACATCGTATAACAAGTAGGTTAAGTGGTCTGCTAGCGAAAATGAATCAGCCAGCACTACATGCAGCCCTTCTAATATGACAGTAGCAAACAGGGCTGCAGTGACTGTGTGGTCATTTGGTCTCACTGGTACATACAGTGGGACCCCGCTATAACATGGTAGTTGGGAGCCATAGAATCTGACCGGGCTATGAACCGAACCGTGTTATAAGCAACCATGTACAATACCAACACATTTTTGGATTTAATGGGAAGGGGGTTTACATAAAGACGGGTGCGAAAATGAATGGCACAATTACCATTTTTGATCAATATATATATTAAATGAGAAAAACATTTCCTGTGGTAACAGAAATTGCAGATATAATATATTACTTTATTCAGAGAACCATGCATTGGTACATACACGTGTCTAATTTATGTATACATGTATAATCTATTGCATGAAAAGAGTATCAACACCGTGTACTCACCAGCGAATCTTGTAACATACATTGAATCCATAATACAAATATTTCCATTGAAAATATCCACACACGGATGTAAAATATTCAATAATTTTGTCACAGATCATTATGTGACTGAATTCAATGAAAAGAAAAAAACAAAAAATTACGTAACGGGTGTACATAATGAATGATGAAATAGTACATGTCCATAGATTAAATAATGGAAGCTAAAGTGTATTCTTATCATAACTACATGTACATCTCAGGATCTTTCTGTCTCTGAATTCAGTCATTGTAAATTTCAGCACATTTTCCAACCCAAGCTGCTAGTCAAAGTACTTTGAACTTGCCGCGCAGTTATTGTGTCATGTTCTTTTGATGTACTTTAACCACTGAATTATGTCACTGTTCAGCTCGGCAGTTCACTTTGATGATAAACAATCTACTTAAATTAATTGATTTATACATTCTGTTGAGAATCTTTTATCAACCGCCGCATTGGCTGTTGCTTAGTTGTGTATGAAATTAAGAGAACATATATCGGAGATTATTAGAGCAACGATTGTATTCGGAATGCATTCAAGACAAACGCAAAGTAGACACGGTGGCTTCATTACTCAGGAATCAGTAATTATAATATTGACACTTATGAGCTGTAATTTTTCAACAATAAACAAAGATCAAAGTTCTCAGTAGGCCCAGCAATTGGTTCGTATTTCCGACATTTATTTTGGCACAAAACTAGAAGAAATTTGATAATACATTTTCTACACATTCTTTTTCGTTCTGTTTAGACGAATATGAGAATGATAATTAAACTCTTAATTTTTTTTTTCATACTTAAATTTTTTTTTTTTTTGGGTCTTTGAGAAAAATACCTGTAATAAATTACCCAAAATTTCGGGAGCCATGCCACGACCGGGTTATAGCGGGGTCCCACTGTACCAGTGACACTACATGACCACCACACAGTCGCTGTAACAGAAAATTAATTTACTAATACCAGACAATCAAATCAAATCAAGAACAACATCTGCTTTGATAAAGAAACCGTTTGATGAAGGCAATTGGAAAATGTTGGTGGAATTGGAAAAGGCTTATTATGTAGCATTTACAACGGATTTGTGGACATCGTTGCAGAACATTGCTTTTATGTATGTGACTGCTCACTGGATAAATCCTGTGTGGGAACTAGAATCAGCCATTTTGCAGACAAGGGAGACTGCAGAACGACACACTGGGCAAAAATTCAGTGTTTATCTGATTGTGCCACTGAGTGGAACATTCCGGTGAATAAAATAGCTGCAACAGTCCATGACATTTGATTAGATATTAATGCAGCCATGGACTTGCTGGATGACTGGCCAGATCAATGTTGCTTCACTCATATGTTGCAATTGGCAGTTAGGACTGGTTTAAAAGTGAAAGCCATAGCCAGAATGCTTGGTGCTTCCAAGAGAATAGCTGCACATTTTAAACACAGTACAGTTGCAGCTTCAGACTTTGCTTGAAAAACAAAATGCTACAAAATAATGACACTGCTGCAATTTCAGAAGTTATCATAGATTGTTCCACATGGTGGAAATCTACTCAGGATGTTGGAATGCCTCATGAAATTACAGTCACTGTGGGTGATCAGTGTGGTTCTGCAATCACTGATGAAATGGAGAAACCAGAACTGAAGAGACCGAGAATGGAAAATGTCCCTAAAAATAAAATTTTTGATGATCTAGTATGTGTACAACAGACAACAATGCTGCATCGGTAGACGAATTGGCAACATATCTGTCGGAGATGCGACTTAATGTTAATGGTGACATTCTTCAGTATTGACAAGATACAGTCCTACCCGTTTATCTCGACATCCTCGGGCCCGAGAAAATATTGTTGACATAGGCGGATGTCGAGATAAGTGTTTGCAGGTCGGGAAGGGGGGTGAAAATTTTTTTTAAATTCGTCAGCAAAGGGAGACCCATCGTCAGTGAATAGCATTTACATTTTGAGAAAGAAAACAAAAGGAAATTTTGAGTTCATGAAGACAGAATCAGTGTGAAATACACTTGTATATTGACAAATTACATTTTGGTTACCTTTGTGTAATAAAATCCAAATAAAAATATTGCATTGATCACATCCTGATACGAACAACATTACGATATTCAACGTCGGCATTAGCATGTGGTTGGGAAGTTGTCAGTTACATGCTTCATGTACATGTACTTAAATTGGCCTCGATTTTGGTCAGTCTGTACCCATCTTATTGAGGCTATGAAGGGGATGGGGCTATTCACAGGGAAGTGAAAAACTGTCAATAGTACATGTATTCTCCACAAATACTTTTGTATCCGATGTTATGACGAACATTAAAGCGACTGAACCAACCACTTGTTGCAGCAAAGTTCTCCACACTAAGTGTTTTCGATAATGCTTCATTGAACCATTTTGATGCTTCCTCCACGTCTTCAAATGTAGCAGTCTTGCTTCTTCCTTTGGGGAGCACAGTTACCTTCAACTTAGTCTTCTTTATAGACTCAGCAGCTTTCATCCTTCCTGGACATGTTATTTTTAAGTGGAAAAAATTTCACAGACCTCTTTGCGAGATGTTCATCCCTTAACTTCCTTAACAGCCAGATATTTAGTTTCCAAAGACTGTAAATTTAATTTGCACTTTACCCTGCTGTCGGTAGCCATCGTAAATGTAAATAAAGTTAAAAACAAAACTTTCACAGCAAAAAAAAAAAACTTGTTTGAATCACCGATCACTTTCAAAGGTCTCGAAAACGCGTAATCCATATTTTCCTGCAATTTTTATATCTGGGATTCAGAAAATCACGTTTATAGGAGTCCTCTGTACGCATCAATTTCCTGGACGGCTTGCTAGTCCTGCTTCGACCACCTGTTGATTGGGATATTGTGTTCATCAATCGATCCCTTTAGCTGTGCTGATATTTATAATCAGAAAATTCAGTGGCTGAAAGACTGACAGATGTACATGTTGTCATTGTAAGAATACATCTGAAGAACATGACCCACACGCTAGGCGGCAAGACCAAAGACTTAACTAGCTGCAGAGGGGTGAGAAAATGTGCTTCTATGCATTTTTTATCCAACCGCGACATCAAAAGCCTGGAGGCAAGATCAACTAATTGTTGAACAAAGTATTGGTCTTAATTGGCAGCTTGTCGTCATAAACTTTTTGAAAACAAAGGATTTATTCAAGCTGGGACCAAGGGCTTCTGTCGACATATACGTTTTTCTTTTATCTCGACGTCGATATAAGCATGACAATTTGATAGTAATAGTAGACCATGGGACCGGGACTTTGCTTTTTTGTCGACATAGGCGGCTTGTCGAGATAAGCAATGTCGATATAAACAGGTAGGACTTTAATACAACATCATATCCCAGGCTGGCTGCCCTTGCATGAATTATGTTTGATTTTTTTTAAGCAGAAACTGGAAATTTTGCAGGGAACAATGATCATGTACACTAGGACAGAATGGTATTATTTAGCTTTGATAAATTCTTCTTAGTTCATTATTGTTTTATTTTTTAGTTATTTTATTCTCGTTTGAAATTTTAATATTGTGTTGTTTTGCTTACTTAAGTGTAAACCTCCTTTAGTATTCATCTGAAGTTGACTTTCACCACCATTTGCCGTGACTAATAATTAACAAAACACGCTGTGGAAGTTGTTGGAAGTTTATTAATAAGTGAAACAACATTGTAATATTAATTCATTATTATTGACATTTCAAACAAAATATTATAGCACAATTTATATTAGACAATTTGAAGTACAACAGGAAAATAAAAATTATCTCCATTGACAGACTATCAGCCATCTCCCATTGGGTGTGGGTAAAGTAAGAATTGGTAAATGCAAAAAAAAGAATACGAAATAGTGGATAACGTGTGATAAACAATGTGCAAAATGATGTAAACAGTTTTGTTTGTTTCGTCACCCTACAATAATCCAGGTATGTGAAAATTTGACAGTGGGGTAACTAAAATTGTCTTTCATGTTGTAATGTGTACCCAGTTACCCATTAAATGGCACAACGGGTACCCAAGTAAAGTTTTCCGTGGTTTTTGACAGCCCTACTTTTGATGTAGAATCATCCTACATGATGATTACATGCATCACTGAGTACCACACCTTTAAAAAATAGTGGGTCACTGTGACATGTATTTCATATTTTATTGTTTTTGGTTACGTTTTGCAGTTAGCTCTCGACCATATTTGGGTTTCAAATCATGCATACATCCTATTACATCTGGAATCATAAAAGTAGGTCACTCATGGCTGAGTGATTTCAGAAATTTCACATATCACGTGCCTTTTCATTTATTCCCAAATTTAAATCTCTTGTTTTGATTCAGTGGGATGTAATTACTCTATGCTCTTTATTCCATGGAAAAAAATTAAAGAAATAATGTACAAGATTTTTCTTTTCTTTCTTAAAAAGGCCTAATTTGTCAGTTGTCTATTGTCAGCATATCTTGTATACAGTATATTTTGTTCTCTGATACACTATCATAAGTATTTCCATCAGTGAAAACGGAAAGAAATTTAGTGGAATTTAGGTTTTCCTGAACATTTCTCAACACTTGATCAAAAACATTTTATATCAGCATTTGGCAGATGATCGCTCATGATTTTGCAAGTACATAATGTCTTTTGGTGTAAAGGGATGCAAATTGCAACCATTATGTTTTTACACATCTAATTACATTTTACGCTAACCTGTATAAGGATTATACTTTTCTGAAATAAGAAATTGGGCAACAAAATATTTTTCTTGTCATTTTCTTCATCATCTCTTTAATGTCATTCATAATATCATAATATAAATTGAAGAATATTCTGTAAAAAAAAAAAAAAAAAGACTACTGCATAAGAATAGCATAAGAGGACATTTTTCCATCCTCGACTTGTACTGGTATGTGGTTTCCAGTTTTTATTTATTTTGCAGCTGTATACGACACATTGGCAAGTAAACTATGTTCTAAGAGTCCTTGTTCATATATTCATATAAATTCTTCAGAAACAATTTCTTTATATTCAATATCCAGAATGTACATACAATTAAGCACGCAACATCTGTAATGAGTGATATTTTGACTTCAAAAATAAAATGAAAGCAAAACATTTATACAAACTACGACCACATATACAATTTTTTTTGTGTGAATTACATGGTCCTATCAATGTGCTTACATCATGTTAACATCCTTTTCTTTTCTCAGATATCGATTAATGTAGACTCTTTTTTTTTTCAAGTTAGAAAGATGTGCATGTAGATTTGAATTTTAAATTGCAGAAGATTTTTTTCAAATAATTGACTTTGAAATCATTCCCAAATAAAAGCAAAAAGTGCAGTGTGGAATTTTTTCAGACTTAAGAAAAGGAAAAGTAATGGCAAAATTGAAGAAGGTATTACCATACGCAAGATGTAAAACACAGACTACAAATGGCAGTGAGATTTTTATTTGCTGATAATTGCACAACTCCCAGGTTTTGATAGACGTTTTGAAGTCTTACAAAGTAATATCTCTTTGAGGTGATATATTTTGATATAGTAAATGTTAAATTGATTATTTAATTTTTTTTTTAAAGTTTTAATGTATTGCAGTATGCATGTGGTATATCACAACATATTACATTGAAGTTTTAAGCATATCATTACAGCCCTAATATTTATACTTATACCACTATCAGGTTTGGCAGTTATGAACTTGATGAGCACAAATCCCACAATGCAATAAAGTGGGTAATTATGGCACATATATTATGCTTCTCATGCAAGGGTTGACAGCTCAGGTGGCCTAGTGGTTAGAGCATCCATCTCGGAAGCAGGAGGTCGTGGGTTCAAATCTCAGCTGAGTCCTACCAAAGACTTACAAAAGTGGTACTAATAGCTACCTTGCTAGGTGATCAACATTAAGAGGTTAGTGTTAGGACTGGTTGACCTGGTGTCAGGATAATGTAACTGTGCCCCAGTGTTAGACATCACTATAAACTGCCACATTGCAGACATCATAGCGATATGACTGAAAAAATGATAAAGCTATGTTAAAAATCCTAATCACATCACATCTCATGCAAGGGTTACATTTTGTGTGTGATGTCCATGTCTGATAAACTGTTCATTATAATTATTAAACATGATAATGATCTCAGTGAGGACCACATGATTGTAATGAAAATATCACCATCTTTTGCTGACTTTCATTAAGATTTTGAATTTATTTTATTACATGTTTTGGGTATTCGACATGCATACTGGATACTCGTGAAACATGGGGAGCGATGCATCATGAGTACTACACATATATTGCAAAAAGAGGTCTCTGTGGCCTGTATTTCATGCTCGTGAATTTATTGAAAATTTAGGTTTTAAATTAATTTCTTTGATACTATTTACTAGGTTTCTAATGGTCAACAATAATAGCTTCTGAAGCACATATTATATACAATGATTTAAAGGAAAAACAAAAAATTCATTATGGTACCCTTGCTCTGATATCATATTGTGGAATGTTCTTTTTTTAATCAATTTATATCTTTTATGCGCTGTCATGGGGACTGACATTTTGTAGGTCATGTCACATTAGTCTGTATGCATTTATTTTATACCTGATCATGTTTAGGGCTGCATTTGGAGACTAATGAAAGCTTGTAGAGATGAGCTTTGTAATCACTTATAATTTTCTGTTTTTTATAGCTCCTGAAGCACCCATTAATCTTCATGTGATTTATTATAATGACAGCAAATGTGATGCAAGAATGGTGAACGTTACGTGGAAAGACCCAAAACTTGAGGACAGAAATGGAAAAATTGTAGCATACATAATAGAAGTAACAGTAAGACAATTTTTAATGATTCAGCAGTGTTGCAAATAGAGTGCAGGTTTACAGCAATTTTTGATTCTATGTCCCAAATACCTTGACCCTGTGTACCCTTCTAAGCAATGCTTTTTCATCAGAAAAAGAATTGGAAAAGTGCCTACAAATATTCTTGGGTTGCTGTACACCCATGTCACTGTTAGTAGTGATGAGAAGCAGTCAGAAATTCATAATCGATAATCGGTTCCCCTTAACCAACTGATCATCGATTATAATCAGTTACTAAGAGCAAATTTTAATTTTTATTAAACAATTATATCTGTGATCAAGAGTTCAATATGTTTATAAATGTACAGGAGTAATCTCTTGTAATAACATGGATACTTTAGCCTGACAATAATATTACATTGTATGTTACTTTTGTTCTACAACTTTGTTAAATGAACGCAACATTTTATGGCTGATCAGTTATATGTAACTGAAATACTGCTACAATCCCCCAAAATTCTTTCGTTCATATGTGATGTGTCTATAATTTAAAATATAGAAAGACATGTTTTTCTTGTTTGTCATTGTTTATAAATACTAAAAAAGATGTTGCAATTTAACTGAAAAAATATACAAAATGTGTTTAAATTTAATAACTCAACAATTTAACAACTTGATCATGTAATAATGACTATATGTTCCTAATTATGAAACCTATGGTTTTATATTTGTAGTTGTGAAGGGATTAATAAAGTTTAGGTCAACTTTAGTGGCTGGGAGTTTTAGTAACCTTTGTGCTTTGCATACACCTAAAAAGTAGTCTCCCTTTACATATAATCGATTATGGAGTTCACAATCGATTATCTTATTGGTTTGCTCAACCAACTGATGATCGATTATAATCGATAATCAGAACAACACTAACTGTTAGAGCTAGCAATGCTAAAAGATTGATAACACTGTATGATGACAATGAGTATCTATTCTGTAACACGATTTGTTGTATCAAGGAACCTAATAATAAACGATTAAATGCATGTTGCTATTTAATTTTAAATATTGTTGCATATTTAATGAAGATCTTGTACATGGAGACTACATATTCATTTTTCTAGACCACAATGCATACAGATTTATGCAGACTTATCCATACTGTTTTAGTGTTGATAGGGCTATTTATTTATTATTTTTTACTTATAATAAATGCAGTCAGCTTGTCAAACAGACATGAGCATTGTTTAAGAGCAGAATTTGATTTTCCACAGCATGAGCAGCATGAAAGAAGACCTAACTATGATCTTGATTCACAAACTATTATTATGCAGCAAACAATGACATAAATTGTTGAATGAGTCAAGTTTTCTTTACTATTGCAAATTTGTGGTACAATTTGTTTTTAATTAATATTTTCTGATAAATATAATTAGTACATTTTCCAAGACGCCAGATTGGTCAGTTTACTGCAAACCCACTTTTACTTCTTTCACTTGTTGTTTATTCTATGTTCAGTTTTCTATTTTTTTCAATCACTTTACTAGGCATTTGATTGGACAGTTTGTTATTGATGGGATGTCTTCTTCATATATCTTCATAACAACCAAGCACCAAAACTTCATTGGCTTGAATTTCATTCTGGCCCATGAGACTGTATCATCTAAGACTGCTGGAATCCATTGTACCTTAATATGGATTTATGTTATAACAGGCATGACAGCCATAAAATCCAATTGAATGAGATATGAATTATAGATATGGTCTTTGAAAACTGGGATTCTCTTTCTGCTATTTTGTTTAGATTCATTTCCATAACAAAGAATATAGCGGAAATTATACAGCACATGACAGTTACTTTTCCGGTCTTTTCCGTGCAGTTGTGAATCTATCTGTTGAGAACCTCAGGTAATTCACCACATTCTTGGGGACAGGTATATGGTAGTCTTTCAGAGCTACTTCAGTCAGCTGGTGCAGGATGAAGCCATGTGTTGACCAGATCCAACCACCTTACTGTCTCCTTTGTTGATCCTGGCCTTGTGCAAAAGTTGGATGAGGGCACCTAATAACAAGAATATTAGCTATTGATTTATCACTGTTCATTCATGTTCGTATCATAGATAAGCTGCTAATTAATCTTAATTGGTGATAAATTAACTATGAAGGTCCTTTGTTTCATCATATTTTGTGTATAATCATGCACAATTAGTTACATAGAGAGGTTGGATAAAGTCAAGTAGACTGTAATAAATGATTCCTTATAGTTTAGAACAAACTATTTGATAACAATTAATTGTAATATACATTCTTCATTAATATCCAATCCTCGTGGTCATAAAATAAAGATTTCACACAGCCAGATGTAAAATTAGCAAACGTGGGAGAGAAGTGATTTATTCTGTTTCTCATATTAACCGTGATTATACAATTATTTTCTTTTCTTCAATAAAGACATCTTGGTCTTCTCTGCCATTTCGTAACAAGCATGAGACATATTTCAACATTCAGTCACACACATACGCATCCTTACTGAATACAAATTGACTTTACTATGTACTTGTACCTTGAGAATAAATCTGAGTGCATTTTCAACCCTAAACTAGAAATGAAGTTCATCATTGCTTAAAATAAAGCATGCAACTGTTTTAAATAATGTTTTCCAAATTTATCTGTTGGTTGTTAGCCTAGAACATGCCACAAAGGAAATGACTTACTTTTCTTTTACACACTCAGGTACCCTATATAAGCTTGATACTAAAACTAATAAAGATCATGTCTATATTACCTTGCCCTTAATTTCATAATATGGTGTTGGCATTTAAAATTACACTTTTTGGTATATTGGGCATAAAGTTTCCATTTCATCAAGTTATCATATAGCTTTATTAACTGAGATGTCAAGAGTCATAGAATGTTAAAATGTTTGTTCAGGCAGTGCTACAAGTCATCCCAGGTTGCAGCATTTTTAAGACTGAAGTGTTGTTGATTGATTGTCATGCCAAAGGGAAGATGTCAGCAATTAGTATGCAGTTACTTTTCACAAGAAACATCTTGCCTATGTACATTGAAAATGAGTATTTTAAGTGCCTCAGCTGATTCCCACTAGCATATTTCTAAAGCAGACAATCTCAAGACAATAGATGTTTAGTCTATAATTTAATTGTGTTAATGACCTTACAATATTCCAGTTCGTTTGGCTAATCAGTAATCATGCTTGTATGGCACAGATGGGTAGCCTATCTAGAATGGAGGCTTGACCAAAATGGATCACTCAGCAATAAAGTTGGTGGACTTTTAGATGTTTGTAATTCTTCTTTCAGATGCAAGTTACTGACATTTTTTATGTGAAAAGTAATTAGATTCTTATATACATATCTACTGACATCTTTACTCTGTCATGACAATGTGTTAATAAAGAGAAAGACTGCTCATTTAAATAAAGATTTCTCCTTAAGAATGGTATATTTATCCAGTATATACACAAGAAAACAAAAGTTTATTTTTATTTTATTATAGAACAGACTTGTTCCTGAATCATAGTTTAAAAGATTAAACTCACTTCAGTTCACCA
This sequence comes from Unio delphinus, assembly GCA_029339505.1. Taxonomy (NCBI): domain Eukaryota; kingdom Metazoa; phylum Mollusca; class Bivalvia; order Unionida; family Unionidae; genus Unio; species Unio delphinus. The sequence continues at coordinate 9,780,416 of JAQISU010000155.1, forward strand.
CCCCTTTTTGTAATTTAACCTCATTTTATTGGTAGATCATAAATACATCTGCACCTTAGGAGAGTGATAGGATTAGGGTGACTTAATCCATCAGTCTTTCGATATTTTGTGTATTATTTTACTCAATCTTATCACACAATAAATGCAATTTAGAAATTAATACATCACAGCTGATTTATTATTGTTGTCAAGGTAGTTAAGGGAGATATGACATTGAGTCAGATATCCACAGCACAAAAAAATTTCTTTGTCTAAAAGGTAATGCAATAAATTTACATTAATCTGTTTTAGCTCACAAAGTACTCCTTTGTCTTTTTATGGGTGTAACTTTTATAGGTACACACATTCAGGTATCACATGGCATGATGGTAAATCTTGTATTTTAAAATGTGAAAATATATGAATGAATATTTGAAACTTTGGATTTTTAAAAAGAATATGCTTTATTGTGACAAAACCTTGAATACCTGAAATTTCTAATATTCCACATAATGTACAGGTTTCATATTTCCTGAAATTTCTAATATTCCACATACTTACAGATATTTCCTGAATGCTCATCAGCATTACTTTTGTGTAATCAGCATAATTTTTTTAGCTGGAAATTGTTTCATTTGGCATGCAGACCATTTATTTCATTGTATATTGATGATTTCTTGAGTTTGATTTTTTAGCATTCAGTGATATTTAAATGGGTTATTGCCCCAGTTTGCCTGCTGACTTTTTTCCACATCATGACTTGGCCTTGAATAAGTTTGATCAGTTGTCTTCAATGACAGTACTTACCATAGTTATGTTCCCTGATCATTCTACTGACAATTTTCATTAATACATGTATCTAGTTATTAAAAGTATTTTACCTGCTGAGCTTGGCAAGATTGTGCAACGGTGAATGTTTTAGCATTCAGTGGTAATGACTCTACTGTTAAATGTGGTTTTGGCATTCTGTGGTAATGACTGCAGTTAAATGTGGTTTTGGCATTCTGTGGTAATGACTCTGCAGTTAAATGTGGTTTTGGCATTCTGTGGTAATGACTGCTGTTAAATGTGGTTTTGGCATTCTGTGGTAATGACTGCTGTTAAATGTGCTTTTGGCATTCTGTGGTAATGACTGCTGTTAAATGTGGTTTTAGCATTCAGTGGTAATGACTGCAGTTAAATGTGCTTTTGGCATTCTGTGGTAATGACTGCTGTTAAATGTGGTTTTGTCATTCTGTGGTAATGACTGCTGTTAAATGTGGTTTTGGCATTCTGTGGTAATGACTGCTGTTAAATGTGGTTTTGGCATTCTGTGGTAATGACTGCAGTTAAATGTGGTTTTGGCATTCTGTGGTAATGACTCTGCAGTTAAATGTGGTTTTGGCATTCTGTGGTAATGACTGCTGTTAAATGTGGTTTTGGCATTCTGTGGTAATGACTGCTGTTAAATGTGGTTTTGGCATTCTGTGGTAATGACTGCTGTTAAATGTGGTTTTGGCATTCTGTGGTAATGACTGCTGTTAAATGTGGTTTTGGCATTCTATGGTAATGACTCTGTTGTTAAATGCGGTTTTGATATTCTGTTGTAATGACTCTGCTGTTAAATGTGGTTTTAAAGAACATCACATTGTGCCAATGTCATAACACATGATCACTGCTAATATACTGATAATGTAGATAAATAACTTTAACAGTTTTCATAAAACTTATTTATCATGCACATTTCATGAATTATAATGTTCTAAAAAAAAAAACACTGTCCCATTAACAATTATAACAGGATTTTAGCTTCTTCCTCCTCACTTTGATTATACTCCTGAGGAAATCACTGCATCTTAAAAGTCTTGCTATGGCTACTCTTCCTGAAGAGTTTGTGATATATAGATATGGTTTTCCTTCAAACACTTACTATGATGCTCAACCAGCCACAAAATCATTCATCTTGAAAGTCAGGTTATCTCTTTTCTTCTGAACATATTTCATTCTATGACATGTTTTGTCTTCTTTTTTAAAAATTGTATAATTTTTAGTTGTTCAAAATGAATATGAGATCTGGCCTCCAAAATGGCCAGTGTTGGCCATCTTGAAAATGTTCTTGTCGCTGCTGCTGAATAGACTGTCATATTGACAACAGGGTTTCATTTAAATACTTCCTTAGAAAATATAATTTGTTTACTCAGATTAAGAACATTAGATTAATCAAATTATACAGTGCCTAATCCCCACTTATGCCACAACATTTTTATAAAATGTGGCTTTATTTTATTTAAAATATTCATGCATCTAATGATATTTTTATATTACAGAAAGGCATTGTACAAACATACAGAAAGAACATCACTAATCCAGATCCATATTCTAACTGGTCCCAAACCTGGTCGGAAAATTTAATGATTTTTGCTGATCGAGGGTATTATTTACAGGTAGATAACTATGAAACTTGCCTAATCATTTTACAGCATTATAAAGAGAATTTCTGACCCATTTCCTTTAGAAAAAAAAACATTGACTTTAAAATTCTATAAGATTCTGGTCTCTGCTTTTTAAGTACTACTGAAAAATGGATAGGTATAAGGTGAAGTTGTGTGCATTTGAAACTGGCATTGTTGGCATACCTCTATGTTATTTTCATGTCCTGTGACAGTCACGTCTTGAGATGTTGTTTTATGAGGTTAACAACACAAATGATCAAAATAGCTGCTGCCATATACTCAAGAAACAAAAATGAACCAATATGAGGTACATTAACTTTAGGAGTTATTAAATAAGGTCAAGCTGTATACTCTTTAACCCAAAGTACACTAATCAGTCATTCACAAAACTAAGTGAATTTAAAATTATTTAAACAATACCTAAAATATATACAAAGTCTTTTTAAAACCAGAATGTGAGACAATACTTGAAAATTCTTGTTCTTTCAAAATCAAACCTTGTGCAAAGTATGTAGCTCTGTAGAAGTAGATTATTAATGACACTTGTGAATAATGGAAAACCATTTTGTGCTCCATTAAATGTTCTTTATTGACAGGTTTAATGTACTTTCTCATAATGATGTAAAATGAAACTTCCTAAACCAGTCAATCTATAACATGGTTTCATTTGTAGACTGGCCATTATTTTTATTTTCAATAAGACTTTTGATATTAGTCTGTACCCTTTTCATAGATGCCAAAAAATAATTTTTTATTTTTATATAATAAGACAAAACCAGAAATTAATAAGGAAACATTTTGCTCAAAACTGACAAATGAAGGTCCTGTGCGATTGGGTTTGATCAGCCACTATTTTTAGTTTTTTAGCTGTCCTAGTCATATGCCACTATAGGTTTTAGCATGGTTTGTTATTGCTACTTCTTCTCAACTACTTGCCATGAAACTTTACATTAGTTGGTCCTTGATGAAACTAATACTGTGCCACAGCGGTTAATTTGAAATTCTTATCAGAGATGGTTTCACGACCCAGCAGTCAAATAAAGAAATGGTTATTTGTTTTTAATGTTAATGATCAATCACTTCAAGTGTGGTTTTGAAGTGTGGTGAGACTTTTTGATTCGGAAGTTGGATGATTAAGGATTGTATTTGCAAGCAAAACTAAACCATTTGCCCAGTTTCTCCTGGCTTAACAAAGCTTGTGAGCTGGCCAACTCTAAGTAATTGACTTGTCTCTATGGATTAACCACCTTGAGGAATTGTTTCTGAATATGATCGATGTATAAAAAAAGTAGCATCCACAAGTGGTGTTTGTGATCAGTTGTTTCAGATGATAATTGTAAATACTGATAGAAAGTGCATGACAAATAGATTAAAATAACCATTCTTGATGATACAGGTTGGCTCATCAAATATTTTGATGTTTGCCAACGATTTCAAGAGGACTAAAAGATCATTTTTATAAAAATAAGTATTTACAAATCCTTTGGTCATAAATATAAATAAAACATTATAAACAGCCCAGTCTAGTTTCCATTATTGTTGATATATTTGATGAGTTGAGTCTACTATCTTAGCTAGGCAAAAAGAAGGAATTCCTTAAAATATTACACATTTTATTTTATCTTATTTATTTACTTATGTTGGAATATTATATTTAGGACAAGCTCAGATTTTCCATGGGCAAGTTTAAATGTGTAAATAGCAGTTTATTATTACGATTTATACTTTACTCCAACATCAGTTGGGTGACATGGCTTGAGTATCATGATCTGTTCATATTAAAGAACTATGGATCAAACCAGTTATGAAACCTATAGAACTCTGCATAAATGTCATATGTGTATATAAATTATATGGTTTTTGGAGTCTGCCTCTTCAGGGAAAAACTACATTTTTGGTACAGTTGATTTATATTAGAGGTTAAACTCCCTTGATATGGTCTGCAGCAGTTTATGGTTGCCCATCATACAATGTGGATATGGTTATAAACCCTATTAAAGTGGTTAAATTTTGTTTGCTATTTCATTTGTATCTATTACCTTAATATCTTGCCTAATGGGTACTAAATATATGGGCTTACACAATTTAATGTCCTATCATTGTTATTATGGACTAATTGCACATCGCTTTGTTGGAACATGTACATCATTATTAATGAATTAATTGTATTCATAGTGGATGGTTTCCTATTATGGCAATGCAGATATTTTATTCAGAGCTTTGTATGGGGTCTTTTATAGGGCCTGTTTAACTTTTTCTAAAATGAGTTGTAGATACAGCCATTTAAACACACAATACATATACTGTATAATTAGGACCTTTATCCATTCATTTACCTACATTCAAACTTTAAACCAATATTTTTGTGAAATAGGTTGATGGTATTAGCAAAAAAATACATAGATGATGGTATTATTACAGCACAGGAAGATGAACCGATTTGTGTTTAAATTGTTAGAGATAATTAGTTCTATATAGAGGTCCTCGTCTGGTTGTGTAGGTGGTTCCTTGTGCCAATACAAGCATGCTTGTACTAATTTAACTGACCATGGACTATAAACAGGCCTAAACAAAACTATTGTAATAACAATAGTTTATTGTGGCCTTGTTATAATGTATGTCACTTTTATGACAGCCTTAAATAGCATTTTTGTTATATAGAAACTGTTTCTTTTCAAAACATACCCTTATAGCTGTTGAAGGCAGTGGAAACTTTTCCCTGCAAAAATAAAAACAAAACTGACTAAAATAGCTATATCAAGTATACCGTATTTTCTGGCCTATAAGTCAATGTGTATTTTCCGGCTTATAAGTCAATGTGTATTTTCAGGCCTTTCAGTTGATGTGTATTTTCTGGCCTATAAGTCGATGCAAAGTACTAGTTGAATTAACTAATTTTGTAAATTTTCCATCCTTTGTCCACATATAAGTATATCTGGAGTATAAAACGAGGCCAGGTCAGTAACATGGCATTGTATTTGACATTAGTAATTTCTGGTATGATGAATATCAATGGTATCACTATGATATTCCATATTACTGGGAGTTTGTGAAATTGCATCACCGATGCTAACATGTTTGTGATTGTATTCCTGTATAAGGCTCTGCTATATTCCGTTATCAATTGACACAGCTGAATAAACAGTCCATGCTTGTTTTAATTATGATATCCATTGCAACAAGAGCCACATGGCTGTGCATGCTATGTACATGTTAATTGTCTAAACTTTAACCTGCTTTTTTCCAGTTGAAACCAGTCTTGAGTGCAAGATTCAACAGATGAGATAATATCAGTGAGGCTAACAATAGGGAATTGAGGTTATCCATAGGGAAATCAGAAATGTGAAATAAATTAAAAGACAGTAAACAGAAAAGTTACAAACAAAAAAATTAAAAAAAATACTTTTGCATTATATTTTAACACATCTATTAAATGCTGTTTAAAATTTACATAAATGAATAGTTTTATAATACAAATTATTTAACATGCCAATTGTTATTGAAAGTGTATTGATGTAATTCATTTTATTAATGGTAGTAGAACTGTTTCACATTCTTAAATAATGATTAAGAGTTCACTTAAAATCATCTCCAATATCTGAGAATCCCTAAAAGTCTTCATCTTCTGTATCCTAATTAAAAATGTTGGCAAGAAAGATTAATAACACCGTATTATCATTTTCTTTTTACAAACATAATTAATTGTTACTACAATGATTTATGCATAAGCTCTCTCATTGTATTTACAAGATCTACTGGTGTTTATTAACAAATGGACAAAGGACTTCACAGACCATACATATCATTAGTTAGTTCTCATAAAATCTGTCCCCATAACAAAACACCACATGTATTTTTAAATGAGTTTGGAAGCTTTTTGATGTTTTCTAATACAACAAAAATTAAGTCTTAGTGCATGCTTATAGTGAAGACCACAGACCCTTGGTCAACTAGTCTTATTGTTTCATTATAGTCATACAAATGTAAGATATACAAACCTTGTCATTTTCTATAGTAAATTTGAAAGTTACAGACTGTTAAATCAATTAGTATATATACGCATACTATCTTTTAAGTGTTCTGTTTTGACTTGGATATAATTAACATTTTATTGCAATATATTCAATGATATATCCCTCTCTGATCTTTATTGGTGAGTTCGAATAACAATATATATGATCAATTGTCCGTATAACAACGTTTGTATGGACAAAAGCTTCAACAGCGCATTGACAGATTTTCATTTCCCTAAAGAAAGCCTAATTTCCCTACTTGCAGCCTCTCTAATTTGACCTATTCTGTCCATTCTTGCCCTCAATCTGATTTCAACTGGAATAACCTTGAGCACTAAGCATGTTTAATTACTGTGTAAATAACATTACATAGCCATGTGGTTTTTGTGACAATGTACATCGTAATTAAAAAAAGAATGAATTGTTGATTTAGCTGTGTTTATTCAAATTGGAATATAGTAGGGTCGTAATACATGAGGATTATCACAATCATCAGGTAACTTAAAATATTTATTTTTTACTCTTTCCAAAAGCTACAAATAAAAAGCATCATAAATAAATACAGTCTTGTACACAGACAATTGTTTTCTTCCTCTTTTTCTCCTGCATGCACATACGCACACATGAGCTCATTCACTATAACTAAAACATGATTTCAAGTTCTTTATTTTTTGTTGCAGTTTGATAATGAGACTATTGCTGCTGTAAAAATGCAAGTTGCACTTAGTTTCTTATCAATGTGGACTCGTTTAATTGCATACAATTGACCCATAAAAAATACCATTGACTAATACATGTACAAACCATGTTAATCATTTTGCTTTTTTTCCTACATTAAAGACCTTGACACTAAAACATAATAACATGTAATACATATTACATGTAGGACTAGCATTTTGCCTACATAACACAACATAACAGCTACATATGCTGTAAATGAAAATGAGCTTTCACACTGAGAAATAATACTCTCTCTCTCCCTCTCTCTCTCTCTCTGAGTAATTTTATTTTTATTCTAGTTAGACAGGGACATCATTTGGGGAGGACAGGTAGGGGCATTTGCCTAAATTTGCATGTGCTGTAAAATTGCTGTAGCCTATGTACAAAAATTAACAAGCCCACCCCGTAAAAAAATGTTTGAAATTATGTCCCGGTAATTAGATTCTTGAGTTGAGAGCAGCAGAGACGGAAAAGATATGTTTACTTTTTGTATGTTTCTACTGTTAGGTTGTCGATTAGTGTGTGTTCCATTGAATTTGTTTAGGTATGATCCCTTTATTTTTCGTACATGCTCGGAATGACAACATGATAATTATTTATTTTACATATAATTATTTGTACATTGAAATTAATAATCATTTTGTCATTGACGGAAAAAAATTACATGAAATATGGTAGTTTAGAACCATGTTTATTTGTGACACTTTGTCAAATACAGTTTTAAATATATGATATTTAGGGGATTCAGTAGTAAACATAATCTACGATATTATAGAAATAAAAATTAGAGTTAATATGGAAATCTGATCAATAAAAAAGCTCTGCCTTTAATCGCTTGCATGTGTCCAACATTATACTGGAAAGTCAAATATTAGTGGACCAGTTGCTAAAATGTAATCAGGAAGAATGAGGTATGGTTAAAAAGGATGAATAAAACAAATTTTTCATATCTTTTTTTAGAAATCAACATTATGCTTTTAATTAGTACAGTTCACTATAGAGTATAGACTGTAAGTGTACTGTGCGGCCTGGTGATTTTTTTTACCGGTATTTGTTTTATTTTGTTTCATGTTTGAGAAATAAGAAAACACGTGCAGAATGGAAAATAAAAAATGACAAAACTTAGAAATATAAATACAGTCAAATTAGTTTTAAACAATTTATTGACAGAGTAATTTAACAAGAATTTGTACTTGTATGTGACTTATTTTCGATTATGCCGATTATAGTGCAATAATTTTAGTATCATACTGGGTAACATAATTCATACATGAGTCGATACAATTTCAATGACATAATACATATAAGTCAATTTGGAGTATAAGACGATAAACTGACTTAAAATCACAAAGCATGGACTTATAGGCCAGAAAATATGGTATTGTCATATCTGTGTAATTGGTTCCAATGAATTTATCTTAAATGGATATGTTGTAATTTATAATTATGCTAGAATTAGCATAACTCAACTACCCAAGAAACCAAAAGAATCAGTTCAAAGGATCAGTAGTTGGGGCTAATGAGGAATGAGTTGGCATTATTCAGTAAATTTAAATTAGTAACATGCTGTTCATATCATTTCTGGTGAAATTTCAGGTTCAAGCTATAACAGAAACGAAGAAAGAGGGTATGAAGGCAAACACGTCATTCAACTCAATAACATGTAGTAAGTAATAGGTCTTTTCCATCACATGGAAGTTAAGTTTTACATAACATGATATGGTCTATAGCACGGTCCAGTTCTATGCCTCCCAACTACCGTGTTATAGTGTGATCACACTGTATTTGCGAAATAAGCAAATACAAAAGTGATGACAAATTACTGAATTATTGAATAAATCCTATGTAAATCAGGATATTAAAACTCTAGACTGATGCACAGGAAAGGATTAATACATTTTATTTTTCATATCAAACTCTTCTCAACTGTAGGTTGCTGGTCTCTTTTACCATGACTAATGAAATAGAGCAGTGGTCGGCAACCTATGGCACATGTGCCACAAGGTGGCATGTCAAGAGGTTTTGTGTGGCACATGAAGTCAGTAAAATATCTCAATTTTAGCAGTGTTACTCTCTTACTGGTGGCATGTGCTTGTTCATTTTGTAATTAATCCAGAAAAAAGAGGCATGCTATGTATAATAGGTTGTTGACCCCTGAAATCAAGAAACAGTTGGGCTGCCCTGGTAATTCAAAGATGCAAAGAGTTATAATCTTATTTCATTTCAGAGCCCCCACCATATAACAACAGTGTTGACCTGATAAAGAGTCTAGACATAAAAGAATCTTCAGTAACAGTTAATCTTCATCTAGATTTTTTTCGAAACAATGAACAAGGCAACATAACTGAGTATGGATTAGTTGTGTCAGACAGTAAGTATGGAAATTAGATTAATTGGATTAACACTAATTAATAGATTAGCATCTTTGATTTCATGTAAATGGCAATACAATGGTATAACTTTTCCAGTCATTGACACTGCACATGAGACAAAGGTAGAAATTTAAACAAAATTTAGGTGCTATTTCAAAGTCAGTTTTATTGACAGCATTCAGTAGCAAGTTTGATAGAAAAATTACTTTATTTATAAAGTTGATACCCTGATATGTTGGAAGTTTATTTCTTACCTGTGTAACTAAAATTATAATGACATTCAGGTGAGAAACATTTCTGTTCAACATTTGTTTACTACAATTCAAAGCCTCTTTTCTCAAAGAAATTGAAAACTTAACCATTCAATTGAAATCAGTTTGCAATGCAATGAGTTGAATAGCAGCAAAGATGTCATTACCACATTTAATAAATAATGCACAGTTGTTTTCTTAACATCCTCACATGATAAAAATTGGAGTCCATACTGTGGCATTATACTCTTTATGTAATGCACAAAATTTATAAAATTCTTGAACAAGGCCAAATGTCATTGGTTGAAGTCAGTTGTTGTGAACAAAGTGCATTGCATTTATTAATTTTCAAAAAAATGTGTTTTATATTTAAATTATTTACTATTATCTGCACCAATGACACCATACAAAAGATAGGATTAAAACAATATTTGCCTCACAGGTTCATCTTTACTTTATTTTAGGCAACACGGCAGATATTGACTTGAAACTTATACCTGGTGGAAAAAAAGGTTTTCCTTACAAGTTCAGCTTAATTGGCTTGCAGAAGGAAGTCCAAAATGGTTAGTTTATTTGTCTGATATTATCATTTTAATACACACCTGCACCCATTTTATTGTATCTTGCAGTTTTGTTGCAAGTTGCGATGCAGTCATGTCACTCACACAATGGATCACTGTTACCTTCTTTCAATTACTGTATGTATGGTATTAATATCAAGTCTTAAAAATCATGTTATGGCTTTAGTTCCAGTACTTCATATATTCTCTACAATGTTGTAATATGTGTACATCACTTGATGAATATGTCTTTTGCATTAAAGACCCACTTCTGTGGCCTAGTGGTTAGAGCATCCACCTCATATCCAGTAGAGGTAGTGTGTTTGAACCCAGTCAAGTCATACCAAGACTTTAAAAAAAATGGTACTTGCCAGACGCTCAGCATTAAGAAGTTAGTGTTAAGACTGGATGGCCTGGTGTCAGGATAATTTGAGTGGGTGGGACATAATGCTACATGTCTGTGACATGATGCCTCAGTGCTAGATATCACTATAAACTGCCTCACTGCAGATATCGTATCCATATGACTGGAAAAATTGTTAAAGCTACGTTAAAAATCATAATCAAACAAACAAACAAACAAACATTTACATAGAAAAAAAATAGTTTCTAGACTTAGCATTGTCAAATATCACCACCATACACAATCATATATGTGCAAACACATAATAACAATAACACTGACATTAAATAAAAAAATAAACACCATATTTTCTGCCTCATAATCTATTAGATGGTTAATTAGATGCAGTCTTTGCTTCTCTCAGTAGTTCATTAAAGAGTTTGAAAGTAATACAAGTGTCATTATTGTTGATCTTTGCACTCATTAGAGACCAGATGGTACACATGTTCTAATTTCCCTGCAGTATTTTCTGAGAATGGTCAGAACTGAGTTTACTTGATAACAATAAAGTTAGTTAAAAGTATCTGATGCATACTGACCACAAGTATTGTTGTTGTAGTAGGGTTTAACGCCATTTTTCAGCAAAAGATAGGCTATACATATGGACCAGTATTAATGGTAGCGGAAGAACCCGGTAAAACCCACGGAAGGAACCACCAATCCACGAAAAGCTTATGGCAAGCTTTCTCGCATAACCACATTGGCTGAATCCAAGACTCGAAGCCACGCAGACAGAGGTGAAATGGCAGTGATCCGTAGCAGAAAGCGCTTTAGACCACTCTGCCACTCTGGTCCCTGACCACAATATATGCTTATCTCTGTAAAAAAAAACGCTCCGGTAGCCTAGTGGTTAGAGCGTCCGCCCCGGAAGCGGGAGGTCGTCGGTTCGATCCCCGGCCGAGTCATACCAAAGACTTACAAAAATGGTACTAACAGCTGCCTCGCTTGACGCTCAGCATTAAGAGGTTAGTGTTAGGACTGGTCGGCCTGGTGTCAGGATAATGTGACTGGGTGAGACATCATGCTACATGTCTGCGGCATGATGTCTCAGTGCTAGACATCACTATAAACTGCCTCACTGCAGACATCGTAGCGATATGACTGAAAAATTGTTAAAGCTACGTTAAAAATCCTAATCAAACAAACTCTGTAAAAAAAAATGAATATATTTCACATTAAGGAATAACAATGTAATTTGGAGGGTGAAGGATACATACTATTTTCATGTTTAATTGGGATTTTACAGGTAATATAACAGCAATGAATGCCTATGTCCAGTACAGGTATTAGTGCTTTTTCAACACAAATCAACTTTGCAGACATGAGCATGTGCTTAATATTGAGACAAAAAACATCTTGAAAAGCATGGGTCAACTGAGATTTGTTATTTTAACAAGATTAAGACAATAAATAATATTAAAAAAACAACTAATCTGAAAATTCAGTACAGCATGCCAAATATGTTACATGCATGTGGTGCTTCTATTTTGATGGACAATGTAAACCTCAGAATGACTTGTGTCTTTATGTTGTTTCCAGTTTGTCAGATCTGGATTAAAGCTTTAGGAGACTTGGACAATTAACATATATTTAACAAATACTTCCTGAAATTAGTCCTTCAACTGTCTTTTATATGTGTATAATTATTATTGCTATTCTAGGTAAAGAAATGGACAATTCAATAGTTTCTAGCAATTTGGAAAGCCACTGATGTAAATTAGAACATAATTTCTTGTAAAGTGGTTTAATTCAACATGATAACCATTGCAGAGATAATAAAGTATTTAATGCCATTTTTCACCACAAGATACATGGAAGCACCATCCCAAGGGAAGCTACTGTCAAGTTTTCTCACATTACAAATTACAATGGTACCTGTTGGATGTTAGAATTGGATCAAGTTCACATGACTTTGATGAACTCTTCATTTCGATCGTCCATACTAAATCCATAGAGACAGGTTCAAATGCTGCTAATGGTTGTCACTGAAATTCAGTATTGCAACTGTATGGTGATGACAAGCCACTCATCTTTTGAACTAGTACAAACAAAACTCAATGAAACAAAGGTTGTGTTGTGTTTAAGACATTTTATCATGGAATTCTTTATGATGACTGAAATTCCACCTCCGCGAGAGTGGCGAGGGAACGACTTTATGAAGTAACCAGTGGGTGTTAGATTCATGCAGTTGGGCTCATCATCTGATGTTTTCAGCCATGTTTCTTTAAGGAAGAAGACATCAATATTCTAATTGTTGATAAAATTAACTATTTGTGTGCACTTTTCTGGTGGTGATACTGATTGGGCATTGAATAATGCAATACACAGTGGTATCTCTGGGATAGTTGATACAAAGGTTGGCGATTTAATATGGATTTACACCAGGTTATCTAAATTAATGGCTGAATTTTTAAATTGTTTAGCCGGAAAGGGTGAAAGGGAGATAACTGGAATTCTCCTTCCTGTTCTACACTGGCCATCATTGAAACCTTTCTTATTTCACTTCATTTTTTTGTTTAAGTAATGATGAATGTAGTCCTTGTTTGTTTAATCTTGTACACAATGTAGTATGGAGAGCCAAGGAGTAGTCATTTAAAGCAATTAATCATCTTAGCATAAACAGGTTGACTGGCGATCACGTGATGGCATACTGTCATTACTAAATGATTTTACTACTACATGTATTTTATTTTTGATCCTAAATGAAAAGTGTTGATCTGTCTTCCAATATGTAAACTGTTGAAAATCTATCTGATCACTACTCATCCTGATTGGGTGGTCACATTATTAAGATAGATTTTCACTGAAAGACTTAATATGAGATTTATTTGGTCTCAAATGAAAATGGTATTGATCTGACAAGCAATTTGGCCAACATGGCTACAGTCTTAAAACTCTTGTTATCCTTACTCCTTCTGAAAGGATGGTCACATTATCATTGTTTTCATTACAAGACTTCTTATTATGTGTTTTTGGTAATAAATAAAAATTGGGCCTGTTATTCATACATTCGGTTATCCAATTATTAATAAATATTAAGTTCAGTATAGATGTCAGTTTTCTCTCAGTTCTTGAGCTCAAATGAAAACTAGAAGGCAGTTGATGATGCAAGGTTATACACAATGACTACAGCTAAAGCATAACTACCCAAATAACTACCAACCAGATTGGTCAGTGGTCCACATGAATCATGTACCGGTGCAATAAATGTTAAAAACCTTTTCATTCCAGGCGCAAATTATACCAACTACCCTGTGGAAGATCTACCAGAAGACAAAACCATCTAGTGAGTACATATGGGATAATAAAATTAGTGATGAAGTTTATGTATCTGTTAGAAAAGTATACAGGTTACACAAGCCAATGTAAAATATTTCAAATAATACCTTTTCATTAACAATGCATTTTCTACAAAATCAAAATATTTACTGGAAAGTGCCTTCTTATTGAAACTTTCAGATCTTTCAGTTTAAAGGTTAGTGAGATTACAGTGGTCCCCCTCGTATATGGCCACTCCTTCTGCACCGGGAAAGTGGCCTCATAAAATGGGTAGCCTTTCAAGAGGGGGACTAAGTTTTTGTAAAAAGTATATTTAATTTATTTAGTATTAAAGCTACATACATCAAAGTATTTAATATCTTCGTCTAAAAGTATCATTAATTATTAAAAGGTTTTTCTATTTATAATAGTAGATTTATTTCAACTGAATATACATTAATAGTTCTTATTCTTGGCATAAGCATGATGTGTGAGATGGTATTGATGTCATACACATTCAAAACCATTCAAGAACGTCATTTAAATCTTGGTACATACATAATTCTTTTTCTAATTGCTCCATTTTTCCATTGTTGCTGAATAACCTCCTTATCAATTACAATGTTGTTTATTCGAGTCTTTCAAAATAATTTTTTTTATTTGACTCTTTTCTACATAAAGTTATACGGCAAGTCTCACCCCCATCCCCACCTCACCCAATCTCGTCGAGTAGAATAACCGACTTTCATCTAAAATAATATGTTTCCATTTACATGATGACATCTTAATGTTTGGTAATAATTTATTCGGTTGTTGTTAACTGTATGCAATATAATTATGCAGACGAAACTACTGTCAAGTGGACAAAAGGCTTTCTTCGTAAAGGAATCAATAAATATGTTGTCACATGATTTTCCATTCTTTATCTGGTACTCTTTTTTTTTTGTTCAACGTTCTCTGTGTATGTTAATGCACAAAATCTATTTTTAGCCAATGCTGATCCTGTTATGATCTTGGCAATTATGTCCAGTTATAATCATCAAAGAGAAGAACTTGACGGATTTGTGAAGCCCAAAACTCTGTCATAATATTGTTGATCCCACATCTGCTTTTATAGACAATGATATAATTTTAATCTTAGTGTTACATGTACTTCAGTCAACATTTCTTTCAGTAACGGAAACTTGACATTGAGAAATATGTACCGATGATAGAGATTAATTACTTACCATATGTGACAATATGAATTATTATTGGTTCTGGATGCATTTGAAAGAAAAGAGTCCGTTCATGAGGGGAACATTTAACCTTTTTTTTACTAATATGCTGGTCACTTTAGAGCGGTTTGCCGTTATTGAGGGGTACTTTTTTTTAATGCAAACTCATTGCTGCCAAACCATTCTGGCCGTAAGAAGCAGGTGGCTGCTGGTCAGGAGGGTTATTCAAGAATTTGACTACTGTATAACTTGAATTTGTCAAATTTTTTATAGTAAACAAGAATTAACTACATAACTTGACAGTCCATCAGTCTTGATACCCATAGTATTCTTAGTCAGTGACAACTAACCTGGGATGAATTGATCCACATTTCATGTGAATTTTGAACAACTTCTGTGCACAGATATTTTAAGCCTGCCAGGTTAGACGGTGTGATTCTGTTTATTCAAGCCTATTTTCTAATACTGAATTAAAGTAACCAATACACGAACAGTTTGTAAATATTGTATAATTTATTACAAAAGTTTTTCATTGTTTTTTTTTTGTACAGAAAGTGCATATTTGATGATGTTATGATGGTCTCTACAACAAGAATAACAACATCATTTTATCATTTCAGCTTGAGTATGTATGCCTGCAATACTGCTGGATGTATAACATCCAGATACTATGGACCCTACAGAACAGCTAAACCAGGTACACAATTATTAATTGTTGTTAGAGAGAAAGAAACAGAGAGAGAGAGAAGGGTTGGTGGCACACTAAGGGAAGATAACAATAATGGATTTTTCAAATACTAGTTACATTATTTTGACATATTTCTTTATCCATATACATTTTGCTTCTGCCGCTTTAAAGAACATGAAATTTCAAGAAAAATGGGATCACTGTACTAATAATACAGATGGTCACAGGAAGCAGATATGAAGTACCTATGTTAATATCATCACTATTACTATATGCTGATAATGGAACCCCACAACAATGATGTTGTCAATCAATCATACTGTCCATTAAGATGTCAATCCAATTTGGAATTACAGGATTGCATCTAGGACATGCAATCATGCATATCCCCCCTAAATTCAAGATAAGATTTCCCACAAATTTTTAATCCTATACAGGCAAAATAGTGCAAAAAATAAGAAAGGTGCATATTTTTTTAAGAATGCATTTATTTTTATTTTTTTGCTGTAAAATTCCCTGATGTCATTCATGGCGATTATGTTTACTTGTATAGTTGTAAATACATCACTTATTTCTGTGTGTTATGTGCTCAATTCTGATTGGTTAATAAGAAAGGTCAGAAGAGCAAGTTTGATACAGAGGCTGACTTGAAAGACAACATGTTAAATGACAGAATCAGTTAAAAGTCAGACACTTTTTCATTATTTTAACTGTAACACTTCTAATAACGGTCAGGATGCAGATGTTTCTGTCAATAGGCACAATGACGGTGAACAAACACTACCTGTTGCAAATCCCATATCTGACTAAGCATGTGATGTGCTTAAAGATGGTGTCAATGAAACTAAGGGCCCATCTAACACCAATAAAAAATGTACTCTTTCAATTCTGACAGATACAAAAATTGATTATGAATGGAAATGAATGAACAAAATGAGATGCTTTGCAGATCGTGTGTAAAAACTGGCAAAAAAATTCTTTCACACATGGAAATGCTAATTTCATTACATCAACCCTTGACAGACATGTTGAATTACCAGCTCACAAACAGGCAATTCAGGATTTGAAACTAAGTGAAAATCTTAAAACTACATGCATGCCAGCTATCAGCAAGAAATATGAATAAATTATTCATGCTATGTCAGTTGGCAATTACATGGCGAAGGAGAATATTGCTTCTCTAAAATATGGTTCACTGTTGAATTTTGTTGACTTTCTGGGTGTTGATGTTAGCAACATGAGAGTAGGAAGAAGCAAAACATTTTCATCAAAGGCTTCTGTGGCCATGGTTATGCCATACTAAACGGCTGACTGAGAGAGAAGATTCAGCAATCAAAATTGAACCAAAACTGCTGGAAGAAGCCATTCAGAAGAAAGAGTTCCCAATAGACTCATGATGATTTCTATTGAAGGACCTCCTCTGTGAGACTTATGCTTTAACATGGCATGGTATAGTGAAGGATGAGGACGGACAGTAGGCTATTTAAGAAATATTGATCGTATTTGCAGAACAATGCAGTCACAATTACAGTCAGTCTCAATTACAGTCAGTCTGGATGCAGATCTGAGTTGTATATATGTTCAGTTAAGAGTTAAAATTTTATAGAAACTGTATCTATTCTTTTCCTAATTCATTTTGAGCTTTATACTTTTCCTTAAAAATGATTTTTCGTCATCATGAAAGGAAAATTTGTGCTCTTCTGATTTTCCTTTGTATGGATTTCTAACCAGTCAGAATTGAGCATTTGACACGCAGGAAGTACATGACACTGATTTTTAAGATTTGCCAGAGGAGTGACACTAGTTGCAGTCAATGGTTTGATTCTTTAATAGTTAGTATGTAGATAGAATATTGTTATTAGAAAACATGACTTTGATTTCAGTTTTAAGTGTTATACTATAATATACAGAAGACATGATATGAATTTAATGCACTTATTTTAATTGCTATTGCTTTTGAATACATTGAGGGCTTTTTTTTACACCATACTGAAATGCCCTCATGTCTATGTTGGCCCCCCCCCCCTTTTTTTTTCTTCTTCAGATTCAGTGGCAGCAAGTACCCACATTTATCAAATCCTAAATGCAACCTTGGAATTCCTCCGTTTTAAAATTAAAACACGTTAGATCCATTGACAACAAAAATAAACTAAACCGTCATAGCTAGAGTTTGCCTCCTAAACTGAAGCTGAAGCCAAATCCATAAATATGTTCAACCTGATTCTTGAAGACATGTTTTCACCAGTAGTATATAGCTTGATGAATACAACTCCATTTTGTACTTACCACTAAACATAGTCAGCATATAGCAGTAATATTGTACTGGAACACTTCACCCAGACAATGTAACATTTGTGACTGCTCTCCTTTAGCATAAACTCTGTGTACAAGCAACAAAAAAATATAGCTCTCCAGTCACCCCATGATGCAGGTAAATAAATATCATTGTTTGCTTATATGTTCAAAATCATAGTGGCCTATACCTTCCATACTTTTTTTTACTTATTTAAATTTAAAGTTTATATGTTCTACTTTATTCTGAATTTTTTTTTTACACAGTTTCTAATAAGCTGCTCGTTTTCTCATTTTCATTTGTATTCCAAACTCCTTATAGATCTCTGTGCTTTAAAACAATGTTTCCAAGGCAGATCAAGTTCCTTGTAATTATTATTCTATAAATTTTTGGTGTAACTATACTTCAATGTATACTAACACCGGTATATGTTTATTGTAGTCCAAGCATATATCTTTTCATTTTGTTAGATTGGGAAAGCTATATTTTTAGATTTTTAGTAATGTATATTTAACCTTCCTTTCTATTTCTTAGATTGGGATAGATTTTTGGTTCTCTATAATTAATCCTACTTTCTGTTGACATGCATGTAAAGTATCTTCTTTACATAATATGCAATTGTTGTACAGCTTTTCATTTTTGTTTGGCCCTTGTGAACTGTAACTACTTTCTCCGTATTCCCATGTGATATATTTTTTCCTTCTGTTAGCATGATAAAGTTTAATTTTGGGTGCATTTTTTTTTTACATATATTCTAATGACTTTTACCATCAATTTTATATATTGTGGTGATAACCCCAGATGATTTCCTCTCCAATTTCCAGTTAGAAGGATCTCATATTTTGGGTGATTTAATTTCAACCACAATGCTGGACAAAAATCATAGAAATCCCTTAATTCCTTTCCTAAATAACTAAACAAGAGTTCCCATCTGTGATAAAACTGATACAGTCATCTGAAAGTGTCTATGTCTTTCTTTGCATGGTTACATAGATACCATTACTATATATATTTTCATGTATTTTTTACAAAGTATTTCTACTGAAAGTATTACATTTACCAGCTGGGAGACAGTGCACCCTTGTCTTGGGGATCTGTTTTATATAGAACATGTCCATTTTATTTGTACTTTTGACAAAACATTTATAAAGTATTTGTATCCAGCTATAAAAGATTGTTTCAAAACCACATTTCTGTTATAATATCTATTAATGATTATCAATTTTTCTCCATTCCAGTTTATGAAATCTATTTTATTTCAAATATTTAGGGTGTTATTTTGTGTTATTCTAACATTCTTTCTACAGCTTTGTCTAATATTTATTATTTTATTCAACATTCTTTAATTGTTCTAGCTAATAATTTACTTATAATTTTAAGGCCTGTATTTTAGCAAAGGTATAGGTCTTAATTCTTTTTTCTTTTTTCCCTTAATGCAAAAGAGTAATTAATGCATCTTGCACCAATGTGGCTTATCCCATTTTACTTGTATAGAACTTTGCAGTTAAGCCATTGGACTTTGAAAGTTTTTCTTTTTTATTGTTTTATTTTATTAAAGATATATCCCATTTAAATAAAGATTATCCTTGATGATGATGATGCAAAAGCATGTGAAGAAATTAAAGATGAATAATATAACTGATATCATGAGGAATTTACAAATATATATTTATACATATAAACCAGCACATCGTGTGTGTGTGTGTATATATATATATATATATATATATATATATATATATATATATATATATATATATATATATATATATATTCTTTTGTCTACATTTGGGTTAGAGTCATCTGTTATCTTCACTTGGATATTGTTGGATATTGATTCATCTGTTAACTTCACTTATGTTCTTGATATGTTTTGGTAACTCTAATAATTCTGTCACATTTTTTTTTGTGGATGTTAAAACAGTCTCATATTATTAAAAGTTCCATATTTGGATAGTGCTTTTACATTTATGCAATGGATATTTTTAGTTTTTAGATGGAATTATTGCCCTTTAAATGTTTCTCAAGTATTTATAATTTGGATTTTGATGTATTCTATTTCTTACCAATTAAGATTCTCACTCCTGATTTCCTGTCTTCCTCACTTTCATTTTATGTGGAATTGCTTTAAATATTTCATCTAATTGAATCATAGAGTATGATTACAATGCGTTTCCTAAGGGAGATAATATAATTTTTTAATTCAAATTACAACTCATCTGACAGTTTTATTTCATGGGTGTCATTTATTTTTATAGACATTAACATACACATTTCCAGAAAAAGGATTTGTGATTTATTAATGTCATATGCTTGCATTTATTCTTTTATCATTTTTGTTCCAAATAAAGTATATATGCTAAATTGTGGAAGCTACTTTTACTAAATACAATAGTCTGCAACATCTTTGTTGATGCTGGTTTTGCTCTAATCCCAGGTTTCCTACTTTATTTTGGGTTTTTTTCTTGTTGTTTCTCCAGTTTATTTCAAACTTATTCATGTTTTGTTACAACAACAGCAACAACAACAATAATAATAATAATAATAATAATAATAATTTTATTGATAGAAGATGACAAATAGTTGCATGGAACTAATCCTCTTTGTAGCCCTATATTAAATGCATATCCACATACACGGTACATGTACCATATTTGAAATATATCTTTGGACATGATAACATAATTAAGTTTTTACCTGTCGAAGAACCTGTTTTGAATTTTTTTTCTTGCCTAGATCATATGTTCCAAGACATGGGAAACAAAATAAATTGTGTTCGATTTGCGCGCTTGCGCACACACACACTGTATGGGGAACCCCGAGTGGTCTTAAGTGCTCTCCAATATGGACCACTGCCATCTCATCTCTGTCTGCCTGGGTTCAAGTCTCAGATTCGGCCAATGTGGGTATGTGAGAAAGCTTGCCAGTAGCTTTTCATGGGTTAGGTGTTTTTTTCTGGGGGGGTTTTCCTCCATCATTAATACTGGCCGCCATGTATAGCCTATGTTTGCTGAATAATGGCGTTAAACCCTACAACAACAACAACACACTGCATGTTACATTAAAATAGATAAGTAAAATGTGAAACAAATTATTATTGTACTGTTATCATTTATTCACTTTTTTGTTGTTGAGCAATTTATTACAGGCAAAAATATATCCACAAACTTCATATATATATGTATCATATGCATCCATAGTGTGTGTTGATTTTGTCAGGTATCATGACACATTGTTAATTTAAGTGAATATAGAGACATGAATCATGTTTGGTTGTCTTCAAAGGGTTGAATGTTATCAGACTGGAAACTAGATCCATCAAAACCGAGAGAGAGAGAGAGAATAACAAACCGTTTGCTTGAAGGCACCTCCCATTCATGAAATATGACATGGTGCAAAATTACCAAGAGTGTATTATATTCAGGTTAACAGTACAACAATATCTTCTCACTAAAAACCGCTCTGGCAGCCTAGTGGTTAGAGTGTCCACCGTGTAACGAAAGACTTACAAAAATGGTACTATCAGCTGCCTCACTTGGTGCTCAGCATTAAGAGTTTAGTGTTAGGACTGGTTGGCCTGGTGTCAGCATAATGTGACTGGGTGGGACATCATGCTGCATGTCTGCGGCATGATGCCCCAGTGCTAGACTTCACTGTAAACTGCCTTACTGCAAACATTGTCACAAAATGACTGAAAATTTGTTAAAACTACGTTAAAAAGCAAATTTTTTAGTAAATTATGTTTCTCCGAGAATACTTACCCAATCACATTACTTTGGGATATTAGCCTGCTACCTCGCGAATCCAGCCCTACCAAAAGACAAAAATTCGTCTTTCCTGTCTACGTCATATAGACAAAGGGCAATAACTCTTGCCCATTACCTCCCCTTGCCGCCCGTTAGGTGTCGCTTCTTTAGTTTTTAAGCTGAGCGATATATAAAACACGAGGATGCTCGCATGGCGGGGTGGTTGGGAGGGTTTCTTAGTAATGTGATTGGGTAAGTATTCTCGGAGAAACATAATTTACTAAAAAATTTGCTTTCTCCTTTGAATACGTTCCCCAATCACATTACTTTAGGAGAATAAGTAATAGGAGGAGGGAATGCGGAGCATCCGACCTCCACCCCGGGTATCCTCTAGGGAATGATGTTTGGATTCCCCATGTGAATGATAACCCGGTCTCCTAATTTTCAATCAGCAACACAGCCCAGGGTCACGTGATATGTGACCCTTTTATGCGGTTAAGAAGATAGTTATTGAAATCTTCTTACCTACGAAAATTTATCTGGCGAATCCAGCGAAGCTAATAGGCTGTGCTGATTGTTGCACATGGGTCTGGTGGGCGTCTGGGCTGCCCAACACCGGACCTACTAGAATCAATGTTTGCCTCTGCGAGTACCAACTTGAAGATAAAACTGTAGAAGGTTGACTCTGCAACAGCTTCTATAAGGTGACTGATTTGCGAATTCTCAGAGTACGCCGAGCGTATAACCCACTACAGCCATGAAGTAAGGGCTTGAATGGTGATATCTCATATCCCAGCTATCACCAGAAGAAAGAGGTGCTAGTATGTGACCTGACTCACCTCTATGCATTGAAATGGTGCTAGAGTGCCCAAACAGGATCTTACATGGCTGTTGATCCTGACTTATCTATAAAGAAAGCGAGCTAATGACGACTCGTTGATCGCAATGTATGGTAATCTATTTTGGACTACGAAGCCTGGCTGCGTCAAGAGGACCATCAAACTCTCTGATCGAAACGAAAGAGAGTTCGGGTCACTAGAAAGGACATGTAACTCGCTCACCCTGCATGCTGAAGCTAAGGCTATCAAGAAACCCAATTTGTATGATAGTAGCTTTAACTAATCGTGGGTTAAAGACTCAATACTGTCTGAATTGAGTCATGTTAAAACCCAGGACAGATTCCATTTGAACACAGGGTGAGGGATATAAGTCGATTAATTTTTTTTTTTTTTTTTTTTTTTTTTTTTAAATGTCTAAAGATCTGACAAATCTTTGTCATGGCTGATAGCACATGTACCAGAATGGCGGAATGTGTCTGATATCATGGAGCGGTAACATTTGAGAATAACTGGAGCCAGATGTTTCTCCTCGAAAAGCCAGAGAAAAGTTGGCCAGTTGAGGGATTGTGACACTCAGAGGAACAATGTGAATGATATGGTACCAGTCTCTGAAAACATGTCACTTGCCCTCGTAAACCTTCAGAGTAGAGGGCCTTCTTGCTCTCGAGATTCTCTCCGCAATCAAAGATTTAAATTGTTTGTCTTGCAAGGCTGTCTGGACAAGAGCCAAGCTTGAACATAAAGACGGTCCGGACAGGGGTGGAACACCCCTGGCCGCGGTTGCTTGTGAATACTTGATCTGACTGTAATCTTCCTGGGTAGATCTATCGCCTAGATTGAGTAGATCGGAGACCCAGGAGTTGTTCCATCTGAGAGGGGTAATCAGAACCATCTGACAATTCTGACCCCTTAACTTCTGGATTAATTCCAGTACCAAGACCGTGGGAGGGTAGGAGAATGCCCACAACCCTTCCCAGGTGATTGATCGAGCATCCACGACCCAAGCTTCTGGGTCTGGAACCTGTGAGATGAAAGGTGGAGAACTTGCGATTCCATCTTGTTGCAAAAGATCAATCATCGGACATCTCCAAAGTGTGTCAATTGGAAGAAAGTCCGATTGATGGAGTGACCATTCTGTGTGAATGACTAGATAGAGTGTCAGCCAAGACATTGAGTCTGCCAAGAATGTGTCTGAATTGTACATTGAGGTGGAGATTGTCGAACCAATGTAGAAATTGCCAGTTCAGATTGCACAGGTCTGGTGATTGGTGTCCCCTTGTTTTGAGGCAAGGCACCACCACAATGTTGTCTGACATAATGAGGGCAGTTTGTAATAAGAGTTGATCCTGCCCGAAATGAAAGGCATTGATGACAGCCGTTATTTCTGAAAGGTTGATGTGGAAAGGGCTCGCCCCTGGCACCCACGTGCCGCTGACAGTATCGAAGTTCGGCAACAGGTGGGCACCCCAACCGTAGGTATTAGTGGCGGAACATACCGTTATCCCCTTGGGGTATCTCCAGAGTAATCCCTGTGGACAGCCTACAGGGGTTGTGCCATTGACTCAAGAATGATTGTATCTCTGGCGTGAGCATGACTGTTTTCTGGGATCGAAGGGACTTGAAAAGAGCGCAATTACGCTAGCAACGTCCTTTGTAAAGGGCGCATAAAAGGACGGCTGATCGGGATCAAGTCTGCTGCCGCATTGAATAATCCGAGGATCTGCAACTCTCTCGCTAAAATGCGCATCCTGTCGGAAACGGACTCTACGAGTGCAATTATCTGGATAATCGCAAACTCGAGGAAGCCTTACCAGATTCAGATCGGGAGAAACTCCACACCCAGATGGACCAAAATCCGGATTGGACAGAGATCAAACTTTATCCAGTTCACGAGAAAGCCTATATGACGTAAAGTGATATAAGATCGTTTCTGCCTTTGAGCAGAATAGAACTTGACAGATGTTTCTGGAGGATGTCATCCAAATATACTGCCGACGCAATAGATGAAGTCGAGCGGAACAGGGTGACGACGTAACCCATAACCTTGGTACTAGCCCAAGTGCTTAAATTTAGGCCAAAAGGTATGACATGGAACTGATAAGCCTAGTCCCGACAAGCACAACGGAGAATGTCCGCTACTCGTGGGATAGGGATGTGAAATGTGCATCGGTCATATCTAGCCAGCTTATGATGGGGTTTAAGCGACGTGCCCTTCAGACATGCGTCACGACGTATCAGGTCTAGGTTGGCAGAAGCAGTCAGCGCATTGGCCATGGAATGGTGAGCTGCCCTGTTAAGAACCCTAGCTAACCGGGCCGTCGAATCCCAAGCATGTTCATTGCCAGATTTTTCAGCGATCCTGAAAATGGCTAGGGAGGCTAGGTCTAACAGTGAAGACGTAGCGACTACATTCGAACCAGCTTGGACGTGGCATTGAACACAGTTTTGTCCACTTTATAAGACAATGCCGCAGACATATGGACTGCTGCCCTATTTTATCCCGAGCCAGGACCTCAGTATTGAACGCATCGGAGTGAGTTTTGTACCATCGACCTGAAAACGACGCTGGTACTTGGCTTTCAGAAAAGAACGCCTTAGCATTTCCTGGATCCCCTATACGTGTCGACAGACGGTCATTAATTTCCTTAATTTTGTCGACTGGGGAAGGAGGCGGAAGGATAGAATCTCTTCCCCTTCATCCAGATCGACCGACGCACTAACCCTATAGTCGGTAATTGCAGCAGGAGGTGGAGGGCATTCTGAAGGGGCCTTAACACCCTAAAAATTTCCTCCACTGCGGCTTTGAAGCTGAACTCAGTCTGTTCCATAGTTGGATCTGCATACAGCTGATTTGCCTGTGATTCATCGCACTCACTATGTGCATAATCTTGCTCTGGTAAAGCATCCATATCGGGGTAATGCATACCAGGTGGCATAGATGACTCGATTCCGTCATCTCTAAAAAAGGCATTCACTCTCCCTTGTGGATGAGTTGATAGCCTATGGACGGCCGGCAATGCCGAATGAATTGATTGGTATATGTTTGGCCTGAACGCCTGCGACGGGCCGGCTATGACCGGCACCGACCGCTCGAATGGTCGGGTTGGATCGAGAGATTCATCGCCAACATCAGAGTCATGGTAGTGATATGTAACCGGTAGTACGGATTGACAGACGGAAACCTCACTAGAATCTTCGTCAATCCGATTTGTGCGGATTGCGGTATGATAAAAGTCCCCGTGCTGGTACAGCGGTACAGTCGGACGGACTGGTATATGACTAAAATCTCCATACGGTTGGACGACCGGTGCCTGTTGGGCTGGACGGCCGGAGCCGGATGGACTGTCAGTGCCGGCAAGTGTCGGCTGGAAGCTTGGCTGGACAACCGGTGCCATTTGGGTTGAACGGTCATTGCCGGATCGACGCCCGGTGCCGGTTAGTGCCGGCTGGATGACCGGTGCCATATGGCTGAACGGTCATTGCCGGATGGACGCCCGATGCCGGTTGGTGCCGGCTAGAAGGTAATAATAATTACATAATGCTTATGTAGTGCGGCCAGCACTGTGCACCCATCTACCATTCGCTCAGAGGGAATGTTGGTTCTGGTATAGCTTGCATATCTGTACAGCATACCAGGTGACCTAGATGACGCAATTCTGTCATAATTGACACTTTCACTAAATCTCCCTTGTGGAGAAGCCGTGAACATATGGACGGCCGGCACTAACGGCTGATTGAACTGACGAATGGTCGGCCTGAAAGTCCTGTTCTGGTAAAGCTGCCATATCTGGGTAGCGCATACCAAGTGGCATAGATAACTCAATTCCGTCATCTCTGATAATGTCACTAATTCTCCCTTGTTTTAAAATCACACCGACACGTATTTGACGTGACGGGAGGTGTACACCGGCGATACTGACTGATTTGTCTGGTATATGGTCGGCCGGAATGTCGGCGAAGGTCCGGCTATGACTGGCACCTGCCTCTCGAATGGTCTGATTGGACGGAGATACATCTATAACATCTCTCTCATGGTAGTGATATGTAACCAGTAGTACAGATTGACTGACGGTTACATCACTATAATCTCCGTAAATCAAATGTACAGCCGGTGCAGGTTGATGTCGGCTGGAAGACCGGTGCTATTTGGGCTGAACGGTCGTTGCCGGATGGACGGCCGGTGCAGGTTGATGCCGGCTGGAAGGTCGGTTGCACGACCGGTACCATTTGGGCTGAACGGTCGTTGCCGGATGGACGGCCGGTGCAGGTTGATGCCGGCTGGAAGGTCGGCTGGACGACCGGTGCCATTTGGGCTGAACGGTCGTTGCCGGATGGACGGCCTGCATAGGTTGATGCCGGCTGGAAGGTCGGCTGGACGACCGGTGCCATTTGGGCTGAACGGTTGTTGCCGGATGGATGGCCGGTGCCGGTTGATGCCGGCTGGAAGGTCGACTGGACGACCGGTACCATTTGGTCTGAACGGTCGTTGCCGGGTGGACGGCCGGTGCCTGTTGATGCAGGCTGGAAGGTCGGCTGGACGACCGGTGCCATTTGGGCTGAACGGTCGTTGTCGGATGGACAGCCGGTGCCGGTTGATGCCGGCTGGAAGGTCGGCTGGACGACCGGTGCCATTTGGGCTGAACGGTCGTTGCCGGGTGGACGGCCGGTGCCTGTTGATGCAGGCTGGAAGGTCGGCTGGCCGGCCGGTGCCATTTGGGCTGAACGGCCGGTGCCTGTTGATGCCAGCTGGAAGGTCGGCTGGCCGTCCGGTGCCATTTGGGCTGAACGGACGGTGCCGGATGTATGGCTAGTGCCGGTTGGTGCCTGCTGAAGTGCCGGCTGAACTGACGGTGTCGGCTGGACGGACGGCTGGACGGCCGGCGAAAGTGCATAATAAAATGGATCCAATTGATCCAGCCTAGACTCCATGCGTCCGGACTTACAGGCCCAAAAGCCATGCACGGACCTGCGGTGAAATTTACATCCACTGGGCAGCCTAAACCATGTCAACATAATTTCCTCCATTTCCACATTGCCAACACCCATTTTGCCATTCATGCCTTCGTTGACGACTTTGCTACTGAAACGACAAAAGAAGAGAACAAAGCACAGATTAAAAAAAATTCAGCATATTATTAATTCGATAATACTATAACCGTTATTAACGGAGTAGTCAAATTATTCCGTGCCATGTTAACTCTTAATGACCACACTAGTTATCACCGTGAGCATGTTGCAATAGGTCGTTCAAGACGAAGTCTACTGAAACGAAAAGATGATAAACAAAGCACAAATTAACAATTCAGTACGCTATTAAGTCGCTATTCCATAACCGTAACTAACGAAGGAAGCGAAATGATTAAGTGTCGCGTGAATTCGTGACTACAACACGAAATTCCGCCATTAAATAGTCGCAACTGGTCGTTCAGAGACGAAGTCTACTGAAACGGAAAGAAGATAAACAAAGCACAAATTAACAATCAGTACGCTATTAAGTCGCTATTCCATAACCGTAACTAACGGAGGAAGCGAAATGATTAAGTGTCGTGTGAATTCGTGACTACAACACGAAATTCCGCCATTAAATAGTCGCAACTGGTCGTTCAGAGACGAAGTCTACTGAAACGGAAAGAAGATAAACAAAGCACAAATTAACAATTCAGTACGCTATTAAGTCGCTATTCCATAACCGTAACTAACGGAGGAAGCGAAATGATTAAGTGTTGCGTGAATTCGTGACTACAACACGAAGTCCGCCATTAAATAGTCGCAATTGGTCGTTCAAAGACTTTTTTGAAGTCTACTGAAACGTCAAAGAAGATAAATACAGCACACATTATCAATGCAGCACGTTATTAGTCGTAAACGTTACATACGGAATAAGCGAAATTATTGAGTGCTACATGTATTACATGCTTTGACCACGTTGCAACCTGGTCCGAAGTCTAGAAAAGGTGACAAAGTCACTCAAATTGGAAAATATTGTAAAATAATGTATACGACCTGTAGAGGAATGATTATCCAACACAGTAATTCCAAATTTAACTTCGGATGGTCAGAATTTACACTAAGATGGCTTGGATTCATTGGAGGTCTAATTGTACGTGTTTTCGCGTAAGCGAAGCTAAAAAACTAAAGAAGCGACACCTAACGGGCGGCAAGGGGAGGTAATGGGCAAGAGTTATTGCCCTTTGTCTATATGACATAGACAGGAAAGACGAATTTTCGTCTTTTGGTAGGGCTGGATTCGCGAGGTAGCAGGCTAATATCCCAAAGTAATGTGATTGGGGAACGTATTCAAAGGAGAAATCCTAATCACACGCACAACACTTGTCACTAAAAATCAATATTAAAATGCATTTACTATGACTGCAAATGACAATCTTTCTGCTTGCATGAGTTACAAAATGTTTTATTGAGGCTAATTAATGTTGTGTGTGCTATTTATCCTGCAGATATCAATGTCCATTTGTATCAGTTATGATAACAGATGGCAAACAAATAGAAGCCCAGGTGGTGAAGAAACACACCTGATAGCGAGCAATTAGCTCATTGTTTGAAGTTACTAGCAGGATACCAAATACATATGACTAATAAAAAAAAAAGAACATAAGAGCACAAAAAGATTACTAACAAAAATGTTTGGTATCCCAAAAAAAAAGTCAGATAAATATGGTAAAATAAATATGGCATATAACTAAGAAATGCACATACAGCTTGTAGTTCTTTCGTTTGAAATTTTAAAAGAAGCACCAGTACACAACTTCATAATGGAAAAAAAAACAACAGATTTTATATGAGCATGTTTCCAACTTGATACATTGTTTGTGTGTGTGTTTATATATATATATATATATATATATATATATATATATATATATATATATATATATATATATATACATACATACATACATACATACATACATACATACAGCTAAAATATAGTTAAACAACAGAGTGGAAGGTTCAATAATTTATACTTTAAACTGTGATGCATTTGTTAAACTAAACAGGTCCCATTTTTCAGCCATTGATTTAGATTATAATTAAAATCAGTTAGATTTGTACTTTATTTTATTCTTTTACTTTGTTCTTGTTCTTTTCAATTCTGTTCCATTTTTAGTGGTCCGAAATGATGAAAACAGTTTCTAAAAGTTCTTTTTTTAGTTTTAGATTGGAAAGTTGGTCAAAATGCAAGTGATGCCTAGTTTTCTAGCAAGAAGTAGTTCCACCAGATAATGCGGCCACTTTGTTTAATTAATGCAAGATATTAACCTTCCTCAAAAATATTCATTCTCGAACTATTATCATAATATCATCCATTAAGTTGGAGATGTTTTCAGCATCAAGAGTCAGTATGATTTTTATGCCATTGAAATAATTCACAAATATTCTTGCCAGAACTGTTTCTCATGATAAAGCATTACAATAGTATAGGGACTGCTAATGCCTAGTGGTTAGAGCAACCACCTCAGTAGCTGGAGGTCGTGGGCTCAATCCCCGGCCAAGTCATACTAAAGACTTACAAAAATGGTACTAACAGCTGCCTTGCTTGGCGCTCAGCATTAAGAGGTTAGTGTTAGGACTGGTCGGCCTGATATCAGGATAATGTGACTGGGTGGGACATCAAGCTACATGTCTGCGGCATGATGCCTCAGTGCTAGGCACCACTATAAATGGCCTCACTGCAGACAAGTTAGCAATGTGACTGAAATTTTGTTTAAAGCTATGTTAAAAATCCTAATCACATACACACAATAGTCTAGGTATAATGATTGTAATATCTTAAACTTTGTTTAGTTAATATATATGACCTTATTTTGCTTAACAAATATGTATATTGATTTAATTTTATCTGATATAATTTTAATATATTCATTTTATTGCAAATTATTGTCAGACAATGGGGTTTATCATGGGTAGACAAATTTTGTGATTCGTACTGGGTTTTCTTTCCATATTTGCTCTATTTTGTTGGGTAGTAATTTATAATAATTTAGTCTTGTCTATGTTTACATTCATATAATGTACTTTACACCAGAACTCTAATCTCAGTAAGTATATCAAAGGATCACTCAGTTTTTGACAGTTTAGCTACTAAATAAGTATAGTTATTACAAGTACTTTTTTTAATTCAGATTTTAGTGTTCTCACTCACCCAATCATTACACACACACACACACACACACACACACATATATATATATATATATATATATATATATATATATATATATATATATATATATATATATATATATATATATATATATATATAGCAATCATGTAAAAATATATATGCTGATATGTTCATATGTTTTTTTATCTTCTTATTCCTCATCAATATTAAACTTTAATGTTTGAATATTGGATGAACAGTACAGTTGACATTTTATGAATCAGTCTTGGATTGTCGTCATCCATTTCTTTATTTTTGTTACCAAGATTTTTATCTTGTCATGTTACAAAAAGGTTTGTGAGCAATCTCGGTACAGATTACTAAAGTATATTCTGAGGACAAATATCAATACATTTAGATGCTTAATTTTTCTTGACCTAGTGGCTTTTTATCGTTTTAGAATCCTAAATCATTCATCAGCTATGCAGGTGAGACAAACGATACTATTTATTTGTTTTTGTTTTTTCCAGCTGATTACACAGTTGCAATTGTAGTACCAATTATAGTGGTGCTCTTGGTCATTAGTGTAGTGTCATTTATGCTCTACAGGAAGGGATATCACACAAGGTAAGATATTGAATGTACTTACGTCTGGCTGTATAGCATTAAACCCCAAAGGCATTTTGAATGATGAGATTGGTAAGCTTTGGCACTGTTGAATCGGTGAATGTAAATACAAAAACAAATTTTTGACGGTATTTAGATCTGAAATAAAATTGCCTATTATATTACTGTGTATTTCTAAGACATTTATACAAAGGGAAAGTTAAATTTTGGTAGAAAATATTATATTGTTCTTCCCAAATAAACTTCTAAAAAGAAACGCAGCCTTTGACCTGTTATTGCATTGAAAATAAATTGTCGTAATTATCGCCACCTTTAAAGTATTGCTTTCTGAGAAAAATGACATTTTAAAAAAGGTGTTGAAAGGTTAGCCTAGTGTGGTAACTTTAATTATCCGTTGATAGAAAAAGTTAAAATAACACTGGTGATCTTAATACAGGTAAACTACTTTGTTAAAACTATTTCCAGGACACTATATTATAAACAGTTTTTAATAATTTTCATAAGTACAAAAATATGTCTAGACACAATTTACAAAGTATATTTTATTACACACACACACACACACACACACACACACACACACACATACATACCAAAAATATTCAAGTTGGAATGTAAACTAAGGAAGATTTTCACCTGGCTAAAAAAAGAAGGTGACAATGAAAAACCTAGACCACTTTGATTATCATTATTATCACAGTTTCCAGTAGGCAAAAATAACAGCTAAGACACTCCACATGCCATGATCAAGCCATTTCCTAAACATACTGAGCCATGAGCTTGTCAAATAGGTGTAGATAAAGGAAAATAGTTGGAGTAATTAATTCAGGAAGCACTTTTGATAACTTAAATCAATGGTCGTATGCAATACATAAAACTGACAGACAACTGTAAGTATGGGTTTTTTTTTTTTTTGTTTCTCTTGAGAAATTACCAAGGAACACAAAACAGTCGTACACATCAACTCTGACAAGTTTAAATACATATAAACTATTAATAAGTGATGACAAGATAATTATCATTGAATGTAAATTTGTCTTTTTCTTCTTCATAATCTAAGCAATTAAATTGTGTTAAATGAGTATGTCTAAAAAGTTGAACAGATTTTTGCACAATAATAAACCTCAACTAATGAAATATCTTATATATTAGCTCAGTTCAGTAAAATTCCATTTTCTGTAATTTCTATGACAACATTATTTTTGTTGTCTCAATAGGATTCATTGTCAGATCTCTTTGATAACCTCTTTTTGGTATACCGGTAGTTGGTTCAGTCTTCATTATAAATAATGGTAATACATAATTAAATTCAAAACCAGCCATGGTAATTTTGCTAATTTACATTTAGTGGGCAATCATCACTGTATTAGAATTTTTATTGTCAAAATTAGTTGCATCATTTCTGAAGAAAATATGGATTGTCTTTCAGATTTTCAGACGTTAGATTATGAATATATATTATGGAACTGTCTTGATGTTAGAACATTTTCCAATTAGTAGTTTGCAGTTATAATCTGGGTCATGACAGTAATGATTAAAACCTGTTGAGCTTTAATCAGCAGACTTTGACATAAATTTACTCAGTGTTTGCTAAATTAAAAAAAGGATTTTTTGGATAATTTAGCCACCAATGTGTAGTTTATGTACATGAAAAGACTGGTACAGTTTTATCATCAGAATGAAAAACACACACCAGAAATATAAACATAATTTGTCTGTGTTAAACGGAAACATTATCATAAAAGTATTCTTACTTGACCAATAATGTGCAGCATTGTTTATTTAGACCATTTCTGACCAGCATTAAGCTTACCGAGTTTATTGCTACACAGTCCTGACGATAGAGGTATTAATGTTTCAAGCAGATTATTTGGGGAGAATTATAATTTTCAGTTTTCATGAATTACATGGATATAATGAAAAGTAATATATTTATAATGTTTTGATATTAAATCAGCTACGGTAATAATAAATACATTTAGATAATACTCTGACCTAGAAAATAAAAATAGATTCATATAGAGTCTGTTTTTAATTGTGCCTTTACTGATTCCATGATGACTTCATTTTAAAGTAATAACAAGGTATCTCCATTGATGGCACTGTTAATGTAAAAAAAGAATATACGTTTAATTAGTAATTATGCTGAATACATGTATGAGTGATTAGAATAAGAATGAGGAAGTTTCTTCATTAGATTCAGTTATTTTCACGTCAGCTTTGTTGTCAAGAAAACAATAGTTGGTTTTGTTTCCATGTCAAGGGAATGAATATACTGCTCAAATGTAAATATTTAAAACTGAACAATGATGTCATAATTGGTTAAATATTTAAATATGTGGGTTATAGTGTCATTCATTTTAATTGGTACAAACTAAATAGACTCTCACACATACATTGCAAATAGTTGCGAAAAAATGCATAGCAATTACAATAGCCATCATGTAATTAGCACAGTTATTCACCTTTTATGTGTTCACTAATTTGCAGAACAAAATATCTGGAAATAATGTGAGAATTTTCCAAATTTATAATGTGTATTTTATAAAATGAATGTATTCTTTCTAGTCCATCAACATTTAGCTGCCTCCTGCCTAAGAAATTAAAATGCTGTTTTGGTGTTATATTTGTAGCAGAGATTAAAAAAAATAGTCCCTTTTCTTCCAAGTACATAAGAATAACATTAATACAGGATTGACTTCAGGCACTTGTTTTGTTTCATGTTTGAGTGAGAATTTATATTCAGTGGAATTGGACAGTGTTGATATGTAATGGAGTTGAACAAAGAAGTTATTCAAGAAGGAAAGAGATGTAAACTTGGTACGATAGCTCTTTACATGATGGCAGAGTCAACAGTGAGTTTTACTAGATAGTGTTTATTGCAAATACCAGCTTGATTGACTTTGACAAAAGTCTATATTTCTTGCAGGATACTTACTGTACTAAGAAAATCTAGAACCCCACAGGAATCGGTTAATTTCAATCCCATCTCAGAAATGAATGATAATATCGTTAGGAAAAGGTAGGTAACTCTTACTCTACTTCACTCACATTCACATATCTCTATCATACACAACAAATTCAAGAAATTCACAGATTGTAGAGTAGGGAAGAAAGTATTTCTTCTGTCCATGTTACATGGTTACATCTTACCACTGACTAAAACGTTTCTTTATATAAAACCAAGTCAGGTGGGGTTGACCTATTTAAGGTAAACCTACCCATTATGCAGAATGTTTTTTTTAATCATTGATGGCAGTAAAAATGTCATAAATGTCAATCAGTAAAAAAACAACATTAAAGAAGGGGCTAGCTACAGTAATATATCTTTACATTTTTAAAACTTCTGTATAATACTCATAACTGCATTTATTCAAGTGGTTTTGTATCAGTCATGTGCAGCCTACAGCCAACAGGTCAGAGCTAACCCATAACCTGGTTTTATCTACCTTATATAATCGCATATAAGCCCATTCACGTATAAGCCCCTCCCCACTGAATTGGTAAAACTGTTATAAAGTGCATGACCCGCGTATAAGCCGACCCGTAATTTCTAGACTACCAGTACATCACAAGATGCACAAAGTGAGTTCTGAATATGTATATTTAGGCAAATAACATTATTAAATAAAATTAAAGTAAAAAAGTTAATTTATATGTTGAAATAAAAACAATTCTAAAGTGTTAAGTCTTAATGAAAATTTAATTAATCCTCATTCTAAAATCATGAATTATGAAAGTCCAATCACTTTTAGAATCCTTCAAAATCGGGCTCTGTATCTGACTCGCCAAACAGTTCACGAAACTCGGCTTCTGTTACAGGCATGCTTTCATCATATATGCTGTCATTGTCAAGTATTGTGACAGTTTATAACTTTGAGCAGAAACCATGTCCATTACCAAATTTCATTAAACAATACATCTGAGAGTCGGCATGTATTAGTAAAGTCATTGGCATTGCGCAACAAAACAAACCTATATTTCCCTGAGGCATTTAGCACAGATTAAGCATATGGTAGCTATTGTACAAATCTACCGCTAACAAACCACTTTACTTTACAAACAACTAAACAACAGTAGTATATAAACTGTGGCTGCCGATTGCCTCCAAAACACATGTCAAAGAAATCCCACAAATTATGTTGTTTTATAATTATTCATGATGACTCGTATATTACACTGTTATTTACCCTTCCTAAGCGTGTGCGCAATAAACCCCTATGGAGCCTCTTGCTATTGTTCCTTTTTGTACATTTATTTCTACTCTCGATCAAAATGTTTGTCGTATATACTTTTGGCGTAATCATTACACTTTTTTTCACTAAATTACACCTTACATGTAACCGTATATGGATTATGCTTTTTCGGTATATCTACCTTCCCAAAAAGTCAGTTATTTGTATTCTCGTTTTTATTAACATTCATTTAATCCCACAGACCATTTTTTTATAGAAAAGACGGCTTCTATGTAACTACAGTATAAAAAAAGTACTCTTGTCTGTGGACTTGGCTAACAGTATCATGTTCTATTTATAAAAACTTTCGACCTTGTATTCTATTTTTAGCAGCAGTATGGCTTAGTGAGGAGAGAACAGACTGGTTTTCTCATTTAAGTCTTTACGCGCAGGTTTTTGTTGTTGCTCTCATTCATATTTGGTGGAGAACCAGTCTAATTGTATTTGGCGCTACAAAAGTATATTTTATTTTAGTTGATGCATATAAGAGAGCAAAAATATCTCCTTTCAAATAATTTCACAGATAGAAAAAGGCAAAAAATAAACAAAACAAAGAATAGCTGAAACCTCCAAATATGAAGGCATGAGGAGCATCACATGATGTCTATTACAGGCCATTTGGAAAGAATTTTAATATTTGGCACTAAAAGTCTTCAGATGGATTCTAGTCTATGTGTGTGTAAAGCTAACAGTGCTACATATAAAAACTTGAAGCAGTAAAGGATGTTAAAAGACCAGAGGGGCAAATAAATCATTGTTTATTAAAATTTTAGCATAAAATATCTGGATTACGCTTTTTCTACCTGGATTCCGCATTTTGACCACTTGGATTACGTTTTGTCCTTGTCAGGAGTTGGCATGTTTGTTTCAGTATCGTAATTCTTTTATTTTTTTTACATATTTACACTGAAATAAGCTAGCATGCATTTGTACAATGCAATAGAGTTTAATAATTACTGATTAGATGATGGTTAAATACTTGACTGGAGATTACTAATATGGCGGTTCTTTTGGAAAATACACTTACCACCAGTGGCTCAAATAATACGTATGGCTGCATTTTCTGGTGGACTGAGATCTAAAATATGAAGAGTTGTCTTTATTTTTGTTATATCAATTTTAATACTTTTACACGAATGCTTGTATTTTTTTATTTAGAAATTGCAACATACAGTAGTCCCCCTTTTGAACGGCCCCCCTGACCAGAAGCCATCCGCTTCTTATGGCCAGAATCTCTTGACACTGATAAGTTTGTAATTAAAAGTACCCCTCAAGAATGGCCACCCCTCTAATGCAACCAGCGGCCATCATATTAGTTAAAAAATGTGAAATGTTTCCCTCCCAGGTGGCCACTCTTTTCTCTCAGATGTATCCAGAACATATCACGCTTACACCAAGAATAAGAACTATTAATGTATAATCTCTCTATCCAATTTTATCATCTAAGTTCCCTTGGGCAGGGGTCCGACGTTTCAGTTGAAATAATTATATTATTTTAACAAGAAGAACCTTTTAATAATTAATGTTACTTTTTAACAAAGATATTAGATAAAGATATTAAATGCTTTGAAGTATGTAGCTTTCTTACTACATACATTAAATATACTTCTTACAAAAACATTTAGACCCCCTCTGGAAAGGACACCCATCTTATAAGGCCACTTTCCCAGAACAGAAGGGGTGGCCATATCATATGGGGACCACTGTATTTGCAGGTCAAAGGTATTGCCATTTGCTTTAAGGAAATATGTGAACTATGTGGCTGTGTTTCTGTTAAAATTAAATTAAGATTTACTTAATAATATCGTTTGATTCACAGCCTCTTTTGCCTGCACTGTCAATATTATGATACAGGTGAATCATTATTCCAGTATCACTGTCAATATTATGAGACAGAGGCATCATTATTCCAATATCACTGGCAATATTATCAGACAGATGCATCATTATTCCAATATCACTGGCAATATTATCAGACAGGAGCATCATTATTCCAATATCACTGGCAGTATCAGTATTGTGAATGTTATGATTCCATATTAAATTTTTTAAAAGAGTTTTTGAAAGTCATTTGCTATGGGGAACATCATAGAACAATTTGCAAGGGAGTTTCAGAGTACACTGGAATCATTACATGTTTAATATCCTTTGTTATAGACCTTTCAAGCTCTCAATGCTGGAGGAATATTTAGAAGAGATGAACAAAGACTCCAAACTGGGATTTGCAAAGGAATATGAGGTAAGATGTAATTCAATGTTGTCATTAAGTTAACATTTGTATACTGTATAGACCAATAGTTGGGAAGATTAACATAATGGATCAGATACATTTGGCATGGGATGGAGATATCTAACATAATGGATCAGATACATTGGCATGGGATAGAGATGTCTAACATAATGGATCAAATACATTGGCATGGGATGGAGATATCTAACATAATGGATCAGATACATTGGCATGGGATGGAGATATCCCAACTAAGACTAAACATTTATGGGCAGGAACTAAGGTTTGCAAAGTCATGCTCACACATTTGGTATTGCTGAAGAATATTTTTGAAATGGTTTCAACAATTAGCAGTTAAAAGGAAGAAATCGTCTTGTCTGGAATTCCTGGATATTCCTTTTGTCCAGTGTAGTGCCAGTCCCTTCAAGGGAAACTTCTTCCTCATTGCCTTTGTACAGATTACAAACAAGTCTAAAGACACATGGAAAGAATTTAAAGATCAACAGGAAATGTAGTGCATGCTTTATCCTCTGCATATGGACTAGGGTCGTATTTTATTTTTTATAGTCTCTACATTTGTTTGTCCATACTGAACTTTCCACTGTGTCCAAATCCTAATCAATCAAAACTTTCCACTGTGTCCAAATCCTAACCAATCAAAACTTTCCACTGTGTCCAATTCCTAATCAGTTAAAACTTTCCACTGTGTCCAAATCCTAATCAATCAAAACTTTCCACTGTGTCCAAATCCTAATCAATCAAAACTTTCTACTGTGTCCAAATCCTAATCAATCAAAACTTTCCACTGTGTCCAAATCCTAATCAATCAAAACTTTCCACTGTGTCCAAATCCTAATCAATCAAAACATTCCACTGTGTCCAAATCCTAATCAGTCGAAACTTTCCACGGTGTCCAAATCCTAATCAATCAAAACTTTCCACTATGTTCAAATCCTAATCAATGAAAACTTTCCACTGTGTCCAAACTCTAATAAATCAAAACTTTCCACTGTGTCCAAACTCTAATAAATCAAAACTTTCCACTGTGTCCAAATCCTAAGCAATCAAAACTTTCTACGGTGTCCAAATCCTAATAAATAAATCTTTTTATCAGATACCTTCAAAGATGAACTCTTGTCATAGGTTATCTGGCATTTTTTGGTTGTTGTTGTTGTTGTTTTAGGGTTTAACGCCATTATTTTAGCACACGATATGCTATACATGGCAGTCAGTATTACTGGTGGGGGAAGAACCCTGGAAACCCCCCAGAAAGAACCACCGACCCACAAGACGCTACTGGCAGGGATTTTTTGGAGAGGCTGTATTGTAAACAAAGCACCATGCAATGGGTCATAGATTTCTCTTCTGGATCAGTATCAGTGCCTCATTACTCACTGTGCACTTCCACCAAAATTCACAAAGAAAACCACACCATAAGTTTGTATCTAAAGAATAAACAATTACCTTTAAATCATTAACAATAATGCCTAACTCTGATTCTTGTATCACCTACAAAATGAGAGGAAAAACTTCTAAAAATAAACAGGGACTATATTTGTGGGTACTGAACTGCAAGTAATAGTTGTAATAATAATTGTGACATTAGTCCTATGATTCAGAAGTTTGTATGGTCAATTTTAGAAATACTGTTTTATTTGCATGCCATTCAACTATTCAACTAAATTGTTTTGAATTTTCATAGCAAACAACATGTGTAAATAGCAGTCAAAATGTGTGTACCTTTTATGCTGACCTATAATGATCCTGACCTGAAATGTTACTGAGTTACAGATAGGATAAAATTTGTGATGCTGTGAGTAAGCCAAGATATTGAACATATTCTTATACTCAGCATTGACTTTTTATATGTGTAAAGATGGAAAATTTACAAAATTTACTAATTAGACTTGTACTTCACATTGACTTATAGGCTGGCAAATATGGTAGCTGGTGTTGCACAGGGTTTGGGGCAAGTACTCTTGAGAAACTGAACTAAAATTGCTACAGTCCTACCCGTTTATCTCTACATCCTCGGGACCGAGGAAATATTGTCGAGATAAGCGGATGTCGAGATAAGTGTTGGGGGGTGGGTGGGGGTGTCTGCAAAAAAAATGCAAGTTAAATACTTCAGTAAGGGGTAACCGGTCATCAGTGAGTAGTATTTACACTTTGAAAAAAAAACAATGTAAATTTTTAGCATGTGGGGACAAAACTAGAGTGAAATACACTTGTATATTGACAAATAACAATTTGGTTACCTTTGTGTAATAAAGTCCACAATAAAATATTGCATCGGTCAAATCCTGATATGAAAAACATGACAGATTCAATGTCAGCATTAGCACGTGTTTGTCTAGTTGTTAGTTGCATGCTTCAAGTACATGTACTTAAATCAGCCTAGATTTCGGTCAGTCTGTTCCCACGTTATTCAAGCTACCAAGGGGATGGGGCTATTCACAGGGAAATGAAAAACTGTCAACAGTACATGTATTCTCCACAAATACTTTTGTATCCGATGTTATGACGAACATTAAAGTGACTGCACCAACCGCTTGTTGCAGCGAAGTTCTCCACACTAAGTTTTTTCGATAATGCTTCATTGAACCATTTTGATGCTTTCTCCACGTCTTCAAATGTAGCAGTCTTGCTTCTTCCTTTGGGGAGCTGAGTTACCTTCATACTTAGTCTTTCTTTATAGACTCAGCAGCTTTCATCCTTCCTGGACGTGTGTTATTTTTAAGGGTAAAAATTTCACTGACCTCTTTGCGAGATGTTCATCCCTTAACTTCATTAACAGCCAGATATTTAGCTTCCAAAGACTGTAAATTTAATTTGCGTTTTACCCTTCTGTCGGTAGCCATCGTAAATGTAAATAAAGTTAAAAACGAAACTTTCGCAGTGAAAATCACCGATCACTTTCAAAGGTCTCGGAAACGCGTAATCCGTATTTTCACGCAATTTTTATATATGGGATTCAGAAAATCATGTATACAGGAGTCCTCTGTAGCATCAATTTCCTGGACGGCAAATTTAAGGGCTTGCTAGTCCTGCTTCGACCACCTGTTGATTGGGAAATTGTGTGCATCAATTGATCCTTTTCGCTGTGCTGATATATTTACAATCAGAAAATTCAGTGGCTGAAAGACCCACAGATGTACATGCTGTCATTGTAAGAGTACATTTAAAGAACATGACCCACAAGCTAGGCGGCAAGATCAAAGACTTAACTAGCTGCAGAGTGGTGAGAAAACGTGCTGCTATGGGTTTGTTTGTGTTTTTTATCCTACCGCGACATTAAAGCCTGGCGGCAAGATCAACTAATTGTTGAACAAAGTATTGGTCTTAATTGGCAGCTTGTTGACATAAACGTTTTGAAAACAAAGGATTTGTTCAAGCTGGGACCAAGGGCTTCTGTCGACATATACGTTTTTCTTTTATCTCGACGTCGACATAGGCATGACAATTTGATAGTAATAGTTGACCTTGGGACCGGGACTTTGCTTTTTTGTCGATATAGGCGGCTTGTCGAGATAAGCGATGTCGATATAAACGGGTAGGACTGTATATATTTTTTAATTATAATACTCTTTTGATGCATTATAAACTTATTTCTAAAGCAAGATAAGAAATATTAAAAGCAATGGTTAATTAAATTGTAATAGAATTGAAATAAACATTACAAATTAGAAACCAAAATTTTAACAACAAATTTAATTTTGATGCATTTTTTAAATTCTAACTGATAAAATTTAGTTAGCAAAGTTGATTAATGAAGGGTATTTTTAAAAAAGGCATGCAACATTTTGTCTCAGGTTAGTGAAACAAGATAGCTTAAAATATATTGTGCAGCAAATTACAATATGCCTATTCAGACGCATATAGGTGTATGCACTAAACAACAATGACAAATGCTATGTTCCACATTTATTGTGTCAGGTACTTAGGCAGCTGTTAGTATAATTAATAGCAATTAATAATTAATTAATTGAATTTCCCATTTTGGTAAGACTAGTACCATGTTTTATAGCAAAAATGCATGGCATTTCATTGCCACAAAAAATGAAAATGTAGTTGGAAAATACCATTTTGAGGAGGCTTTACCTTACTGAATAATAGTGGTGATCTCACTCGTGATGAGCTACCGAGTCTTTGAGGTGCTGTATATCAGTGTGATAATATGGACAGATCCTGATCACTTATTGCAGGTACATGGAATATGTCTTAATGAAACCTTGGTATCACCACCTGACTACTAGAGAGCTTCCAAACTAATCCAACTCTGCCACCTTGTTCCAGACACCAGGCTAGACCTGAAACATAACATTTAGCTAAATCTTATCGAATAATAAGATGTAAATAAATGAATGTGCTAGATATAGAGATTTCAAAATGACATTAAGGTTGAAAGCACAGGGAAAAAACATTCAACTTCATGCAGTGACACTCAGAAATGTGAACCAATGGGCTAACAAGCATTAAATAAAAATTCAACAAGTTACTGTTTTTAAAATCACTCTTAACTCGATGCACTCTTCATGGCCATCCATTGTTCAATATTTGAACATAACACAAGTGTCATTTGCACTTCTAAGAGACTTGACAGTGAAATTAATATTTTCTCAGCATTACAAACTATCTCTTCATTTGCCCCAGTTCAGTCGGAGTGTCAAGCATGCCGATCTGAAAAATGTTCTGAAACTGCAAATGGTAAGTTGTTCGTAGAAACAAAATAACATAAAAGTACTTCAGCTCTTGTGACTAGTGTTCTGTCAATAATTGTTTGGACATGATAGTTTTTAGATCGAGCTCTTTTTTGTGTGTATTATCCTGATGTTGGGTGGCATTGCTGTCTTGACATATCCTATACTCCAGAATAATTATGATATTCACCGTATGTGCAAGAAAAATTTATCCTCCTTGCTGCTGTGCTTCATAAAGTGTAATTATCAGGGGTTTGGAAATTTAGTTTGGCTGGGATTTGCTTGCTTCGAAAAAGGTTCATCCTTTCCAAAATCACAGCTTTCTCACTTTCATTGAAACTTTTTTTGCCCATCATGAGCTTGTGAACAATCTCTAACAAAAGATGGTTTAAACATTATCATTCAAGGCAGTAATGTGTAGTAATGTTTGTTCTTCGACAAGTACCTCTTTGATTTACCTAACTTGAATTTGGTTGTTCCACTTGGTTTACTTTACCTGTCATCCAGATTAACTCTACCACTCCGATGGCCTAGTGGTAAAAGCGTCCATTGTGGAAGCAGGAGGTTGTGGGTTTGATCCCCAGCCAAATCATACCAATGACTTACAAAAATGGTACTAACAGCTGCCTTGCTTGACACTCAGCATTAAGAGGTTAGTGTTAGGACTGGTCGGCCTGGTGTCAGGATAATGTGACTGGGTGGGACATCATGCTACATGCCTATGGCATGATGCCCCAGTGATAGACATAACTTTAAACTGCCACACTGCAGATATCATAGTGTTATGACTGAAAATTTTTAAAAAGCTATGTTAAAAATCCTAATCACACACACAGAGATTAACTATAACACAGCCTTGCTCAAAAGCTTAACATCACCCTAATTGTTTTCAGCCAATTAATAGGCAATCTATGAAATGGTCATTGCTTTTTTCTGACTGTTTTGTGTTTTAATTGCCATGATGACAAATGAAAAATGTAAAATCTGCTCCGATGATAATTTTTCATGAGCACTAATTAGGAATTAACTGTTTAAACCTGTTTCAGTTTATGGATGTAAAATCATGGTAGTACAGAACGGTCTGCACCTTACTCTCTCTTTTTTTTTTTTATTTGCTAAGTTTACTGAAAATAGTTTTTCTAAAATATGACCTTGTCTGGGAGAGTTACAGTAGGGGAATTAACACAGATGAAATGTTTTTTTGTTTGGACTTGAAATTTGTACTTTGTGACAACAATTAAAAGTATAAAAATGTGTATCTCATGAAAAATAGTGGATTTATGTATTTCTTGCCATTATGTGTACACAACTACAAACAATGTACACTATGAACTCTTGGTGCATTATGGGACATCTGGTCTGAGGTATGCTGTTTAAAATTGTATGTACATGTGTTAAACAAATGTAAATACA
Organism: Unio delphinus; assembly: GCA_029339505.1. Lineage (NCBI taxonomy): Eukaryota > Metazoa > Mollusca > Bivalvia > Unionida > Unionidae > Unio > Unio delphinus. The sequence goes on from JAQISU010000155.1 coordinate 9,824,514, forward strand.
GTTTGGAAATTGCTAGCAGCAGTTTGATTGTTTTATTATATTTCATATAAATGATAATGTCTGAGGAATAATTTATTTCTGCATAATATAGAATTTTTTTATATAACATAATCACTTTATCCCAGTCACCATGGGGACCTAGCAAATTATCCCAGTCACCATGGGGACCTAGCAAATTATCCCAGTCACCATGGGGACCTAGCAAATTATCCCAGTCACCATGGGGATGTAGCAAATCAGTTCAAGAGAGCCATAGTTTTAGAGTATAGAGTTTAATATAATTACAGATTATCAGTTTGGCCTTGCAAATAAATTCATGTAATCCATGGTGCTTGAACCAACTGTGTTTGGGCATGCAAGATTCTACTATCGATGTTTTCTACTGTCCATGTTTTCTACTGTCCATGTTTTCTACTATTCATGTTTTCTACTGTTCATGTTTTCTACTGTTCATGTTTTCAGGAATTCAGTTTCAGTGGTTTCCATAATTACACACACGTTTTAACCTATTCTTGTTCAAAGCAATTGTTGCTAAATGTTTTGGTTGTAAAAGTAAGAAAAAGAATGGAAAAGAAAAGATCAGATTTGTGAATTGCCTTTGTGCCCTGGAACTTTGTTTGCTGATTGTCTATTATACAAATTAATTGAATACTTTGTCATTTCTACTTTTGTGTAATTTTTATACTTTCTCTCATGCAGGATATTCAGAGGCTGAGTCCAAAACATTCCACAGAGGCTGCACTGTTAGGTGAAAACAAGTCAAAAAATCGATGGGTCAATATTTTAGCATGTGAGTAACACGTACAAATTCTGTTAAGGCTCATTTATTGTATGCAGACAATCACATGTATCTCAGTGGTGGCATACACAAGAAAACCAAACTATTCAACTAAGATGTTAAGCTAAGACTTTCTGCCAGTGGGCAACATATTTGAATCCTGTCCAGATCTGTCCATTAAACTGGTTTTAGAGACTAAGTGCAAGGTAATTGTGTGTGTGTGTGTGTGTGTGTGTGTGTGTAAAATTACAATAACTATAGTAGATCTCACTTGTGCAAACATCCATGGGACCTAGAAAATTGTTTTAAGAAACCTATAGTTAGAGTTACACACACACACACACACAAGTACCATGCACTTAGTCTCTAAAACCAATTCAGTGGATGCATACCTGGATGGGATTCAAATCTGTTACCCAGAGTTAAGGATATTAAGCATAAATTCTTCATCAGTATAGTTTAAGATATCCAATCAGTATAGTCTAAGATATCCAATCAGCATAGTCTAAGATATCCAGTGTTAAAGTAAGTGTGATTATACTGTATTACATTATATCAAAATGTGGGGATGACGTTACAATTTTATCAAGCTATGTTTTTGTGGTCTTTTATGGAGTATAATTAATTATTAAGTTTACTTACAGTTGGGCTGGGAAAGGATGCACTAGACTTCTTCTGATACAAGTTTTAAATGTGAGGACAGACCAAATGACAGTGTTAAGAGGTTGCAATTTATTTCTCATAAAATGGAGAGGAAGCTTGGATGAACATGAACATTACCATCTTCAAAGACATTTGTACAAACGTTTTAGGTGAAAGCTATTGTGCATTCTAGTTGTCTGGATAGATCTGACCTAATACATGCTTATTTAGTTAATTATTGTTTCTTTAGCTGTTTGCATACATGAATTAGAAAGGCATATTTGATTAATTGACTAGTGAACTAATTAGTGAGAAACAATACCAAAAAGTTGTAATTGTCTGATAGTGAATGATAGTTTCTAATTCCTTTGTTATGGTAGCTTTATTTATGTTAGTTAATGCATGAGTGTTAATATCTAACATATCACTAATATATATATATATATATATATATATATATATATATATATATATATATATGTTTTCTCCAGGACATCAAATTGTTCAGTCCCCTTGAATGTAATGAACTCCCTTTAAAAATAAAACACAAAATTATTGCAATTGATTTGCCATACTAAATCATGTAAGATTCATTAATATTTATGAAACTCTAATCTTGCTATTTAACACATTTTACTATATTTAGTGTTGTAAAATGGCAAACATGCAGTTTGGGGGATTACGTGCTAATGTCACAGTGGTTGTGTGCAGTGCTAATGTATACAGTGTTGTGTACTTTCATTACATACATTCATTGAAACATACTATAAGGAATAAAATACTGTTCTCACATACAAACTGCCCCATACATAATGAAAATTCACCCAGACACCCCACATTCCCATGAACATGCCAGAGGAGAAATTCTCCCAGTTTGAAATTCCTGGAGAAATCGCTGTAAATGTTTACTATATTTATTAGTGTGTGTTATCTAACATGCTAGATAATTTTTGCAATGTTCTTTTTTTTTCAGTAATAGTGATAAAATTTATATATTATCTATTCCAAAATCTTCACTTGGTTAATTTTTATTTCATTAGCATTATGGGCATCAGTTTTTTTGTTTTTTTTTTCTCTAAAACGTGTACAACCAAGTTTCAGTAAATTTCTTTTGTATATTTAGACATAGTACTTTTATGAAACCATAAATAAAATAAATTATGAGTCTTCGTGACTGTAAACAGAAAATTAATTAAAAAAAAAAAACATTTCTTTACTTTGACTGCTGCCATCATCATTTTGAATAGTTTAACAGTAAAAACCTGAATGTAGTGTATACTTATCTTTATTAACTACCACCCTTAATTAACATGATAAACTGTTGTACTAAATTATGTCCCTTTGTACTGAAAAGGTTTGGAGGACATGAAAACATTCTTAAGCTCAAGCACAGTGTCAGTTACAAATGCTGGCTTTTCATTGGCTAATGTCCATGCTTTAGCCAATCAGATGTCCAGGTTTTGAGTGTAAGTTATGTTTGAGCATAAGAATCTTTTTATAACTTAAGCATCAGTGTCCAGTGACACTACAGGTTCCATAAATCTAGAACTTAATTTGGGGGGGGGGGGTATTGTACATCCTTTTGATAATGGGGCAATTTTCAAAATATAGAGAGGATTTGTTGAAAATTGAAGGAAGGGGTTTGCAAATATGATAAATGATTTTGCATATTTTTGTGGATTTACAGCATGTTTGCTTAGAAGTTAGCATGAATCTTACAACCTTGCATCCTAGAATAGACCATAGACAGATTTTAATGTATTTGTCACCCATATATAGCATATTAAGGGTAGTAGACAATGCAGATCTTTTTGTATACTCCATCACAGTATCACCAGTAAAACAAACAAAAGACCACTGTGCTTCTTGTAAAATTTATGTATTTGATTAAAAACAAAAGTGCACTTATCTAGTAGATAAACACAATCATAAAAAACAACATATAGAACACTGTTTTAGAAAAATGATCTCTCAGCTAGAAGCTGAAAGCAGTTTTAAGTTCACTAGTGCAAAATTGACTTCGAATTCACTGATCCTTACCGTATAGTTAAACGAAAATGTTATACAGTCTACACAATTAAATTTGTCATCTCTGCTATATTCAAGACTTGGTTGTGGTTTATTTACTCTTACATGAATTTGATTTACTTTATGATTTTGTATTATTATTATTTATTATTATTATTATGATTATTATTATTATAAATTATTTTATTATTATTATTATTATTATTATTATTATTATTTCAGGAGAACCCTGCTATAATAAGTACATTGGTTGCTGCTTGAAAAATAATTTTTTTTATGACCCTGTGTATAAACCATTATTAAGTGGGAATATCAAAATGCCAGTCCAACATATAGTAACTATTTTATCTCATGCCTATTAATAGAGCATGTACATATATATAAACCCGTGCTCAGTGAAAATGAATAATTGCTGTGCTTTCCAAAATCTAACTGATTTTTAAAAATGTTTATCGACTTGTCTTATGATTTGAGTAATGTTAGAAAATTTTAGATTTTAATATGATCATAATCTGGAGTCATGACTAAGCCGTGGTAATGAAACACATTATGGCTGGGTTCCCATGTATTATAAATTTGTATTGTGTTCTTTTGTTTTTGTTTATGTTGATTGTATTCATTTGCATTTTGTCCTTGTCCTGTTTTGTTAAAGTTGACCACAGTCGTGTGAAGTTGCAGCTACTAGATGAAGATGACCCAACATCAGATTACATAAATGCTAATTTTATCCCTGTAAGTCTGCTTACTTAACCCTACTAATGATGACATAATCCACAAACAGTGCTTATTTATCCTTCCTGGTTGCACTTTTACTTATGGAGCCTGCTTACCTACACTGCTAGTAGTGTTTTGCATGCTTTCTTGTGCAAATTGACTTTGCTAACTGCACCAAGTTCCTGGCAGTCTACCTCATATATACTATCTTATAAGTTAAGTCTATTTACAGAGTGTATAGATGCAGACCTGACATTGCATTATGCACCATTAGAACTGGGTCTATGCGGTTTGTTAGGAGTAATCAGTAGAACAAACAAGATAGACACTGATTTGCCAGCGAACTATGTGATGGCAGATCAAGTTCCATGTTGTTTTGAAATTATAAACAGATAAATATAGTATTTATACACAGCTATAATTCTTATTGAGGGAATGTAATATTTACCCAGACTGAAAGAGTGGAATCATATCTAACTTGATTGAGGGAGTGGAATCATATTTCAGTGATTGTTGTTGTTGTTTTTGTAGGGTTTAACACCATTTTTCAGCACAAGATAGGCAATACATGGTGGCAAGTATAACTGGTGGAGGAAGAATGCTAGAAAACCCCGGGAAGAATCACCTACCTAATTGTCGGGTAATTGCCGACTTTCTCATGTACCCACATTAACCGAGCCTGGCACTCGAACCCAAGCAGACAGAGGTGAGATGGCAGTGATTCAGAACAGTGAGTGCTTCAGACCACTCTGCCACTCAGGACCCCTATTTAAGTGATTGAAGGAATATTACCGTATATACTCGCGTATAAGCCAACCCCCCCCCCCCCCCCCCCCCCCGCCCAAACTGAATCAGTAAAACTGTTATAAAGTGCATGACCCTCGTATAAGCCAACCCATAATTTCTAGACTACCTGTACATCACAAGATGCACAAAGTGAGTTCTGAATACGTTTATTTAGGCAAATCACATTATTAAATAAAATGAAAGTAAGAAAGCTAATTTATATGTTGAAATAAAAACAATTCTAAAGTGTTCAGTCTGAATGGAAATTTAATTAATCCTCCTTCTAAAATCATGAATTATAAAAGTTCAATCACTTTTAGAATCATTTAAAATCGGGCTCTGTATCAAACTCACCAAACAGTTTACGAAAGCTGGCTTCTGTTATGGGTGTGCTTTCATCATATGCGCTGTCATTGTCATCATGGTCTTAAAACGAGAGCACCAGCCGGCAGATGCAAGAAATTTTGAATCTTCCAACTTATATTTATTATTTTGCGCCATCTGCATAGCACGTAGACGAATTGCTGCCAATCACAGACTTGCTTCTCGTTCACAAAAATTTGCGTGCTGCAGCACAGTTATTTGCTTCTGCATAATCAATAACATTAAGTTTGAATGCTTCATCACACGCAAAAGGCTTTCTTTTACTTTTAATTGAATATAAACTTCTAAAGAGATTAAACTGAAATAATTTCTTATAGTGGTAGTGAAATATTTATATACATTATCCTGTAATTATTTCCACTGAGGCATTTACCACAGATTAAGCATATAGTAGCTATTGTACAACACTCTACCATTGAGAAACCACTTTGCTTTACAAACAACCAATCAACAGTAGTATATAAACTGTGGCTGCCTATTACGTCTAAAACACCTATCAAAGAAATCCAACAAATTTTATTGTTTCACAATTATTCACGCTGACTCGTATATTGCAGTGTTATTTACCCTTCCTAAGCGTGCGCGCAACAAACCCCTATGGAGCCTCTCGCAATTGTTTCTTTAAGACTATCGTACATGTATTTCTACTCTCAATCAAAATGTTTGTCGTATATACTTTCAGTATCGTAATTCTTTTATTTCTTTTTTCGTAGATTCTTTTCATATTTACACTGAAATAGGCTAGTGTGCATTTCTACGAAACCGTAGAGTTTAATTATTACTGATTAGCTGAGGGTTAAATACTTGACTAGAGATTATTAATATGGCGGTTCTTTTGGAAAATACACGTATTTCCATAGTTAAAATAACATGTATGGCTTTATACCTTCAGTATCGTAATTCTTTTATTTTTTTACATAGATTATTTTCATATTTACACTGAAATAAACTAGCGTGCATTTCTACGAAACCGTAGAGTTTAATGATTACTGATTAGCGGAGGGTTAAATACTTGAATAGAGATTACTAATATGTCGGTTTTTTTGGAAAATACACGTATTTGCGTGGTTCAAATAACACGTATGGCTGTATTTTCTGGTGGATGGACATGTCAAATAGATGTCAAGTATTTTAAAACATGTTTTTCATTCTATATCCTACCACTTATGCTAGAAAAAAAATATTTGTTTTACTTCACGACAGGACAAATCTTATCAGCCATGTGGCATCATTAGGCATGTGATCTCATATTTGGCGATCGATGGAAACAATAAATACTGGAAATCGAGGGGGAAAAGCATTATAAATTTCAGATTTGGAACTTGACCCACAGATAAGCCGACCCCCTTCTTCCAGGCCTTATTTTTTTCCTAAATTTCTTGGCTTATACGCGAGTATATACGGTATATCTACATTGACTGAGGGAGTGTTATCATATCTACATTGAGTATAATATCTAAGCTGATTGAGATAGTAATTAAGTGAAAGTAATCATATTTATTTACACTGATTGAAGGAGTATAGTTAAATTTATACTGATTGAAGTAGTGGAGTCATATGTGCACTGATTGAAGGAGTGGAGTAATGTATACACTGACTGAGTTGTAGTTACACTGATTTAAGGAGTGAAATCATATTTACACTGATTGAAGGAGTGTAGTTGTAAGCACACCGATGGAGTGGAGTCATATTTTCAATGATTGAAGGAGTGGAGTCATGTAAACTGAAATGAGTGAAGTCATATTTACACTGTTACACTGATTGAAGGAGTGGAGTTGTATGTACACTGATGGAGTGGAGTCATATTTTCAATGATTGAAGGAGTGGAGTCATATTTACACTGAGGGAGTGGAGTAGTATTTACACTGTTTGAAGGACTGGAGTCACATGTACATGGATTGAGATAGAATAATCATGTTTGGTATGACATTTTATGAGGAGTAGATGGCAGTGAATGGAACGGCTTCTAGTTCTAAGTGCATCTCTGTGTATGGAGGGGGGTGAAGGTAGGGGTTGTAGGGGATCAAAAATAAGAAAGGAAAAATAATTGTGATAGCTGCCATTAAAATATTCATAACTTCAACTTAAAGAACTTGCACACTTATTTAGTACAGTAGAGCTTTGAACAAGATCTTTTTTAACTGCACATGCAGTCCAATTTTAGCTTGTAAAGAACTAGAATACTCTCCCTATCTTTAGAAAATATGACAAACTCAAGTACCCTTTATGGATTGTCATTGTAAGATCATTGCTAAGTGCAAGATGCATGTTTTTATTTATTGACTAAGTTTAACTATTATTGGCTTAAGTTTATGTAATAGAGAACTGTACACTACCCATGCATTGATGTCAGTGTTCACACAGATAAAAGCATGAATCCCAACTATTCGTTCTTCCAAGATCCTAGACAACAGTTTGGAGTGGGTTTCACCTACCCCTTTGGGAGGGGGCTGAGTGCTAATGTGGTACATAAACATATGTTAGTTGCACATTCTTGGTTATATTTAGTTAGGTTGTTTTGTACACTGTGTACATGTTTATGCTTGAAGCCACATAATTTGATGAAGGGAGTACAGCTTAATTAGTACTACACCTGCTAACAAAAGTTGGTACACCTTAATAAGTACTATACTCGCTAACAAAAGTTGGTCACAGTGACAATATTTCATGCTTCAGTGACTTATGTATATTGAGTATTAGGTCTATTTCTCAAGCTTTGTTAATGGTTAAATTATAAAACTAGATGATTTTATGTTTCTCTATTATTACTCCACTCTTGCAGCAAAAGAAGGTCAGTGTATTCTACAAATCCCATTTTACTGGTTCAGTTTTGGTGCTTACCGTATTTACCGTATGTTTTCGGACTGCAACAAATAATTACTTTTTTTGTTGTCCGAATACATATTAAATTCTTTGATTAGGTGTCCGAAAACATACAAGTGAAGATAGAATTATGCCGCCCCCGCCCCCCCCCCCCTTACCCGTCCGTAACGAAGTTACCGTTAGCTCACATGACAACGTGCTGCCATGAAGTAAAACAAGTATTTTGTCTAACACCACGGAAAGGATAATTAATGAAAAATTGGCATTACTTGCCTATTTTGTCAATTTGATACATGTCCATCCACCAGAAAACAAAGCCATACATGTATTAGAGCCACGATTGTGTACGTATTTTCCGAAAGAACCGCCATATTAACATAGTAATCTTGCAATCCAGTTTAACCTTCTGCTAATGATCATTAAAATCTACATTACAAACGCACTCAAGCTTTATTTCTGTGTAATTAAGATATTAATACAAACTAAATAAAAAGATTTTGGAGTTATAATTCTTAAGATATTTTGGGCAGAAACATTTTAGTATCGCGAGTCGAAACACCGGTACATGTATGATGGCTATTCTTAGAGCACCAAGGGTGAGAGGCTCCAAATGGGGTGAGTTGTTGTATGTACGCCTACGAAGGGTAAAAATAAAAAGCAATTTGCAATATACGAGTCGGCGTGATTAATATGTTGATATTTGTTTTAAATAAAGGTGATGCGTTTGTTGTGGTTCTCTCTTCTTTTTTTTCCCACCTAGCCGAGGGTAGATTAAAATGAGCAAAGCTTGCCGGCTGGAAACGATCTACTGCTCGAAGATTGTAGTGATGCATGTCAGAGATTTCAAAGTGTCTGGGTGTTAATTGTTAATAATATAACTGGTGGGATTTCTTTGACTGATGTGTTCGGAAATAAAAGGCAGCCATCTGGATTTTATTAAAAGAGCACACGATGTACCTAACATTTAGCACCCACAATCAAGTATATCGTCTACCAAGAGGTTTATTACCTGTAGAACAATAACTATGTTTAAACCTTTGTATATAATGCCTCAGGGATAAGGGGTTTGTTTTGTTGGACAATGCCAATGAATTTTACTAATCCATACCGACTCTGATGTATTGTTTAATGATATAAAGCAGGGGTCATGGTTTCTAATCAAAGCCATAACTGTCACACCTGTATGAAGTGGTTTCGTGTTTAACAATGTCTATACTGACAACCAATCATATTTTTGTTAGCTGAATCAAACTATTAAGTTAAAAAGTATAAATAAAATACCCACCACATACAAAAGTTAGTATACTGGATAGCTATCGTTGTGAAACATAATATTGTTAGTACTGTAATAAATTTGATGAATAAGTTTATCATACGTTATGCAACAAGTTCTTGGAGGGAATCGCCCTTGCCAAAATCGTCTCCAAAGAGACCAGTAGGCCGTCCACAGAAGTGACTTCGAATTAATGATTCTGAGGAAGCATCACAAAAACAACCGCCTACGAAGAAAGCTGCTCTAGATGATGAGTCTGATCAAAATAAAATAGCACGCGTGTATCATCGTATGTTGTCATATATGTGACGCGATCAAAATGTCGATACCGGTCTGCAAATATCACAATATGATTTGAGAAATCTATATCCGATCTGTTACTTTTCGTTGGAACATCTTGATTTAACAAGACAATCCGTTGTTGAAATACACTTTAGAGCTCGTGTAACACGTCCGACTAATGCAGCAGGTGTTGTCACTATCCCGAATTTGTCACTATCCCGAATTACATGTAATTAATAATTTTAAATTATATTAGTTCATGGACGTTCATGATCGCATTAAGTAATTGACGACCAAATGAAGCGAACTTTGTATCAGGTAAATTAACGGCAAACACGCTGTAAATTTTACATTAAAACGACGAAGCAGATCATCCAAGATTGTGTCCGAAAACATAAATTGTAGAAACAATTATAGCGGGGCAACGTCCGAAAACTTACAAGGCATTTAAATATGATTTTTCCCCGAAAAAAACGGTGTCCGAAAACATACAGTGTCCGAAAACATACGGTAAATACGGTAAATCAAAGCCATATTGGTTTATTTTAATGCATACAGTTTCACCCAGAATCATGAAACTTGGTGAGAGGATGCATCATGATAAGAACTAAGCTCTCATCTTAATGTAGGTCACTATGGTCTATATTTCACACTTCACTAACTTTTCTTCAATTTTATTTTTTTATCATTCATGCTTAAATCATTAAACTAGATAAATGTATATGCATCCCATAGTACCACATCCCATATCCAAACAAGATCACTGTGACTTACATTTTGATATTTTGGGGGGAGTACATTAAGTTTTTGTATTTTACGTATGAGCATATAGATATTTGGCATGTTCTATAGATACCATCCTGTCTAGAATCATGAATCTTGGTGACTGGCTTGATCTTGATGAATGTTGCTCATTTCAGTAATAGGTCATTTTGACCTATTTTATGCTTCACTGACTTGCATTAATTTGCTTGAATTTTATATAGTGTTGTGACCAATGAGGAGAAACGAAATCTCTAGAGACCATTATTTTTGGTAGAAGGAGTAGTTTTTCAAGATAAGTTCTACTGTATTATCATGTATACATAGAATCATGAAGATTTTGAGTGGATGCATCATGACAAGTTTATATTCTTGCTGAAAAAGGAGGTATATGTAGCCTATATTTTATTGGCTTTTTATAAACTTTGTGTTAAAGGTCCATTTGTTGGGTGTTTATGTTCCAGTCATGAAACTTGATAACTGGATAAATCTCTTTTGCTACATTGCCCTTGCAGTCAAAGATCATTGTGACCTATATCTGAAGCTTCACTGACACATAGATTCATCCAACATTTGATATGTATTCATCTTGAACTAATCATAAAGTTCCTTCTGACAGTTGCCATTGGATATAGGAATAATAAATATATGTATTCATTGGTAAATTTTGCAAAATATTGATATATTTTATATTGTAATAAGATACCGTTAGCAAATTAACTGTATTGTGCATGTGAAGGAGCATGGAAGTTAAATGAAAGGATTGCATGCTGTTCATGTCTGGCCACAGTTGTAGTGGCTAACCAAGGTAATTATTGATGCATGAAATATGCATGTACAACTGGTTGTCACTTGGGTGTTTCTCTTAGCCCTGATTTTCACCTGGTCAAATTTGACCTCTAGATATGTGCAATGATACAGCTTGCCAAGTAGATTTGAAGATCAACAATTTGAACATATCAAAAGGAAAACAACCTTAATCTCTGGTTTTTATTAACTACTTTGTTTAACTCGTCTTTAATACAATAAAATGATTATCTTTTATGCTCTGTCAGATTAAAGGGGATTTTATCGTTGCTTACAATTCACCTCTCGTACATGTACAATATAATGACTCCAAGGGCGGACACTTTTTTCCTTTCTTGTGTGACCTATTTAAGAATAAATGCTGATATTTCAAGCTACATTTTGCATAGCGTAATAAATTTGGTACAGATACTTAGTTCAGGCATTTTATTTTGAATGTGTATCCAAAATTTGGCTTTTTATAATACCTTTAAGGAATGCCAGACCATTTTCCCACACAAATACTCGACATGGCCATGACTGCACCTGCTTAATATGCAAGAACAACATCCTGAATGGAATACTGCTGTTTCATTGGCCAATTGAAAATAAGTTATAAATAAATGCAGGACGTCATTTTCTTTTAACCAATGAGATGGCAGTATTCCATTCAGTAAGATTTGGTGTGATACAGACCTAATTTTGCCACCTACTGTCCTTAACTAATTAGTGTCATCTTGATTGGGTTACAGAGTATACACATAAGTGGCATCACTGATTTGTATAGTCACTTATAGATTATACAGATATATACAGATAACGTTTATTGTAAATGTTGGCACTTACCAAGTGCCCCTTCTGCCATCCTTTTCATGTGCCCCTGAGTTACTGTGTCAATTACTAGATTAAAAAACATTCTGCCCTTAATTATTCTCAATGCCCTTTTTTATTGCTTATTAAAATATAATAATAAATGGGAAAATATTGAATTACTTTTGCTAGACATAAATATATGCCATAGTAATATTTATCAACAATGGCTTTTATGACAGATTTTAAATGTTCGGAGTTATTCTGACAGATATCATGCATACATGTGAACCTCCCTGGATTGTAGGGTTTTCCTCCATAGATGAGGAATGCCTCATGCCCTCTCATTGCTCACTGAATTCTCCAGTGTATGGAAAATTATTATTGATACGTTTTAATTTTTGCATTTTGTTTTCACACCTTGCTTCCATTGCTAGAGATTTATTGTAATACTACCAGTGATCATGTGAATGTAAACTGGCTTATGCAGGTCAAGACAATATAACTGCTAATTTCACGAAAAAAATCAATTAACATCCCTTTGATTTTGTTAGTAGTGTCAGTTGGATTAACATTTTGATGTTATTGAAAGGATCTGTGTGATCAGATATTAGGCTAAAAGGAATAAAGAGATTAATTGATTATGGTTGGATTATTATCAGTCAGCATAAAACATGCCTTGTTACAGATCAGGTCAAATAAAAAAAGTACAAAATATGTTTATTATTGTTAGTAAAAGTCCTTGTGAATATTGAGAAATATTTAACGCTGGATGGTTGTTCATTTTCAGAAAAGCTTTTGCATCTTTTCAATGTTCTAAGCATGGTTCAATGATTGAATGAGGAAAACACACAAAAAATTGATCAAAATGTACCAAGTTTGTTTGTTTTTTATGGTTTATCACCATTTTTCAGCACAAGATAGGCTATACATGGCAGCCAGTATTAATGGTGGGGTAAGAACCCGGAAAGAACCACCGACCCACGAGAAGCTACTGTCAATCTTTCTCACATATCCACATACCCCGGTAGGCTGAATCTGAGACTTGAACCCATGCAGACAGAGGTGAGATGGCAGTTATCCATAACGGATAGCGCTTTAGACCACTTGGCCACTTGGGGCCCCTAAATGTGCCAAGAATACAGGGCCAGATGTGCCATTGCTTTTCGCGTTTGTTACGTTTCAATAGTTAGCTGACCTGATCTGCAGGTCTTTATATAACCAGGAGACAAGCAGATATGTTATCTCAAGATGACTACCATTTTATTTTTTTCCAAATTTTTTTATAAAAGAGAGGAAATGTGAGTTTCATGGCATTCATAAATTCTCACCTGTCTGATATCATTGCTATATAGGTGTAAAATAGTTACTTATACATGCATGTGCTTTGCACTTCTTGCTGTAGGTTTTCAACACAAGCCAAAAGGCAACAATCTGCTACACTCTTTTTTTTCCCCTTTGGTTACCTGTGCCAAGCTTTTCAAGTTTTTCATGAATATGCATAAACATGCCTGGCTTATGTTTTTCACCTTTGTGACCCAGCATGACCTTTCCTGATATTTGAATAACCTAATCAAAGTTTCTCTTCCAAACATCATGCTTATCAGTCAGTGGAATGGGCATTTTCATTGTAGTATAGAAGATTGCTAATTTGTTTTGATGATGTAGTTTTTGTTTAAGCATACTGATGAAAGCAAAACAATAGACAGCAAAACAATAGACAGCAAAACAACAGACAGCCACATTTAATAATGGGCCCATTGTAGCAGATTGTCGCCGGTGCTTTACAAAAATGGCTGTAGGTCTTTGAGTGTACAATTTTTTGTTTGTGTGTATATTTGTAATCTTTTCATGTTTGTTTTGATTATTCTATTTATCACTGCCTTGATTTTATTCAGTGTACATGAAGCATGAAATGTATTAACTTAAGGTCAAGATCACAAGGATGCATGTAGTAAGATAGATCAAGATCACAAGGATGCATATAGTAAGATAGATCAAGATCACAAGGATGCATGCAGTAAGATAGATCAAGATCTCAAGGATGCACTCAGTAAGATAGATGTATTTTAAAAGCAATAGTTTCATTTGATGTCTAGAAATGTTGACAAAATCGAATCTCCGTCTCAAAGCTAAATGACATAAACTGCTAATCACCTACACTTGACAAGTTTCATTTTAACAAGAATTTTTAATTATGATTGTCTTTTGCAATTACAATGCAGGAATATTACATTTATTTAAAATTCAGATTTTCTTAATTGTGAATATATGTATAAATGACAAGTGAATTCCCTTTGTAACTGAGAAACTTCACTAAAGTGGTTCATATAATCAGGTTTGGTTGTACGTGTATTCATGAGAGGTGGCGTGGATCATATTTCCTTCCATTTGACTTGTTACCACCATAATTCTCACACAGGTCCATGCTTTGTGATAAGTTGATTGCATACTTTTAAATTTTTTAGGCTAACTTATAAAAGAAACTTGTCTCATGATAAAATTAGTTCCATTTTTCTTATTCATCCAGCATAATGTGAAGTGTATTACATTATGATGTTGAACATCCATGTGTACATTCATCTGTGTTATCAGTTTTATTTCTGCTTGTTAACTTGAGTTCTTCACCATCTACTATTAACAAACTCTATATATGGCTTGCACCTAGGGTAAGAAAGATCTTGTCAATTTAGGGGTCAAAGGTCAAGATCACTGTGACTCCAAGTATAAACAACATAATAACATTATTTCTGCTTTCCATATCCACAGAGGCGTAGCTGGGGGGGGGGGGACAGAGGGGGACATGTCCCCGGGCACCAAACTAGTGAGGGTGCCAAAATGGGCTTTGAAATAGATTGTATGTGGAATTTAATAGGTTGTATGTGAAATCTTTAGTGCAGAGTTTTTTTGGGGGGGAGGCGTAAAAATGAATCTTGTCCCCGGGCTCCAAATACTCTAGCTACGCCTCTGCATATCCAGTTCAAACTTTGTGGATGGCTTGCACTTGTAAAAAGGTGGAAGACTATTGATTTTGTGGTCTATTAAACACGCGATGAGTATGTAAGGTGTCATACATACACTTTACTATTGTTTATAAAATTCTTGAATGTGAGACCTCTAGTCATTTGATACAAATACAATGGTCCCTCATTATTACACTATAAAACTCCTCACTATACTGTTATTCTTTTGTAAGGCAGATATGGCCGTTGGTCCAATTAAATTGGGTAAATTTTGTTGTATTTTTGTTACTTAATTTATTCTCTTATTTTTAAACTCTAATGAGAACATATCATAATGAGGTTTCATGTTGTTAAAAATCTCATTGTTTTTTCTTTAGTATTGCACACTCATTTGACATTCTTATTGGAACATGCCTGTAATGTGGACTCGGATCTAATATGTTCAGTTGTATGGATGCCATGTACTGCAGGATTTTTAACCAGCCAGCTAATGTTACAGTGTACTATTAGTTTACCATTGTTTGTCAAGGTTGACTGGTTTCCCGTTGACAACTTAAGCTCTTGTAATCAAAATTCAGTATAATAATTCAGTATAGTAATTTAAATGCATTTGTTCCTTCCAAGTTCAAGTTCACTTATTAAATATAGATTTTGCCAATGTATTTCATTTTTAAATGGTAGTTTAAGTCCTGTTAACACTTTTCAGCATAAATTTATGCATCTGTGGATATCCCTAGAAAGAATCCTTTTGATATTGCAGGTCGGTCCAAGATCCAGTTTGTTGTCACTAAAAAGATTTGACAGTTGTGTTTCATTACTCAGGCAATAACTTAATCATTTACATATTGCATTTATATGAAACTTTGTACATGTCTTCCCCTCTTAGAAAGATTTTTATTGCAGTGGTAAGGATACCTTAATTGTCAAGGTCACTTGTTTTTAATTTTAATGATATTTGATATTTATGTTATAATGCTTTTATCTATAAATTTAAATTTAAGTTTATATTATGTATTGAAATTTGGTTGCTTGAAAATCACTTGCAGTTTCATTTCTGGAGAATACCTACATCTTTATAACTTATTTCAAGGAAAGCTAGTACATATATGTTCCTTTGTCTGAGAAAAAACCTGTATAACTCATTTCTTTGGATCGTTTTGCTAAGAAACAAATCGTGATTGGGTGAAAATATATCTCAGCACACTATTAAAACTGTTAGTGCATGACTTTTACACATACACAGATGATACTGCCGTAAATACATTCCAATAACAAACCCTATATTGGCTGGTTATCAAGTGCTATTTGGAGTACTCCTGTTTCAATATCAGTAATCCCATACCTGTTGCAATTGCGTATCCGGTACTTTTCTGGATGGAAAATAAATCCTGTGATGAGAATTTGTCCTTCCATTTGGGTGAATACAATTGAAGAACATCCCTGGGGTACCCATATGTACTGAATTTCATTTTTTTGTCAGTTCATATGGCCATAATGTCTAACTTTGGGGGGTTAACAAGCAAAATTACTTTATCTCTTGTGTACATATTCTTTGTAAATGTTGTTACTTCCTGTATGCATTGTATATAGCCTTGCATTTTCTTTTTTTTTTCTTTTTTTCCCACTTCACTGATCATTAAAGGTTCTAATCTTGTTGTGCATTTTTGTAGCTAGGGTAAGTAATTTATTTCATTTTCATTGCATAAATTGATATCTACAGACATTGCATAAATTGATATCTACAGACATTGCATAAATTGATATCTACAGACATTGCATAAATTGATATCTACAGACATTGCATAAATTGATATCTACAGACATTGCATAAATTGATATTTACAGACATTGCATAAATTGATATTTACAGACATGCCTTGGTTTGTATTATTATTATTATTCATTACAAATACACATTACCTATAATGTGCTATTCTTATACATAATCAAGCCTGTTGCACGCAACTTTATATGTTCAATATTGCACATTTGGTTATCAAACACAGGTTTTCTTTAAAAATTACTTTCTTTGTAATTTTTTAATACTGAGCATAGTGGTTTCTTTTTGGGGCAGTTAAAGATTGAAACACCAAAGTTATGATATTAGCATTACCTAGTTTTCACTTTTAGAAGATTTTTTCCCCATTTAACTTTCTTTGACAGGAATAATGTCAAAGCAAGGTGTGGGTTGCTCTCTCTGAGACAGGTATCTCAGAGGCCTATATTGTATTGGCTACAAGAGGACACAATGTTGTCCCTTCCGCATCCTATGGTTAGACGAGGTCTGGTGATCTTGCTGAGCATATCTCTTTAAAACAAGAAGGGAGGTTCCTTACTCATCTTCAGAATTTTCAACGTTCTTATTCTCAGAGTTGCTTGTTTCTCAGAGAAAGATTACCCAGGTCTCTTTGGGTAAGTGATCCCCTGGGGGGGGTGGCTATCAGCGGATGGTGAGAAAGGAACAGCAACTACTCTTTTCCACTAGGTATTAGGAATAAGAGCAAGTGTAACCCTGCCATTCAAGATAGAGACCACAGCCATCAGAAATGCTATAAGACCTGGCAAATGGACAGTCTTCATTAATCAGTTAATCTTTTGAGAGCATACTATCACATCCCTATTTTTCCTGTAACCAGGAAGTACCTTCAGTCTTGATTGGATGGGGAAGTCTTTCAACCTCGCTGAGAGACCTGAAGCTTTTATCAGGGTTATGAGAGTAATTGCAACTGATTTAAGGTCACTGTATATCCAAATCCTCCAACATTTTAAACATTGGTTGATCCACAATGGCCAGCTAGGATCTCTCAACCAAGATATGTCTTTCTGTTGGTCCATAGTGACCATGCTGGGCCTTCTGCGAAACTGAGAAATCAGAACTCACACTATCAAAAGATTTTTTAAAGTTTTTTTCTCCAACAGGAAACAAGACCATGTCCCTCAGAACACAGTAGGTAATAACCTGTCCCTGTTGGAGATCCTCTGAGTAAAGACCATTTATTTTATGTTCTCTGATGGGGACCTTGAATTTTGCATTGATCCTGACTCCCCTAGGCAGACTACACTTGCATCTCCTCTAGTTTCTTTTTTTGCCCTTCACATCAACAATATAGAAATGAGTGAATTTTTCTGAGGTATTTAGGATGTATCTACCAAATAAGACCATTACATAACCACATCTTGATTGGTTATGTAATGGTCTCCTCTTACTACACATCACTGTTTGGTGTATTTCTTTTGACAATGAGGCACATATTCAACCTCTCTCCACAAAGAGGTTTGTAACCTCATTCACTGGGCAAAAGGAATTACCTTCCAAGTTTGCAATATTCACAGTAGAAAGAATATGTTGGTGGACAGTCTGTCAAGGAAAGGGAAGATAGTTCTCGCAGAATGTTCACTTCCCATTCCAACTTTGAGTGTCGACTTGTTTACCACCAAGCTAAGCAACAAATTAAAATAAACTCTCCTTTCATCTTTCCCTAGATCCTGACCTGGTTGGCCATAAAGTAGAATTATCTGCTCATGTATTCCTTCCACCTGTCAGGATGATCCTGCAGGTTCTAGCCAAAGTCAGGCACTCCACTATTCAGCAGATTTTCATTGCCCTTCCTTGGCTCCAGTCATAATGGTTCAGTGATCTTCTCAAGTGGCCTTGTGGTTAGAGCATCCGCTGCAGAAGTGGGAGGTCGTGGGATCAATCCCAGATACCAGTGCAGAGACCAGTGTTTAACTCACAATTGACTAAATGGAATATTTATTGTGTTTTGTGGACTCTTAATAAACCCATTATCAGACTGAAGATTCCTTTAATAACCTTACCCTTAAGATGGTTTTCTTGCTCTCATTAACATCTGTGAAATAAAGAGCAAGCTTAGTGCCCAGGGCTGCATCAGATTCAATGGAAATTATGAGTTGGTTCTCTTCTTTGACAACCAGGTTTTGTTAGCAAGATAAAAGAAACAGCTTGCGTCAGTTGCTCAACTCCCAAATGATATCCTAAGCCAAATCTGTACTGGGGATGATCAGAATAGATGTTTATTTCCAGATAGGGCTTTATATTTCTTTTTGATTGCTGCTAAAGGGATAAGAAAGGGTTGGATGAATCTCTTCCTCCCTATTAAAGGTTCAACTGATATTTCATCTTCTACCATTTCTAGCTGTATTGCATTGACTATGAGTATTTCAATGATAAGGACGTGTCTTGCATGAAAATGAATGTCCGTTATCAGTGCTGTCTAACATTTTTGACAGCATGGGCGACAGCAGAAAACTTAAAAGCAGCGACTATCAAAATTATTCACATTTTCTTACCTGGTTAAGAAGATAAAGTATGAAAGTAGGCCATGGACTTCTTTTACATAAATGCACAAAACAATTGCTTGAGCTCAGGTGGGCCATTTAAAATCAGCCTACATGTTAGTAGTGCCATTATGTTCAAACCATTGCTTTTTAATGAGCTAATCTAACTCGGTTTGTCTTGGAGGATATGATGAAAGCTGTGTTCTGACTCTCACAAAACTTTCTCCTTTTACTTTCACTCATTATCTCACTAAAGCAAAGGTATTTGCTTCATGGGTTCAATCGGTGTCACTCTGAAAGTAGCCCATGCAGATTCCATCCCACATTATCCTATTGTTCATTAAGGGTGAGTATTCCTTGTGTTTGTTTTTATTTACCAGTTCTGGGATCATTAGCCTCAGATATGGTATTACTGATATTAAAATGAAAAGGGGGGGGGGGGTAAGACTAATTTAAATTATGCAATACTTACCTATACTGATGTCCAAGCTTACTAATATCCCACTAAGTTAAACTGTGCCATAAAAATGAATAAAGGGCATAATGAATTAGCAGTGTGTCCAATGAGTGTCAATTTAGTGTTTTGGAACTTGTTTTACTTTCATTGGATAATTTATTTTTGTCATATGGTAGGGGTATTTTCCATCCAGAAAAATACCAGCTGTGCAATAGGAACAGGTAAGTATTACATCCCACCTCACCCAAAAAATGACATTTTTATGATATTCCTGCCATAAGGCAGAATGTACTATGTTATAATGTTGCCTGTCCATTCTGGTCTTATACCAATTTTGACTCTACACAATAACTCAAGTTTTGCACCATGTATGATTATTAAACTTCATGGATGCCTTGCACCTTGCTGGGAAAGAATCCAATCAATTTGGGAGTCAACAAGGTCACTGATTCTAACTGAAAGAAGAAACATGATTTCTATACAATAATTCTACTGGTAGTCCTCTGCAATATGTAATAACTAAGCATTATGGATAGGTAGGTATTACATAACATTTGGTAAAAAAATAAATTAATTTTGTAGTCAAAAAGTCAGAGGCTGAAATCACTGTTACTGAAATAAGAAACATGATTTCTAGACAATAATTCAAGTTAGCAAAATTTGTAGACGACTTCCATTTGGGGTAAGAATAAACTAAAGATTTCAGACTTGAAAGGTATAATATCAAGGTCACAGAATAAAAATGAAAGAATAAAACAGTTTTAATGCAATAACTCAAGTTCTCCATCATCCATAGTTACCAGACTTTGTGTATTGTTTGCACTTGAGGTAAGGAAGACAGAAGTTAAAAGATCAAAGTCACTAAGAGTAAAATAGTTTTAGAAGTCTGTTCATAATGACATTAGTTGTATATCACAAACCTAGCTTTATGGAGTTAAGGTGAGATAAAACTTATTGATATGGAGGTCAAAATGTCAAAGTTCAAGGTTTATGACCAAGAAAAATCACTGATTTCTACATACAAATTTAATTCTAGACACATGGTGGACATACAGTGTATTTTATTTTTAAATTTTTTGATAATATAGATTAACTTTCAATTCCAAAATTGTATATTTGTCAGTAAGACACCACCAGTATAACTAAACTTATATGAAACTAGCAAAGTACAAAATTTTATCTTGTATGTGTTAGAAATTCTCATATCTTGAAATTTATATCAATACACAGGACTTGAAACGTCAGCGAGTCTATATCGCTACACAGGGACCACTGCCTGGCACTATAGACGATTTCTGGAGGATGATATGGGAACATAAAGTCAGCACAATTGTCATGTTAACAAAATGTAAAGAAGGAAGCAGAGTAAGTTGTTAAGTGTAGAATAAAAATTTAAATTTCACAACTTTAGCCTTTGATGAAGTCTCTGAGGATTTTGATGGGGACTTACAGCATTACATAAAGGTACTTTGGAAGAAATTTGTATAAATTCAGATCAATCCATTTCATAAAATAGATGAACCCATTTTTCGTTGAGATTTTTTTACACATGACATCATCTTTTCTTATGTTAAAGATACTTAATATTCAGTCTCCTTGAACTCTAAAAGCGAGATCATGCGGGCAAGATAAGCTGTTTTTAAATAAAGAATCTAAACTAGGCAGTTTGATTTGAGAAAATAGTTTATGTGTTTACACATGGACTGTGATTGGTCAGATAAGTGGAGCATATTTATCTAACAATATATATCTAACAATGTCAAAAAAGATATAAATACCTTAATTCTTAATTGATCATGTGGTGAGAAGAAGGCTAAATTAATTAGGTTTAGTGTAATGCCTGTGGACATTGTTAGCTGATCAATCAAGTGTAAAGCTTTCATCTTGTAAGCCAATCAGATTCCAGTTAGGAGCAAAACATTGTTCATATTAATATCCTGTTAGTCAAAGAGGTTCCAGCATTTGTCTGTAGGAGCAACATTTGTCTGTAGTAGCTAACTTTGTAATAAACCTATGTACAATATACTTTATATTATAGTTGGAACTTGGCATTAGATTCTTTAATTGAAAGTCTCAATTTGGATTTTTTTTTACAGGTAAAGTGTGAGATGTACTGGCCTAATGAGCTTCACGAGGCTAAACAATATGGTGACATTGTTGTCAAACCAATATCCATCTCAAATTTGGACAAGTTCGACATCAATGTCTTTGAAGTCAGCATGGTAATGTTATTCATGTCACTGCAGTTACAGATTTTCGTTTTACATATTATATATCACCACAGATTGATTCTCATGAGATGTATACCATACATACACACTTATAAGCTAAGTCTAACTGCAGACATCATAGATACTGATCAACAGTTGCATGATGCACTAGCAGATCAGGGCCTGTGTTATTTGTTCTACATATTATTCTTGCCAAAGTGCATAGACCAGGATATTCTGGAACATTATGGAACAGCAGATATGAGTCTATACAGCTTGCACATGAACTTATAAGTGAGTATATATGATAGATCAAGAGAGAAAGACACACACACACACACACACAACTGACATTGAGAAACAACTGCATAGATATTTATGATCATTATAATTTCCTTCTTTAAATGTTCTGTCATGCAGATTTGTTTGCTTTCATTTGTAATTGCTGTCTTTATATACTTCTTTAATTGACTGTCATGATAATAACAATATTCTTCATCATCATCATCATCATCATCATCATCATCTATTCAAAGGGGTTAGAATTTCTGATATTCTTAGGATAACTAGCTGTGTATAAATTTCAGAATGAAGAGATGAGGAGAGTAATGCATTTCCATTTCCAAGAATTCCCTGATTTTAGTGCAGATGTGGACTTTTTAACATTTGTGAACTTTGTTAAGACTGTTAGACAACACATCCCCCATAAGATGCAGGGGCCAGTTGTGGTACATTGTAGGTAAGGAGGTGTAATGCTTGTGGGACTTTCTTTTTCAGCTGATAATTTAGAGAATTACATGTTAAATCCAGGCTTTTCTGCTTGACAGAAATTGAGCTGGCAGTCTTACTGTGTTATTCAGTATGTTTTTCATTACAAAAGAACCAGAAACCACTGATTAAATTAAACAATAACTACCCTACCCACCTTCTCTTGAGATATTTGAGTTGCAAATTTTAGTTTATTATTTTCAAGAATGAGCTAGCTGTATATAAACTTGACAGATGTATACATGTGATCAGATTTCATTTTTTATTCTATTAGAAATGAATCTTTTAAAAATTTCACCGCTCCAATGGCCTAGTGGTTAGAGCGTCCGCCGCGGAAGCAGGAGGTCATGGGTTCGATCCCCAGCCGAGTCATACCGAGGACTTACAAAAATGCTACTAACAGCTGCCTTGCTTGGCGCTCAGCATTAAGAGGTTAGTGTTATGACTGGTCGGCCTGGTGTCAGGATAATATGACTGGGTGGGACATCATGCTACATGACAACAGCATGATGCCCCAATGCTAGACATCACTTTAAACCGCCTCACTGCAGACATCTTTACAATATGACTGAATTTTTTTTTAAAGCTACGTTAAAAATCCTAAATCAACCAAACAAACAAACCAAAATAACAGAATTTATCCAAATTTTGACACAAAGTTTTCTAGTTTGAAGGCCTTTTATATTATGCAAATGATGCCATTTTACATTCAAATATGGCCACCATTACTAAAAAAATAATAATAAATATTTTTAAAAACTTTGCATTTGGTTGTTATGCAGACACCAGCCAGGTGATCATTCTCAGGCCAGCTTGAGTTATTCATGTAGAAAGCCTTGATTAATTGCTTTTACCATCAATTAAAGTTTGACAGATTTTTATGGTATATGTATTATGGCTTTCACTTTTAATGGAAAACTTTACTTTTTAAATGCCTCATATTGGTAAGGAGCATCTGTGACTGTGGATACAGTATAAATATGCTTTTACCTTATTTTTTCCAAGTGCCGGAGTGGGGAGAACAGGGACCTATATAACGGTTGATTGTCTACAGCAACTTATAGAGTCCCCTGATTTTGATTTCAATTCAGAAGTGGACATATTTGATTATGTGTTGACCATGAGAGACCACCGGACACTGATGGTTCAAGTAGAGGTAATTTATCATCATCTCATGTTTATTCATGATATACTTCACTAAATGTTAGTCACTGCAGCCTATGTTTAGAGATGCAGTGGCAGTTAAGTTTTTTTTTGTATTCATGTCCAAATCTTTCACACAGTTATTACAGCCAGATCATGCCTTTGCAGAAATTTGTATACAATAGATAGAATTGTTACGAGAAAGAGATTTAATTTATCAAGAAGAGTGTAAAATGAACAGGGTATTTTTTTTTATATATGCATCGACCAATTATTAAATGTCCAGATTACTCAACGGTTGTTTTTTTGGTGATTTTTTTCTGATTGCACTGGCACTCAAGCCATATGTTTTCCTCCATTTGTCTAATTGCATATATTGTCAAACTCCATCTCATCTTTAAATAATTGTATACCCAGTGGATTCCATATCATGGTTTAGAGGTTAAGAATAAGTTTGGCATGTGGCCATATTGTACTAGTCTGGATGAATATATTGAGGTAACTTCCAATACTGTTTCATTATTTGTTGTAGTTTCATCAGTGTTTGTAAGCACATGTTTCCACATAAGATATGATCTTGATGTAGCACTATTGATCATTTGTAATGGCTGCAACGTTTCATTAAGAGGTAGATGTAAACAAATGGATTACAGATTTTTTCACCCCAGCATGAAAGCAAAACAATCTGATTAGTATAAATTTGTCCTGTTATGATTACATCATGTAAGGGAAACTGTTGACCCCTTTCTTTTTCAAATTTGGCTGAAACACTGCTACACTATTCCCTGCATGGTCATGGTAATAATGTAGCTTGATAAACACACTATGGTATAGGTGTGTTGTTTTATATTCATAGTGGTTGGTTGTTGTATCTGTCTTAAAGGCACACAAAAAAACAAAACACCATGAATAATCTATTTCTTGTTGTGATTGACAATCTATACACATGTGCTTAAAACTTCGGCATAAATATTATAACAGATTATTAAGAAGAACAAAAGAACAGAATATGCTCAAGTTTGTAAAGTGCTGTAAGTTTACTGTTTGGTTTGAAAATTGAGTGAATTTGAGGTTAATTCAATAAGTGCTTGAAGAGAGCTTGAAAATGGCAATAACCAACAGATTTCATTATATATTTTATATTTAGAGAATCCCAGTCAGCAATATATATCATATCAAACAGATATCAGTATCTGCATATTTTTTATCCCCAGTCAGTATGATGGTATAGCCATCATATATCAATATTAATATGATAACTTATACTCCCAGTCAATATGATGGCATAGCCAACAGATATCAATATAACTTGTATTCCCAGTCAGTACGATGACCAACATATATCAATATGATATCTTATATTTCCAGTCATGATGATGGTATAGCCATTAGATATCAATATCAATATGATAACTTATATTCCCAGTCAGTATGATGGCATAGCTAGCATATATCAATATTAATATGATAACTTATATTCCCAGTCAGTATGATGGCATAGCTAACATATATCAATATTAATATGATAACTTGTATTCCCAGTCAGTATGATGGCATAGCTAACATACATCAATATTAATATGATAACTTATATTCCCAGTCAGTATGATGGCATAGCTAACATATATCAATATTAATATGATAACTTATATTCCCAGTCAGTATGATGGCATAGCTAACATATATCAATATTAATATGATAACTTATATTCCCAGTCAGTATGATGGCATAGCTAACATATATCAATATTAATATGATAACTTATATTCCCAGTCAGTATGATGGCATAGCTAACATATATCAATATTAATATGATAACTTATATTCCCAGTCAGTATGATGGCATAGCTAACATATATCAATATTAATATGATAACTTATATTCCCAGTCAGTATGATGGTATAGCTATTAGATATCAATATCAATATGATATATTCCCAGCAGTATGATTACATAGCCAACATATATCAATATGGTAACATATATTCCCAGTCAGTATGATGGTATAGCCATTATATATCAGTATCAATATATTTTTTTTATTTCGATTCAGAATGATCGCATAGCCAACCGATATCAATATCAATATGATATTTTGTATTCCCAATTGGTATGATGGCATATCCAGTAGATATCAATATCAATGTGATATTTTGTATTCTTAATTAGTAAGTATGATGGCATATCCAGTAGATATCAATATCAATGTGATATTTTGTATTCCTAATTAGTAAGTATGATGGCATATCCAGTAGATATCAATATCAATGTGATACTTTGTATTCCTAATTAGTAAGTATGATGGCATATCCAGTAGATATCAGTATCAATGTGATACTTTGTATTCCTAATTAGTAAGTATGATGGCATATCCAGTAGATATCAGTATCAATGTGATACTTTGTATTCCTAATTAGTAAGTATGATGGCATATTCAGTAGATATCAGTATGATAATTTGTATTTCAGTCCTGATGATAGCAGACATCAGTATTGATATATTTTGTATTCCAAATTAGTAACATAGCTTATCTAATACATATAACTACCAATGTATTTTATATTCCCAGTCAATATGTTGATAGGACAAGTACCATAAATGATAGAGGAATTTTGTCTTGACCATAGTAATCACTTATTGATTTTGTTTAATTGATATAATTGGTCTGTTTTATTCTTTCAACAATGAAGCAGAGCCAAGACGTGTCAGTTTTTCAATGGGTTTTATTTTTAATGGCCATGTTGTTTGCATAGGAACTAGTTTAAA
The DNA here is from genome assembly GCA_029339505.1 of Unio delphinus. Taxonomy (NCBI): domain Eukaryota; kingdom Metazoa; phylum Mollusca; class Bivalvia; order Unionida; family Unionidae; genus Unio; species Unio delphinus. The sequence goes on from JAQISU010000155.1 coordinate 9,851,190, forward strand.
TATTTTGCATTTGGCTCAGTTTTCTGAGACTGTTACATGTATACACTGTCATGAAACTTGATGGGTGTATTCATTGTAGATGTTAATACTCATCACAGGCAAAAAGATGTCACAATGACCTCCATTTTAAGTTCCAGCAACTTAGCTGGGTATTTTAAATATGCCTCTGCAGAGTAGAGCTTTATGTGGAATTCTTATTTTAGACCAAAGACATAACTATTTGATTTATTATGTTTTGATTAGAAAAAAATTTATGTTATGAGAATGGACAAGTTGGAGACAGAAAGTATTTTGTTTTGTGACTACAATACATTATGATCTTTCAATGTGTATACTGTCTTTTATAGCCACAGTACATTATGATCCTTGATTGTTTATACTGTCTTTTGGAGCCACAGTACGTTATGATCCTTGAATGTGTATACTGTCTTTTATAGCCACAGTACATTATGATCATTGAGTGTGTATACTGTCTTTTATAGCCACAGTACATTATGATCCTTGATTGTTTATACTGTCTTTTGGAGCCACAGTACGTTATGATCCTTGAATGTGTATACTGTCTTTCATAGCCACAGTACATTATGATCATTGAGTGTGTATACTCTTTTATAGCCACAGTACATTATGATCATTGAGTGTGTATACTGTCTTTTATAGCCACAGTACATTATGATCATTTAGTGTGTATACTGTCTTTTATAGTCACATTATATTATGATTCATGAGTGTTTATATTGTCTTTTTCAGCAACAATACATTATGATCCATGAGTGTTTGAGGATCCTTTTGGAGCAGAAGAAACAGGCAGAGGCTGAGGCAGAGGAAAGATTGGAGGAAAATCTGTATGAAAATCAGGCATTTGGTAAGTTTAAATGAGCACAAAACATATTTTATCTTCTCGCCCCTGATATGTGGCCAAGTCATTAGAGCGTCAACCTCATATGCAGGTGGACGAAATAATGCTGTAAGATAATCAGACTGGGTGGGACATCATGCTACATGTCTGTGGCATGATGCTTCAGTGCTTGACATCACAATAAATTGCCACACTGCAAACATCATATGGATATGTACTTACGCCGAGTGGAAACAGTACTTTAATAATAAAGGCAAATTAAATAAATATTTTACAATTGAGATTTGTGTTCTAGTACTATCTTTTAGTTCCTTTTAAGTGTAATCATCATAAATGCAATGTGTCCTCATGTAATTAAACATAAAATGCATCAATCTATCGTAACAGCTATGTCTGCAAGCGTTTCTATGAGAACTTAAGTGCCGACCGTATTTTTATAACTGACTTGCGGGAGTATTTGTTGTATTGTTGCAATGAATTAAAGCTGGCCTCCTTTGTATTATAATGTTTATTATGTTTTTTGTATCAAATAAAGGATGTCAAATTTTAAAAAAAGGTTAAAAGGAACAAAACTTCTACAAACTTAAAATCTAGTGGCCCCGGTCATGTCGGGTAAACACACTTCATTTGATCAATAGAACACTGTTATAAATATTATTGTGTATGTAGCATAAACTACCTTAAATTAACCAACTCTTTCATAACTGTGAACAAAGACAGCAATGCAGCCAAGCAAAATGAATACTTCGTAAAATAAAGAGCTTGATTTCACAGATATGGACATTGTAGGTAAACAAGTTTCAGAAAATTCTTGAACTGGCACTTTAAAGATATCATCATGGATGTTTCATTATTACTTCCAATGAAATCACGACATCAATATTGTAGTAATTGAATAATACAAAAATTTAGTTTTGACAATTGTCTCATGAAATAAATGATTCCTGTTTTTGAGGAAAAAGGAATCTTGTTTGGTGGTGTATCAACAGTTAGTCTTGTTCCCTGCTATGGGGACTCCTGATTTGGTTGGTTGCTATTAAACACCAGTATGGGGACCAGATTCGTAAAGAAAACAAAAAGCAGTGACATAATTCACAGATTTATCATGTGCACTTAATGGTGGTCTGAGTTTCCTCTGACCCTTGCCACCCCATTTTTTTATATTTGGACATTCATGTTGGGGTGTAGGGTCAGAGCTCATTCCCTATCGAAAAGTTGAAATTTTCCGACACCATATCGTGTCAGCATGTGGTAGCCGCTTACTTGCTGCCCCAGCCAACTTAAACAATCTTTCATCGAGATATACCTGCATTAAATCGACAGGAATATGATTTATTTTCTAAAAATTCATGAGCATAGCATTCGTTATGTCTTTAATCCGCTGATAGACAACACGAAAGTACATCGTTGCTGAAATTTGACCAGGATCTGGCCATTTGTATTCTTAGTCACATGATTTACAATTCTTGCAACCTACATGTCAATGACATCAGAGGTCGTACAGTCACATGCTATCAACAATCAACAAATTTCCAAAGTTGTTGTACATAGACTTTGGACATCTTATATAGTAGCCACTTAATATTCAAGAATAAATAAAATGCACACTTATTCTCAACATATTGATTCTGTGAACAACAACAGTATCGCAGATGGGTGGAGAAAACTTGTTTTCAAGAAGTACCGAGCATGTGTCAGCAATGTTTTTGTTTGCAGCACTTGACACCTTGCACCTTGCCATGCTCTCTGCGTAATTGCTGCAACATTTACATTTATTTTACATTTTTCGGTAGTTGTTTTTGCAATAAATAGTTTGGGAACTTAGGTTTCTTCATTTTTCTAAACAAAAATTACATGACGTTCAGTTTTATATTGGGTTTGTTTTCCCAGCAACACTAGAAATGGCATATTGTTGATATCACGTGACTGTATGACTTATCGAGGGAGAGGTATTTATAGTTCTGCTGATTAATACTGTAGGTAAAGCATTCTTCAGTTTTCTGTGATCTCAGTTGTTGTAATATTGATGTTAAATACCAGAGATATTTCACATTTTTAGCTCAAGAAAATCACCTATTTTTTCACACATTTTAGCTCTTACAAGGTTTACAACTCCAGCGGAAGAAGCTGAAGGAAGTAACTGTTCCCTTACATGTCCCCTCATTGTATCTGATAATGGTTTGTCATGTTTTTTACAGCATGAAAGATCTTGACATTTTCTTGCATTTCCTGATCTACATACACTCAAGTCATGACTTTTCATGACAAATAAAACTCTTTCAATGTTTTTCAACAGTTCTGTGAAAGTTTGACTTGCAGGATGTTGTGCTTGGATATGGATATCTAATACTTGGATCCTTATTTGTTTTAATGTGCAGACATTTGCTGAAACACAAGGAAAGAGCTGACATTGACCTTGAAGACCGAGTTTTCCTTAAATGATGTCACAAACAATTCTTACAATATTTATTATTACTTATTAATTATATATCAACTAGCTTTGAAAGCCTAATGTTGAAGCACAGCTGATATTACAAAAGTGAATGCATTAAAATAACTTAAAGTAATCCTATATTTGCAGGCACATTAAAATTATACTTCTGAATATCTCTGTCATCTACCTGCAAAATTCTTTTTATTTTATTTTAACACTGATAGTATGGAGCAAGAAGTCTCTTCAGATCTCCGTTCCTTCAATGATGATTGTTTTGAAGCATTCCTGTTGAATCACTAATGTAAAATGAATCCTTCATCATCACAATCCTTCTATTACACCCTGTCTGGAAAAGTAAGCCCTAACAATCATTTACAGTTTCATTGGTAGTTAATGGCAGCCATGGAGCTCAGTTTTCTTTCTTCTTTATTAGCATGTACCTTTTTTACCCCATCATGAATTCTGTTTTTTACATGCAATGTTTCATCATAAAGCCATGATAGGTCATTCTGCAATTCATGCTTATTTTTTTTAAGCTTGGAAACAAGGCCATAAGGTTAGCATGACACAACACTCAGGCCCAGGCCTCGTTTGTCTCATTACATTCTTTATTTTGTCATGCCTTCTTTCCTTTAGCTAGAGTAACAAGTAGACAAAACTGTGACAGTTACCTCTATGGTCTCTCATTCTTTCTGGCACATCTAATTCACCTGCCTAAAAGCCATGTTTATGGTATGGCAAGTCAAGTATTGTGTATCATTCATTGTTCATTGTCTTTTGACATTTACTAATTTTAAAATCTTTGAAAGAACAGCTATTCAAACTGCAATCAAAATTTGGGAGGAGTGTTTTTAGCTTATCAGGCCAAGTGAGCTTTTGGTATTTTCTAATCCAGTTGCAGTTGTGCATGGAATATGGGTTAAAATCATCAACTCTCACATATGTTTGATAGTGAACCTTGATCCACACATATTAATGAGGTTATATGGGTACAATCAGATAATGTGCTGGCAGATGAGTGCATGAATTCCTAAAAAGTTGAATGAACAGCTGGGACACAGTCTGGCGATACATAATGGTACAGAAAATCAGGGCCTGAAATTGTGGAATGAATGAGTTAGATTCTTATCTGTGGTTACATAATGTGCTAGCAGATCAAGGCCTGAAATCATTAGAGAAGAATGCACAGTTTTCACCAAGGTCTGGAGATATATAATGTGCCAAGTAGACTGAAATGTTTTGACTGACCTTGACCTTGGGTTATGTAATATGAAGGCAAATCAGGGCTTGAAGTCCTAAGTTGAATGAACAGAGTTTATACCCAGCTGTCATTCAACTGTTTTGTAACACATATTCCAACTGACAGCTGGCACAGATCAGAATTAATGTTAACCTGTTCAAACTGGTATGTATGTATGTATGTATGTATGTACGTATGTATGTATGTATGTATGTATGTATGTATTGTTAATAGCACATCATCACAATCTGAGCTATATAATGACATGTACAATTTTGTAGTTTAATAAGTAAATAAAATGTTTAATTTTGTTAGGAACATAAACCCTCATAAATTAAAGTTAACAAAAACTCTGATAAGTTTATTGCTAAAACAAAAATTAAATTCTGTAAAAGATACATTAGTCAATATTTTAGGTGTTTCTCATTTAATCTGCATCAATTAAAGTTTGTAACTGTATTACTGAAGCCTGTAGATTTGTGCGCATTTAAATAATGATCTGCAAGTCTTTGTTTAGCCAAGAGGATGCATATGCAATGTATTTTTTCAGTTTCCTGTCTTGTCTCAGTAAGTCATGTTGCATTGCATAATATGGTGGCCCCTGATCATCATGCTGTATTGCAGGGTTTTTTTTATTATATACAATCTTTCTAACTTATATCAATCAGGTTATAACAAGGTTTCGTGTACCACATCCAAAGTCAGAATTTAGATGAATCAGGTTATAGCAGGGTTAAACTGTTCAATATACAGTATTACATCTTTCCTACTTAGATCAATCAGGTTATAGCAGTTTTTCTTATCAGGTTTTATACCAGGGTTACACTGTTCTTTATACAATATCAGAGCTTTCAGATGTAGATCAATCATGTTATAGTAGGGTTTCATATCAGGTTATAGTAGGGTTTCATATCAGGTTATAGTAGGGTTTCATTTCAGGTTATAGTTGGGTTTCATATCAGGTTGTAGTAGGGTTTCATATCAGCTTATAGTAGGGTTTCATGTGCCACATACAATATCAGAACTTAGATCAATCAGGTTATAGCAGGGTTAAACTGTTCTATATACAGTATTACATCTTTCCAACTTAGATCAATCAGGTTATAGCAGTTTTTCTTATCAGGTTTTATACCAGGGTTACACTGTTCTTTATACAATATCAGAGCTTTCAGATGTAGAACAATCATGTTATAGCAGGGTTTCATATCCGGTTATATCAGGGTTTCATATCAGGTTATTGTAGAGTTTCATGTGCCACATACAATATCAGAACTTAGATCAATCAGGTTATAGCAGGGTTGCAGTGTTCTGTATACAGTATCACATCTTTCCAACTTAGATCAATCAGGTTATTGCAGGATTTCATGTACCATATACAATATCATGTCTTTGTAACATAGATTAATCACATTCAGCTATCAAGAGATTTTCACTTTCACAATTTATACTTCAAAATTCTCTTTCAATCAACATTGTTTCTCTAAAAAAGAAGAATGTCAATTAAAGCTATATAGTTTTCCTAATTAATATGGTAGGTAAAGTGTTCTACATTTTTCAGAGAATTCTAAGTTGTTGACATGTTGATATTAAATGCCAGAGATATTTCACATTTTTTGCTCAAGAAAATCACCTATTTTTTCACACATTTTAGCTCTTACAAGGTTTACAACTCCAGCGGAAGAAGCTGAAGGAAGTAACTGTCCCCTCATTGTATCTGATGATGGTTTGTCATTTTTTTACAGCATGAAAGATCTTGACATTTTCTGGCATTTCCTGATCTACATACACTCAAGGGCATGACTTTTCACGACAAATAAAACTGTCATTGTTTTTCAACAGTTCTGTGAAAGTTTGACTCGCAGGATGTTGTGCTTGGATATGGATATTTAATACTTGGATCCTTATTTGTTTTAATGTGCAGACATTTGCTGAAACACAAGGAAAGAGCTGACATTGACCTTGAAGACCGAGTTTTCCTTAAATGATGTCACAAACAATTCTTACAATATTTATTATTACTTATTAATTATATATCAACTAGCTTTGATAGCCTAATGTTGAAGCACAGCTGATATTACAAAAGTGAATGCATTAAAATAACTTAAAGTAATCCTATATTTGCAGGCACATTAAAATTATACTTCTGAATATCTCTGTCATCTACCTGCAAAATTCTTTTTATTTTATTTTAACATTGATAGTATGGAGCAAGAAGTCTCTTCAGATCTCCATTCCTTCAATGATGATTGTTTTGAAGCATTCCTGTTGAATCACTAATGTAAAATTAATCCTTCATCATCACAATCCTTCTATTACACCCTGTCTGGAAAAGTAAGCCCTAACAATCATTTACAGTTTCATTGGTAGTTAATGGCAGCCATGGAGCTCAATTTCCTTTCTTCTTTATTAGCATGTACCTTTTTTACCCCATCATGAATTCTGTTTTTTACATGCAATGTTTCATCATAAAGCCATGATAGGTCATTCTGCAATTCATGCTCATTTTTTTAAGCTTGGAAACAAGGCCATAAGGTTAGCATGGACACAACACTCAGGCCCAGGCCTCGTTTGTCTCATTACATTCTTTATTTTGTCATGCCTTCTTTCCTTTAGCTAGAGTAACAAGTAGACAAAGCTGTGACAGCTACTTCTATGGTCTCTCATTCTTTTTGGCACATCTAATTCACCTGCCTAAAAGCCATGTTTATGGTATGGCAAGTCAAGTAATGTGTATCATTCATTGTTCATTGTCTTTTGACATTTACTAATTTTAAAATCTTTGAAAGAACAGCTATTCAAATTGCAATCAAAATTTGGGAGGAGTGTTTTTAGCTTATCAGGCCAAGTGAGCTTTTGGTATTTTCTAATCCAGTTGCAGTTGTGCATGGAATATGGGTTAAAATCATCAACTCTCACATATGTTTGATAGTGAACCTTGATCCACTCATATTAATGAGGTTATATGGGTACAATCAGATAATGTGCTGGCAGATGAGTGCATGAATTCCTAAGAAGTTGAATGAACAGCTAGGACATAGTCTGGCAATACATAATGGTACAGAAAATCAGGGCCTGAAATTGTGGAATGAATGAGTTAGATTCTTATCTGTGGTTACATAATGTGCTAGCAGATCAAGGCCTGAAATCATTAGAGAAGAATGCACAGTTTTCACCAAGGTCTGGAGATATATAATGTGCCAAGTAGACTGAAATGTTTTGACTGACCTTGACCTTGGGTTATGTAATATGAAGGCAAATCAGGGCTTGAAGTCCTAAGTTGAATGAACAGAGTTTATACCCAGCTGTCATTCAACTGTTTTGTAACACATATTCCAACTGACAGCTGGCACAGATCAGAATTAATGTTAACCTGTTCAAACTGGTATGTATGTACGTATGTATGTATGTATGTATGTACGTATGTATGTATGTATGTATGTATGTATGTATTGTTAATAGCACATCATCACAATCTGAGCTATATAATGACATGTACAATTTTGTAGTTTAATAAGTAAATAAAACGTTTAATTTTGTTAGGAACATAAACCCTCATAAATTAAAGTTAACAAAAACTCTGATAAGTTTATTGCTAAAACAAAAATTAAATTCTGTAAAAGATACATTAGTCAATATTTTAGGTGTTTCTCATTTAATCTGCATCAATTAAAGTTTGTAACTGTATTACTGAAGCCTGTAGATTTGTGCGCATTTAAATAATGATCTGCAAGTCTTTGTTTAGCCAAGAGGATGCATATGCAATGTATTTTTTCAGTTTCCTGTCTTGTCTCAGTAAGTCATGTTGCATTGCATAATATGGTGGCCCCTGATCATCATGCTGTATTGCAGGATTTTTTTTATTATATACAATCTTTCTAACTTATATCAATCAGGTTATAACAAGGTTTCGTGTACCACATCCAAAGTCAGAATTTAGATGAATCAGGTTATAGCAGGGTTAAACTGTTCAATATACAGTATTACATCTTTCCTACTTAGATCAATCAGGTTATAGCAGTTTTTCTTATCAGGTTTTATACCAGGGTTACACTGTTCTTTATACAATATCAGAGCTTTCAGATGTAGATCAATCATGTTATAGTAGGGTTTCATATCAGGTTATAGTAGGGTTTCATATCAGGTTATAGTAGGGTTTCATTTCAGGTTATAGTTGGGTTTCATATCAGGTTGTAGTAGGGTTTCATATCAGCTTATAGTAGGGTTTCATGTGCCACATACAATATCAGAACTTAGATCAATCAGGTTATAGCAGGGTTAAACTGTTCTATATACAGTATTACATCTTTCCAACTTAGATCAATCAGGTTATAGCAGTTTTTCTTATCAGGTTTTATACCAGGGTTACACTGTTCTTTATACAATATCAGAGCTTTCAGATGTAGAACAATCATGTTATAGCAGGGTTTCATATCCGGTTATATCAGGGTTTCATATCAGGTTATTGTAGAGTTTCATGTGCCACATACAATATCAGAACTTAGATCAATCAGGTTATAGCAGGGTTGCAGTGTTCTGTATACAGTATCACATCTTTCCAACTTAGATCAATCAGGTTATTGCAGGATTTCATGTACCATATACAATATCATGTCTTTGTAACATAGATTAATCACATTCAGCTATCAAGAGATTTTCACTTTCACAATTTATACTTCAAAATTCTCTTTCAATCAACATTGTTTCTCTAAAAAAGAAGAATGTCAATTAAAGCTATATAGTTTTCCTAATTAATATGGTAGGTAAAGTGTTCTACATTTTTCAGAGAATTCTAAGTTGTTGACATGTTGATATTAAATGCCAGAGATATTTCACATTTTTTGCTCAAGAAAATCACCTATTTTTTCACACATTTTAGCTCTTACAAGGTTTACAACTCCAGCGGAAGAAGCTGAAGGAAGTAACTGTCCCCTCATTGTATCTGATGATGGTTTGTCATTTTTTTACAGCATGAAAGATCTTGACATTTTCTGGCATTTCCTGATCTACATACACTCAAGGGCATGACTTTTCACGACAAATAAAACTGTCATTGTTTTTCAACAGTTCTGTGAAAGTTTGACTCGCAGGATGTTGTGCTTGGATATGGATATTTAATACTTGGATCCTTATTTGTTTTAATGTGCAGACATTTGCTGAAACACAAGGAAAGAGCTGACATTGACCTTGAAGACCGAGTTTTCCTTAAATGATGTCACAAACAATTCTTACAATATTTATTATTACTTATTAATTATATATCAACTAGCTTTGATAGCCTAATGTTGAAGCACAGCTGATATTACAAAAGTGAATGCATTAAAATAACTTAAAGTAATCCTATATTTGCAGGCACATTAAAATTATACTTCTGAATATCTCTGTCATCTACCTGCAAAATTCTTTTTATTTTATTTTAACATTGATAGTATGGAGCAAGAAGTCTCTTCAGATCTCCATTCCTTCAATGATGATTGTTTTGAAGCATTCCTGTTGAATCACTAATGTAAAATTAATCCTTCATCATCACAATCCTTCTATTACACCCTGTCTGGAAAAGTAAGCCCTAACAATCATTTACAGTTTCATTGGTAGTTAATGGCAGCCATGGAGCTCAATTTCCTTTCTTCTTTATTAGCATGTACCTTTTTTACCCCATCATGAATTCTGTTTTTTACATGCAATGTTTCATCATAAAGCCATGATAGGTCATTCTGCAATTCATGCTCATTTTTTTAAGCTTGGAAACAAGGCCATAAGGTTAGCATGGACACAACACTCAGGCCCAGGCCTCGTTTGTCTCATTACATTCTTTATTTTGTCATGCCTTCTTTCCTTTAGCTAGAGTAACAAGTAGACAAAGCTGTGACAGCTACTTCTATGGTCTCTCATTCTTTTTGGCACATCTAATTCACCTGCCTAAAAGCCATGTTTATGGTATGGCAAGTCAAGTAATGTGTATCATTCATTGTTCATTGTCTTTTGACATTTACTAATTTTAAAATCTTTGAAAGAACAGCTATTCAAATTGCAATCAAAATTTGGGAGGAGTGTTTTTAGCTTATCAGGCCAAGTGAGCTTTTGGTATTTTCTAATCCAGTTGCAGTTGTGCATGGAATATGGGTTAAAATCATCAACTCTCACATATGTTTGATAGTGAACCTTGATCCACTCATATTAATGAGGTTATATGGGTACAATCAGATAATGTGCTGGCAGATGAGTGCATGAATTCCTAAGAAGTTGAATGAACAGCTAGGACATAGTCTGGCAATACATAATGGTACAGAAAATCAGGGCCTGAAATTGTGGAATGAATGAGTTAGATTCTTATCTGTGGTTACATAATGTGCTAGCAGATCAAGGCCTGAAATCATTAGAGAAGAATGCACAGTTTTCACCAAGGTCTGGAGATATATAATGTGCCAAGTAGACTGAAATGTTTTGACTGACCTTGACCTTGGGTTATGTAATATGAAGGCAAATCAGGGCTTGAAGTCCTAAGTTGAATGAACAGAGTTTATACCCAGCTGTCATTCAACTGTTTTGTAACACATATTCCAACTGACAGCTGGCACAGATCAGAATTAATGTTAACCTGTTCAAACTGGTATGTATGTACGTATGTATGTATGTATGTATGTACGTATGTATGTATGTATGTATGTATGTATTGTTAATAGCACATCATCACAATCTGAGCTATATAATGACATGTACAATTTTGTAGTTTAATAAGTAAATAAAACGTTTAATTTTGTTAGGAACATAAACCCTCATAAATTAAAGTTAACAAAAACTCTGATAAGTTTATTGCTAAAACAAAAATTAAATTCTGTAAAAGATACATTAGTCAATATTTTAGGTGTTTCTCATTTAATCTGCATCAATTAAAGTTTGTAACTGTATTACTGAAGCCTGTAGATTTGTGCGCATTTAAATAATGATCTGCAAGTCTTTGTTTAGCCAAGAGGATGCATATGCAATGTATTTTTTCAGTTTCCTGTCTTGTCTCAGTAAGTCATGTTGCATTGCATAATATGGTGGCCCCTGATCATCATGCTGTATTGCAGGATTTTTTTTATTATATACAATCTTTCTAACTTATATCAATCAGGTTATAACAAGGTTTCGTGTACCACATCCAAAGTCAGAATTTAGATGAATCAGGTTATAGCAGGGTTAAACTGTTCAATATACAGTATTACATCTTTCCTACTTAGATCAATCAGGTTATAGCAGTTTTTCTTATCAGGTTTTATACCAGGGTTACACTGTTCTTTATACAATATCAGAGCTTTCAGATGTAGATCAATCATGTTATAGTAGGGTTTCATATCAGGTTATAGTAGGGTTTCATATCAGGTTATAGTAGGGTTTCATTTCAGGTTATAGTTGGGTTTCATATCAGGTTGTAGTAGGGTTTCATATCAGCTTATAGTAGGGTTTCATGTGCCACATACAATATCAGAACTTAGATCAATCAGGTTATAGCAGGGTTAAACTGTTCTATATACAGTATTACATCTTTCCAACTTAGATCAATCAGGTTATAGCAGTTTTTCTTATCAGGTTTTATACCAGGGTTACACTGTTCTTTATACAATATCAGAGCTTTCAGATGTAGAACAATCATGTTATAGCAGGGTTTCATATCCGGTTATATCAGGGTTTCATATCAGGTTATAGTAGAGTTTCATGTGCCACATACAATATCAGAACTTAGATCAATCAGGTTATAGCAGGGTTGCAGTGTTCTGTATACAGTATCACATCTTTCCAACTTAGATCAATCAGGTTATTGCAGGATTTCATGTACCATATACAATATCATGTCTTTGTAACATAGATTAATCACATTCAGCTATCAAGAGATTTTCACTTTCACAATTTATACTTCAAAATTCTCTTTCAATCAACATTGTTTCTCTAAAAAAGAAGAATGTCAATTAAAGCTATATAGTTTTCCTAATTAATATGGTAGGTAAAGTGTTCTACATTTTTCAGAGAATTCTAAGTTGTTGACATGTTGATATTAAATGCCAGAGATATTTCACATTTTTTGCTCAAGAAAATCACCTATTTTTTCACACATTTTAGCTCTTACAAGGTTTACAACTCCAGCGGAAGAAGCTGAAGGAAGTAACTGTCCCCTCATTGTATCTGATGATGGTTTGTCATTTTTTTACAGCATGAAAGATCTTGACATTTTCTGGCATTTCCTGATCTACATACACTCAAGGGCATGACTTTTCACGACAAATAAAACTGTCATTGTTTTTCAACAGTTCTGTGAAAGTTTGACTCGCAGGATGTTGTGCTTGGATATGGATATTTAATACTTGGATCCTTATTTGTTTTAATGTGCAGACATTTGCTGAAACACAAGGAAAGAGCTGACATTGACCTTGAAGACCGAGTTTTCCTTAAATGATGTCACAAACAATTCTTACAATATTTATTATTACTTATTAATTATATATCAACTAGCTTTGATAGCCTAATGTTGAAGCACAGCTGATATTACAAAAGTGAATGCATTAAAATAACTTAAAGTAATCCTATATTTGCAGGCACATTAAAATTATACTTCTGAATATCTCTGTCATCTACCTGCAAAATTCTTTTTATTTTATTTTAACATTGATAGTATGGAGCAAGAAGTCTCTTCAGATCTCCATTCCTTCAATGATGATTGTTTTGAAGCATTCCTGTTGAATCACTAATGTAAAATTAATCCTTCATCATCACAATCCTTCTATTACACCCTGTCTGGAAAAGTAAGCCCTAACAATCATTTACAGTTTCATTGGTAGTTAATGGCAGCCATGGAGCTCAATTTCCTTTCTTCTTTATTAGCATGTACCTTTTTTACCCCATCATGAATTCTGTTTTTTACATGCAATGTTTCATCATAAAGCCATGATAGGTCATTCTGCAATTCATGCTCATTTTTTTAAGCTTGGAAACAAGGCCATAAGGTTAGCATGGACACAACACTCAGGCCCAGGCCTCGTTTGTCTCATTACATTCTTTATTTTGTCATGCCTTCTTTCCTTTAGCTAGAGTAACAAGTAGACAAAGCTGTGACAGCTACTTCTATGGTCTCTCATTCTTTTTGGCACATCTAATTCACCTGCCTAAAAGCCATGTTTATGGTATGGCAAGTCAAGTAATGTGTATCATTCATTGTTCATTGTCTTTTGACATTTACTAATTTTAAAATCTTTGAAAGAACAGCTATTCAAATTGCAATCAAAATTTGGGAGGAGTGTTTTTAGCTTATCAGGCCAAGTGAGCTTTTGGTATTTTCTAATCCAGTTGCAGTTGTGCATGGAATATGGGTTAAAATCATCAACTCTCACATATGTTTGATAGTGAACCTTGATCCACTCATATTAATGAGGTTATATGGGTACAATCAGATAATGTGCTGGCAGATGAGTGCATGAATTCCTAAGAAGTTGAATGAACAGCTAGGACATAGTCTGGCAATACATAATGGTACAGAAAATCAGGGCCTGAAATTGTGGAATGAATGAGTTAGATTCTTATCTGTGGTTACATAATGTGCTAGCAGATCAAGGCCTGAAATCATTAGAGAAGAATGCACAGTTTTCACCAAGGTCTGGAGATATATAATGTGCCAAGTAGACTGAAATGTTTTGACTGACCTTGACCTTGGGTTATGTAATATGAAGGCAAATCAGGGCTTGAAGTCCTAAGTTGAATGAACAGAGTTTATACCCAGCTGTCATTCAACTGTTTTGTAACACATATTCCAACTGACAGCTGGCACAGATCAGAATTAATGTTAACCTGTTCAAACTGGTATGTATGTACGTATGTATGTATGTATGTATGTACGTATGTATGTATGTATGTATGTATGTATGTATGTATTGTTAATAGCACATCATCACAATCTGAGCTATATAATGACATGTACAATTTTGTAGTTTAATAAGTAAATAAAACGTTTAATTTTGTTAGGAACATAAACCCTCATAAATTAAAGTTAACAAAAACTCTGATAAGTTTATTGCTAAAACAAAAATTAAATTCTGTAAAAGATACATTAGTCAATATTTTAGGTGTTTCTCATTTAATCTGCATCAATTAAAGTTTGTAACTGTATTACTGAAGCCTGTAGATTTGTGCGCATTTAAATAATGATCTGCAAGTCTTTGTTTAGCCAAGAGGATGCATATGCAATGTATTTTTTCAGTTTCCTGTCTTGTCTCAGTAAGTCATGTTGCATTGCATAATATGGTGGCCCCTGATCATCATGCTGTATTGCAGGATTTTTTTTATTATATACAATCTTTCTAACTTATATCAATCAGGTTATAACAAGGTTTCGTGTACCACATCCAAAGTCAGAATTTAGATGAATCAGGTTATAGCAGGGTTAAACTGTTCAATATACAGTATTACATCTTTCCTACTTAGATCAATCAGGTTATAGCAGTTTTTCTTATCAGGTTTTATACCAGGGTTACACTGTTCTTTATACAATATCAGAGCTTTCAGATGTAGATCAATCATGTTATAGTAGGGTTTCATATCAGGTTATAGTAGGGTTTCATATCAGGTTATAGTAGGGTTTCATTTCAGGTTATAGTTGGGTTTCATATCAGGTTGTAGTAGGGTTTCATATCAGCTTATAGTAGGGTTTCATGTGCCACATACAATATCAGAACTTAGATCAATCAGGTTATAGCAGGGTTAAACTGTTCTATATACAGTATTACATCTTTCCAACTTAGATCAATCAGGTTATAGCAGTTTTTCTTATCAGGTTTTATACCAGGGTTACACTGTTCTTTATACAATATCAGAGCTTTCAGATGTAGAACAATCATGTTATAGCAGGGTTTCATATCCGGTTATATCAGGGTTTCATATCAGGTTATAGTAGAGTTTCATGTGCCACATACAATATCAGAACTTAGATCAATCAGGTTATAGCAGGGTTGCAGTGTTCTGTATACAGTATCACATCTTTCCAACTTAGATCAATCAGGTTATTGCAGGATTTCATGTACCATATACAATATCATGTCTTTGTAACATAGATTAATCACATTCAGCTATCAAGAGATTTTCACTTTCACAATTTATACTTCAAAATTCTCTTTCAATCAACATTGTTTCTCTAAAAAAGAAGAATGTCAATTAAAGCTATATAGTTTTCCTAATTAATATGGTAGGTAAAGTGTTCTACATTTTTCAGAGAATTCTAAGTTGTTGACATGTTGATATTAAATGCCAGAGATATTTCACATTTTTTGCTCAAGAAAATCACCTATTTTTTCACACATTTTAGCTCTTACAAGGTTTACAACTCCAGCGGAAGAAGCTGAAGGAAGTAACTGTCCCCTCATTGTATCTGATGATGGTTTGTCATTTTTTTACAGCATGAAAGATCTTGACATTTTCTGGCATTTCCTGATCTACATACACTCAAGGGCATGACTTTTCACGACAAATAAAACTGTCATTGTTTTTCAACAGTTCTGTGAAAGTTTGACTCGCAGGATGTTGTGCTTGGATATGGATATTTAATACTTGGATCCTTATTTGTTTTAATGTGCAGACATTTGCTGAAACACAAGGAAAGAGCTGACATTGACCTTGAAGACCGAGTTTTCCTTAAATGATGTCACAAACAATTCTTACAATATTTATTATTACTTATTAATTATATATCAACTAGCTTTGATAGCCTAATGTTGAAGCACAGCTGATATTACAAAAGTGAATGCATTAAAATAACTTAAAGTAATCCTATATTTGCAGGCACATTAAAATTATACTTCTGAATATCTCTGTCATCTACCTGCAAAATTCTTTTTATTTTATTTTAACATTGATAGTATGGAGCAAGAAGTCTCTTCAGATCTCCATTCCTTCAATGATGATTGTTTTGAAGCATTCCTGTTGAATCACTAATGTAAAATTAATCCTTCATCATCACAATCCTTCTATTACACCCTGTCTGGAAAAGTAAGCCCTAACAATCATTTACAGTTTCATTGGTAGTTAATGGCAGCCATGGAGCTCAATTTCCTTTCTTCTTTATTAGCATGTACCTTTTTTACCCCATCATGAATTCTGTTTTTTACATGCAATGTTTCATCATAAAGCCATGATAGGTCATTCTGCAATTCATGCTCATTTTTTTAAGCTTGGAAACAAGGCCATAAGGTTAGCATGGACACAACACTCAGGCCCAGGCCTCGTTTGTCTCATTACATTCTTTATTTTGTCATGCCTTCTTTCCTTTAGCTAGAGTAACAAGTAGACAAAGCTGTGACAGCTACTTCTATGGTCTCTCATTCTTTTTGGCACATCTAATTCACCTGCCTAAAAGCCATGTTTATGGTATGGCAAGTCAAGTAATGTGTATCATTCATTGTTCATTGTCTTTTGACATTTACTAATTTTAAAATCTTTGAAAGAACAGCTATTCAAATTGCAATCAAAATTTGGGAGGAGTGTTTTTAGCTTATCAGGCCAAGTGAGCTTTTGGTATTTTCTAATCCAGTTGCAGTTGTGCATGGAATATGGGTTAAAATCATCAACTCTCACATATGTTTGATAGTGAACCTTGATCCACACATATTAATGAGGTTATATGGGTACAATCAGATAATATGCTAGCAGATGATTGCATGAATTCCTAAGAAGTTGAATGAACAGCTAGGACACAGTCTGGCAATACATAATGGTACAGAAAATCAGGGCCTGAAATTGTGGAATGAATGAGTTAGATTCTTATCTGTGGTTACATAATGTGCTAGCAGATCAAGGCCTGAAATCATTAGAGAAGAATGCAGTTTTCACCAAGGTCTGGAGATATATAATGTGCCAAGTAGACTGAAATGTTTTGACTGACCTTGACCTTGGGTTATGTAATGTGAAGGCAAATCAGGGCTTGAAGTCTTAAGTTGAATGAACAGAGTTTATACCCAGCTGTCATTCAACTGTTTTGTAACACATATTCCAACAGACTGCTGACCAATCAATGGCACAGATCAGAGTTAATGTTAACCTGTTCAAATTTGGTATGTATGTATGTATGTATGTATGTATTGTTAATAGCACATCATCACAATCTGAGCTATATAATGACATGTACAATTTTGTAGTTTAATAAGTAAATAAAATGTTTAATTTTGTTAGGAACATAAACCCTCATAAATTAAAGTTAACAAAAACTCTGATAAGTTTATTGCTAAAACAAAAATTAAATTCTGTAAAAGATACATTAGTCAATATTTTAGGTGTTTCTCATTTAATCTGCATCAATTAAAGTTTGTAACTGTGTTACTGAAGCCTGTAGATTTGTGCGCATTTAAATAATGATCTGGAAGTCTTTGTTTAGCCAAGAGGATGCATATGCAATGTATTTTTTCAGTTTCCTGTCTTGTCTCAGTAAGTCATGTTGCATTGCATAATATAGTGGCCCCTGATCATCATGCTGTATTGCAGGATTTTTTTTTATTATATACAATCTTTCTAACTTATATCAATCAGGTTATAACAAGGTTTCATGTACCACATCCAATGTCAGAATTTAGATGAATCAGGTTATAGCAGGGTTAAACTGTTCTATATACAGTATTACATCTTTTCTACTTAGATCAATCAGGTTATAGCAGTTTTTCTTATCAGGTTTTATACCAGGGTTACACTGTTCTTTATACAATATCAGAGTTTTCAGATGTAGACCAATCATGTTATAGTAGGGTTTCATATCAGGTTATATCAGGGTTTCATATCAGGTTATAGTAGGGTTTCATGTGCCACATACAATATCAGAACTTAGATCAATCAGGTTATAGCAGGGTTGCAGTGTTCTATATACAGTATCACATCTTTCCAACTTAGATCAATCAGGTTATTGCAGGATTTCATTACCATATACAATTTCATGTCTTTGTAACATAGATTAATCACATTCAGCTATCAAAAGATTTTCACTTTCACAATTTATACTTCAAAATTCTCTTTCAATCAACATTGTTTCTGCAAAAAAGAAGAATGTCAATTAAAGCTAGATAGTTTTCCTAATTAATATTGGTATGTAATGTGTTCTACGTTTTTCAGAGAATTCTAAGTTGTTGAAATGTTGATATTAAATGCCAGAGATATTTCGTATTTTTAGCTAAAGAAAATCACCTATTTTTTCACACATTTTAGCTCTTAGAAGATTTACAACTCCAGTGGATGAAGCTGAAGGAAGTAACTGTTCCCTTACATATCCCCTCATTGTATCTAAAAATGGTTTGTCATGTTTTTTTACAGCATGGAAAATCTTGACATTTTCTTGCATTTCCTGATCAAAATATACTCGATGGCATGACTTTTCATGACAAATAAAACTCTGTCATTGTTTTTCAACAGTTCTGTGAAAGTTTGACTCGCAGGATGTTGTGCTTGGATATGGATATTTTTTCATCAGTTCTGTGACTTTTTGTCTCTCAGGATGTTGTGCTTATACAAATCAAAGACTTGGATCATAAATTGTTTGTTAAATATGAACCTTTGCTGAAACACAAGGAAAGAGTTGACCATGGCAGTGAATATAGTCTCCCTTAAATGCTGTCACAAACAATTCTTACAATATTTATTATTACTTATAGATTATACAGCGAATAGCTTTTATTAAGCCCATATCTGGAAAAGTGAGCCATAACAATTATTTATGATGGCACTGGCAGCAATGGTGATTGCATTGGCAGCAATGGTGATTGCATTAGCAGTAATGGTGATTGCATTAGCAGCAATGGTGATTGCATTGGCAGCAATGGTGACTGCATTGGCAGCAATGGTGATTGCATTAGCAGCAATGGTGATTGCATTAGCAGCAATGGTGATTGTACTGTTCAATACATTTTTTCATTAGCATGTACTTCCTTAACCCAGTCATGAAATCTCTTTATACTTCGGATGTATCTTCATGATGCCAAGATTGGTCATTTCTTTAAACTTGGAATCCAGGTCACAAAATTAGCATAGGCACAACACATAGACCCATGTCTTTTTGTCTCATCACAGACTTTTTTCATGCCTTTTCTCTTTTAACTAGAGTGACAAATAGATAAATACAGCAGTGATTACTGCTTCAATGTTTTGTCATTTTTTTCAGCATTCTAATTGGCCTGCCTAAATGCCATGTTTATGGTATGGCAAGTCAAGTATTGTGTATCATTCTTTCATCATTGTCTGTTGACATTTACTAATTGTATTATTTTTGAGGGAGCCACTGGTCAAAATTCAATCAAAATTTGGTAGGAGTGTTTTGGGCTTATCAGGCCAAGTGAGCTTTTGGTATTTTCCTGCATCCATCATGCATCCTTTTCCACAGTTGCTTCTCAACACTCTGGACTCCATGTTTCTATTCCAGTTGGAGTTGTACTTGATGTGTGTGTGTGTGTGTGTGTGTGTGATTTGGATTTTTATTGTAGCATTAACGTTGTTTAAGTCATATCACTATGATGTCTGCAGTGTGGCAGTTTGTGATGCCTAGCACTAGACATCATGCAGCAGATGTAGCATAATGTCCCACACAGTCACATTATCCTAACACCAGGCCATCCAGTTAACCTCGAAATGCTGAGCACCTAGCGAGGCAGCTGCTAGTACCAATTTTAGAAGTCTTTGATGTGACTCTGGGGCTCAAACCTGTGACTTCCCACATCCAAGGTGGCTGCTCTGACCACTAGGCCACCAGAGTGGTCTGTACTTGGAATATGGGTTTATATCATCAAAATCTCACATACATTTGATAATGAGCTTGATCCATGTATATTTATGAGGTTATATGCATCCAATTAGAGAATGTGTTAGCAGAACAGTGTGACAGAGCTCCTAGAGTTGAATGAACAGGTGGGACACAGTCTAGGGATACATAATGTTTGAGATAATCGGGCTTGATATCTTAAAATAGCATGAATTGTTTAGACCTTGACAAGGTTTTACTGTACCATATACAATATCAAATCTTTCTAACTTAGATTCATCATATTATAACAAGGTTTCACTGTACCATATACAATATCAAATCTTTCTAACATTGATACAATATCAAATCTTTCTAACTTAGATCCATCATGTTATAACAAGGTTTCACTGTACCATATACAATATCAAATCTTTCTAACATTGATGCAGTATCGAATCTTTCTAACTAATGATCCAGCATCTTATAACAATGTTTCACTGTACCATATACAATATCAAATCTTTCTAACATTGATGCAGTATCGAATCTTTCTAACTAATGATCCAGCATCTTATAACAAGGTTTTACTGTACCATATACAATATCAAATCTTTCTAACATTGATGCAGTATCGAATCTTTCTAACTAATGATCCAGCATCTTATAACAATGTTTCACTGTACCATATACAATATCAAATCTTTCTAACTTAGATTCATCATATTACAACAAGGTTTCACTGTACCATATACAATATCAAATCTTTCTAACTTAGATCCATCATGTTATGACAATGTTTCACTGTACCATATACAATATCAAATCTTTAACTTAGATCCATCATGTTATAACAAGGTTTCACTGTACCATATACAATATCAAATCTTTCTAACTTAGATCCATCATGTTATAACAAGGTTTCACTGTACCATATACAATATCAAATCTTTCTAACTTTGATGCAGTATCGAATCTTTCTAACTAATGATCCAGCATCTTATAACAAGTTTTTACTGTACTATATACAATATCAAATCTTTCGAACTTAGATTCATCATGTTATAACAAGGTTTCACTGTACCATATACAATATCAAATCTTTCTAACTTAGATTCATCATGTTATAACAAGGTTTCACTGTACCATATACAATATCAAATCTTTCTAACTAATGATCCAGCATGTGATGACAAGGTTTCACTGTACCATATACAATATCAAATCTTTCTAACTTAGATCCATCATGTTATAACAATGTTTCACTGTACCATATACAATATCAAATCTTTAACTTAGATCCATCATGTTATAACAAGGTTTCACTGTACCATATACAATATCAAATCTTTCTAACTTAGATCCATCATGTTATAACAAGGTTTCACTGTACCATATACAATATCAAATCTTTCTAACTTTGATGCAGTATCGAATCTTTCTAACTAATGATCCAGCATCTTATAACAAGTTTTTACTGTACTATATACAATATCAAATCTTTCGAACTTAGATTCATCATATTACAACAAGGTTTCACTGTACCATATACAATATCAAATCTTTCTAACTTAGATCCATCATGTTATGACAAGGTTTCACTGTACCATATACAATATCAAATCTTTCTAACTTAGATTCATCATGTTATAACAAGGTTTCACTGTACCATATACAATATCAAATCTTTCTTACTTAGATTCATCATGTTATAACAAGGTTTCACTGTACCATATACAATATCAAATCTTTCTAACTAATGATCCAGCATGTGATGACAAGGTTTCACTGTACCATATACAATATCAAATCTTTCTAACTTAGATCCATCATGTTATAACAATGTTTCACTGTACCATATACAATATCAAATCTTTCTTACTTAGATTCATCATGTTATAACAAGGTTTAACTGTACCATATACAATATCAAATCTTTCTAAATTTGATCCATCATGTTATAACAAAGTTACACTGTACCATATACAATACCATGTCTTTCTAACTTAGATCCATCATGTTATAACAAGGTTTCACTGTACCATATACAATATCAAATCTTTCTAAATTTGTTCCATCATGTTATAACAATGTTTCACTGTACCATATACAATATCAAATCTTTCTAACTTAGATCCATCATGTTATAACAAGGTTTCACTGTACCATATACAATATCAAGTCTTTCTAACTTAGATCCATCATGTTATAACAAGGTTTCACTGTACCATATACAATATCAAATCTTTCTAACTAATGATCCATCATGTTATAACAAGGTTTCACAGTATCATACACAATATCAAGTATTCGTAACTTTGGCTAAGCACATTCAGCTATTGAGAGATTTTCACAATATAGACTTGAAAATTGTCTTTAAATCAACTGTGTATTTCCTAAAAGAAGAATGTCAATTGAAACTATATAGTTCTGCTGATTAATACATTAGATAAAAGCATTCTAACTTTTTCTGAGATCTCAGTTGTTATGTTGATATTGATGCCACATATTTTTCACATTTACAGCTTTTAAAAAATCATCTTTTTCCCCACACATTTTAGCTCTTACAAGATTCACAACTCATGTGGAAGAAGCTGAAGGAAGTAACTGTTCCATTACATGTCCCCTCATTGCATCTAATAATGGTTTGTCATGTTATTTTACAGCATGGAAAATCTTGACATTTTCTTGCATTTCCTGATCTACATACACTCAATGGCATGACTTTTCACGACAAATAATACTCTGTCATTTTTTTCAACAGTTCTGTGAAAGTTTGACTCGCAGGATGTTGTGCTACAATTGTACATGTGTGAGTCTAGTACTTGGATCCTGATTTGTTTCACATGTGCAGACATTTACTGAAATACAAAGAAAGAGCTGACAATGACCCTGCAGACTGAGTCTTCCTTAAATGCTGTCACAAACAATTCTTACCATATTTATTATTAATTATTAATTATATATCAGATAGCTTTGAAAGCCTAATGTTGAAGCACAGCTGATGTTACAAAAGTGAATGCATTAAAATAACTTAAAGTAATCCTATATTTGCAGGCACATTAAAATTATACTTCTGAATATCTCTGTCATCTACCTGCAAAATTCTTTTTATTTTATTTTAACACTGATAGTATGGAGCAAGAAGTCTCTTCAGATCTCCATTCCTTCAATGATGATTGTTTTGAAGCATTCCTGTTGAATCACCAAAAGATTATTCCAATCTTGCATCATCACAATTCTTTTGTTAAATCTCTGTCTGGAAATGTGAGCCATTTAGCATGGCAATAGCAACCAAGAAATTCAGTGTTTGAAATCTATAGAATGAATTGGTTACAAAATTTGCTGCCAGATCAGTGAATTGACTCCTAAGTTGAATGGGACACAGTCCGGGGGTACATAATGTTCCAGATATTCAGTGTTTGAAATCTACAAAGTGAATTGGTTAGGCCAAATCTCTCATTACATAATGTGCTTACAGATCAGGGTTTGATATCATAAATAAATTGCATGTTTTAGACCCTAATCTGATGTCACATTATATGCTAGCAGATCAGGGTTTGAAATCATTAGTTGAATGTACAGCTTACACCCAGATCTGGAGTTAGATAATGTCCCAAGTAGACTGAACAGTTTAGAAGGACCTTTATCTGGGTTACTAAGATTCAGACAGATCATAGCTTGAAGTCACAGGTAGACTGAACAGTTTTGAGTGACATGGATCTTGGGCAGGCAGATTGGTGCTTGAAGTCCCAAAAATAATAAAGACTGTGACTTAATCTGTATCATCAGTTTAAGTTTGTAACTGTAGTACCAAAACACAGAGTTTAGTAAATTCCACCCCATCATCCAGTCATGTTTAGCCAAGAGGTTATTTACATGCAATATTTTCTTCTGTTTCCTGTCTTGTCTCGGTAAGTCTTGTTGCATTACATAACATGATGGCCCTTGGTGGACCCGGAAAAAAGTTGCTGTATAGAAGGGTTTTATTTTATTATTTACAATATCAAATCTTTCTAAGATCAATCATGTTATAGCAGGGTTTCATGTCAAGTTTTGGCACAGTTTCATATCAGGTTATAGTAGGGTTTCATATCAGGTTATAGTTGGGTTTCATATCAGGTTATAGTTGGGTTTCATATCAGGTTGTAGTAGGGTTTCATATCAGGTTATAGTTGGGTTTCATATCAGGTTATAGTAGGGTTTCATATCAGGTTATAGTAGGGTTTCATATCAGGTTATAGTTGGGTTTCATATCAGGTTATAGTAGGGTTTCATATCAGGTTATAGTAGGGTTTCATATCAGGTTATAGTTGGGTTTCATATCAGGTTATAGTAGGGTTTCATATCAGGTTATAGTAGGGTTTCATATCAGGTTATAGTTGGGTTTCATATCAGGTTGTAGTAGGGTTTCATATCAGGTTATAGTTGGGTTTCATATCAGGTTGTAGTAGGGTTTCATATCAGGTTATAGTAGGGTTTCATATCAGGTTATAGTTGGGTTTCATATCAGGTTATAGTTGGGTTTCATATCAGGTTATAGTAGGGTTTCATATCAGGTTATAGTAGGGTTTCATATCAGGTTATAGTAGGGTTTCATATCAGGTTATAGTAGGGTTTCATGTGCCACATACAATATCAGAACTTAGATGAATCAGGTTATAGCAGGGTTACACTGTTCACTGTTCTGTTTAGTATCACATCTCTCCAACTTAGATGAATCAGATTATAGCAGGGTTACACTGTTCACTGTTCTGTTTAGTATCACATCTCTCCAACTTAGATGAATCAGGTTATGGCAGGGTTACACTGTTCACTGTTCTGTTTAGTATCACATCTCTCCAACTTAGATGAATCAGGTTATGGCAGGGTTTCATGTACCATATACAAATTTCAGGTCTTTGTAACATAGATTACTTGCTAATCATATTCAGTTATCAAAAGATTTTCAAAGTATATACTTCAAAATTTTTTCAATCAAGATTTTATTCCCCAAGATGAATGCTTTGAAATGATAGAGCTCTGCTGATTAATACAGTTTTTAAACCATTCTACATTTTTCTGTGATCTTAGTTGTTGTAATGTTTATATTAAATGCCAGAGATATTTCCCAATTTTCCATTTTAAGCTTTAAAAAAAATCACCTATGTTTTTACCAACATTTTAGCTTTTTCGAGGCTTACAACTCAGACGGAGGAAGAAGAAGACAGTAACTTTTCCCCTACATCTTCCATTACATGTCCCCTTATCGTATCTAAGAATGGTCTGTCATGTTTTTCATAGCATGGAATATCTTAACATTTTGTTGCATTTCCTGATCTATATGCACTCCAGGGCATGACTTTTCATCACAGATACAATTCTGTCATTGTTATGCATCAGTTCAGTGACATTTTTTCTCTCAGGATGTTGTGCTTGTACATGTATATATCAAAGACTTGGATCCTGTTATGTGCAAACATTTGCTGAAAGACAAGGAAAGAGTTGATTATTACCATGAAGGCTTAGTCTTCCCAAAATGCTCTTACAATTCTTTCATTATTTATTATTTCTTATAAATTATATAATAACATTCCAAAATATAATGTTCGAGTACAGCTGATGTCACTAATGTCGATTTTGAAAGACTAAGTAATTTTGAAGGCACATTAATCATATTTCTCTATGTCTGTATCATCTACCTACAAATACTTATTTCTGATTTTAATACTCAGAACACAAGAAATCTCTTCAGATCGCCATTCCTTTAATGATGATTGTGTTGAAGCATTTCTGTTGAATCACAAAAAAACTAATTCTAGTCTTTCATCACAATTATTCTGTTAAGACGCTGTCTGGTCAGCATGCCATAGCAATCAAATAGCATGACATTGGCAGCGATGGAGACCATGTAGTTTAATATATTTTTTCATTAGCATGTATTATGTTTATACTTAGGATGTATCATCATGAAGCCAAGTCATTCTACAAATGTATGCTCATTTCTTTAACCTTGAAATAAAGTCACAAGGTTTATGATACTGTTTGAATCTTGGCACAACATGCAGACCCAGACTTTTTTTTTTGCTTCACAGACTTTTTTTTTCTTTAATTTAAAAAGTGTGCGAAAAATATAGACATAGTAATGAGAGTTACATATTTGCTCAGTTATATTTGTTTTGGGGTGGGCATACATTTTTTAGTGCACCTGCCTAAAAGCCGTGTTTAAAGTATGGTATCATTTTTGTTTATTGCCTGTCTGTTGACATTTATAAATTTCAATATCTTCAAAAGAACCATGGGTCAGAATGCAGTAAAGCTTGGTCCTAAATGAGAAATGGTTCTGCCCAGATATCTGTTATGTCTAATAGAGCTGCCATCCTAAACGTATTGTCATGGCTACTTCTGAATTGATGGTTATATTAAAACATTCTTATGATATCTAGTTGGTCCTAGATGAACATGGTACTGATCTGAAATCTAATATGGCCACCATAGCAGTAATCTAGAAAATTGTGCTACTGCTACTATTCCTGAATGGATGGACATATAGCATGGGTTTTTACTAAAATACTTCTGTTGTCTTATTGGTCCTGATGAAAATGGGGCCTGACTGATATCTAAGATGGCCACCATGGCAACTATCTAAAATCTTGTCATCGCTATTTTTCATGTGTCATATCAAAGACTTCATCTGTCGTCTGTCCAGAACAGCCATCTGGAAAATCTTTACTGTACTCCCCTTAAATGGAAAAGTTTATTGGCATAAGGTTTTCACCAATAGACATTTCACAATGATCTAAAATGAAATGAAATGGTGCTGATCTTGGGTTTAATAAGATCCCAGCTTGAAAATCTTGTTAACATTACTCTTGAATGAATGGCCATATTATCATGGGGTTTCATTAAAAGATGTCTTATAATGCTGATCTAAATTAAAATAGTGTTTTTCTGTTATCAAATATGTTGCCATCTTATTTTGTCTTAAAGGAATAGTCATTTTGACGTGGGGTTTTCATCAGAAAAGTTCCTATGCTGTCTTTTTCTTTCTCAATAAAAAATACTGACACGATATGACCACCATGGTCAATATCCTGAAAATATTTACAATATCTACTCATAGTCGATGACTATATCAAAAAGTGGTTTTAAACAGGAGACTATGATGTCTAGTTTGTCCCAACTGAAAATGGTCCCATACATGTATCCATTATTGGCTGCCATTAAAGTTGTCATGCAAATCTTGTTGACCCTGAAAAATATTAAACATAGTTTCAGCACACTTCAGGTTAAAGGATGAAATGGTCTTATCTTGAATTCCTTGAAATTCTTTTCACCCTTCAGTTACTTTAAGGAATTATTTGTAACAATGGGTTTTCACCAGAAGATTTCTACTGATGTCTAGTTGGTCCTAAATGAAACTGGGGCTGATTTTGCATCCAGTATGGCTGCCATAGTGGCAAATTATGAAAATCATGTTATTGCTGACACATATCATACATGATTTCAACACTTAGCAGTTACAAAGAAAAAATGGTGTTATCTTCAATCCATAGAAAATCTACATGGCCATCAGAGCATCATTCTCTTCACAGGCCTCTTGTTTTTCAGAATGTCTGTGTTATTTGTAATCATACTTTGCAATAACATTTCATATGACACATTCTTCCAAGTTACATACATTTGTACCAACATTTCAACTTCTATAGTTGACTTCGGTTTCATGAGTCTTTCCTTGTTTGAAGATGATTTTTCTTTTTTTTTCTACAAGTGTTCCTTCAGGATAAGCTTCTTGTTGTGAATTTATTATTTCCTAAATTGTTAACTGCTGCTAGCACCTTGTGATGCCTACCATGTTACAGATCTGTCTCTTTATTCAAAGACATATACCATATTGTTTTGTCATTCATTTGTTGTTAATTCTTAAGGAATTGTGTGCATAAATGTCATTCACAGGATCAACAACATATTCCATGTAACCAATATTGTCATTACTGTACACACAATCTATAAATAAAATTATGTTACTTAAAATAACTGTCATTTTTATTGCTAGTGCAGCACATATATAATTTTGTACTTGTTCACCCATTTTGGACTGTCTTCATAGCATGATTCTGTGAAACTCCTCTAACATGGAAAAAGTAAAATTTGGTTTTCTTTGCATGTTTATATGATTTTAATTTCTTTTTATGCTGTTTAATTCATTTTTTTAAAAATTCTTTTGCATGTTCATACCACTCAAACTTAAGGAGAGAGAATATTTTTACCTTGATTACACTGAAAGCTTTTGATCTAGGCAAATGGAATTTAGTAACAGAGCACGCCTATATGTGGATGATCAGATTTTATTATTTTATAATGTACATATATTTTTGCTAGTTTTATTGTGGAGGTGGGGTTTTTTTTACAATTTGGATTTGCACTCTGTTATTTTTAGAGTGGGAGCATACACGATTTACAATATAAATATAAATAAATAATATAAATGAATTAACTGAAAAGAAGGCCACAGGATCATGAAACTGGGAGTTCTTTACTGGTTTCATTTTTGACTCCATGTGTTTATGAGAAAAGAAAAATAGAATTTATTTAATGGATGTTAATTTACATCTTGAGAGCTTTGTTGTTTTTCAAATAAAATATTGCTACATTCTTACTGATGCATAAAGAAAATAATTTTTATTTTTATTTATTTTATTTTTTAAAATGATTCTATTGACATATTTTCATTAACCTTCCATCTCTGCTGAAGAATTTCATATACATTTTATATTAAAATTTAAAAATTTAAGAATCATTGAATCAGATAATGGAAACAATTCAATAACATTTTATTCCTGTAAAAATACAACTTTATGACAATAAAGATTGTACAATCATTTACTTTGTTTTCACAGGTTAAAATTCAGCTCTAAAGAGCTGCAGAGCTAATCTACATCTTATTGTAAGCCCTACTAACCCTGGACCAGAAGAGCTTATAGGATGGTTAGTTGTCCATCATCAATCTCTCCATTTGTTATCACTACTCCTCCGTCTTTGTGGATTACACAAAATTTGACAGACCTATTCACCCCATGGTCGAGTTGGTCCTGAATGAAAATGGTACCACATTGACCATCTTGAAAATAATTTTTCCTAATTCCTCCTGAATGGGTGGTATTTCAGTATGGGGTTTCACTAAAAAAAACTTTTTGATGTCTAGTTGGTCCTAAATAAAAACTATGCCAATCTGACATCCAGTATGGCTCTCACATCAGCCATCTTGAAATGTTTGTTGTTAGTATGCCTGAAAGTCATTTCAACATGTGCTTCAACTATAATTTATTTTAGTCATAAATGTAATAATGACCTTTTTCATTTATGACTTTCAGACTATTTGGCCACCACATCTTGAAAAATTTTTGATCACTACTCCAGCTGAATGGATGGTAATATAAACATGGCTTTTCACTAAGAAATTTTATTTTGACATTTTCTTGGTCTGTGATGCCAGTATAACTTGCAATGTTTTGAAACTTTTGTTGTTGTCACTCCCCCAACATGGATAACCATAGTGACATTTAGTTTCCACCAAAAGATTTCTATTGACATCTACTTGGTCTTATGTAGGGCACCTACAGCAGCAATCTGGACACTCGTGTTATCACTACTTCACAATATATAAAAATTGTCAGCCTTGCATCCAGTATTACCAACGTGGCAGCTGTCTTGAAAATCTTTTTTCCTGCCACTCCTAAACTGAAAAACATATCGACATTTAGTTTTCAAGAAAGGAAGTCTTTTGATATCTTGTTGGTCCTAAATGAAAACGGTGCCACATCCAACATGACTGCCACAGTGGCAAAATTGAAAATCTTGTCTTTATTCAAGAATATCAGAGATGGTATGAACACTGAGCAGTTGGAAAACAAGAAAATCATCTTGAATTTCTGGAAATTATTTTGGCCAGTAATGCATCTTTGAGGAGCTTTTGTTCAACATTTTTTTTACAAATTGACCATTTTACAATTTTCATTGAATAAATGTTAGCATTTACAGTAGTTCTGACCCATCATTTTCATTAATATATTTATAATCCAGATCGTGATTCAGACGAGGAAACAGACAATCAGTATGAAAATGCTAGTAACATTCCAAGGACAGAACTGTGATCGTGAGAGAGCAGAAGAGGACTGTGATGTTTGCTTTGCAGGCTGAGACAACTCAGACAACTCCTATTTATCAGGAAATCCACAAGGAAACTAAGATATGTTCTTGTATGATTTAGTTATTTCTATTTCATATACAATTGGTGCAGTGTATCATTGTTTAGTTTCATGAATTGTCCAGTTCAAGGAAATTAATATATATGTTTATTGCTGAAAGTAATCCAGTGTTTAAGAGGTCAGGTAATAATTCAGTTTAATTTCCTTGAATTTGTTTTGGTTTCTTGATTTGTTTACTTTTACTAGCAATTCAAGATTAAGAATTTTTACTTTACCACTAGCCTAGAGTATAAATTTAAAGCTATATCATGGGTGAAATATTTATTATGATTATATGCCATTCATAGAATGTTTCTGGTACTGTTTATACTTTTTTCCATGTTGAATTTTCCTTCATGAGAGTTCAGTCATCCAGTCATTAAGTTGAGTACAACTGCAAACTCCACAGACTGTTTTCTGCCATTGCATAATGCTTTGGCAGATCAGGGTCTTTGTTGTTTAGTCTAATGGTTACTCCTTACAGGCTGCAGCGCTCTCCATTACGGATCACTGCCATCTCACCTCTGTCTGCATGGGTTTGAGTCTCAGTTTCGGCCAATATGGATATGTGAGAAAGTTTGCCAGTAGCTTCTCGTGGGTCAGTGTTTTTTTTTTCAGGGGTTTTCCCAGGTTATTCCTCCACCATTAATACTGGCCACCATGTATAGCCTATGTTGTGCTTAAAATGACATTAAACCGTATAACAACAACCATTAAAAATGGTATAATAATCATTATTTTACTATGTAAGGAGGTCAATGATTGGTCAGGTGATCTAAAGCACTCACATTTGTCCATGTATGTAAAAATATCCATATTATTTTTAAATTGCAAGAATGTTGTAGATAACTGCATCCTCAAAATTAAATAGGCTTTTACTCTTAAACAATTTTGGTGAAGGCAAAATTTCTGTGGAAAAAAGTAATTGCATACCAGTATAAATCTTTATTAGGAGGAATTAATACATTCTTATTGCATCTTTATTAACACATTAACCCCTAGCGACGACTTTACGGGGTATGAGGTAGTAGCCTACTTCCATGGTCTGTAGCATCAAGGTCATACATGATACACTAAAGTGGGTGGTATCATTGAAAAGTAGACAGATGTAGCTCTACAATGATAGCAAGTAATCTGGACATTTTAATTGTATTACAAAATACAGAGGGAAAAACCAAAGTTTTTGGACCCGTTTTTTTTTTCACCCAAAAATCGCCCATGGTCGGGTTCCGAATTTGTGTCCAGATTTTAGACTTTATGACCTCAGATCTACGGCAGACCAGTCTGAGACGCACACAGACAGGTGAACCTGTGCAAAAAGTAGGATAAGGTGGACATTTTGAATAAAGAGTCTTTTACATACGAAAATTATGGGTCCGTTAAGCAAAAAAAAAAAAAAAAAAAGAGAGAGAGAGAAGTCCGATTTTTGCCTTTCTGCTCATGCGCCAGCAAACTAACCAATGAAAAACATTTTCTGTATCATTAGTAACCATTTGTCTAACAGATTATTGTTTGGAAATCGATGGATTACGATGTACAGTGGAACCCCGCTATAACGCGATGATCGGGGTCCATAAAATCGATCGCGTTAAAAGCGGGGTCGCGTTAATGCGGGGTTTTACAATATTTAACTTTTTCCGAGAACATATATGTGCATACATGTACAATGATCAAAAGTCGGCTTAACATCAGATGAATATTAACTGGAATGCATTAATTAAGATATATTCAAAATAATCGATGGCTAATATATTTATAGTTTATTACTGTGCATTAAAAACAGTTACTAATTTTTATTTGTTTGAACAATAATACAGATTGACCGATAATACCAGACTATCGCTATATCATGAAAAGTGTATCAACATCGTATACTACCGTGCCGTCGTGGCATGCAGTTCATCCGTAATGGATGTAATTTCATTGAAAATCGTACAGATTTAAAATATTCAATAATTTTGTAATAGTCTGAATTCGCCGTGTAAAATATAGGATGAACAAAATATTGAAACCATTTACTTGCCGTCTGATATCGTACGGTCATTGCATGCAGTTATTCCCGGGTCTACATACGGTGTCTGTACAAATTTCATACCACTACAATTTTATCATATGCGACAACTGCAAGAATAATTAACAATCAACGCATGATTTCAGCGTGCAAATAACTTTTATTTCAGATTTTGTGAACATCAAAAGAA
The DNA here is from genome assembly GCA_029339505.1 of Unio delphinus. NCBI lineage: Eukaryota > Metazoa > Mollusca > Bivalvia > Unionida > Unionidae > Unio > Unio delphinus. The sequence goes on from JAQISU010000155.1 coordinate 9,883,877, forward strand.
ACATGTGAAAACGACTTGCGTTTTTGAACTTGCTTTTCCATAACAGTAAAATATTTTTTATATAAGCAAACAACGTACACAGATAAAGCTCGATAACTAAGTAATGAAGGCCTGCAATGGTTACGAATCACTTTTTATATAAAACAAAATTAAGCCGAACGGATGTATAATTTCATACCCTTTTAATTTACAGATAATAAAGTGGATATTATTTACTTTCAACTGTTTGTTGTTTGATCACACCGCCAAGCACAGCATACATGTTGGCGGCTTTCGTCCTTTGATGCTTATTAAATTGTGCGACTCTTGTATCAACCACAGCTTTGTCTGCTGCTTGGCTGTGATTGCAGTTAAATAAGAAGCCCATGTCGGCTATTGTTTGAGCAACGACTGTATACAGAATTCATGGAAGACAATCACAAAGACGATTTACTGGCTTTACTCATGGATCCGTAATAAGTAACACTTCCGATATTGTTTACTTAAGCTTAACAATTCAAAAACCTATTGAAACCAGTTTTCTCTTCTAGAGTAGAATACGGAGCTTCACCACAACCTGTTCAAATTGATAAATTTCAGAAGCCAAGCGTTGTACACACTATTTCTCGTACGTTATATATATCGTATTATTTTAGAATTCATACACGATCACTTCTCCAAAATCACTTAAAGAACGTGGATAAATTGTTAAGTTCCGATCGTTTATTATTAAAAGTCATACGCGAATTCTTCCACCAAATTATAATAAACGTTTTACACACTATTTCTTGTACGTTAAACAAATATTTTCACTGTCTGATAAAAATACGCGTAAATGAATTTCAAATTTCAGAAACCATGCCACAATCATATTATTTTAAAAGTCACAAGTAATCTCATGCCCAAAATGAAGTTAATTTCTTGTTTTGTTTTTTTGTTTTTTACTTTTCTCCAAATTTTTTTTCTCCATGTGTGAATGAATATACGAAATTTCAGGAGCCATGCTTCGACCGCGTTATATCCGAATTCGCATTATGGCGGGGCGCGTTATAGCGGGGTTCCACTGTATTTAGAAATAGTCCCCAAAATGTGTTTCCTACTCGCATTTCATGCGAAAACAGCAAAAACCTCCAGGGGTTAATGTGTTAAAGAGTCTAGTAATTGCTACTCCATCAGACTGTATGGCTGGTGATAAGTTTGAGCTATGAAAAGTATGAAGAGTCGAAGTTGAGTTTCTAAGAATTTACGAAAAGTTCTTTCTTTTTTCATAAACAAAAAAGCAATACAGAATGTGTGCATAATACTCTTGAGTCTGAAAACATCACATATAGTAACTTTTGAAAAAAATTGATACTTTTGTGGGTTTTTTAAACTACATATATGAAGAAATTCGTGTACAGATCTTCCATATTATAATACACCTTGTTATAATGTATGTGCAGATATAATGCAGCATGATGGTGGACTACATGACCAAAATCACACAAATGTATAACACTACAGGTTGAAAGAAATCAAGGTGAAACATGCCTTGTATCTTCTTTTTCTTTTATAAATACCATGATTTTTAAAATAAAATTGAGAGTGCCTGCTATTCCACTGTTAGCTTCATTACACAATGCTATATATATATATATATATATATATATATATATATATATATATATATATATATATATGACAGTTTTGTTCTTATTGTGGTTATCTATATAACATAGTTCAGTATATAACATGGTCAGTCTCTATTAACTCCAGCTACCATTTTATAACGAAAAAGAGCTGTATTTCTAACCCACTGCATGAAGAAATGTGCACTTAATGCAGAATGGAATTTTCTGTCAAATGTCACATGTTATAAATGTGTCATTTATACAGGTTTCATATTTCACAAGTTTTAAAAGTGGTATTTATACAAGTTACATAACTTTTATAGTTGTCGCATTTATTTTCTATTACATGAATGACACATAGAATAATCTGATTATATAATAATCTCCAACAGTAATAAATAAATCTGACATTGTATTGTAATGTTTCTACATTAGTATCCACAGTAATAAATAAATCTGACATTGTATTATGTTTCTACATTAATCTCAATTGTAATAAATAAATCTGACATTGTATTATAATGTTTCTACATTAGTATCCACAGTAATAAATAAATCTGACATTGTATTATGTTTCTACATTAATCTCAATCGTAATAAATAAATCTGACATTGTATTATAATGTTTCTACATTAGTATCCACAGTAATAAATAAATCTGACATTGTATTATAATGTTTCTAGTATCCACAGTAATAAATAATTATACTTAAACAAATTCTAACTGATGCTTCATAATTTAATACACATTCCATCAATATTTGAGATTGAACTTATAGTCACCTCATAAGGCATACCCTATTTTACTATCGTAAACCCAGATTAAGAAATCCTGTGCCGAGTTTCTGGCACTGATTTTTGACAAGGTTTAAATTTTAGTCTTTTTTTTTTTTTCTTTTCTTTTTTTTATACTAATGTTGGATGCTACTGTAAGAGTATGGTAATTGATTTAAATATAGGTGTACATGTGTCAGTACATGTATGATTGCAAATAGTGGGGTAGTTATGATCAAAACATGACTAAATAATGCTTTTTATATTTGGTTAGGCACCTGTACACACTTTCAGGAAATTGTACTTTTTATTTGTAAGAGTTATTTACCTTGCTGTCCAGGGGCACAGAGTGGCCGAGTGGTCTAAAACGCTTTCCGTTACGGATCACTGCCATCTAACCTCTGTCTGCATGAGTTTGAGTTTAAGATTCAGCCAACATAGTTATGTGAGAAAGCTTGCCAGTAGCTTCTCATGGGTTGGTGGTTCTTTCTGGGGGGGGGGGTCCTGGGTTCTTCCTCCACCAATAATACTGGCCGCCATGTATAGCCTATCGTTTGCTGAAAAATGGCATTAACCCTACAACAACAACAACAATAACAACCTTGCTGTCCACAACAGCAGATGAGAATTTTATCAGCTGATGAATAAATTAATGTGTATTTCTTTCTTATGCCTTAGTTTTAGTCAATCTGTATTTTTATGTTGATTTTCAGCTTTAATTTAACAATTTAAGTTCTCCCTCTATGACTTTCATTCAATGGAGTCTATAAGTTTCAAGTTCAGTATAGGTAAGGGAGCTCAAATTTTGGTTATTAGTTGAGGGAAAAGACAGTAAGGTGTTTACTTTTGTTGATAGTTCAAAATTATGATTTTCCATTTTCCTATTCATCTAATGAACTTCAATATTTGTGAATATTAGACAAGAAAAAGTCCATTAAAGTCATCAATTGATCAAACTTTTAATACAGGTCAAATTTCTGACTTGGACAGATCCAATTTGCTATGGTAACCTTGTGAGCACAGATCAGCACAAAAAACTATTGAGACAGATGAAAATGTTATGGATCTGTGTATTTGTGTGTAGTTGGCCTGTTTATATTTGCAGTATCTCCATATTTTAAAACACATTTTAAAAATTTTGTGACATGGAAGTTTGAGATAAATTTTATTTATCGCAATTAAGAAAATCACATTCTAGGTAGGCAAGTCAAATTTGTTAGATGTATTCGCATTTATTTGTAGGCAATCTGATTTTATTTTCATGTCATTATAGCTCTTTTTCAAACTTTCTCAAACTTAAGATCACTTTTAGGATATAGACATTTTGTTATGCATGTTTTACAAACACAAATCAATGTACAATATTCCATGATGGTAAATTATGCATACTGAGTAAATATAAGCTAAAATTTGTACATAAATGATACTACTGTATTAATTTAACTTAAAGGTAGTGATTTAAACTTACCTTTGTTCGTTTTATGTCATATGCTAATGTGCTTGGTTTTGGTCTCCTCAGTTAGGCTATGAAATGTAAAAGTTTACTTTCACTGCACAATGTAAAGTTATTGTAATATATTGAAGTAGATATTTTATTTATTGAAGTACAATTATATATAATGCCAAGTGATCTTATTGTATGGCCCTGCAACTGAACTGTAGTCTGTTTAGCTTGTTGGTCAATAGTCATTCATACCCTGGCATGAATGGATATTTAGGTTGTTGAAATTATACCAATCTGCCTGCAGATGTGGCTGCTGTTACTATAAATATAACATTTTGTAATAACTTATCCCTAATAAGAACACCAAATAAAATTTTAACAAATTTGATAGAATGTGTCATAGCTTGTATGTCTTTCTGATTTATATAAATTATGCTATTCCACCATTGGCTACTTTCACTTAAAGTAAAAAAAAACAATTATCAGGATTTATGAAGAAAACATTTTTATTTTTCTTAAAATCAGAATTTGATCAACTATAACACAAAGTCAACTTAGTAATATTTGATTGGGATTTAAATTCATGGTCTAGTTTACCCATTAAAGTGTATCAAATAAATTTAAAGTGATACACAGTATCAAAGAAATGGCTCCCAGGTGATCTATAATAGATCTTCTATGGACTCTTGTTTCAGCAGTTAAATACTATTTCAGTTCTCTATGTTTCTAAATGCTATTTTTCAAATTTCCAAGGTGCCGACTTCAAAAATAGTAATAAAAAGATTCATACACACAAATTTACAAATTACCGTTTCCCAGGTGGAAAAAAATTTCATATTGTAAATTTTTTTTCAGTTTAAAAATTCATGAATATAAAAATACTGCTAGGTAAGCAGTTGAGAAAACTTTACATCATGTCAGTGTATATATAAATATAATACCAGATTACATGTTGTATAAATGGACCTTTTCAGGATTTCAGAAAATAAAAGTGTTTCACCCATGATTAAGCCCAGAATACTAGTCTTGTAAATATTTCTTCAACAAATCGTTTTCAAAACTGTTGAAGTTTTGGGACGGGCTCATAATTATGCATGGGCTTATATTATAGAATTACTGTATGCTTTTTTTCTCTTCACATTACTAAATAATTTTATTATATTGCAAGTTAAAGAAACATATACAAAAAAATGTGCCTTAACGATTGCAATACAGGTATTTTTTTATATTATAAATTGCTACAGATCTACTGTTATTTTGTTATAACTATAACCTCTATGCCAAATTCTTTTGTAGAGATGTATTTCTCATTTTCATATTTTTATAAATTGTACAGCATTTTATGATTTGTTAATATCTTAGTCTTTATTATCAGTGCTTTGCCTGTCCTTGTTGATTTGTTATATTTTATACATAGACAAAGGATTGTATACTTAAGTCATTTTTTATACCATGGAATGTTGATCGATTTGCACATATGTATTTACCATTGTATCAGTTCTACTTGGAGATGAGTATATAAAAGTTGCTATTGCCAAAAAATTACTTTGAACCCTATTATTAAGCCACAGGTTCATTAATCATTTCAATTTTTTCTTCAAATTAAGATTTTTAATTTAATTTTGAATTATGTTGTCTCCTATTATTCGGTTTTTATTTGAAGTTAAGCAGACATTAATAATTAAAATCATTGCTTAATTAATTAAGATTAATTAAAAGAGCCCTGGGTGGTCAAGTGGTCAAAAACACTCAGCTTTTCCAATCACTGCATTCTAACCTCTTTCCACATGGGTTCAAATCTTGTGCTTGGCCGATGTGTGTATTTGAGAAAGCTTGCCAGTAGTTTCCCATGGGGTCACTGGTTCTTGTCATGGTTTTCCTAGGCTCTACCCTGCTGGTTATGATTCAGAGGAGACTTTGGGATGGCCTGTTGTTTGACAACCATCTGTCCATGTGAACAAGTATGTTTTATATACTCCTTCCAACTTACTTTTAGAATTGCTATGAAACTTTACACACACATTTATACCATTGTCTAGTTGGTCCTAAATTTAAATGGTGTCACTCAGATATCCATTTTGAAAACCTTATTGCTACTTTTTTTATAACGGATGGTCATTTCAATATTGGGTTTTCACTAAAAGACTTAGTATGATGTCTGATAGTCAGTATGGTCACCATGGCAACTATCTTGAAAATCATGTCATTAATATTCCTGCTGAATGGTTGGTAATATTGACATGGAGTTTTTACCACAAGACTCTTTATACTGTCTGGTTGTCCTAAATTAAAATGGTTTAGATCTTACATTCATTATGGTCACCATTGCAACCATCTTGTCACTTCTCCAAAATTAAATGTTATATTGACATGATATTTTCACCAATAGAGTTCTTATAACATTTAGATGATCATAAATGAAAGTAGGGCAGATCTGACCTCTAATATGGCAACCATCTTGAAAACCTTATATCAACCATAGAGTTTTTACCAGAATGTACTTTAATATGTCAGGTTTGTCAAAAGTGAAATTTGTTCTGATCTGTCCTCCAGTATTGCATATGTCTCTATAATCTTATAACTATTCTCTCTAGATAGAGGGTCACATTGATTTTGAGTTTTCACCAAAGACTTTTAATGATGTCTATTTGGACCTAAGTGAAAATGGTATCTGTCTGACATCAAGTGAGACCACCATGGTCATCTTAAAACTTGTGTTATCACTACTCCTGTTGATGGTCATATTGACATGGACTTTTAATGATGTCAAGTTGGACCTAAATGAAAATGGTATCTGTCTGACGTCAAGTGAGACCACCATGGCAAACTTGTGTTATCACTACTCCTGCTGATGGCCATATTGACATGGACTTTTAATGATGTCTTGTTGGTCCTAAACAAAAATGTTTCATTGAAAATCCAATTAAATGTCTTGTTATTTACTACTCCTCATGAATGGATGGTCATATCACTTTGTGTTTTTCACCAAAAACACCTCTTCGCGCTTTTTTAGTTCTAAATGAAAATGATGCTGATCTTACATACATCAGCTTTGTTAAAAATCATATGTCTCAGTAATATACGGAATGGTTTCAGCAGTTAAAAAAAAAAACAAATGGTCCTATCTTGGATCCAAGGAAATCCTTAGTAGATCATCGATCCCATCAAGGAACTCTTGTTGATAATTTTATGGCCTTGACAATTTCGTGTTCTTAATAATGAATATTGCATGTAACTGGCATAGCTTGAGAACCATTCCACATCGTCAGGCTCTTCTGTTTAGGACCTTAGTGATCACATTGTACCAAGTAGGACCCTGTGAGATTAAGCCATTACTAAAAGCTCTATAGTTTCCCTCAAAAAGCTTTAATGGTTTCCTCATATTTTAGAAATTCAATAGCACTTATTATGGCAAATAAAATAAATATCATTTTTAGTAAAGTAGTAATTAGTTAAGCAGCCTAGCTAATCAGCTGATTCCAATGTACCATACTATTTATTGCCCCTGGTTTTACAGTACATAGCATTCAGAATATCAGTGCACAGGTGATCAATGTTAAAAGTGGGTTTACCGATGACCTTGGAAGTATCAGAGTAAAGTATGCTCTTTATGGGCTTAGATTATTTGCATGCTTATCCAGCCTTCTTAATGCAATAGACTGATCCAAAACAAAAATGTTCTATTAATTGTTTTGAAGTGTCATCATCTCTGGCATTCAAGCAATCAAACACTGCCTCTGACTGATGAGGAGGTAATTGTTTTTATCCTTTTAGACCTTTGTCATGGATGGTGAAGAATCTCCTTCTGGATTGTTTTAAAATTAAATATTTGTAACCAGTAGCATGTTGAAATGTATTGCCTTGATTTTCCCAGATTCATTTTGAGAAATCTGTGATGAAAAAATTAGATGTGTGCAAGGCCAGATGAAGGATATGACCTGAGTTCTCACCTACTGGATACAGGCATCAAGCCTTGTGTAGCCCATATGTAAAAATTTTAAATAATCCAATTTGTTGAAATTTTTGTTGAGGATGGGATTGATTTAGTTATGTTCTGTACTGTGATGCAGACAAGAGACTGTTTCATTGGCAGATTATCGATATACACTTTTGTATGGTAATTTTTTTTACCCATACACAGTTCTGTTATATATTGCAAATTTAATAAATTGCATGCTTTAAATATTGTCTAAAATGCAGTACATCAGAAATAGCTACAGCCAAAGACTTACCAATACTGGTATTTAATTTTCAGGTTATCTCGTACTAAACTGCCACCATTTTCTAGTTATATTTGTTTTACCTGACTTAAATATCTCAAATATTTTTAAAAATTTCTTTTCTAACCAAAGACAAAGAGTCTAGGGCAGTCCTAAAATTAACAAATTTTGTGGCTAGTAACTGTTCTAAAATTTTAATTTTTTCCTTGAATTTGTCATATTTTATTTCAGGGATCTGTCAATTAACTTGTATTTTACATGAAGTTGTTTGCATATATATATATATATATATATATATATATATATATATATATATATATATATGAAGAACAAGACTGATGAAATAATAACATTCAAGCAAATAATGCCATCATTTTTTTAAAAATTCCATCAAAACAGTATTTATGCTACAAATCCACAGAGCTGAAATCTCTTCATTTTGTAAAAAAAATATACAATTCACAGGTGTGGTGTGTCAGAAATTTGCTTAGATGCCTTTTCTGAATTGATACCAATTTAATTTGCAAATTAAAGATCTCCTAAAAATACTGTGTGACTTGGTTTCTTTTATAAATTACTGTGCCTGTACAACGATTGAATGAAAGCTACCTTCACTTTTCACATTTCCAGGCACAAATATTTGTATGATAAGGTTAAAGAAGTCACTGTTGCTTTAGTCTGTCTTGCTGTTTTATTAAAATAGTGAAAACAGTTGATAAAGGATTTTTGAGTCACAACAGATTTCTCATTTATGAAGATTAACATTTTTTAAAGAATGTAAGGAAAGGAACCCATGTAATGTATGTTTTTTAGTAAAGGTGTTATTTATCATATATTATGTAATTTTTTTTACACAAAAAAAATTTATAATTTCAGTGTACAAAAAATTACATGTAAAATAAATATCATTTTGTGGTACTTACCATGTACAGGGGCCCCAAGTGGTCTAAAGTGCTCTCCATTATGAATCACTGCCATCTCACATCTGTGTGCGTGGGTTTGAGTCTCGGATTCGGACAATGTGGCTATGTGAGAAAGCATGCCAGTAGCTTCTTGTGGGTCGGTGGTTCTTTCCAGTGTTTTTTCCGGGTTCTTCCTCCACCATTAATACTGGCCACCATATATAGCCTATGGTGTGCTGAAAATGGTGTTAAACCCTACAACAACAAAAATTTATCATGTATAAAAAAATAAAGGGATCATACCCAAACAAATTCTACAGAACACATACTACTCAACAACACAATGGTGGTACAAATGTACAAAAAAACATATTTTCTGTCTCATTCTGCTCTCAACTCAAGAATCCAATTCCAATAAAACTAAAAGTATTCAAAAAGATTTTGTTTTGTTTTTAGAGAGAGAGATGGAGAGAGAGAACATAATGTCTCAGTGTGCAGGCTTGTCTGCATTTACTTCTTTGTAATTGTTGTGTAATGTTGGCAAAATGATTAAGATAGCCTGTACATCCATAGGTATTTATTTTATTGTATACAATGATTAGACCAACATGTAAGTCTCTGCTTTTTTTTGTCCTGTCTGCTGTCAGGAGAAAAAAGAACGGAGACCTACTCAACAATCCGAGTCCACATTGTCAAGAAACTAAGTGCATCTTGTATTCTTACAGCAACAACCTCAGTTTCAAATTACAATAAAAATATAAAGAACTTAAAAACACATTTTAGTTAATGTGCACAATTTTGTGTGTGTGTGAGAGAGAGAGAGAGAGAGAAATTGTTTATGGAACCTCATGTTTGTGCAGATTGTGAGATGTTGATTCCAATTAGCAAATTCCTGGACTCCAGTTGGACAACAGAATCATTTGAAATGGGTGCATAAACAGGCGACCTAGGACTAAGATTTTCACCACCATCATTCCATAATCTGATTACTAGAGTGTTGAACTCATTACCTTGGTGAACACAATTTTGAGACTCTACAAGGTCAGATTTGTCCTTGTTGACAAGGAAACAAATTTAACTCACTTTACGTTTTTGTAGAATGTAGTCCATCTAGTTGATGTTGCCCCAAATGAGGTTTTCCAAAAAAGTCAATTTTCACAATCCATCAATTAAGTGAGACCCCAGGGACTAATGTTGAGTTCAACTGGGAGTTCTCTTAACTGGTAAGCAGTCTTTGCTGCTAATCACATGAATATTCTGGAAGCCGTTTGAATGGGGACATGAAGATAATCATCTTGCAACTCCATACCGATTACAAAGTCTCCCTCCTGGACAACATTTATAATCTGTCTTCCATCATGAACCAGTGACCACAAATGAAATGAGTGACCTTAGGGTCGATGACAGATCAAAGAGTGCCACATCTGTAGCCAAGGGAATCATGGGTAAAGGAGATGTGTTGAAAGTGTTACCGATTTCTTTGAGAATCAACTGTCAAGTTTATTGATCATCATGGAATGTTTTTTTCGCCATTCATCAACAATGAAATGGAGCATTCTCAACACCAAGAAATGCAATAAGTGTGGTGTAAAGAGGAAGTCATTTTTTATAAATTAAGGTTATGATGTAGAAAACCTCTGAAAAAATTACCATCCTCTCTCTGCCTCTTTTCCACTTTTCTTTGGGAGGTTTTTAATGGCTGTAGAATCGGTAGGGATGCTTTCCAATGAATGTCAATGTGACCAGTAGTATAGTGGGATGGTATAGCATCAAGGGGTTTAATGTGAAAAACAGGCATATCAAATATAGCGTAAATGGGAATTTAATATGGGAAATTTTAACATGGAGTATTGGACATTTTAACATGTACTGAATGGTATATTGAATAAAGCGTCAATTTGAATCTTAGATATCATTAACATGGAGTGAATGGTATATTGAGTATAGCGTCAGCGGGGAGGGGGGGGAAAGCTAGAACAGTAAGGAGAAGAAAAAAAACAAATATACTATCCTCACACTGGAAGAGGGAAAAACAAAACCCAAAATCTACTATCCACACACAGGAAGAAGAAAAAACAAACTCCGAATATACTAGCAACACACGGAAATGAGAAAAATAAACACAATATCTGTTATCCACAAACGTATGCAAAACTCATACAAGCTCGAACTATACTATCCACACAATGTACGCACATTGATACAAACCCCAAAATATACTATCCACACAAACCCACATGAATACATGCAAACACAATATCTACTATCCACACAAACGTATGCGAACACATACAAACCCCAAAATATACTATCCACTCACTGAAAGATGAAAACCAAACCCTGTCTCTACTATCAACATAAGGGAATAGGAAAAACAACCCCAAAATCTATTACCCACACACGGGAAGGAGAAAAAAAAAAAAAACACCAAATATTCTATCTACACAAACATATGCATGCAAAGCAACACACTTACAAACAAACAAATCATACACACAAACACTATAAAATCAGTAAAGGATCGGTGTTTATAGTCACTACTTCACACTCACACAAATTGGCAACTTGAATAGTCTCTTTTCTAGAGTTTTGGTTAATAAGAAGGCTTATAGCACCTTGGCCAAATTTCTCAGTGGCTGATGACATTTCGACATTTAGAGAATAATTCTATAACTTTCCATTGGGTGGTCAAGGTCACATGAATAGACCAAACTGCCACAAAATAAGTATTCCGTCACGTGGGGTCTATTTTGAAATAGTCAAAATATATGGTGTATATAAACAGATAATTAGGCAATAAGTTTCATCCTGATTTTAGCGTCATTCACATTTAGTGTTACTGTTGCAAGTCTACAGACATGTTTCATGTTTTACTTAGATATTATTCAAGAGGAAAAACATTTATTTGGATTGTTCAGTGGAAATAGAATGTAATCATTATTTTGACTAGAGTATTATTCTGGAACTGTTATAAATTATTCAAAGGAATTATAGACAAAGCCATCTTGACAGCTTCCAGGTACATGTACTTGGATGACCAGTACATTTCTGGTTTTTAAATTTAAAAGAAACGTTTCATTCAGTTATGACTTTCATAAACTTTTTTAAGGATAAGTTTGGATTCACTTCATCATACTTCATTTAAAACTTTGATAATTAATATATTTGTTGAGTTTTACAAAACTTGTTTGTTTTGCTTTTTTTCTGTTATTTAGTTTGTGACCCTAGAGTCATAACAATAGCATGTCAGTTCAGCCAATGCTTAAATAAAGTATTCAGTTACATTTGGCTTTTGTAAATTACATGGTACAAAAAAATATTTCATATCAAAGTTAATAATATCTGTACAGCTATGTCATGGTTTTTGTTTGTTTGATTAGGATTTTAACAATTTTTTCAGTCATGGTAACTGCATGGAGATATGCGTGGACATGTGATACGTATCAGATAATTTCTGTGACTATCTAATGATTTATGTGTGGAGCGAGGGAAAGGGTTTGGTCTCATACTTTGAATAATCAAGTTCACATGTACAGACAAGTGATCATTATATCGACTATACTTTCCTCGACTAATAAAGAAAAGAGACATTAAACACAAAAATATTTTATTGTTCCTGGATGATCACTTGTAAAACATTTCATTACATCTTGTCACAATAATCTGTCATGTTTAGACACATTTCAATATTTTGAAACACATTAAAACTCTGAACATTTCAAAACTAGCAGAATGAAAGGTTCAAATTAATGACATGTAATCAAGCATTATAAAAACATCAAGTATTTCAATTATAATACTACATTTTGTAGCTTGTTCTTTCTGTTGTTAAGACAACTATTAAATGGCACCCCAAGTTTACGAGTCGTATAGATAACAATACCTTCTGTGTAGAAACCACTTTCAGTCATGGTGATATTTACTGCTGACCTTTTGAATATAAAACTGGGAGGCTTCTTCCATACTCAAAATGATCATCCAAACATTCTGGTACAAATCTGTGATATGGAACCAATGTTTGTTGCAGAAAACGGTCTTTTTTCGGTCAAAGGACCATATAAGTTTACCCTTGTGGCCATACTGAAAGTTCAAGTCATCAACAAAGTTTGGTTCAGTTAAAACATTCAATGTAGAGTTATTGTGTGGACACATGTCTTCAGGCACAGTAACTTTGTTGACTTTTAAACCCCAAAATCAAAAGGCTTCTTCCTTGCCAAAGTGCAAGCCATCCAGAAATTATGGTCAAGGTATGTGATGAAAAACTAATTTTACTCAGTGGAAACCAGTTTTATTCATTCAGTCTGTGAAACTGACGATTGACCATTTGATTCCAAGATCAATAGGGTTCTTCTTTACCCCAACTGTAAGCCATCCACAAAGTTTGGCAACCACTGATGTATTATGTGTATTGAATCATACATGATATAAGCAGTTTTTCACAGCACATGCATCAATGAGTTCTAGATTTCTTTTCGAATCTTCCATTAGACAAAGTGGTCAGAACTTATTGCATTCACATTCGCTGGGGAAATTGTATACAGGACAATAAAATCTGAAAGTTTAATAGATACAGATCATACAGTAGCACATTAGATCAACATTAAATACTTTGAACTATTGAACCAGGTTGTATAATCTGCAACAGAATGCCACACACCACTCAGCTAAATGTGGAACTGCACTCATGATCAACTAAACATGAGGATCATGCAACAACTTGCTTCAATGTGTTATTATAGTTATGACCATCTCTGACTCAACCAACTTGTCTTTCAACCATAGCCACATAGTTTGGTATTGTGAATCAACCAAATGTAATGCCAACAAACACCATAATATGGCAAAAGCAGGATTTATACCAGGTGTTGACAATTCCATCAAAAACTGAAAGTAGTTCCAGTGACTTAGACCTTGTTTAAAGACCTGTTTAGAACTGCTATGGTTTATACTATGGGCTATTTTATACAAACTTAATTAATAAAAATGTTACATGGGGTGTTTTCTCACTATAGGTCCTTACCTAGTCATACTGACCCATAACTGATTGTATAGGTTCTCTACATAGCCCTGCATCAATACAAAAATGATTAGTAACAAGACCAGATGTAAAAATACATTTTCATTAACATAAAACAATAATTAAAAAAAAGAAAAGAAATGTTTTACATGCTTAAAATCATTGGTATAATGTTGTCCATTTCGCATCACTGAATGCATTTCATTCCTACAGTTGTGACCATTTTACAATGATAAACTGTCACACACTGGAAGAAACAAAACCCAAGAATCAGAAACTATGAAAGCAATTGAATGATTGGAAAGTTAGAAATTTTTGCTGGGTTGAAAACAGAGAATTAAAACCAAAACATACCATGTCCACAAACTTCCTGAACAATTAAAATATCATGTATGCTGAATCAAAAGTGAATATGATGCACTATCATGTTGTGGTAAAACCATGGATTTTCCCACCAAGCATTTCAATACAACAAATTATGGTGCATTTCAACTACTATCTTAATTTCCATAAGCATTAAATGCTTAAACAGAAAACCATGGATTTTTCCACCAAGCATTTCATTACAACAAATTAGAGTGCATTTCAATCTACTATCATGTAGTGGTAAAGCCATGGATTTTCCCACCAAGCATTTCAATACAACAAATTAGGGTACATTTCAAACTACTATCTTAATTTCCAAATACATTAAATGCTTAAACAGAAACATATTGTTTTTTTATTGCATAATTATAATGTCTGCATCCATGATAACAAGAGTTAGACATATATATATATATATATATATATATATATATATATATATATATAATGTATTTGACCTGAAATATAACTGAATTTTCATTTCATAAAGTACCCTGAGTCATTTCAATAAAAGATCATAAAAAGGCAATTTATCAACAAGTCATTTAGATACAAACATGATTTATAACACATTGCCCACATGAATCTAGAAAATTAATAATGCTGTTTAGAATTATTAACAGATGAAAATATCAATTAACTTTAATCAGCAGTTGAATACAGTCAGATATCTTGTTAATAACAGTAAATAGTGACAAATAAAAGAGTTGCATAGGGGAATTTACAGTGCTTGACTAGAATAACCCAAAAGATGGACCCTTTCATAAGAAATTTAATTAGGGTTAGTCTGTTTAACAAAGGGTAATTTCAGGTGGTTCACATGCACTATGTATTGTTTGTATTGGTGAGTTATATAAATGTTATCACCTGTTTGCCCACCAGTAGGATAGGTCTTCATGACTGGAAAGGTCAAAAGGTTATGATGACTATCAAGTTACGCAACTGGATATTACTAATAATACAATGACATAGTTTGTTTTTTTTTTATTTAAAATGGCAACCATACAAATACTGGCGAACATTATATAAATCTGGTATTCTCATTTAGGTGATTGCTTGCATAAGTTGTATGATTATTTGTCAAGGATCAGAATATTTGTTACTTTGTTAATGTGACTGAACAAAACATGCAGGCACAAAGTTGAGAGGGTATTAGCAACATTACCTTAGTCTGGATATGAAACACTAAACTGGTGTATCAAACATGGATAATACGTACAGGATACCAAAAAAAAACCAATGTGTACTCTATTCAAATTGTTTCAGAACATTAGAAAGGCACACATGATAATATTAATTATTGTTATTCAATTAAGTTAACTATTCATAAAATTTGTGTCATGCTGTGAAGGCAGTTAAGACAGTGGGAACAGCTTCTGGAGCTGGACAAAGCACACAAAAAAGCCATCAACACAAAATTCTAATTTAAACTTCTTAATATTATTACAAAAAAGATTCTCACAATCTCCTTGTATTTTAGCCTTACCAATTAGTACATGTATTATCAAGTAAATGTATACATGGAAAGGGGAAGGACACAGAGTTTCAGAGGAAATACTTTTGGCATAGACACAGCTTTACTTTTTTCTTTGCAATGGGTACCTTATGTGCAGTATACATGTATCAAGAAAGAATATACAAACATTTCTAATTCATGCAAACACACATTTCACTTTACATAAAATAATCTACAAGTAACCCCTTATATAAGAAAATAATGATTAGCTGACATAAATTTTACATTAAGATAAACCTTTTGATTAAGAAAATACACACATTTTCATCTTCACTAGAAACAATATACTTTTTTGTCCATATTGCTGAAGAACTCAATAAAAAATATGGTAACCTGTATTATCATAATAATAAAAAAATTCTAATAAAAAGATATTTTTCTATTTTTTAAAAAGGCATTTGGAGGTGGTAAAATGCAGCATACTGAGCAACCAAATTAAATAATGGAAGGTAACTTAAAATAAAAACTACCTACTTAAAATATAGCTCCCAAGCACTCTGGAAGTCACATGCTCACAAACAGAATACAAATCTTTCATGTGAACGACACAAATGTAAAACGTTTATATGAATAAAACAATAAAATGAAAAACATGTAATCAACTGGAAATGATTTGTGCTTGTAACTTTTCAACTATTATACTGGGATTGGTGTAAATGATCAAAGTGGATTTTATGCTTTCTACAATGGAAAAATCATATCAAAGCCCTTGGTAGGTGATAACACATGGCAGAATTATTAACAAGTTTCACACATATCCATCCATTTAATCTGTGTAAAGTAAACTGTCCATTTTTGCTTGAACTGCTTCAACAACTTTTTATGAACCAGTATAAGTGACTAGAATGTGATAAAATCAATAAAATGTCACTGTAATCTTCAAGGATCTATGATAAAACATTGCCAATCTACATCAAAATTGCACCACTTTCATTAAAAGTAATTATCTTTCAAAAGACGAGATAACTTTCAATTCATTCTGCACTTTCTGTGTCTACAGATCAATTTATTATCCCATATTCATTCCACATTGAATCTGTGACTATATTGCGATTGTCATTTGAAACAAATTAAAAACAATATAATTGACAATATTAAATCTGTACCAGGGATGGTCCTGGGCTTCGGCAATGTAGCAAATTGCAAAAAAATTTCCTTATTGACAACAAAATATATCTGCAATTTTTTGGGTGACAACCTTTTGGGTGATTTAAATTGTACATACTTTCATGGATTTAGAGCGGAGACATTCAAAGAGACCACAAAGGGAAGTCACAAATTTGGATACACAATGCAGTGGAATATATCTGTTACATAAACAAATCCTTTATTTGTATTGACAAACCCATCTTAATATTGCATTGTTATATCATAATCTGCTTATGTTGCCATCTGGCCCGAGTTATGTATGCTGTCATACACTCAGTCATGCTACCGGACAATACCTACAACCGACCAATCTCTGAAGACGGGAACAGAAACAGTGTTTTTTTTTTAAATGTACCAATAAAATAGTTTTGCTTAAACTTCAGAGAAAACTGTTTACTTTTGCCATCAATCCCGTGTTATGATTCCAGGGACTTAAAACTATGCAATTAGAAATAGCAACACAAACTAGTTTTGCATAATTGAAATAAATCATTTTTCAAAATACGGGAGTGTTTTGTTTGTTTGTTTGATTAAGATTTTTAACATAGCTTTAACAATTTTTCAGTCATATCGCTACAATGACCGCTCCGGTGGCCTAGTGGTTAGAGCGTCCGCCCCGGAAGCGGGAGGTCGTCGGTTCGATCCCCGGCCAAGTCATACCAAAGACTTACAAAAATGGTACTAACAGCTGCCTCGCTTGACGCTCAGCATTAAGAGGTTAGTGTTAGGACTGGTCGGCCTGGTGTCAGGATGTGACTGGGTGAGACATCATGCTACATGTCTGCGGCATGATGTCTCAGTGCTAGACATCACTATAAACTGCCTCACTGCAGACATCGTAGCGATATGACTGAAAAATTGTTAAAGCTACGTTAAAAATCCTAATCAAACAAACAAACTACAATGTCTGCAGTGTGGCAGTTTATAGTAATGTCTAACACTGGGGCATCATGCCGCAGACATGTAGCATGATGTCCCACCCAGTCACATTATCCTAACACCAGGCCGACCAGTCCAAACACTAACCTCTTAATGCTGAGCACCAAGCAAGGCAGCTGTTAGTACCATTTTTGTAAGTCTTTGGTATGACTCGTCCAGGGATCAAACCCACGACCTCCCGCTTCCATAACGGACACTCTAACAACTAGGCCATCAGAACGGTCTAAAATACAGGAGTGAAGAATTAAATTAACCTACAACATGGTGAATGAATTCCTATTTCCTAAAAGTATTTTCAATTCCAATAGTTCCAAAAAATCTAAATATGTTCCAACGAAAAATGCAAATGTACAGAAAGATTTCTAAAGAATTCAAATTGGATAAATTTAGTTAATGCCATACAGTTACTCTTGATTGTCAAACAAACAAATCTTTTCAAAAACAAGTTAGGAGATTGAATCCATAAACACTCCGATTGGGACCTACCATCAGGAATTTATTTTGCGGCATATTTAGGCATTTGTTTTCACTAAATATTCACAGATTTTTCAGGTCTAATCCATCTGAAATTCTCAAAGGACAACACCATTTCTCTCTGTTCATTATCCCCCCCCCTCCCCGTGCCTTCCAGAGTGTCCCCATTTCATATTCTGGTTAGCTGTGCCCAAACTGCACAATATCTAAAGGTTAAACTCAAGCCTCTTCAACATACATGTACGTCAAAGAAACCACCTGTTCTACAGTGATTGAAAGCACTAGCAACTGAATACCCTTTTTTGTTATAACAATGCCTAAAATGGGTATGAATTTATGTTACATGTGCTAACCATTTCCCACATTTTATATCCCACCTTATTTCTTTATTGTTAATTCATATATGCATATAACTGCTTTACTAAATAACATATTTATTCTAAAGTGATCATTCTTGGGATTTAGGAAGCAATTCACTACAGGCAAAGAATGTAAAGTGTGGCAAAAATAAATTTCTGAACTGCCGGTTGACAGAGATGTACTTTGTGAAGCTATACATAAAGGGAAGGGGGGCATTTAATTCCTGAATGCATGAAATCCACAATCGCATTATACGTCACTTATCCTACATTGTAAAGTATGATCATAGAGTTTTAGTATTAAAATGTCATATCTAAAGTTAATTACAAAACTATTGTTCAGAAAATATACATAATATAAGTTTGCTTAATACCTGATGTTTCTATTTTAAAAAATGAGAAAGAGATTGTAGATGTCCGGAAAATAGATAATTTGCATTGATAATGCATTTATTTCAGCTGACAACAGTCATATGTATGAACTATTGGTGATGAGATGGGGAAAGACCATGGAAGTAGTGCAAAAGTCATGTAATGATTTATTTTGTAATGACTGTGTTACTTGTTCCCATCTTTTTAATTTTCATTTCCTATTACATTAATAGATTTTAAAAAATATTCACTACTTGTTCTGGCAGCATTTTTTGAAAATTGGCAACAAAATATTGAGGTTGGCAACATTTTGGCAACAAATTTTTAAAAGCCATCCCTGTGTACCAATATTGTTAACTTTATCAAATACATTCTCTTCAAGAAAGCAAAAAAGTTTTTATGCTGGTGGAACTTGCAACATGCTGTTTTTAAATGGTAAATGATCAAATGGAAAAATTAAAAATAGTAAAATAATGTTGCAATTAAAATTCATAATGAATAAGACCATCATTAAGAAATAATTTCTAATGAAACTTATCTATACAACTGATTTTGTACAGGAATATATTAACAAATTTGTCCTGCGAAATAAAATCAATCATTTCTTTAACGCAAAATCTATTTAGTTCCATGCCTGATCTCATTATAGATAATATATTATTTCTAAAAATTCTTAATTATTTCAAAAAGTATTTTTCTTTTCTAGTTTCAGAAGTAGGTTCTTTCAATCCATGTAGAAATTTCTGGTCCAGTGACTGCAGATGCCAGACAAAATTCAAGACTACCTGAATATTTACCACACCAATTAGCACATCCCTGCACCAAAATGCACTGCATTTTCATTGCCTAATCAATAACGGACTGGTCAGGTTTATATACAGTATAATGTACATATGCCAACACTTGTATAGACATACCCTGAGAGTTGAAGCATTTAGCACTTTAGAACAAGATTATAAATTTTTAAAAAAGATATTTGCCAGAATTTTCCCACTGGTAATCTCCATTAAAAAAGGAATGTGTATACATTGGGGAGAGTGCAAAGAACCTACAGTTTTCGTTCTTTTTATATCTGAATGATTGGGGTTAATTTAGGATTGAGAGTATACACCTGGGCCTTACTTCCTATGTGCATCTCTCAGAAATGCTAACTGTTCAAGACCATTTCCAATTTTCTGAATTTCAGAAGCAACTTTTAAAACAAAAAGGCTGAGCATTCATGCCAAGCCAGTAATCAAATCATTACTGTAAAACATGTGTGAGCATGACACCAAGTTCAAATGATTTAGTTCGTATGTTGCAGACTAAATTGTCTTAAATTCGAAATGATTAATCCAAAGCATGAAATAAACCCATAGAGGTTTAAGAAATATACATAAATTTATTACTGAAATCTTAATTATTCAAGCATGAACAAAATCCATAAAGACAATGAAACTAATTTAACAAAAGTCTTAACATAAAAATATTTTGACAAACTGACCAATTTGCACAATGGACCATCAAACTTTATAATGATTTATCATAGCATCAACATAAAATGGTTTTGGAAATAAAAGCAACTAACAGCAAGAGTACCATGAATATAACATTATATGCTTGCTCTGTAGATAACTGAAATTTGTTCTGCTGAAACCATTTTTCTTCTTTCAGTTACAGTGACCATGACCTTTGAACTTGAAAATATGTAGATGTCTTCCTTGCCTCATATGAAAGTAATCAATAAAGTTTAGATCAGGTAGAATGAATATTACTGTGCAGAAACCATATTTATTCTTTGTAACAGTGTCCCAAGTCCTTGGACAATGAAATCAAACTGGGGTTTTCGTTTGCCCAAGTACAAGTCATCCACAAAGTTCAGTAATGTTAGATGCTGGAGAAGAGGTCACTATGCAGAAACTATTTTTCATGTTTTGGTCAATGACCTTTTTTGACCCCAAAGAATCTACAGTATTCCTTATCCAAACTGCAAACTCTCCACAAAGTTTGGTCCTGTCAATGACAGAAAATTTAAGTTAGTATGTAAAAACCATTTTTCTTCTTGTAGTCACAGTAACCCTGACCTTTGATCATTTGACTCAGAAATTGATAAGAGTTCTTTCTTAACCCTAATGCAAGCCATCCACAAACTTTGGTAACTAAAAGACTGACACTGTGAGTTAATTTGCAAAAACAACAATGGTAACACATATATATATATATATATATATATATATATATATATATATATATGCAGAGAAAAATAACAACAGTATACACACAGAATGACAAGCTGATAAAATCTTTAAGCAAAACATTTAACACAATTCTCTATTACTTTGCCTGGGATACTAATGTTTATGTGTTAAGCACTCATATCACAAAATATATTGTCTTAGACTCCATAAAGACTAACATGATTCAAAGGGGGTTAGGAAAAATTAAAATATGTTACTAAAATCTTAAAAATATATGTAAAACAATGTTCATAATATTGGGAAAATGACTGACCAGTATACCTCACTTTCTACAAATATGGCCTCAACAAAAGCAGGTTGAAAACCATTATTCATATTTTACAACCTCACAATTTCACTTTCAAATTAGCAACACTACTTCAGATGCCTTATCTGGTCCATGGCAGGAATTTCATAAGCTGTTTACTTCTTACAACATATGGCATTCCTAAATGTGATTTTAAAAAAGAAGTCAACCCTTACATATGACAGACATGAAGGTGTACGTTAACTTTTTCTGCGCAAGTTGCAGTTAATTTTTCCATTCTTCCAAACTGCTAAAATCCTTAATGATCAAAAAACGTCATTGTATGATTTATTTGTAAGAGACAAAATATTTAAATCTACAGCATTTAGACCATTCTTCTCAATAATTATCAAACATTTCTTCCATAAATTTCGCAAATCCCACCCTCCCACTACTGCATGTTGTCTTAACAGTAACCAATGTAATGCTAAATGAATGGAACATGAAACTTGCCACAATCATTCATGAGATGTCATATATAAATTCTGCAACTGAAATGAAATAGGACCGATCAAGGTCACAAGGTCACATTCTTCAGACATCAGCAAATTAAAACCTCTAAAGCAGCATTTTCATTCTTTCAGCCAAACAATTATTGAAAATGGAAACAAAAACAGCAATTTCTGCTATATTTTTTTCAGTGACCTTAAATTTAGTTCATAACAAATTCCATATCCCTGGACTTTTAAGTTCTCCATGAACATGTACATTTCAAAACTCTACCCCACAGTAAGTTTTACAATGACAACCAAAATAGACATAAGTACACTTTTCCATAGCATCAAAATTAATGTACTATTTTGATCAAAAAGAATACATCATTATATAAAAATATTACAGTTGTGCAAAATCTCAAATTCACTTACTGTTGCATTTTTGCTAAGGATTAAACATTTAAACCAAATGTATTCCCTGCACTTTCTCCACTGGAAATCCTAGTTACAAAAAATGGAATGTGTGTATCTTACAGTAAGCATAATGTACCAATCATTTTCTTAATTCTGATACCTGAATGGGGTTGATTGAGTGTACCAAGCTGGGATTAGCTATGCATGGCCATTTTCACTTCCTAAACTGTAGCAGTAATTGTAAAACAAAAAGTTCATAACATTTTTAGTTAGTTAAATTTCACAACTTCACAAGAGCATTTTCAGAAAATACAAGATGGTGAGACATACATGCACAATAAATGCAAACAAGCATCAACTTTGTCCTCATTGTTCAAGTTCTACAACAAAAAAAAATTTGCCATATACTCTCTTTCAGCAGTGCCCCAAAACTTCAAAACAGAATGGAATAACAACTGCCAAAGTGTAAACTAAGATCTGTCAAGGTGTAATGTGTTGGCAGATCTGTGAATACTGGTCAATTGTGTTTCAGTGAATAGAGTAGACCCTGATTCTGGTCTTCCAGCACTTTATGTAATGAATAAGCTTGATCTATGCTGTCTGCAGCTTGTTTTGCAAACTTAACGGCTAAATAAAATAGAAAAATGGTAGGATAATTCTAGAACAGTATTATGCAATGAACAATAACGATTCTTCATAATTTTGTACATGCTGGAAAGACTTTATGGAACAGAATCTGAGATCTTTAATGACTTTAAAATTATTGAAGTTTTGAACACACAATACAGGATTCTCCTTTCTCCAAGGATAGTATATTTACTTATAAAGTCTACTCAATCAAGTGTTCACATCGAATCATTAACTTTATATATAATGTAGCATAACTTTGACATTCAACCTTGAGCAACCTGAATAAACTAGAAGCAAAATAAATACTAGATTATACACAATTGTTTTCCTACATGATCAAACAAAAGTCAATGAAAATGATTTATATTTTAACACAAATGGTTGGGACTGTTCAAGTGTTAGTGACCCCAAGTAAGCTCACCCAAGCATTTGACACAGAAGACTCAACTTTTTACCAAAGAATAGGTGTCACCAAACGTAGCTTCTCCTGAAAAGCTTGCAAAAAGAATATGTCCTTGAGTTTTGTTTGCATATAGTTGAGAAACAATTTTGGCTGATTTTTTGGAAGAAAAAAACTTTTTAGGGAGAATTCCTAAATATTACTCACCCATTCATAAGATTTATTTGAAAATTGCATTCTCCAGATTTTGTTGTTAAAAAAAACCCATGTTGGTGACATACTACACAAGGTAAATTATTGTTAAAAATTCAAAATCTGACCCGTTACAAGAAAAAGAAAAGGATTAAAATGATTTCTACCCACAACAAATTGCTGAAGCATTTCTCTAAGACACAATGAAGAGGTCTGTTGGAATAATTAATATAAAAATGTACCCAAGCCATTGATGCTATCATGATAAAATAATTTTTTCTCTACTTAACTCTTGTATGATTATTTTGCTATTGTTGGTTTTAATGACACTCTAAACATTTTATTGGTTTCATAATGCCAAGGAAATGGGACATATATACACTTCTCAACAACACATCAAGGAAACCAAACCTGACTGGCCAGGGTGGGTATTGAACCCTCAATCCATGGATTACATATCTTATGTTCTACCAACTGTGTTTCCACAGCTTGCCTAACTCTAGTATGAACCAAGCACATGATAACTGATCATTATATGCAATTATCTCAAATTTCTTGAAGCACCTTTATAAAACAAAACTGACAGACTCTTTCTATTATTTGATCAATGCTCTGCTAAGCATGCATTTTCAAACCCTTTAATTAGTTATAATTGATTCTGTGCCACCGTATGCAAAGATGTTCTCATTACTGCATGACAGTCCATTTGTGTTACTAATGACCAGAATCTGCACATGGTAAAAATAGTTTAAATAAACAGTTATAATTGCACATTAGATCATGTCGAACCCCAATATATAGATATATTCAAATTGTTTCAATAAAACTTATGTACCACGACAAAAACCAAATCACTGCACAGAAGAATGTGCATCAGACAAGAACACATGTCCTTAATATGTGAATTATTCTAGATATAAATTGAATGGAAATGCTTTTCTAGGCAGAAAAAATTAATATCATTATGAGTCGAACATTACTTTATTTTCTTGGTAAAAAAAATTGTAGATCCAAAAGCAAACAGAACTGGTTCAAAACATTTTAGTAATAGGTCTAACAAAATATTTCTAATCATGAGAAGAAGAACAAAAAATAAGATAGGGCACTTGTGGAAAAACAAGATAAAATTCTTAAGCAAAATAAGATATTCTATTTAAATGTATCCTGCTGACTTAGTCTCATTCAACCACTCTCCAGCACAGAAGGGTCTGGTAAAATATTTCATTGATTTCTTTTGGTGTTTAAAAGTGTTATATAAAGAAAAAATACACGTTTCTTTTGTATCTCAAATTTTAGCTAGACATAATTTTACAAAGCATTTACACCAAAAATTCTTAAGTAAACTCAATAAGGAAACATTAAAATTTACTTTTTTTTAGAAACCTGCTGAAGGAGGCGTTCTCAATCATTCAACAAAATTATCCATGCTGATACAAAACTTAATATAATCTGATCCTCAGAATGATGTATTATCTCATTAGCCAATCCAATAACTATATCAGATTTTAAGTTCATTCTTGGTTCACAAGAAACTGCAGTATTTTACCAGACACTTCATTGGCAAAAATCTCACCCAAGGTCTTAATACCTACAAACCCTAAAATTACCTATATTTTTCCATATGTTTGACCTAATTTTCTGTAATATTTAGTAAAATATCATGTATTGCTATGTCCATTTTGAAAATATACAAGTTTAGAATTGTAGTTTGATATAGTGAAAGAAACATTATGATCAACTAAAACAATTATAAAGAATACTTTTGGCTTCAATAATCTCCAGTTTCAGCATTTCTAAACCCCACGATGGTCATTAGCTTCTTGCTAAATCTCTCAAGTTGATGTAACCTTTATGTCTTATTTTGTTCAAACAATGGTGGCAATCAGTGAGCAATACTCAGACCACACAACACTATGTCCAATAAGTGTAATTGTTGCCTTTCTTGCCTTTTTTTCCAAGAATGACCAAGTACCTAAATACTGTTTTGTATATATCCATGCAGACTGTTACAAGATTGATGGTCTCCTTCAACTTTTGTGTCTTTGCTGGATGACATTTTCATGCTATGTGAAATCTTGATCATAAACACAGGTAGATTAAAGTGTCTGAGCTACCCCTTGTCAGTCTGGTAGCCTGACAATTTGTATGGAGTCTGAAACCTGGATCCAGAACAAACCCAGATAAAGTCAGTATCCAAATCTGACTTATGTAAGGACTAGTAGGACTTGGTCTATTTAAATGAGACTAATTAAATGTGAAACAATCAAGATACTTCTCAAGCACTGATAAAAAATATAGATGATGGTGAAGCACAAATTTTACAATAAAACCTATAAGGAACATACCCAAAAATGACAATTGTTCATGAACACTGAAAGACATAAGGGACATACCCAAAAAATGACAGCTGTTCATGAACACTAAAAGACTCACCGTTATACCTAATTACACATCAACAGCATTGATTAAAATGTAAATCTAATTTATAGATGAAAATTTATCGAACCGAATGAAATTTTTCTTTCCAAATGTCATTTCTCAGATTGGATAACTGAATATTTATCACTTCTTTCAGTTCAATATAGTAAGCATATACATTTTCTATTCGTTGAAATGCACTAACATGTGTTTTGATCCTGTCTGGTAAACAAAACTGGATCTTGTTTATTATCACTGCATTTCATGCCATCAGAAGAATGCAATCCAAACCAACATATCTTAAATATATGGACAAGACAACATTTGAATCTGTAACCAGAGATCACAATTTTGGCATGAAGGAAATGTGGTAAAAATATATTCAGACTGAGCTCTGTCAGGTTTGTATAAAAATTAATCTATCTACAACATGATTCAAATTTACTCAAACAAAGTCCTCATCTTCGAAAGAAAATCACTGCTGCTATTGTGGATAAAGCTGCAAAGACTATGAAGACCCAGTACCTGCTATCCATCTGTGGCACATAGGACAAGGCATCTAACTGAAAAATTAATAATGAATTCAAAACAGAAAGGGGTCATATATGGTTTGATAAAGTTCAAATATATGTTCATGGTAGAAGGAAGAGCCTTGACATGTAGGTTCAAGGTATATTTGAGAAAATTACTATATCTGCCAGGAAAACTATGGTAAAAACAAAACGTTAGCATTTATGATGCAATCATCCAGTCCGGAAATACATAATAATAATAATAATAATAATAATAATAATAATAATAATAATGAGGACTTTGTATAGTGCCTAATCTTTTGAAGCTCTAAGTGCTTTACACCATCAATAATGATATGACTACACTACAGAACAACAAATGACAAAAACAATGAAATTGGAAAATATAAAAACATGCTGAAAACATATAAAACATGATTAGGTCACTAAGTATGTCCCTGCAGTCGAAACAGATGAGTCTTAAGAGCACTCTTAAAAGGGACTATTGTGTCTTTATGTCAAATTTCAATGGGCAATTCGTTCCACGTTGCCAGGCCCTGGTGTGCAAACGAACATTGTCCAAATGACTTTGTTTTCACCTTGGGAACAATGAGTATACGATTATCAGAAGAAGAGCGCAAGTATCTAGCTGCTGTATACACATGGGTGAGGCTGGATAGGTATGTTGGACTGGAGTCTGTCATTGAAACATAGCACAGAGAACAAATTTTGTGTTTGATTCTGTATCAAATCGATAGCCAGTGTAGGATACAGAGCAGTGGTGAGTTGTGCTCTGATCGAGGTACTCTAAAGATGATCCGTGCAGCTGTGTTTTGAAGTTTCTGGAGTAAATGTTGTGACGAAACAGACAGAATTGAGTTACAATAGTCCAGTCTTGAAAGTACTAATGAACACACAAGTGTTTTAGTGGCATCAACTGAAAGATATTTATGAATGGAACTGATGCATCTCAATTCAAGATATGTAGCCTTGCATATGTTCATGACATGTTGGTGCAATGTGAGAGTACTGTCTAGAGTAACACCTAGGTTTCGTACTGACTGTGAGAATTTAATGTTGGTGTTGCTGATATTTATTGTATGAAATAAAGGATGTAAATGTGAAAGACTTTGTGTTGTGATCAGAATAGCCTCAGATTTATCATCATTCTTCTGCAGCTTGTTACATGTCATCTATGATTTCACATCAGAAATGCACTTCTCTACTCCATGGATGGTAGCATCAACTTCAGTTGGGTGGCTAGATTTGTATATTTGGGTGTCATCAGCATACAATTGGTGCAACACTGGGTGATGATCTATGACACTTGAGAGCGGCTGAGTGTACAGAATAAAAAGAAAAGATCCCTGTTGAACACCACAACATACGTCAACTGAGCTGGAGTGTATTCCATTTGCAGATATTATTTGTGTCCTGTTGACTAAGTGACTAAGTAGGACTTGAACCACTGTAAGGCTATATTCTTAATGCCAAATACATGCTGGAGACGGTGAAATTATATATATATATATATATATATATATATATATATATATATATATATATATATATATATATATATATATATATATATATATATATATATATATATATATATATATAATAATAATAAAATAAATATAATATAGATATATATATATATATAATATAATAAATACATTCAATGATACCATTAATATTCATGAAACTAGAAGTTACTAGTGAAAATAATTAAGCCAAAGTATAAACTGGCCTCATCTCATACTCTGCATCAACTTACATATGAATGAAAGATGGAAAATTTACAAAATTATCAAATTTGTCTTAAACACCGCATCAACTTAACAGACCAGAAAATATGGTGCCAGCTGAAAACATGCCAAAGAAGAGGAACGAGTCTCTGTATGAGGAACACAAGACAAAGGAAGAGAGACCAATTGTGCAGTCAAAATCTTTCTGAGGAAAGCTCTAACAAAACACCTGCTCAAGGAACTGAGAAGTGTCTCGCCTTTGCCAATTATACAGTATGCCAGTGGGAAGAAGGAATGAAAAGGAGATTATCAGTTAAACCAAAAGTCTGTTTATCATGAATGGTTCAAATCATTTTGCGCCATCATTGATAATTATTGATAATTATTTTAAATATCAATATAACTTTTATCATACTGATTCCATATATTGCTAGTTTTTTGATGAAATATTAAACATCCAAAATATTAGTTATCCCTTTTATAATTATTAATCACATCTGACTGGTCCCACTCTAGATGAGCCATGCCTCTTATAAGGCCACTTGATTGTTGCAGAAATTGTGGCTTTAAAAGAGGTGAACGCTGCATATGACCTCTAATTAGAGACCACCTTTTATATATGACACCTTTAGAGGAAGAAAATTGGTCTGTCAAGAAAGGTTTTACATATTAATTTTAATTTCTATAATTACCCAGCCTCCCTGCCTGGCAATCCAACTAGCAATTCCACTTGCTGCATCACCAATAAAACGGACTATGTTCCTGATGACATTACCGATCACAGATCCAAATTCTTTAATTCTGTCTCCCAGCCTCAACACTCTCATAGCTATCCTGTATCCTAGGCAAAACAATGCCAAAATTCTGCCCCAGTTGATTCCATTCTGAAACAACCTAGGAATCAAATGGAAATCAAAATAATTTTACTGAATTCTGAAGCGACAAGAAACACAAATTAATTTTTTTAATCTCTCTTACCCTGCATTCTCTCAAATGCACTGAACTATTAGAGCAATTTCACAACATTTCATGCCAAAGAATAAGAACTACTAATTAATGTTACCTTGAAATAACTCTGTTTTTAAGACCATAACATTTTAATAATTACTGCTACTTTTAAATGAAGATATTAATTGCTCTTTGTTATATTAGCTTTCCTACTATACACACATACAAGTCCTGGCCAAGTATACCAAAGACTTATAAATATGGTACATGTACAAACAGTTGCCTCACTTGGCACACAGCATGAAGAGGTTAGTGTTAGGACTGGTTGGCCTGGTGTCAGGATAATGTGACTGGGTGTGACATCTTGCTACATGTCTGTGGCATGATGCCCCAGTGCTAGACATCACGATAAACTGCCACACTGCAAACATGATAGCGATAGGACTAAAATTGTTAAAGCTACATAAATAATTGAAAACACACACACTCAGTTCCCCTCTGAAAAGGCCACCCATCTTACAAGGCCACTTTTCTGGTGCAGAACGGGTGGCCATACAAGAGGGAATGATTTATACAAATCTTTTATCTGAAATTTATTTTTCCTACCTGATTAAACAAAAAAAATCGGTTTAAGTGCAAGCAAATTTTAAATCACAAAAATTAAATTTTTCAATGAATGGTTTAGCGATATAGGGTTCCAAGAACGGCTTAAGCTGATGTCTCATAATTTCATTTAGGGGTTTTTAAGTGTGATACAGCATGCCTTCAAGCAGAACACTATATACCAATTATGTCCAGTTCAATAAAGTATTAATTAACTTATTAAGCAATTTTTTAACTCATTTTTGTTCGATTACATTGTATTTTGTTTTAAATTACTCTTTACATTTAGGATCTACCTTACCTTGGTCCAAGTTTTAACCCTTATACCACTGCACTCACAATAACACCAATTTGCTATGTGAACCAATGCTGATATTATAACAAGTGTAAATAATACATATATCAGCCCATAAAGGTTGACCCAAGTCCCCTGCATCAAGTACCTCTAATTTATCTGGCATGATGATTTATGATATATCTGAAAATTCTGACCAATGTGATTGACAGATTTCAAGATATTTTGCTGAAATGTACAACTTGAGCCTTTTCCATGAATGAAGGCCATGTGACATCACTGGGAAAACACTGCTTTGTGAAACACAATTGTTCTACTGTTGTCAAGTGTGAAGCTTCTCTGGACTATTTTCTGATTCTGTGAATTATTCAGGATGAAGACGTGTGTCATTGATAGATGTAATGGTATGAGTATGTCCTCACGGTGTCAACTCCATAAAACAATAAATATTATGAACTAACAATGTTAATACCAGCTGTATGTTAAACAACTTTGTTTTTGTTGTTGTTGTTGTAGGGCTTAATGCCATTTTTCAGCACATGATAGGCTATACATGGTGGCCAGTATTATTGGTGGAGGAAGAACCTGGGAAAACCCAGGAAAGAACCAATGACCCACAAGAAGCAACTGGCAAACTTTCTCACATATCCACATGGGCCAAATCTGAGACTCGAACCCATACAGACAGAGGTGAGATGGCAGTGATCCATAATGGAGAGTGCTTTAGACCACTCGGCACTCGAGGCCCCTTTGATTTTTGTACGATTCAAGCAATTTTTCATCACATGACTGGGTATACATGGCAGCCAGTATATTTGGCAGAGGATTAGCTCTGGAAATCCCTGGAAGAATCAATGACCCTACAGGAATCAAATGGCAGGCTTTCTCTCATATCCATGTTGGCCAAGCCCAAACTCGAATTCATGCAGGGGTGTGAGATGTGTAAGTGATCTGTAAAGGCAAGCATCTTATACCACACAGCCTAGTAAATGTCAACTGAAAGAGCAATGTATTAATTTCAAGAACAAGAGCAACAATGTAAGACTGCTCATGACTGCTTTTAACTTGTAACTCCGTACTAATTTATGCAATTAATCCCCCTAAAACATATATTGAAACAATACCATAATTATATTGGAGAAACTTTCTTATACAGTCACTACTTAAAAATATGCTTGCTCAAATTCTCTTAGCAAAATATGGTCCCCTTCATAAGCTTGTCTGTTTAAAAACATGATTTTCTTTACAATTATATGTATGAAGCTGATGCATGAATACCAAAGTCGGTGATGATGTTCTTAGTACTTGCTTTTTAATACATTAACATGGATATAAGGAAAACAACAAAACAGATTTAAATCACAACATGGAGAGCGAGAGAGTAGGGAAGTAGACAGTGAGAAGTCACTGAAAAAATGCACTGAAAATTACTGAACTACAGCAAAAAGTGAATTTCATTATAAAATCAAATTACCATGAGTACAAAATGATGCAAAACTATACAACAAGAATAACATAGAATAGGCGGAAACAAATAGCAACAGAGGGGGTTGGGGCTAAATTTGGGTGCATGCAGTGTCATTATCATGAAAATTGTCAAAAACTATCAATTTTATCATTAGATAAAAGTCGACTGAAAATACAATTTACTATATTCTCATATTCCTTCGAAACACTGATAGAGACACCTGTATGCAGAACTGTCAAAGACAGAATCTACAGCAACACATTAAGGTTGAGTCAAACTAGTGGTCTAGATAAACCTCCCCAGAAATTGCTGACAATCTGAAGCTTTGGGGCACCCCAAACCTTGGAATGAAAGAGTGAAAGAGACATTAGTCTTGGACTCCTCACAGTTTTTCCACACTATTCATTTAAGCAATTTAATTGTTTTCATTGACACTTATCAGTCATGTATCAAAACTTCTACTGTTAAATGCTTTTTTCCTTATTCTTAAAATGACAAGCAGTTTTGTAACTTGGTAACCATCTTAGATGCTTACCTCGAAAATAGGTGAATGATATTCATCATAGAGTTATTAATTTCCTCTTTTAATAAGATAATAAATTCAATAATTTAAAGTATCCTTACCTGTTGTAGGCCAATAAAAGTCAACATAGCTATGCTAGTGTGGAGGCTATCAAAGGAATGACTTCCTCTTGCTTCTTGGCGGTTCATGTGAATTTTCAGCATGACTTTACATAATTGCGGATGGCAGTAGCCAACAAACCAGCAAGAAGTTAATTATGAAACATGTAATTACTGAGTGATAACTTTTTATATTGCATTTTTAACTTATAAGTAATATGTTAGCTGACTATATATTCTGAATACTTAAGTATCAAATAGAGGTGCAACGGGTAGCTGCTGGCTCAAGGAAAAATCAACTCAGTGGACTGACAAAACTAAGTTAACTTAAATTTCTCCCAATACAGACCTGAAACTTAATTTATTCAGGTTTCAGATTCCTGCCTTTTCTAGAAATTGCGATAAACTCAACTGTTATTTTTCTTCACATCTTGATATACAACTTGTTTTTCTGGGGTATGAGAGTATTGATGTTAATATTGTTGTTTTATTACTGCCTATGATAACTCAAGTAATGATGTAATTGCTTCTGTGAGACCTGTAGGTCTCAGGCTAACCAAATGAAAGCTTAATTGAATGAAAGGCTTACTTTCTGGCCACACCAGCAAAGGCTTCATAAGCACTGGTTTGACCGATGTTGAGGGAGTTTATCATCTGATCAAATTCATTTGCATATCGTTCGTTGATATCATCACCAATCTTTGCTAACTGTCGACCCACCTGAGATGCTGGGCTGAAAATTCGATTTTGAAAATCTTGTATATAGTACAAATTGTAATTATCTAACATCTATGATATTCATTAATTATCATCCCATATTAATGTAATGATACAAATTATAGGATTTTGGAAGCAACAAGATTAAATAAAGGTCACATGGGACAAAAACAAAACTTGTGAACAATACTATATTTCTGTATTTGTTGAAAACATTGCAAATCAAATTTTTAAAACTCTTTAACTTCCTAATGTTGTCTTTGCTAACAACTGGTATCCCTATCTTGCTATCATTTTTATTATTGATGTGTTCTGATGGGTTAAATTACAACCTTTTGTCTTTACTAGCTTCATGTGCTTTAATATTCCAACAGCTCACATGACCTATTCTCACCAGAGTATTTGCTTTGAGTCTATTTTGTGCAAGTGGGAATCATGCATCACTAAATACTGAAGAAAAGTTATTTCTGTTTACCCATCTATTTGTATCCTTCCTACCTTTGGTCTGTCCAAAATTGTACTTTAGCAGTTTAAATACCAATTTACAAGGAAAAAGTAAAAATAATAAATGTTTAGCAAAGCACTGAATGTTTAGACACACTCTTTCTGATGTTAATTAATAAAAAGTTAACCATGTGATATCTTATTAAGGCAAATGAAATGTCATATAATAAAACAATTATTTTTTATTAGATATGCTACAAGGAATTATCCAACACACTCACCCCCAACAAATAATATTCCTATCAGCATGTAGCCTCAGTGACTAGTTCTCCTTTGGTACATAAATTCCTTACGCAATCTAATTAAATTATAATAAATGTATAATTAAAGCTTAGGAAAAAATATCAAAGGTTCTGTACAACACCATCTTGCCTGCAAACAATTACCATAAAAAGGTGATACAAGTCCTAAAATAAAAGCTTAACACTGTTAATAGTAGTGATATGCGATATTTCAATGCCTTGATCACTTCTGCAACTGCATGGTCTCTCTCTCTCTCTCTCTCTCTCTCTCTCACACACACACACAGACACAAGACGGTTTTAACGTGCTACTCTTGCCATGTGGTAAAGCTGCTTTACACGCATGCGTGGGTAATTCAAATCTGAGGTCAACAGCGGATGAATACACATGTGTTCTATTCTGACAGAGATTTATTCTAAAAAAAGATGAGTGTTCTAAAGGATTTAACGCAGCTGATCATTAGAAGTTGGATTATACTTACTGTCTGGGTACAAATGTTATTCTAAATAAATTTATTAATTAATAGCGTGCGGACCGATCATTCGCAGATACCACGGTGCGGACGCTTCAGACCGAGTAGTGCATTACACGGTTAGTCTCTATCACCGGATAAAATATTAAAGAAAGGCGGATAACAATTAGTTGGTCTAGGGTTGTACATGTCTTTCATGTTTCTAACGGGTACCCGTTAAATGGCGCAACGGGTACCCGGGTAAGTTTTTCATGATTTTTGACAGCCCTACCTGTCACAACATAATACACCAGATGATCAATGTCTTAGTTGTGGAAAACATTCAAACGCTTTCTCTGGGATAAAGGTTTAAGCTGGGTTACCATGTTCTTTATTGACATAAGCTGGGATACCACCTAATTTTTTAAATCTTTAAAACCTTAAAAATTTTGAATTTTCTAACGAGGTTAAACTGGACAGAAGAGTGGATAGCCCATTCTATGGGGATACTCTAAAACTTTGGAAAGTGCACTTTAAAGATGACTAAGCACCATGGAAAAAAATGTACTGAAGCAAGCGCAAACATACAAAACAATTTCCTAAATTGTTCAACTCATTAATATTTATACCTTAATGGGTCTTGAGTAAAGTTGGCAAACTCTGTAACAGAAGGTGTGGCATCAAATTCTTGTTTCATTTTTTCATTCCTGTATGACTGGTACAGGAAATTTTTAAAGACTTCCTCTGTCTGTTGAGTCACATTTTCCTCAGAATCTTGATGGAAATTATCTGGGCCCTGCATCTGTTTCAAATTGGGGGAAATGGGGGGATTTGGTGAGCCTTTGCCGGCCCCCCCATTCCAGGATGCCATTTTAAATTTCCTGAAGGGATGCTGTTGTCTACATGGATCACTTGGATGAACCTACAAATCAACATAAAAATGATCAATACTATGCATATTAGTACATATAAGAGAAAAGAAGTAACGGTGATTAGATAAAAGAAAAAATTAGGAGTGTCAAAGAAAATAAGAAAAAGCAAAGAGAAATGTTTCTTAGGGTATACAATGATACTGTATACAATGATACTGTATACAATACTGTATACAATGATACTGTATACAATACTGTATACAATGATACTGTATACAATGATAATGTATACAATGATACTTTATACAATGATACTGTATACAATTATACTATATGCAATGATACTATATGCAATGATACTGAATGCAATTCTACTGTATACAATGATACTGTATGCAATGATAATGTATACAATGATACTTTATACAATTATACTGTATGCAATGATACTATATGCAATGATACTATATGCAATGATACTGAATGCAATTCTACTGTATACAATGATACTGTATACAATGATAATGTATACAATGATACTTTATACAATTATACTGTATGCAATTATACTATATGCAATGATACCATATGCAATGATCCTGAATGCAATTATACTGTATGCAATTATACTATATGCAATGATACCATATGCAATGATCCTGAATGCAATTATACTGTATACAATTATACTATATGCAATTATACTGTATACAATTATACTGTATGCAATTATACTATATGCAATGATACCATATGCAATGATCCTGAATGCAATTATACTGTATACAATTATACTATATGCAATTATACTGTATACAATTATACTGTATACAATTATACTATATGCAATGATACCATATGCAATGATCCTGAATGCAATTATACTGTATACAATTATACTATATGCAATTATACTGTATACAATTATACTGTATGCAATGCTGATTTGAAGATAGCTAGTTCAGACAAGACAGCAATATTCTGTTGTAATTTGTTCCACTGTACAACAGCTAAAGAAAAATTGAATATTTATAATTTTCGAGAGCTTAAATCTATACAAATAAAGAACTGCACAAGTATCTTGTCATCCTGGTCAGTTGTCTTTGTATCAGATGATAATAGAATATCCATGAATTTGTGTATGATTTTATAGCACACAACCAATTTAGCACAAAATCATGTCAAATTTGTTTTTCATGTCTGTTGGACTGACAGTTAGTAAGAAGTAAATTTAAAACCATCAAGCTTCTCTAGTTTCAATTTTTTAAAATTTGTTTGGATGTGACAGTCTAACCAAGCTTTATAAAATTATATTAAAAAAAATTCAAGGCTTTTATATTTTGGTCTTGAAGTAATATATATTGCAAACATAAAACATCTGCATTAGAGTGATCTTAAAAATTAAATATAAATTTAAGTATGTTCATAGATAATCTAGATAATAAGTGCTATTTCATGTACAAGTCCAACTTGGGATCAATTACAATCAAACATAACTAAATTATAACTATTGTAATCCCCTGTCGACAAGCAAATCTTTGGTGTAAAAAACATGTATAAAAATATGTTTTCCCTCTATATTTTGTAATGAGTAGAATGTCCAGATTATTTGGTATCCTTGTTGAGCTATCTCTGCAATACCACACATTTTGGCGCATCTTAAATGATCTTGACGCTATAGAGCAAGTAAGTCCATGCACTTACAAGGTTGTCATATTGCCTTAAGTATGAGGCTATCATATCCAATGGTGAAATCATCATATACAAACCTAAGAAAAATGATCTTGTACTTTTTTATAGTTACTTCTATTCTTATCACTGCTGAAATGCCAGGCTATTGAACAGAAGCTGAAATCGGAAAAGATAAAGGTATGTAATAATGTCAGCTTAATGACTCTTGTTATCTTCCAACATAACATTTAAAACAGTTTTCTCTAAGCTTTCATAATATTTTTTTCTCGTGTGGTTCAATTTGAAATAGGTAGTCCTAGCAGTCTGACAGTTTCTTCACTGTTTTTGATGGCACTGTTTAGGTTAAGTATAGGTTTCTTACTGAATGTCCCTTAATCCACAGCTGGTGCTTTAACCTTTCTGGGTTGACTTTAATTCTGTTCACTTGAAACCTGTCGATCATAAAAGACACTTATTTTCAAGTGTGTCAAACAGTGCTGAGAAAAATGACAATGTTGACCAAGAGGAATTATACAGAAAACCATATTTAATAAAATGTAATATATTTAATAAAATATACCATATTAATAAAGCAATAAAAAGTAATGATTTGAGGATGGACCCCTTATGGAATTTCTAGCTACTCATAGCAACTTGCTTCTTAGTTTACTTCTTTCAGATTATCAACAATTGACTTGCTAAGCATTCTGAGCCATAATCCCTCTGCTTGCAAATGAAAATAACATGATCGAGACAGTCAAAGGCATTATATAAATTCATCAGAACTATAGCTACATGTTCATTTTTATTAAGGGCCTCCTTCCAGTCTTCTGGTAAACATAAAGGTAAAATAGTTCCAAAAGCGCCAAGAATGTTAAAAATGTTATCAGCTGGTTCTCTGGCTGAATATAATAGTGCTGAGATGATTGTCCAACTACTTTTGCTTCCTTCAAAAAAAAAAAAAACATGACAAATCAATATTTTGTTAATTTACCTCTAACATGCCCAACAAAGACTGGCATCCATTTTGAACATGTTAACTGTAGTTTACCCCCATTTTGATTTAATGGAATTCAAAATCTGCAATTTTTTGGAACATAATCAAGGTTACCACAGTTTAAATTAAACTGCTACGTAAATATTGTATTTAAATATCACATCTGAACATGCCATCCATCACATACCTCAATGGATTTCTTGTTTCAGGTATTTATATTAGACTACAAGATTGATAAAAATATATATTTTAAATTAGTATAATGCATTTCAACACAGGTTTATCTTTTATTTGGGTTCCACTGGTTCATTTAGTTTATTCTTGAAACTCAACAAGATAGTTCTACATGTAAGACATCAAAGCTGATATTTATATTGTGGGCATCAGGGTCATACTGCCTAACTAATGGCGTGATACAGGATGTTTTTTGATGTCGACTAACATCATAATGAAAGACAAATTTTTAGAAATATCTCACACAACTGGCAACTAAAATAATGACGCCTATCTACAAAGTAAAGTCATAATGTTTAAATCCGACTTTTACTCAAATGTCCTTTCCCTATTATTTTCGGATTCTCACAGAAGAAATATAACTGTTTTAAACTTTTGTTAGCCTACATTTCAGTGTGCTGGAAAGCGATGAAAACCAGGAATGCCAACATTGGGTTAAGTTGAAAAATTATTCTTTAACAAAATATAAAAATACATTATGCCTATTGGAAATGTAAGCAACGTTTCATTTCATTCAAGAAACAAATCAGCCACATGAACCTCCTTGAACATACTTCAGTATACCTAGACTCCCACTGCATTTCAACAAATTCAAATATATGTCAATGGAACATGAAAATGCATCCATTTGCTAGTATCAGATTCGGGCAGAGTTAAACCAAAGACTTACAAAATGGATATAACTAGCTCAGTGTTGAATTAGCACTCAGCATTAAGAGGTTTGTGTTTGGTCCAGTGCTAGACATCACAATAAACTGCCTCATTGCAGACATTGTAGCGATATGACTGAAAAATTGTTAAAGTTAGTTAAAAAATCCTCATCAAACAAACAAAAAAACTACTATCAGAATTTGATTAACCTGGATAACAGCACAGTAAGTATTTTAATTACATATCATTTGTGGAAAAGTGTTGATATGGGCTGCCAAGTGTGTGAGCTATTCCTGAAACTTTGAGTAATTGATGATTATTGAATTAATGTGCTTCGCTCATTTTGGGTCATTTAGCACTATTTTATCGAAACTTTGACAACTCGTTCCGATGTCAACAAGCTCGTTATTTGGGTAGTAATAGCAATAAAACAAAAATAACATGTACGATGTATTACATAGTAGGACTACTCGACAAAATAGATTGGGATGTACGTACAAACTTTATACTCTTTATGTACGTAGCAGCACGAATACCAAACGTTTCAAATAAACTGTTTCCAAATGTGTGACTACATAGTCTACAAACTGTCACTTTATTTTTAACTTTGTGGAACTTTTTAAACTTGCCAACATACTTAGACAATTCAACTGCCTGCAACTTCAGTCACTTAAACAGTTTTCACTGGTGACTATGTTAGATACCTGTAAGTGTAAGTAGTGTGTATGTAGAAAGTCTTACAAAACAAGCTCAAATTTCGAAGCAATCATACGATCCCTGTTTCCCTTTGACTTACCATTTTCATTCTAGTTATGACACAATCAGTTCCTCAGGAAGAAAGGACACTCAATTGGAATGTCTTCGGCCGTTTCCATTGCAAGCTTTAAAAATAAAATTAAAAAAAAAAAAAAAAAAAAAAGAGAGCAAACACATAGACTGGTCCCATATCGTACTTCCACATTCTGCAGATAATCAGACCAGAAGAAACCTCGTACGAAAGAGTTATCACATTTATGGAATATGGAGTCATTAACAATTATTTTTCTTATATAATCTCGACATTTGTTTCTCGGTACTGAAATATCCACTTTGTCCAAATCATTATAAATCACATGTTCTGAATGTGAATGTATACAGCCAGACGTATCAGTCCCTAACCCTCCACCTTTATGTACTGCTAAGAGAAACCTTTGTATGACAAAAATAGAACAAAACTAATGTATGACATCCAAGCAAACCTAACAACTTGCTTACCTCCTGCAGCATAACAACTCGATAACTTCCTACGTCCTTTGTTTGAAAAGCATTCCCCATCCACCAAGTGCAAAGTATCAATTCAAAAGTGTTCTCCGTGCTATAGCAGTGTTAGGGACCAGCTTCGCACTGCTAAACGAGAACATGTAAAGTGGAGAGGCTGCGGCTTTCTACCAGACTCACTATTCAGAGACAAATCCACGAAGCCGCTAAAAAAAGGGGAAAAAAATCATCTGAAACAGTCCATTTAGCCAAATTATTCCACTACAGAACTAAGATCACAGAGAGCTCCAGCTGCAATGAGCTCTTCGAAATTACTAACAAACTAATGTCAAGGACCAAATGTACACCACTTCCAGCTACCTTTTCTCCAGTAGACCTTACAGACCTGTTCCAAATTTCTTCCGTGACAAGATACAAAATCATTATAGATAAGCTTGACGACACAATTTCAATTAACTCGTCGTTACCATACAGTTACAATACATAATTTAAGCAACAACCGTTAGCAGCATTTGAACCTCTCTCTATGGATTTAGTACGGACAATCGTGATGAAGAATGCACCAAAGTCATGTGAATTTGATCCAATTCCAACATTACTTTTGCTTGAGTGCTTAGATCCAATATTGCCTTCACTAACTGATGTTATTAATATCTTTCTCTCATTCGGAGAATTCCCTTCATTGTTCAAGACTGAACAACCCTACCGGAAGTCTATTTTCTCACGTGTATTTGTGCCTTCAGATTTTCGGGGGAGATAAATATGCATCTTATGGACAATTCTGTATTAAGGAATAAAAGGAACTATACTAAAAACACACATATTCTTGAACATCTAAATTTGTTAATTTGTATGTAATTGGGTTACATATATATATTGGGTTGTATATAATTGGGTTGCATATATATATATATATATATATATATATATATATATATATATATATATATATATATATATATATATATATATATATATATATATATATATATATATATATATATATATATTCTACTGATCAAACGCAGAACTCGGCCTTGAAGTTCTTGACAGCGATAACGAACCTCCCTGACGCCTTATATATTAGTTCTAATCGTGTAGGTAGTCGAGTTATCTCCTCTCTAAAAGAGCCAACAACTCTTTGAATTAATTATCTTTATCTATTGTCACTATTTCCAAATACCCAGTTACAAGAAAAAAATGAAATGCATTATTGTCACCTAAACTGAAGGATAAATAATTATTCACTTTACTTGTACTATATTCCCTGATGTAATAAGAAGGCCGTACGGACATTTCTGTTCAAGAAATGCCGAAGCTGATATATTTTAATTTAGAGAGAAACAATACATTACTGTGAAAAGAAGATTACCAGCTCAGAAATTCCTATACTATGCTTTGATGAACGATTAAAGTTTATGTTAATTATTATTCACTCTCATATAGTTGCAGAATGTGTACAATAATCAACTCAAATAGTTTGAGAAAGTCTGTACTCAGTATTTAAAACAAAATCAAGTTGTGAAATTACGGTAAAGATCTCACATACAAAAACATTTTTAAAAAAGAAAAATTTTTTTCAACACTTTTCTTTTTAAATTAAAATTACAAGTTTAGCAAACGTGTGAGTAAT
The DNA here is from genome assembly GCA_029339505.1 of Unio delphinus. Lineage (NCBI taxonomy): Eukaryota > Metazoa > Mollusca > Bivalvia > Unionida > Unionidae > Unio > Unio delphinus. The sequence goes on from JAQISU010000155.1 coordinate 9,925,437, forward strand.
ACAGCAGGTTAAAATGTACTCGGCACGTGGAAAGTATGTAAGAAAATGTCCTCCACTGGAATTTGATGTAATTCAGAATACGTGCAGGTACAGAAACTAGTTTACAGGTAGCAAAGGTATGCGTTTGGCGGAAGTGAATCCAAATGTAAAATATAATTATTACAAGATCAGGAAATGGCAGGTTATAAGCTGTTTGACATTTTATGGAACAGTATTGGTGTACAACACAATCATTTAGACAACCTAAGTCGCGTTACATGACATTCTTTGAGAAAGCTAAGTCACATGACACTAGGAAAGCTGCGAAGTACTTCCTTTGGAACATTGTTAAATAGGGCACAATTACGTCTGAGATGCAATACAATGCCATCAAAGAAGTAACAATCAAAGGAAACATATTTGTGCAGACAAACATGTTTGCTGAGTGAGATATTAAAATAAATGAGAATTGGATTAACAGGTTTGCTTATCAAAGGGAAGTAACAAGTCTTTCCACAACCGATTTTGGATCTCTACAAAATTTAGCATAGCAGAGACTCATCCTATAAACCTACAAACATCTGTGTTTTCTGTGAAGTTTTTATTTTAAATCAATAATAAAATAACTGTTGTCCTTTCTTTCTGTGAAGTTTTAAGTTGTCTTTCATTTTGAGTTTGTTCCGTAGAATATATTACTGAAAATTAGTGGAAATACTAAGTTGGGAAGTACTTCAAAGCATATATGAAACCATGGTTAATTTAGGAAGCCGTACAGAATGCAACATAAGATCCATATCTATGTAGAAAATATTAGTTTTAGGCGTGATTCTTACTCAGCCTTTTTGTGAAGGAAAGAAGCACAGCTGACATACAGTTAAAAGAACTTAAGTTATTCAGATTATAGACAAAGGGGTATACCTATGAGCGGCTTTGTCTTTATAAAGGTCTGACAGCTGAGCGAAAGGGAGGACGATAAATTAAGGTAGAGATATAGAGATAAAATAAAGAGACTGCGATTTTATAATTTAATAGTAAAGGAAAACTGACACCAAATACAAGGAACATCTTGATTAGTAAATCGTATACTTTCTTACTTCATAAAAGAACACATAATTTTGGAAAATCCGTGATTCATTTTATTCTAGAATAAAGATTTCATAAGGTAGGGCCTTCTACATCAACAACGTACCACATATCACATATCTATATTTCAATAAATCTAGGGTATGCGTCACGTGTGTTTACATCACCATTTTATAGATTTATTAGATTCTTGTGATTACTTGTTTGATTACGGGAAGTCGGTGTTGGGGAAATATTCCTTAGCCCGAATCAAAACAAGTTTCTAGGGCAAACGTCATGGAATGCCGTATTTGTGAAGTTTTATGACGGCATGGTTTGGTTTCGTGCTTGAGAACAAGTCCAAGCAGAAAAAGTGGGCATGTTGTGTTGGTCAATTGTATATCTCGGTGTAAGCTATTTGTGATATAGATTGAGATTTTGTACGATATAATAATTGAGAAGAGATTGTCTGAAGATGCCTTTTGATGTTGCTATAATGGTAAATATGGTACAGTGATACAGGCGATTCGACTGACAAAGTGATTCAGTATGAATTACGTTCTCTGTATTTGGTGTTTGAGTTGTGATTTTATGTTATGGTATTTACGTACTGATGCTACGTTAAGGACATCGAAAAGGAGAAACCAGCACTTGTGAAGTTACCATGCAACTGTGAGGCTGTGCTGCAAATGGAAAGTTGGGATAGTTTGTGGTCATCCATTGATGCGTTGGTGGAATTTTCAACAGACAACGGCTGTTGTCTAGAAGTCATTGGAAATAAGGGGAAAACAACTGACGTCCTGCAGAAATCACGCGGTGGTTAGATTCGCTCGGTAAAGAGACCCATTTGCAGATTACAATATCAAATGGCTTTTGCTTTTTCATACTAACAATGTGATCTGGGAAAAAAAATATATGGATGAGATTTAAGTTATTCGAAAACAGTAACAGCATATATTTCGGGAATTAAAACGGGTCTTTTAAAAGAACTATTTTTATGGCAAATACTCTTAGGTGAAAAATATCGAGAGTAATGTGAAAGACGTAAGAGAGGAGAGATAACTGGGTGGGGGTCTAGAATGGTAACCAGTCCAAAATAAGCTAGTGTTGTAAACGAGAAAGGTTAGAAAAAGCATAATGAGAGCAAATTTTCCCTCCTTTATTCTTCCGTCCCTCGTTTTTTCTTCCCTGCTTTGTATCTTCCCTGCTGTCGCACTCTGCAAAATGTATAGCCTAAGACAAACATAAGGAGCATAAGTCGTTGGAACCAGATCAGTGTAAGGACATAGAGCAGAGCAGAGGCGTAGCTGGGGGGGGGGAGCAGGGGGGTACATATGTCCCCGGGCGCCAAGGTACAGGGGCGCCAAAATGAGGCTTACAACGTTACATTATAATAAGTAAACACGGGTAATAAATCGGTCACAAGATCTCGGGGGCGCCACTTTTATAGTTCGTCCCCTGGCGCAAAATATCATCGCTACGCCTCTGGAGCAGAGCCAAGTCACCATCTGTTTTTCTTTTAAATGTAAATTGATATAACCGTAAATTATATCTCGGATATTTCGTTTTTTAAATAGTAATTATAGGTGAGTGGCTAATGACCAAACTGAAGGGGTGAAAAATGATTAAATGTAAATTTACTGGCTATGAAAAGATGTTGACTTTCTTGTGCGTGCGGTTGTCGTTTTCTAGTCTTATCGATTTAGCCTGCTTGGTTTCACTGTTCAAAAGCGACGAATCCATTACGATTAGTTTACTTTAATGGATTCGGAACTACAGTTGGGTTTGTGAGCAATTGCATTTAGTGTTACATCAATGAATGTGTGGCCAGAGGAAGAGAAGTATCCCGCAACTGGTTCTGTCCAGCTTCTTCGTCATCCAATCAGATATGTGAAGAGGAGTCCTTTTTGTGTAGCTTTTCATGTTCTCCGGTATATTATTGGCCACAGATCATACATGTGATGAGATAAATTACTTTCTCTATTTCGTTCATTCTGTTTGGACCATGTATGTTAGTTTTTTGAACGTTGCTGTGCGAGAGAATGGGTTATAAAAAAGATCGTCACCAGAACTCAGTCCAGCTCATACATGACGCCAAAAAGATTTGACCACTCACCCACATTACCCAATAAAATTGCTTTGAAACCACTTTGCGATAGAAGAAACAAAACACAAGACAAACAAATGAAAACCGCGTTCTGCTTTATTTAATAATTTTAAAAAAAGGCATCTTAATCAATTCGGACTTACTCTTATGGAATCCTATCATAAAGAGAAAAATTATGATCAGAAAAAAAGACACGAATTCCAAGGAATAAAGTAGTAGACATCTCATCTAAAAAAATATACTATTAAATGTTCTCTTTCTCAAATAGTGTAGGCCAACAAGTAAATCTCCGGGACCGTCGGGTCGCTCGTTTTCACGCATGTGTCAGAAATTTAATATTTGTCAGGACAATATCCGATAGGTATACGCACTACACATGTGTTCTGAAAAGGATTAATGCTTAAAAGTGAGTATTTAGAAAACTTTAATGCCATAGATCTAAAGAAGGATTGAATTACCACCTGCATACAAAGATTAGTCGAAACAAATTGAATAACTAGTAAGTGACCGGTAGTACTACACTGTTTGTGCGAACAACTCTTGCACAAATAATCCCAAGGTTTCCTCCAGCAAAAAAATGTCAGAAATAAAGGAGGAAACCTTTTGTTCGATCTATCAATGGTGTTACTGCTATGCGTAGTTCACAATTTTTTCTGGTAGATGGAGCTAATGGTGCTTTCTTAGAGCCACATTTTCCACCACCAACCCTTCCCCACATGTCGGATCCCACCGTGAGTGACGTCATATATTGATGGACTCATCGAAGTCAAGGAAGAGAAGATAAACAAACAAGTGGAGTTGGTAGTCTTTTAAGAGATGCGTATCTGAAAAGAGGTCAAGGTGCATTTTCTCAACCCAAAATTATACCAATCAATCATGCACCAAAATAAATGGAATTAAAGTTATTTTAACAGTACAGAAATTGACAAGTTATGTGTTATTTTTTTTTAATTGCCAGGACCATTAGTGAGGAAAATGTGGGGTAAATCTTTTTTTTCCTTGTGCAGAGTACGAAACTAAAGAGGAGAACTTCAACTAACTTGTCAATGAAAATAGAGGTATTTCGAAAATTTAGACTGGTATAAGGATTTTGTATTAGAGCATTTATATTATATGCTGATGGAATTATCCATCCCATAGAGCTTAATACACGTGAAACATGGCACATGAGAGCAAAACGTTATTTGTTAGAAATTTACCGTTTTCAGCAACAAATGAAGCTCTCGAAAAGTTGTTTGGAGAAATAGGTCCAGTCAAGCAATGCTTTGTCGTTAAAGAGAAAGGTTCGTCCGTTTTAACTGTAATTCATTGACTACAGTGCATTAATTTAAACTACTCCCATTTCTCGTTAGTATCAACAAGAAGAATTTGTAAGCCATCACCTCATTTTGATCTTGGTTAGATTAAGATCAATATAGCTACTACATAATAACCTGGACAGACATATGACTAGGGAATCGAGGGTAGGCACGAGTGCCAATTATTAGCGCTACACAGGCTTAATACGCAATGCGACAATGTTATAAAAATCGGGAGTGAAGACGATCGCGTTTAAGTCTTAATATGAATTAGGTATTTGGGTTATGACCATTGCCACAAAAGAAACTTTAATGAGTTATATGGCATCATGCATATAAACATGAATTGCCATCATTAAATGAAATGAAAATTCAGACAATGTGCGAAACCAACTATTATAGAATAAATATGCTTAATAGTAAACTGTTAAATGTCTTAAGAGTTGACCCTAGAATAAATGTGGGATATAATGTGGACTTTATAGAAAATAATAAATTTTGGTAGATTTATTGTACCAAATGTAGTTTTAGGGTTCCCGAGTGGCCAAATGGTTTAAAGTGCTCTCCGTTACGGATCACTGCCATCTCACCTCCGTCTGCATCGGATTCGGCCAATGTGGGTATGTGAGAAAGCTTGCCAGTAGCTTCTCGTGGGTCGGTGGTTCATTCCGGGATTCTTCCTCCGCCATTCATACTGGCCGCCATGTATAGTCTATCTTGTGCTGAAAATTGGCGTTAAACCATAAAAACAAACAAACAAACAAACAAATTCAGACTGATTTTTTTAGCACAAGAGAACAGTCATTTTAGTTAACATTATGCTTTGATCATGTACAGTTACGGCAAGTACAATATCCAAAGGGGGCCCCGAGTGATGTAAAGCGCTTTCCGTTACGGATCACTGCCGTCACACCTGAGTCTGCGTGGATTCGAGTCTAAGATTCTGCTAATGTAGCTATGTGAAAAAGTTTGCCAGTAGCTTCTCGTGGGTCGTGGTTCTTTCTGGGGGTTTTCCCGGGTTCTTCCTCTACCAATAATACTGGCTGCATGTATTGCCTATCGTGTGCTGAAAAATGGCGTTAAACCCTAAAAAAAAACCCAAAACAAACGAACAGTATCCAAAGAAATGTCAGTCACAGTATGTGATTGTAACATGGTGGTATACCAACATTCTCGCCATTGCATGTTGCAAATGTAAACAACTTCAGCCTATACCCACCACTCTCAAAGAAGTTCATAATATCTGTATTCACAATGTATAATGTATAATATCCAGAATGGAAAATCCCATGGTGCAGTTTATTTCAGGGTAGCATATATGTTTGCTTGAATTGAGTATATGCGAGAAAAATTTGTTGCCATAATCTAATCTATATTTAGCCTCTGTTGGCCAGGTTCTGTCAAACCTTCTATGTTTATGGAAGAATCTGTACAATAAATGGACACAAATTCTTTGTAAGTGATTCATTACTTATATCTTTTTCAGGTTCTGAAAAGTGCAGAGGCTTTGGATATGTAATTTACTCTATGCGGTAAGTATTGAGAAAAATATTTGTTTTATTTGTAGCAACAAAAGCTTAACTTGTATTGTTAGGACATCACCTTCAAATGCTTTGGGATTTTTGCTTGAAATTGTTGAAAGTCAGTCTTTGCACTTCAGTTTAATCTGGCAGATCTAATGATGCTTTCCCTCATTAGAAATCGGGGAATTGTTGTATTCACTATTCTACACATAAATAATTTTTTCTTAAATCTTACTAAACATTGAGTTTATGCAATTGTCTTTTGTCCATCATCTGCCCATGACATGTAGCAGGGTCTTACATTAGATTTTAAATTGATGGGCGAAATGCCACATTATTTGGTGCGTGTGTGGGGGGGAGGGGGCGTCTGTATCCTCCTTCAATGAGGATATAGTTTTTTAATAAAAAGTAGCTGGGTGTAAAGTACGAGTAGCTAGGTAAAACACACAGCTCCCAGCTGACAATCTGCTGGAAGATTTGCCATGAAATTTTTCACACAGACATTTTCACCCAAGGTTCTAAATAAGAATGGTTCCCCCATGAACATTCAGTATTGATACCACAGAAGCCAGGTTGGCAGTTTTATCACTACTTATCAGGAATGGTTGGTTTTTAACAAATAACTTACGAGACATTACCTAGTTACTCTGAACAAAAATGGTGCCATGAAACCCATCTTGAAAATCTTGTTGCTATTCGTCTTAAATGGCTGGCTGTATCTGGCATCAGCCAATCCTTTGAGACAGATACCACAGATTTTAAATGTTCTATTTCCACATCAAATTAGCTATGCATAGCTGCAAACCCTTGCAATTTTGGCTTTAATTTTTATGACATTAATTCATTAAAATCAGGAATTCCCCAATTTTCAATTATTTTAAATCAATAATAAAATAACTGTTGTCCTTTTAAGTACTAGTTGCAATATTGGTAGAACTTTAGCCAATTGGTACAGTTGGTCTGGTATCAAGCATTTTAGCGACAGGGCCGAACCAGAATTTTTTCTCAGTGCATGCATTGTCATCACTGATTTGACATACTACTCAGTATCGCATCTTGAAAACATCTTCACCACCAAGGGAAAAAAAAATATTGCAAAAAAAAAATGAAGTTTAGGAATATACCAAAAATTGGCCATGCATTTAGCTATCAAGCATCAATTTACATCATGCAGCATGATGGTTTTTTGCAGTGTGCCACAAGTTTTAAAATTGTGTTTGATGGCAGAGATGATGTGAGAAAGCACAGTAGTAGCAAAAAGTACCAAGAGGTTGGTAAATTTAAGAGCTTGCAGTGGATTTCAGCTCTGTAATATTTGAAGCCATTGACAGAAGACCAAGTTACCAATGCTGAGAATGTGAATTTTCTTGCTTAACACAATCTACCTTATCAGCTGGAGACCATGCTAAACATTTATTCTGCCAAATATTCCCAACTTGAAGATCATGTCCTAATTTGCCATTGGAAGAAACAAAAGTGCTGCAAATGTTCGAGAATGCCACAGAAAACCTTTGCATGCCAATATCTTAATTTTCTATAGTGACTGATAGCAATAATGATAGAGGAGTCTCGGAACTATATCATCTGGTGGTTAAATATTTCTGGATATTTATAGTGTTTCATTTTTATTTTGAGATCTTGATAATATGTAGTACTGACGGTCAGAGTGAATGGAGTTACTGTCATGCTATTTTTCACTAGTTCTTAAACTCCACTAATTTTTATCGCTATTTTCATTAATTGTGAGCCTGTAGGTTTGGCTGCTTTGGTTATGAATGGATGGTCTAGTATCCTATCTGCAGTAAAATACCATTTCGAAGATAACTGTTGGTTTTCCTTTCCAAATGTTGCTTGTCAGATCATTGTTGTCATTAACTTGTAACTTGTGTAACAGTATGGGCAAATTAAATATTTAACTGATGATTTCGTTCATTATCTGTATAATAATTAAGATATATCTATTTCAACTACATAATGAATTAAAGCAACATCATCATCAGCATCTGATTAGTTACGATGAATATAAAATGTGTCCATTTATCATGTACTCGTCATCCATCAAGTAACAACTTCAAATGTTACATTAGGAATCAAAATAATCTAATGCGAAATATTTTCTTTGTATTTTTTTAAAATAGAATTTAGTGACCATTTGCATTTCTCAAAAGCAACAAAAATATACATCATTGTTTCATGTTCTATTAAGTTGGTAATAAAACTTTATTTGGGTGGAAAATGTTACTTGTGTAAAAAGGAGGACAAGCAATTTTATTTCTATATTTAAAATTCATAAAGTGTTTGAGAGCCAGCATTAAACATGTTTGGTGCTGGAAGTAGCTGCACCACATTGTTTGATAATATTTTATATTCAATTTTTTCATTGCCCCTTAATTTGCCAACTTTCTTAAAAAAAATAATGGCTGCCAATGGTAATTCAGATGTAATCTACAAAACATCAATATTTATGTATGCTGTAGTAATCATGTAGTATGTTGGGTCTGTAATGTATTAGAACATGATGTATGTAGTTTAAAATATTAATATAGTCTTATTTATATTTTGTTGCATTATTTTGATTTGCAGTATACAACACTGATTTTTTATTCACCCCTTGGCTTTTACATATGCTCTGTGGCAGGTCAACATGCTTACATTGATAAATTGGATTAGAAGTTCAGTTATGTTTATGCACAACAACGTATCCTGGATGAACACTTCACGTTTGTAAATTAAACCTGAGTCTGGCTTGAATGCGAGTCATGAATGGCCATCTCATGAGTGCTATGCAAATACTGGTGTTTCTTTGCTAAATTCCTTCATTTTAACGTCATCATATATTTATAATAAAAGATAAACGATTTTTCTTAACTATATTTTTGTCTGTTTAAAGAATTCTTATTTTTTGGTCCTATATCATGTTACTTATCAGTTCATGAAAGTCATGTAACATCCTTATGGAGATCCTGATCAACTGTAAACAACCTTTGATCAGTTACATCATGGGTTTTGACAACAGGATTGCAACTGTGCTGTTAGCAATCTGAATATCAAGTGCAAATATGGGAGTTTTTTGGTAAAAATTGAACACAAAACATTACTCACGTAATGGTGAAAGCTGATGAACATGGATGGCTTGTTTTTAAATTCCTAAATTTGTCAATGGTGAGTATTTAAAAGTATTAAAATTTTCTTGATTCAAACACTATATAAAATGACTTTACCATGCATTTCTTATTATTTAACGTACTGAAAGTATTATGACGGGGTAAGTTGTTGAACATAACTGCTTGGACTGACATAGATTAGAGGCCAGAATACACATCAAGATTGTCACAAATATACCTACATGTAGTTTTGTTTTATGATTAATTTATAATAATTGATCTATCTTGATTGTATTTTGTTTGGAAATGTCAGGAAATTAATAATCAAAAAACATTTTTATGTCAAAACTGTTTTTATTATCACAGTAGCATATGACGATTTATACCTAATTAATAAGTAAAATTTATCAGCAATTAAATTTGGAAATTTAACAAACACCAGCATCTGACAGTAACCTGTACACACAGCCATCATCATAAGGTCCTTTATGATATCTAGTGTTTCCTAAATGATCATGAATCTAGCACTGAACTGATGTATGATATGACTGCCTTGGTGCTCCCTTGAAAATCATATCGCTATTTTCTTGAACAGATGGTCAAATCTGGATGGAATTTGCTTAAAGACTTGCCATGATGTCTGTTTGGTCCATGATCAGCAATTCCAAAGGTCTTTTTAGCGCTATGCCTTCTGATTGAATGGTTAGGTGGCATGGTGTTTTCACTGCAAGATTTATTGTGATGTCTAATTGTTCCAAAATGAAAATAATGTTGCTCCGATATTCATGGTTATGTTTCTTACACCCATGGGTGGCTAGACATCGCTATTAACTGCCACACTAGAGAGATCATAGCGATATGACTGAAAAATTGTTAAAGCTATATTAAAAAGCCAAATCACACACACACACGCACAACCTTCAAATTCCCATTGCCCTTTGCACATGATTTAAATTTGATTTGTGAAAGCATACACAGATACAGATAACATTTGGAAAGAATCAGGTTGATATTATTTGTAACAGGCTTAGCAAGTGAAGTCAAATTTCAGTAGGAATTGTTGTGTAATGTTATAAAATAAATAAACTTTAAAAAAATTGGAAGGCTTGAGATTTAAAGCAAGAAATCTTTTGTTTTTGACAGAGAAGATGCAGTCAAGGCCAAAGATGAGATCAAATCATTAGATGGCAGGAAGTTGTTCATCGCCTATGCTGATAAGAAGAAACGTCAGAAGAAAAAAAAGGAAAAAGATGGAAAAGAGTTAACTGAGGCTGAGGAAAATAGTACAGGAGTTAAGACTAAAGGTATGGATTATCAGTATCAATTTTTGTACCTTGAATAGAATATTTTTGGACATTTAAGTTTGTTTTACTCGTTTTATTGTAAGTTTGAAATAGCTTTGTTTTCATTCATCATCACTGCTTTATATTTTATACAATATATTGTCTTCAGCCAAATTGTTTCAGATAGTGGCAAGCTAATCAGTAAGTAATTTTTCTCAGCAATTGAAAATGATCCACTGATCAGGCCCGCACCTAGGAAATTCTGGGCCCCAGGCAGCCGACAGAGTTTGGGCCCCTTTCGTGTTTCAAATATGTGCATATATTTTAAAACATGGGCCCCTATCTAGCTCAGGCCTCTGACAAGTGCCATGGTTGTCTCCCCTAGGTGTGGGCCTGCACTGATGCTTCTTTGTCAATGAGCACTTGATTCAGGAATACAGCTAGGGGTGCACTTGATTTAGTTAGTGTAAAGTCAATTTGTGGTTGAGTTCAGACTAAATGAATTGAGCACACACCCAGCTGGTATACTAGACACTTTTTATCTTCATTTTCTGATATCTTTTTTATATGTGAATTGATTGTATCAGTAATGTAAGTTAATTGCATAAGTGATGAAAATTAATCGTAAATGACACATCCAAAATGAATGACTGGTTTTGCGATGACACATAATAATCGAGGTTGGTCTCGGAGGCAATGGAACTTTGGATTACAAGTCCAATATTTGTCAGACTGATCTATCATTGCTTTATCTGCTTGGATTTGTTATAAATCAGGGGAGTGATGTTTTTTTAATTAGGTTTGCTGATTTTCCCAAACCACCAAATTTTGTACCATTAAAAAGAGATGAATTGATAGTATATCCTTTAAGACATCCTGTTTTGCAGTAATTCAAACACTTATTGACTTTCACTGAGACCAAACTAGTGTAAAATAAAACTAGATTCTGTAAGTGTGTGTGTGTGTATATATACATATATATATATATATATATATATATATATATATATATATATAGTTTACCAGGTTTGCCTTTTCTTACTATAGAAGAAAACACTCAGGAAGATGACAGCAGTAAGGGGATCAAGACAGCAAAGACAGAAAAAGCACAGAGTGACAGGATCAGCTACCAGAGAGCCAAAACTGTCATTGCTGGTGGATTTCCTCCCGATGTTACAGAGGAAGATTTTCAACATCTCCTGCAGAAAATGTAATATAGCTTTCTTATCATCAGTATTCATGTATAAGTTTAGTCCAGCTGCAGATAACCCTGATTGGCTGGAACAGAATGTGATGTTAGTTCATGTCCATGAAGTTTGCAATTCTGTCTGATTTAAATGTGTGTATTTTGGCAACAATGGTGAATCTCCATTGGCAACATTCAGGTTTGTCTATTTTGGCAACACTCATGTCTGTTTTGACAACATTTTGGCATGTCTTTATTTTGGCAACATTCTGGTGTCAAATTTTTGCAGCACTGGTTTGGCTTTGTTTTGGCAACATTCTGGTGTCTCTATTTTGGCAATATTCTGGTGTGACTTAATGAAAGATATTCTTACATGGTCAGCCTGCACAGTTCTGTAAAAGATGATTTCAGACTTACAAATTCCATAGATCTTTTCTTGTTCTACCACAAATATGCATGCTGTGTAAATTATGTCTATCCTTTCATACAGTCATCTGGTTTTGTATTTAGCATTGTTGTGGGACATATGTGTTCTGTGAACATGCTTCAGTTGTGCCTGTGCTTCTTTAAAAACTGTCAGTGATATGTGATACTTTCAATTTCTACATTTATCTGTCTATAGCTATAACTTCGCCTATGTTTTCTGGGTGGAATATACTAAACTTGGTAGCTATTTTGCTCCTTTGGTGGCCATCTGTAACAAGGGTACAAGGAAAGGGGTCAAAGGTCAAATTCCAAACATTAAGTTTTAGTGGCATATTATAATACTTTCTGCACATCATATATGCATAGGTAGAAGATACTTCATAGAGACATCACATTTTAATATATGTAATACATGTTGTTATTGCATAGCTGGTAGCTAGTTTCTTTCTGGTTGGAAAATACCCCTGACTTGTTATGATATTGTCCTCACATTAGGGTGACTCAGAAGATCCTATAACATGAGATCACCTCAGCCACCTTGTAGATATTTTGCTGATGCACACTATCCTTCATTCTTCAGAAAGGCCCCATAAGACACATTCCATACTTGCCTTTCTTGGATTGATGGTTCTCTTTTGCAGCCTATGGTTAGACAAGGTCTGGAGGCCTAGAGCATAGACATAACAATAAAGGGACACAGAATGGGGGCTTTCCCTCACTTAGTTGTTAGGGTCTCAGAGAAGGTTTACCATAGTCTTTTTGGTGGATTAGTTGGACCCCTACCAAGGAGGTATATAAAAAGATTTAGAAAGAGCCACACTCTCCTGTAAGGAAGGAGATGTAGCCTCCCATTCATTGAAGTTAGAAAGTGATTCCTAGGCTGCCTATGAGGGATACCTACTCTTCCACCCTCCAATCAGAATGGCAGAGAGTGAGTTGTGACTCCTCCTCTGTGATCCTTACAGGTGGAGCAGAATCCTTTCAGCCCCTGGGGTCTGTTGTTGGCTCCAGGATTGAGCCAACCATTTAGAGGAGAACTGGGTCTAAGTCTAACTGATCTGGGCAAGGGTCTTCATCTAAATCTGATTCACCTGACTGGCCAAATTAGTCATCAAATGGGCACAGTCATTGGAGCCTCATTGGTACAGGGATATGAAGACTCAAGACTGCCATTTCATTCTGCATGGGTTCGGGAATTGACTTAAGATGCCAGATTAGGGAAGGGTGTTGGATTGGCATCCCCCATCAGTCTGACTAACAACAATATGTGGGGTCTTTTACTGCAGGAAATTGAGTGGCCCATTTCTGACATGCATTCAGTGACTTTGACTACATGGTAGAATGCTGATGCCGTAATCTGCACCTGCATCATCTTTTAATATTGGATTAAAAATGAGGTTGGGGGATGGACCTTCTTCCATCAAATTCTTCATTAGGGTAGGGAATTGCTCAAATTCATCCACCAATTCTGCAGCTAAGGAGAATTCATTAGCTCTGCGAGATTAGTTATGGGTTCAAGACACACACGCTGCCTTCCAAGTCTTACCCACAAGAGATTTGCTCTTTTGACAAAGCATTAAATAGGTTTACTGCCTCTTGACCAGTGACCTGTCTCCAAGCTCTCAGATTCTGGTGACTCTAAATTTCTTTCTGTTTCTTGTTACTTCCTTCCTTGATTATAATGAAGGTACTTTCTCAAAGGTTTGGCAAGGCATCCTCCCCCTCCCCCACTTCGTCACTGCATCTGGTCTTATGGTTAATACCCTAACCTGGCCTACTAAACTGCCAGCTTCAGATGCTAAAGTGGGCATTTCTATAGGGATCTGGCTTTGCCTTCTATGAAAATACTGGAATCCTCTCTAGTAACCATAGTCTTGCATGCTGACCTATTTTCAGCTGCCTCATTAAGCCTGCTAAAGGAATCTGTTGTCATTTACCCTTCATTTTTTCTGTAGAAGTAGTTGGAAAATATGATATTCTTTTCCATGACCATGTCAGCATGCTTCTGTACTTCCACAGGGATGTTGCTTTGCATGCATCTTAGGTCTTATTACAGTACAGTAAGAACTTACTAAGGGATGCTTTTCTGTAGTCAGAGATTCTTTTCTGAGGGCTTATCCCCACACTTGCTTGATTCTTTTCTTAGTGCTTTTCCCCTCGATTGCTTCTTAAGATCTGAGAGAACATCACAAGTCCCTTGCATTAACTCTTGACCCTTTAAACTGGCTGAGAGAAAAATCATCCTAATTGACCACAGGGTCTGTCTCCAAAATTCTTTAAAGCCATGCAGCCCCAGTCAAAACAATGACCCCTTCGTAGAACTTCCCCTTAGCAGTTGGCCATAAAAGAACATGCCACAATGGCTTAGGGTAAAAAGTTCATGGGCTCTTCTCCCTCTCCTCTCCTAAGAATATGGGTGGACAGCCCTTGCTTTAGTTTTGGGATCTCTTGTGCGTCTAGTACATTTAAAAGAAGATATTCACTCATTTCTTCAATAGAGTGTAGTAGAGAGGGTGTTAAATGACTAATCTCCAGTCTTTTACTACTTGTTTTTCCAAGATTCTAAGAAAGTCCCATCTTATTATTGTTGCAGTGTCCTAGTGGTTAGAGCATCTGCCTCGGATGGGGGAGGTCACAGGTTTGAACCCTGGCCAACTCATACCAGAGACATATAAAAATGGAACTAACAGCTGCTAGGTGCTCAGCATTAAGATATTAGTGTTAGGACCTGTTGGCGTGATGTCAGTTTAATGTGACTGGGCTGGCCATCATGCTATATGACTCTGGCATGATGCCTCTCTGCTAGACTTAACTATAGACTGCCACACTACAGACATTGTAGTGATATGACTGAATTTTTTTTAAAGCTATGTTTTTTAAAAAAAATCAAAATTCTCCCTATACAGATTTCTGTTGGAGGAACCATTCAGTATGAAAACCACAGCCTCAGTCAGGAATGCTACAAGATCTGTCAATTGGGTGGTCTCCATCACTCTTGAAGATATATACATGTATATCTTTTTGTATCAAGATTTTGACTGTGTGGAAATGAATTTCCTTGTAAACAGAATTAGTCCATGCCCCACAGGACTGCAGACTGGATCCATTTCCTATTAGATGAGCTGAGAACATGGACCACATTTTTGGCTTGTCTTTCTCTTTCTCTACTGGGGACCTTTAACTCCAAAGTGAACTTGGTTCCTTAGCAGAAAGGTTTTTTATCCTTTCTGTTTTTCCTTATCAGGTTTGTAGACCACACAGGTACCCTCTGAATGTTCTGATATCTCTAGCTCAGGATTTCCATAATTTGACATGGTGGACAAATTGGGACTGGTTTTTAGACTCCAATTCCAGTTTTTTAACCAACATGTCAGATTCAGGATGGTGCACTTATCTGGAGCTGGAAGGACTGATTCTTCATGGTTCATGGTCTTCAAGTAGAATCTACACTCTGCATCAAGAATTCGGAAATGAGAGCTGTAGTGGCTAATCAGGGTAATTGTTGATGCATAAAATATGTACTTCTGGCTATTGTGCCATGGCTATTCAGAGTCTTTGATTTTAACTCAGTAAAATCTGGTTTATAAAAATAATTCTAATAGCTTTAAATTATTAAACAGATTTTAAGAACAGGGATTATATTTTTAAAGAATTAATACAAAAACAATATTTTTCTCTTTCTTGTCAAATTTTTAATGCAGTTGTGATATGAAAGAAAAAAAAACAACTTTGAAATGGACAAAATTTTGCTTTTCCAGGAATGTAAAAAATGTGGCCAAATTCTTTTTAACATCTAACAAGGACAAACAGGAGGCTCGAATCCTGTTCAAATCAGTTCGAGATGCCAAGAGAGGAATGACCAAAATTAATGGAAAGGAGCACAAAGGTAATTTGATATGTTACATCCTATTTAAAGAAAACAGCAGATTAGGTCAACAGTTGTCTCGCGTGCTGGGTATATAATGATTCACACAACTGGGTTGAAAAGTGTTTTTAAAAACTACTTTCACTTTGTTCGACAAGTGGTAAAAATGTTCCACTTATCAGGTCTTCAGAATTCTTTGAAATTTTATGTATCCGTAGATATGTGAATTTCAGACATGTCAATCAAACTTTCAGTTATCCTGCTTAGACAAGTTCAATAAATAATACAACATAACTTTGTTTTGTAATACTATCAGTTTGTGTGGGTTTTATATTCAAAGAGTACTGAAAGCTTGCATTTCTCAATGATTTATTTGCAACTTTTATTCCATTCCATGATTATTTATGTTTGGCTGTTGTATATGTATTCATGGGTTTGGAGTGGAGAAATTCAGGGGCACCATGAAAGGAACCCGTAAACTTGATATAATATGTACTGGAATCTATTAGTTTTTACATAAATAAATTCTGTGTTAATATTGGCAGACTATCTCAACAATGCATTGTTATATCATAATCCACTTATACTGACATCTGGCCTGACTACAGTATGCCATGATACAGTCCAATACTCGCACTACTGGTACTAGCTGCAATCAACCAAGTGATGGCCATTTCCTTTTTTTAAAAATATAAAATATACCATCGCTGCCAACTGTCTAGTTTTTTCCATATTTGTCCCGTATTTTGGACTTGATTACAAGTATTTATATGTTTTTAACTTTTATTGTTTGCAAAAAATACTTTTTTTATTTTAAAATATAATAATAAATAATTTCCTTGGAATTTTCACTTTAGAACAGGCACGCGGTTCTGTTTTGATAGAAATGTATCACATGTATATAAGAATACAGTTCTACAATAAGATTTATTCATTTGAAATCGAGGCTACCATGCCTGTCTTTATCCACCATATTCTATTTTGCAAAAATTTGTCGCTGTATCTCATCTTCATAATATTCAACTTCATGTTAAATGGGAAAGCTGATTATTCTGAATTTTCTCCAGGAAAAAGAGAAGAAATCAACTCAAAGGACAATTGTGTCGTCTTGTGTAGATTTGTGAAACCATATAGTAAAGGAGAAAACTTGACGCAATGCATGTTTGTAATGTGATTTCCTTATTGCGCATGGAGGTGCCCATGAAATACAAGAGTACGAAAAAGTTAATAAACATCAGCTTCCTGCTTCATCACACACAACTCAGCTTGAACTTACTATGTAATTAAATACCAGAGAGCCTAATTCGATTTTTAAAATTTGTTTTAGAAATGAACCTTCCTCTTTCAGTTACTAGTGTTGCTGGCGATTTATTTTGCACACGTTTTCTAGACAGTAAAATCACAAAGGATAACTTGTATGCTTGAACAAAAACAGTTCAGTAAGATAATCACAGAATCGAGATCATCCCTGAAAGTTGGTACATTGGAATCGATGATTGAAGTAAAAAAAACAAGGTGTGGAAAAGGCTCCTATGAACATTCTGTGTCTGAGTGTATTGCTCTCTTGCACCTTCTGAATGTGCACCCGAGTAGAACATGGTGCCCATCCACGTGCATCTTTGACATTAAATAATTATGTAAAGCACTGTCCTACTTTACTGATGGTTAAATATGTTGCAAATAGTTACAAATGCATAAAAAATTAAAAATGAGTATTTGTTCCTGAAAATCTGTATTTTTGTCACAAGCAGTCAGTATTTTTATACTCTGGGGATGGCAGCTATGATATTCATAAAAATTTAGTTTCGCTTAAACTTAAAAGAAAACTAATTACCTTTGAAACAACGATTGTTATGTCTCGTGTTCAACAATTATTTGATATTGTTACTTTGATAAGAGACAGGCATTTGTTTGCCTCACCAAGGTTGTTCTTTTGCAAAGACCTCAACAATACATGCACTACTAATGAGAGAAAGCCGACTACAGTTTTCATTTGAAACAATGAATCTGATGGATTGTTGCAATTTCCAATGTGAAAATGTTTATACAGTGAAAGTTTTTTTGTTGCTAGAAAACATATTTTGCACATGATCACTACCAATGATGGCTTAAAACACAAATTTCCAATCTTTTGAAACTATAGATGTCTGGCAATCAAGTTAAGTGAAGATAGTGTATCTCGCTAAGATGTTTGTTAACCTTTTTAATTTGTTCACATGTTTTCATTTCCCTATGAATAGCCTCATCTCCAGGGAAGCCTTGGCAAGATGGTAGCTGTCGTAGGCTGAACAAAACCTAGGTCAATTTAAGTACATGTATGTGTATCTTATAAACAACTATAGTCACATGCAACTATCAAGAGTAAAATAGAGAATTGCTTAGTGGCAATCAGATATAGATCAATTGAGGATTACCATATTAATATATGTATTATTTGTAATGGGATGTGACTGATACTTTAATCCTCTAATTCATTAATTTTTTATTTATATGCACAGAACTTGACACATTATGGATTGTACTGCACCAGTTGTATGTTGTCAATATAGAAGTGTCTTTTAGACTAATTTGTTTTCATTTTTAATCAAAAGCATAATGAAATTTTGAACCGGATGTCATCAATAAATCTGCAATAAAATGAGAATGGCTCATATGGAATTAACTTCAAGTCCCAGGAAGCAAATCTATTTGCTTTTTGCCGGCTACATTGAACCCAGGAAATCCTTTCCATTAAATTAAAATAATCATTGTTTGTCAGATGGGTGGTGTGTGTGTGTGTGTGTGTGTGATTTGGATTTTAAATGTAGCTTAAACAATTTTCAGACATATCGCTTCAAAGTCTGCAGTGTGGCAGTTCATAGTGATGACTAGCACTGGGGCACCATGCCACAGAAATATAGCATGATGTCCCACCAAGTCACATTATCCTGACATCAGGCTGACTTGTCCTAACACTTATATCTTAATGATTAGTGCCAAGTGAGGCAGCTGTTAATACCAGTTTTATAAATCTTTGGTATGACTCAACTGTGGATGGAACCCACGACCTCCCTAATCTGAGGCAGATGTCCTTACCACTAGGCCACCAGAATTTTTCGTTCAGATGGCAGGGTTCATACGGTCTTTGAAGGTCTTTGAGAGTTTGGGAAAAATGAGGTAGCATTTTCAAGGCCTTGAAAGTTTGGGAAAATTGAGCATATTACCCTGAGGTCTTTAAAAGTCTTTGAAAATTGAAATAAACCCAAAAAATTATAATTTCTTTCCAGAATCACAAATAAAATTATCCAAGGTTGCTAGATTCAGATGTAATCTATTTATCCTGGTTTCTTTCTTCTGATGACCCGTTCAGTTTCATTGCCGCCGCAATAACAAAAGAGGCTTTGTTTGGCCATCCAAAGTTGGCCTCGGCGGTGACTTTAATAACACATGCACTCTTCATCAAAGGAAGACAGCTACACACTTCATCAAAGGAAGTCACCAATAAAATTGCCTCAGGTCGTTAGCTTCGGATGTAGCTGGTTTTCCTGGCTTCTTTCATTTCACATTCAATTTGATTGGACGAGTCCATCAGCTTTGGCAAATCAAAATGTTCATTACACTAATTCACTCTACGTAGAAAGTGAGCGAAAGTAACACACTTGAGAATTCAAATTTGTTCAGTCGAATTAGATCTTCAGTGTATGGTGTATTAAAATCAAAATAACCATGCAACTGACTAGTTAAAACCCAACACCTCTGAAGGTGGAAACGTAAAATGAGTAGTCAACTAGATGATGCTAATTAAAAACAAAACTAGATGGAAGAAAAAAAATAGTTTTGCTGACACTTCAAAGAAAACTGATTACCTTTGAAGCACCGATATATACTAAACAAATAAAACAAATCTGTCTCAATGTTCTACAATTATCTGATGTTGCCGCAGCAATAACAAACGGGTATTTGTTAGGTCCTTAAACTGGATCCTTTAGTGGTGCCTTCAATAACAAATGCACCATCATCACAGCAAGCCGATGACTGTTGCTCCAAGATCGTCAGCAACAAACTCAATTAAAAGCATTGCCTCATTTTACATAGTGATTAGAACATATTTACTGTGCTGCGAAACTTTCCTGTTTGCAAAAGAAAAAAGCCCCCCCCCCCAAAAAAAAAAAAAACAACAACGTGTGTTCGGAGGACTCCTGCGTGGGTGACTTTTTGCTTCCCAGATAAAAAAATTGCGTCCAAATACATGTAATTAAGCGTTTCCGAGGTCTCTGATAATAACGCATTTAAAGCATTTTAAGAGAACAATTTATTTTGTATTAAATGTGACACGTATGTTGCATATTTCTGAGAAAAAAAACAACGAATGTTAACCTATCTTCCAGATCATTATAATGCAATTTTAGGAAATTTATTATAGTTTGACTTTAATCAGTAAACAATATTGTAGTATTTGTCATTCGTTGTTTTCTCATATCACCTATATACACAATGTTAGCAAAAATAGGTCATGGAAATCTCTCTGATCTTTGACAGTTTGGGAAAAGTCTTTGAATTTATCATTCATAGTTCAGTATGAACCCTGGATGGGTGGAAAATGTATTAATCTGCATGTTTAGAAATGCACCTATTCCTCTGGAAATCACTTGCCACTGAACCCTTATCTAACCTTTAGTTGATGTCCCCCAGTTAGACGTTTTCTAATTTCCAGTCAGTTTCTTTGACATTGTTTCATTCAAGATTATGAAACACTGATGAAGATTCTACTTTGCAAAAGATTTTAAAAATATGTTACATTTCTCTAATTTCATTGCTCAGTTGTCTAGTTTACAAGCTGTCAAATCAATAACTTGGTATTACATGTATATTATATTTTCCTATGAAGAAAAAGACATTTTTGTGATCATGTATTGTTATTGAAATTTCAAACAAGAATCTTCTTCACTGAAGAGTGAAACAAATAATACATGGGATTTTTAAAAAAAAAATTTAAATTCTAGGACATGAGCTCACTGCTGTTCCTTTAAAGCAGACAAAAGACAGAGTCATTCCTCAGAAGATGCTGAAAAGGTCAAGGCTTATCATTCGTAACTTGTCTTTTAAGGTTAGTATCTATTTATATGTATACATGATTGTTTGCTTATTAGTTTGTCACAGATATGTAGTTATTTTTCGACAGTTTTCTCAATAGTATATTTATCTGTAATATTTTTATCCCCCTCCCCCAACCACACACACCAACATATCTATGGACGGGGTAGATAGTGTTACCCATGTCTGACCATCCTGTTTTGTCCTGTCTCTCCATTCATCCATCAACAATTTACTTTCAACAAAATAATTTTATTGTGAAGTCTTTTGGAATTTAAACACATTTGGTGTGAAGCCATATATTGATCAGACCTCGAAAGGAGACCTTGTGTCTTGTTGGTCCTAAATTTGCTGTGGCATGCATGTAAATTGATTTTTGATCATGTTGTTTTCATGTATTTCATTTTAAGGAGTTATGTTTTCCTGCATTCTCTAGTAGTATATAGGTTAGATTGATTTGCAGGTTTTGTCAGTGATAAATTCAATGCATGGTTTTGTACCCTATACTTCATACTTTAGGAAATTGTTCAGGAAATGAGTTCTATTTTCCATCATTTCGCAAGTCACATACACACACACAGTGAAACTTCCTCATACCAGCTTCTCTAAAACTTGGTCTTCCTTGCAAACTTAATATTGCACTTCCAATAAGGCTGTTTTAATCCTTATAAGATCTGTCTAAACGTACCTCTTCCAAATGTCAGCCAAACATTTAGCTTCCTTTTATGTCTGATTTAGGAAATTTTAGGCCCCAATATTCTCTGGTTTAGGAAAGTTTCATATATATTACATTTTGCAGTGTTCAGAAGACAGTCTGCGTGAAGCATTTCAAAAGTTTGGAGACATTTCAGAGGTCAAGATTCCCTCCAAAAAAGGTATGGATAGATTAAAGTAGAAAAAAATGGATTTTAGATTTTGGTTGTTGTGTTGACAATGATTGCAGAAGGGAGTAAAAATTAGCTTTCGATCCATATGTCCAGCTATCTTCACTAGCAAGGTTCCAACATGATAACCCTATCTACTCCTTAGTGTATTGAGCAGATATTTCTGTGCTTTAGGTCTGTGAATTTCATTGAATTCGGTGGCATTGGAATTGATTAATTCATATTTCGTAGCTGACAACCCTCACATTTTTGGCGTGAATTTATAGATTTTTGTCAGCAATTCACGAATTCATGCCGTATGCAAAAAATTCACCAATTCTCAATTATTTGAAATATTTAGTAAAATAATCGATTTCACATTAAGCGCGTCATGATATTTACAGTTGACGAAATGGTCCAGTACTACTGGTCGCGGTGAATTATAGCTGATTGGTACAGTTGGCCCGGTAGCAAGCATTTTAGTGTATTTTAATCTATATATATAAAAATAGTTTTACAAATGCTTTGAAGAGAAACTGGGGCCTAACTAGATTTTTGTTCCATGCATGCACCGCCAATGCTGATTTGAATTACCATTCAACAGCTTATCTTGAAAATGTCTTCACAACCAAGGAAAAATATAGCCCGAGTTTCCTCTGACCCTTGTTACCCCATTTTTACGTAGGAAATTTGTTTCTTGTCTGTATCATGTGACAATCTGACCAACTTGACTTGTTGGTTACTAGAGTTGTATAGTCACATGACTCAGACTGAAAATGGCCAGATCCAGATCAGATTTCAGCAACAACGTACTTTCATCTCTCCTGTCAGCAGATTAAAGACAAGACGAATGCTATGCTCATGATTTTTGAGAAAATAAAATAAATCATGTTCCTATCGATTTCATGCATGTATATCTCGTAAAGGTCGTTCAAGTGTGCTTGGCCAGCTAGTAAGAGCTATATGATATTTAAATCTTGTTATATTAAGTTAGTTTTAACTACCGGTTTTGATATATAAATAGAAAATGTGCCAGCTGCCCCATGCTGACACCAAATCTGTGAATTACAACTTTTCGATAAGGAATGGACTCTGATCCTACACCCCAACATATAAAAAATGGTTTGGCAAAGGTCAGAGGAATCTCAGAATAGTAAAAATAAATATATTGCACAAAAAAAATGAAATTTGGAATATACCAAACATTTGCCATCAATTCATTTGTTGTGACATATATTCGCTTGACTCTAGGATCACTTTACGAATTCATGTCAAAATTCACTAATTTTTATCACCATTTTCATGAATTATGAGCCTGGAGGGTTGACAGTTATGATGCTTGAACACTGTTCCTACATGATCTAGACAAGGAGAGCACACAACTGGAATGGACTAATAAATAAGTAATTTTTCACTGCCAGTCCATGTTTGTACAAATATCTTTCACTCAAATACACTCCTAATAGCTTCTCTGGTACATAGTAAAACTTTCTATGTTAAACTTACAAACTTATAGATCCTTATTAAGTAAATTGTTTCCACCATTTTCAATGGATGTACAAAGCACTGCTGTTATACACTAGTGGTTAGTTGGCATTAAAATTATAAGGGAGGCAAATCATGAAATCCAACAGATGTCACCAGGACAAAGCACTAAAATAGCTGTTAAATTTGCCAATGCTTAGATAGGATAATCATCACAACCTCGACACATAGTTTTGAACTTTAGCTGATTCAGCAGAAAAATATATCAGTAAATAGAGTGTATTAACTTTTTTACTTGTTGTATATAGTTGTCACAGATTATATAGTTGTTGGGTATGCTGCTCACAAGTTTGGAGAGTGGGCCATCCTTCATAAAGGGAATCCAGCCATACTTCCATGACATTATAATTAAACACTCCCAGGCTCCCTACAAGTATCCCAGGTGATGTTTGATTAGCTAAAAATGTGTGCTACCAAGCATTGATGTGTTTCTCTGCTGGAATCATGATTTAAATTTTTAGTACTAATGTTTACTTTTAGATGTTCACATAGTGCACACAATTAAAAAAGATACGACATACACGGCTAACTTTTCTGCTAGAAAAAAACTGGTCACATGCATGAGCCATAATGCAGAACCTGTGATGCTGACAACTTGTATTGATCTTGCATTCAACATTGAATAAAATAAAAAATCAAGATCTTAGGCATTAGGGACAAATGTGCAATTATGCACATGCATTTAATTGACTGGACTTGTTACTGCGATGGAGTCTGAATATCTGATCTGACTTTTATCACACTTGGGCTATATGCTTATATCATCAAGATCGTTGACACATTTGATAATGAGTGAAATGTATTTGTATGAATTGGTTGATCTTGCCTCTGATTGGCTGCACTTAATATCACTCTAGAGGCCATATTTCTTATCAGATTTTGATCAACTTTGTACTATGGATTTATAGGGCCTAACCAGAAATTGCCTCGTACATTCGCTTCGGCTGAAAATCCGGTTTCTTCAGTACTACTCAGAAGTATTCACCTTGGTATATAATATGCGCACAAATGATTATAAGTAAAATAATTAAATAAATATCGAACTTTTAAAAAAAAAGGTTTTTTAATACATAATAATTTTAGTTAATAATAAAAAATTTCATCTTATAGCCGATATATATGGTATATGGTACACGAAAAGTGTAAGCTTCACATGCGATAATGAAACAAACGGTACACTCTTGAGTCGCACCTATTACTCGGTTCATGCCCGGATCTGGCAAATAGTACATCCAAATACTCGGATTCGGTACTTGTCGAAAATTATCTACTTGGTTAGGCCCTATGGATTTATACCTTCAAGATCTCTAATGATTTCATTATTGAGCAAAATCCATGAATATTAATGAGGAGACCTTGCATCTATTTGGCTGAGCTTGTTTCCATTCACTAATATATATATATCTTCAAGATCTTGGATGAGCTAGACGATGAAATAAAGCCTGACCTATCGATGAATTGATCTTGCATATGAATGGCTTGGCCTGTTACCACCCTGGGAATCAGTTTTATGTCAGACTTAAGCTTATGTGATCAATATTTTGCATGGATGTGATAGTGCACATGATTCATGCATATTAATGATGTGATCTTGCATATGATTGGCTGAGACTATTTTTGATCTAGTTTTGTCAGACTTTGCAGGCTTAAAATCACTAAAATCTATAATGTGCATAGTTTATTAGCAATATCACCTCAATCTCTGGTCATATTTGTTGTTTGTCTGGATTTTTTAAAGTTATTTTATTATTACACAAGTTTGCTTCTGATGCCAATGTATATTATGTACATTAGTGTTTTGTTTAATGGTCAATTGTTAAGTTACAAAAGAAGGTGAACAATATCAGACATGATTGGGTCTCATGTTGGACCTGATATCATTTTATAATTTACCAATTACTAATTAATATTTTTTAGTGTTTGCACTATTTAGAGGTGTGCACTCATTGCTCTTTATTTTAGCTGTATTGATTTCTTTCCATTTAGACATTAAGCTATGATCTATGTCAAAGATTTTAAAATGTTCATAACTTTCCCATCCTTTTGAATTATCTCATATATACATAGATAATTATCCTGTAATTATTATTTATTGACTTATTTTATCTATTTATTCATTGGCTGATCCATTGTAACTGTCTTTTGCCCCTTAGATGGATCTTGCTGTGGATTTGGATTTGTGCAGTTCACAGATATGGTTTCCGCACAGAAGGCTATAGATCAGATGAACACCAAACCAATTCTTAGTAAGTTGTGCACCATTTTGAATGTATTGAATTGATATTTCTCATGGAATCTTGTTTTGTGTACATTGATAATTGTCTCATGTTCAGCCATTATGTTTTCTTGATTGTTTATTTTATAAATAAATTTTATACTGTTAAGAGTCTATGTTCTTAAAATAAGTAACAGAAAAAAGAGAAGACGACAAGCTTTGTAAAATTTAACAAATAATTTATTTCCAAAGAGATCCATATTTAATGGTGATGACGTGTTAATAGCATACAAAGTACTAATGTGTCAAAAGTCTTGTGTTGAATCACAGAAATATAATTCCAGGTTTGAATTCAGTATAAATTCCAGTTACTGTCTTTATTCAAGAATTTGTCAGAGCATTTGTGTATTTCCAGAGAAGATAATCACTTGAATTCAATAATTTGAAGAAAATAGAATTCAGTCAAAACTGGACACAACACAACTTTAAACAAGTGCTAGATGTTAAAGCACAACTGGCAAAATCATTAACAGTCACAGATAATTTGGTTCTCTGTTTCACCTCAGGTCACTATAGCATTTTCTAAAAACAATCATTACCTAATGGAAAATAACCTTCAATAATGATCTAATACTTTCAACACAATAGCCAATAAATTCATATGGGAATCTCCAAAAACCCTGATCCTGATCAACATATTTACCACTTCTTGTTTACCTGAATAATAATTTGGTTAATAAGCTCATATATAATGAAGCTATTTTTAGTTGTTTACAAATATGAAATTTTTTTATTTTATTTTTAACAAAAAATTAATCAGGTCAGGCAGAAATGAACTCAATTTTGGACAATCTGAACGTATCAGTCCCTAACCCTCCACCTTTATTTGCTACTAAGAGAAACCTCCGTATGATAAATAGAACCAAATTCATGCTTGACATCCAAGAAAACATAACTTATTTACATCCTACAGCAGAACAACTTGATAACTGCCTGCATTCATTGCTTAAAAAACATGCCCCAACCACCAAATGCAGAGTATCAATACAAACGTGTTCTTCATGGTATAGCAGTGTTAGGGACCAGCTTCGCACTGCTAAAAGACATCACTGAAAAGCAGAGGCTTTGGCCTTCCACCAGACTTAATATTCATACACAAATCTATGAAGCCGCTTAGAAGAACGTCACAAACATAGCCCATTTAGCAAAATTACCCCCCTACAGTACTAAGATCACGGAGAGTTCCAGCTGCAAAGAGCTCTTCGAGATAACTAACAAACTAATGTCAAGGAACAAATGTACACCACTTCCAACTACCTTCTCTCCAGTCGACCTTCAGGACCTATTTGCAAATTTCTTCTGTGACAAAGTACAAACCATTAGAGATTCGCTTGACAACACAATTTCAATTGACTCGTCACCATACAGTTATGATACAGAATTTCAGCGACAACCATTAGGAGCATTTGAACCTGTCTCTGTTGATTTTGTACGGACAATCATGATGAAGAGTGCACCAAAGTCTTGTGAACTTGATCCAATTCTGACATCACTGCTGCTTGAGTGCTTAGACCCAATATTGCCTTCACTAACTGATGTTAATAATATCTCTTGTGGGGAATTCCCATCATTTTTCAAAACTGCCATCATAAAGCCTCTGCTAAAGAAACCAACACTTGACCATAACACTTTAAAGAACTAGTATCTAATCTAAATCTTAGACAAAGTTGTTATAACACAACTTGTACCTCATCTGAATTCACAGTATTTTTAGCAATGTACAATATGCATATCGCACATGCCACATTACTAAAACTGCTCTTCTGAAATTAGTTAATCTCTCTGCTTTGGATAGCGGAAAGATTACAGTCTTCACCTTCCTAGATTTGTCTGCAGTATTTGACACAATAGACCATGATCTATTACTTCACCGTCTCCAGCATGTATTTAGTATTCAGAATATAGCTTTACAAGGGTTCAAGTCCTACTTAGTCAACAGGACACAAATTGTATCTGCAAATGGAATACACTCCAGCCCAGTTGATCAATGTTGTGGTGTTCCACAGGGGTATGTTCTTGGACCTGTTCTCTTCATTCTATGCACTCAGCCTCTCTCAAGTGTCATAGATCATCACCCAGTGTCTCACCAGTTGTATGCTGATGACACCCAAATATACAAGACTAGCCATCCAACTGAACTTGATAAGGCTGCATATATTGAACTGAGATGCATCAGTTCCATTCGCAAATATCGTTCAGTTGATGCCACTAAAACACTTGTGTGTTCATTAGTAATTTCAAGACTGGACTATCGTAACTCAATTCTGTCTGGTTCGTCACAATATCTATTCCAGAAACTTCAAAAAGTTAAAAACACAGCTGCTCGGATCATTTTTAGAGTACCTCAATCAGAGCACACCTCACCACTGCTCTGTATCCTACCCATTCGATACAGAATCAAACACAAAATTTGTTCTCTGTGTTATGTTTCTGTGACAGACTCCAGTCCAAAATATCTATCTGGCCTCACCCATGTTTATACTCCAGCAAGATACTTACACTCCTCTTCTGACAATCGTATATTCATTATTCCCACTATGAAAACGAAGTCATTTGGCCAATGTTCTTTTGCATACCAGGGTCAGGTGATGTGGAACGAATTGCCCATTTAAATAACACACAAAGACACAGTGGTCCCTTTTAAGAGTGCTCTTAAAACTCACCTTTTTCGACTGCAGGAACAAACTTAGAGACCTAATAATGTTTTGTATCTTATATGTTTTCAGGATGTTTTTATGTTTTCCAATTTCATGGTTTTTGTTATTTGTTTTTCTGTAGTGTAGTCATAATCATTATAGATGTTTTAAAGTGCTTAGAGCGTCGAAAGATTAGGCGCTATACAAAGTCCTCATTATTATTATGTATGCATATATGTATATGTGTATGGATGTATGTACAGTGTGACCTCGCTATAACGCGGTAGTTGGGAGCCAAAGAAATCAGCAGTGTTATAGACCAAACCATGTTATAAGCAGCCAGGTCAGTTAGCTGAAGAAAATGATGCATGTACTCCAAAAAATTGTGGGGGATGGGGTAGTTAATAAATGCAGGTGGTAAAATATGTGCTTCATTGGCACATTTACCATCTTACAATGATGCATATTAAACGAGAAATACACCTTTAGTGAAGACATAAATAGTTTACTTTATTTAGAGAACCACGAATTGGTATATATACGTGAATACTGTTTATATATACATGTCTAATGTATAGCATGAATAGAATATCAACAACGTGTACTCACCTACGCAACTCATATACATTGAAACGTTGAATCCACAATACAAGTGATTCCATCGAAAATATGCACACACACAGCTTTAAAATATTCAATAATTTTGTCACAGGTCAAATTGGTCTGAATTCAGTGGAAAAACATGACACACTCACATAATGAATGACGAAGCACATATACTTTTCAGTATGTCCCAAGTCTGTAAAAGTTTGCGTTTTAAGCAGCCGTTGGTAGTGTTCGTAAGCATAAACGTTTTCCAAACAAAAAGGAAACTTTCACGGCACAGTTAACATGTTCCTGTCACATTGGAAAATACAAAAACCCATTAGATTCCATCACTTTTATTTAAATTTGGTACTGACTAACTTTGAATAAAAGCTCTTGGTTTTTATTGAAAGATTGTAGTCAGCTTTCTTTGATGACGGGTTCATGCATTATTGAAGTCACCGCTAAAGGATAGCTTTGGAGAACCAAACAAATGCCCATTTCTTATTGTGGCGGCAACATCAAATAATTGTATTGCATGATTGAGACGAATTTCTTTTCCATTTGCTGAGTACCTTTTCATAACAATCGGTGCTTCAAAGGTAATCTTTTTCCTTTGAAATTTCAGCAAACTATTTTATATGGGTGCATTTTTAAAAATGAAGTGGCCATCGTTTGGTTGATTGTAGTTACAGTTCCTCCTTTCTAATTAATAGACTACAAGATGTTTTTATTTTTATTTGTTTTTTACATTTGCGGAGTGATGCTGCCTTGCACTCATGCATCAGAAATTTAACAAAGGGTCAACATATGATAGAGACGCATGTGCTCTGGTCTGATGACATGGATTATTGTAAAAAATGTGGGTGTTCTGAAGGATTTAATTCTGAATGGAATGAAGAGAATTTTACCTACCATCCACATACAAATATCAGTCTACATAAATATATATTAATTACCAGCGAGCGGCCAAAAATCCGACAAAATTAGATTACGAGACAATGCTTAGTTCGGTTGATCTCCACTACCAGAAATGCAACAACAACAAAATAAAGCAAATATCTCAAAACATACAGTACTCATGTTCGATGTCAGCATAAGCGGATTTTGATGTAACAATACACTATTAAGATGGTTTGTCACTATAGACAAAGAAATTGTTGATGTAACAATAGATAAATTTCAGTGCATTTTATATAAAGTTTGCATTTACCTTTCATGGGGCTCTTGAATTTCTACACTCCAAACCAATGGTTGTATATACAAGTTTAAACAGCCAACAATGTCGATAATAATAAAAAAAAGTCACCAGATGGTATGTTTTGCCACCAATAAGGAAATTAAAATCGCAGTTTGCAGCATTGCCGAAGCCCTACGCAATCCTAGAATAAACGTTTTGCACTTTATTTTTCTTACTTTCTGCTTGATTGTGTATATGTATGCAGTGGGAAAAAAAACACATGTCGGTTATTGTTTGTGCAACGATTGTATACAGAATTAATTGAAGACAATCACAAAGATGGCTTACTGGCTTTACTCGTGGATCTGTAACCAGTAACATTTCCGATAATGTTTATTTTGGCATAATACTTCACAAAACTGGTGAAATTGTTAAATTTCAGAAGCTATGCCACGATCGTATTATATTCGAATTCATACTAGAACTCTTCCCCAAAATGATAATAAATGTTTTACACTATTTCTCGTATTAAAAAAAAAAATACACATATAATCAAAATTGCAGGGACCACACCATGATCATATTAAATTCAACTTCATACGCGATCTCTTCCCATAATAATAAACTTCAAGCCGATAAATATTTTTTCATGTGCGAATCAATATACAAAATTTCGGGAGCCATGCCACGACTGCATTATATCCGAATTCACGTTATAGCGGAGCGCGTTATAGCGGGTTGCACAGTATGTATTTATATATCATTTTACAGTACCTCAGCATAATACTGGTATAAATTGCAAGGTAAAATTTGATGAATGTAAAACTGGATTGCACAAAAATATAGGTACTTTAGAATAAATACAGACAAAATAAAACAAGGTAAAATAACAAACAAAATGATGTTATTCAAATCTGGAACATGTACATAAAGTAAAAGATAAAAGTAACACATATAAAATACACAAATGTTATAACAACACCTCATCTGTGCACTTTGTTCTATTCAAGGGATGTCACTCACCAAATGTGGGTTTGATGTTCTTAAGTTCCCATGTATGGAGTTTTCATTCCACATATTGTGCCAGGTTATGCTGATGATACTGGTATTTAGAGTCAGTGTATGGAATCTTCCATTCTGCACAGGGTGATTCCAGGGCAGCTTTGGCTGCTTTATCTGCCTTTTTATTACCTTTTTACCAATGCAACCGGTTCACAAAGAGTACAAAATACTTTTCCCAGATTGTATGAATGCTTCATGTTTCTGTATTATCTGGAATGATAATGGACTGTGAGATACAAGATTTTTGAAAAGTTTCAGTGTGAAAAGGAAATTTGAAAAGATGTAAATTTTTGTTGTTATTTTTAGAGGTTTCCATGTTAGTTCAGAGAGCTGTTTATTATGGCTGTAATTTCTGAAGTAAAAAGTGAGAGATTATCTATTAACTGGCTCAACTTGATGCCAAATGGGTTTTGCATTGTTAATTTGGGGGACTCCTGTTTTATGTGTATGTTTGACACAAAATTTTATCTAATATTACATCTCAGGCATGTCTCAAATTTTCTCACTTGGTGCGTCCATTCCCTTTGTGTACCTGCAATGACAATTTAAAAAAAAACTGAAATTTGTAGAAGAAGCAGACTGCACACTATGGTTGAAGTACATCAGTTAAAAAGTCAGAGTTATCAGTTGTGGGAAACTCAAAAAAAATCCAATGGTGTCTACTAAAACATTATTACAAAATGCAAATGGTATAAATCTAAAATGGCCATGGCAGTGATTGTCTGCAATGTTGAAATAATTTCCAAAAGTTTTGCACTAAAACTACAAGGCTTAAAACCAAGATAATGCAATTAAAAAAATACTGACTTTGCAGATAGATGACTGAAAATTACAGAGACACCAAACAGATTTCTGGAGGTATACCAGTACAGTTACCTATACTGACTGAAAGTTTTTGCACTCCTCCCACAAATTACATTAAAAAAATAGATTGCCAAAAAATTAGTTGGTTTTATTATAGCGTGGCCTATTGTGTCATTCAATGCAACTGATTGATTTCATTTTATTTCTCACTCCCAATCACTTCCAGTATTAGTTTAAGACTTACATGATTAATTAATGACCTTGTTTTTTTAAAATTATTTTTGAAAGTTGATAAGTATGGGACAAAAGATTTATTCATAATAAAGTTGAACACATATTGTAAAGCAGCAAATCAGCATTACAAGGGACTACAATAACTTATTGTCACTGCATCATTTTACTTGTTTTTGACATATTTTCATGTCGTTTTTCCATCAAGGTCGTCCTGTTGCTGTGGATTGGGCCCAGCCTAAAGATAAGTTTGAAGCAGCCACAAAAGGAGATAAAGCAATCAAGTCAGGTTAGATAACTCTTACTGTTAATGAATTTCAGTTTCTTTTCAGGTCACCTGTTTGAACTGCAGTAGCTTAGTTGGTAGAGCACTGGATTTGTAATTTAAAAACCACAGATTTGATACCTACTTCAGAAAGCTTGCTTCTGCCGGCTACATGCATCCTTGAAAGGCATTAGCTCCCATTTCTTGAGCATGATACAGCCAATAATGTGTTTAAAGTAGCATTAAAATCTAATGATGAACAGTCGAGTCACTAGATATTTTTCTGGCTTTAGTGGAAGTCTTACTGTTGTCTTGATTTTGCTGAACAAATTAAAGTCAGATACCGTTTATTTTTTCATTGTCATAAATCTGCTGTTACATCATTTTTGGCGACTGATTCAGTGGCCATGTGGTTAGAGTGTCCACCTTGGAAGCGGGAGGTCGGGAGTTTTGAACCCCGGCTGAGTCATACCAATGACTTTAAAAAATGGTACTAACAGCTGCCTTGCTAGGCGCTCAGCATTAAGAGGTTAGTGTTAGAACTGGTCTGCCTGGTTTCAGGATAATGTGACTGGGTGGGACATCATGCAACATGTCTGCGGCATTATGGCCCAGTGCTGGACATCACTATATACTGCTACAGACATCATAGTGATGACTGAATTTTTTTTAAAGCTATGTTACAAATCCTAATCACACACATATACAATATTTTTGTGGCAAACAAGTAGCTTATGAAAGTTCAAAAATCAAAGCATACAATGAATTACCTGAATACAATGTTTTTCATAAGTTACTATTTTGTATTGACATCGAATGCATTTATCCATGTCTCTTGTTCATTTGGTTCATCTATCCATGCTTCGTTTAAGTTACCATAATAGTTTTTACAAGCAATACGTTTTTATAAATTTAGTAATGACTGGCTTTACGCATATTTTTTATGCCCCTGCCATAAATGTGTAGGGGCTTATAGTCTCACCATTTTACATTAAATTTGGCATAAAACTTGACATTGAAAAGACCTAGATCAAATTTAATTTTCACTATTTTGCCAAGAATTTTTTTTTAGTTAAGTATTTTTTAGCATAGAACTTTGCTTATTGTTTTGTTTGGGGCTTTTTTGTTAATAATGGCAGGGGCATCCCTTCTAAATAAACACATTTTTAGTTTCAGAGTAAAGGAATACATTTAGTTTATCATTTGTGTAATGTTTTTCATATATACCTTAACTTCAAGTGTAAAAATTAAGCACGATTCAGTATGATACTCTGATTAATATTTGTTAGATGCAGGGAGGAAGAAAAGAGGTACCGATTCTGACGACGGTTCATTCGGTGCAGAAAGTGACACTACAGAAACAGGTGAGATAAAATACTTGCTTGAAGTGAAATCTGTTTAGTTGACACTTTTAAAATATATACTTCATGAAGTGAAACCTGTTTACTTGATACTTTTAAATATTTTGTTCATAAAGTGAAACTTCTCTTAGTGGACACTTACATAACAAACACCTGCTTACTAGGACAACACATGTATAGCCCGTTTCTTAAGATTACCTACATTTTTCATAAAAAAACACAATTTTGTCCCATGAATATCACTGGACTTTCATCATCACAGTTATAAATCTGTTGGTAAAGATATTTATCTTGTAAGTACATTTTGTTTTTTTATGGCATCAAAATGTCGTCAAACTGTTCTTGAGCTACATAGTAAACATATCAAATTTTGTAGAAATCCTGTTCATTCTTCTGATAATGAAATTGTTGGAATGGGTAATGGCTGGATAAGCAAAAGGATTCTTTCCATCTTTATTTTTTCTTTCTTACTATCATTCAATATTGGTGAATTATTGAATTATGCAATTTGTAAATTATGTAACATTTATGCTTCTGTCCTTCTACATCATAGGTTAATTTGATACCTACATTTACCTACATACACTAACTTTGCAGTATGTTATAGATTTGTGACATAGGTAACAAATTTAATGCATAAATACAAATTTGGGTGCAAAAACCTTTTCCAATTTTGATGCACTCTCTTAGCAAAGTTAGAGATTTTATGCTCACATGCTAATAAATAATAGGTGGAATAATTGGGGCAACTTTGCAGAATCCTTCCCTCTTAATTGACAATAAAGGGACAAAATATATGTCTTATTTGCAAATAACACCTTGAGCAGAGTTACCAGACCTAAGAAGTGACATGCTATTGAGTGCTAAAGGATGCACAATTCCAGTATAACTCTCTTGACAACACCTAGAAATTAATAATTCTCATTTGGTATCTACTGTGAGTTCCTGTTTCCTATTTCATACATATCTCTTGGTAGTCTCTCGAGTCGAGGAAGACAAGTTGTGCACTTTCTTTCAACGATGGACGCGCATGTGACTCCGGAGTCCAAATTCCGATACACACATGCGATTACAGGTGGGGCATGGGACACCGGTGGTTGTTGGTATCTGGGATACATTTCTGTGGCGTCTCTCACGGGATGCAGCAAGACGCTGGCGACGGTCAGCCTCAAAGGAGGAACAGGCTTTTCTGGTCAGGGCTCGCCAATGCTTTCTGTCTGAGGCAGCGAGCTCGAGCTGGCGTGGATGAAGGTCTGCCCACTTGATGTTTGTCTTGAGGTTGTCTTTGTACCTCTTGTGAGGGCGGCCTTGGTTTCGGTTCCCCAGGAATAGCTCGCCATAGAACAACTGCTTTGGGATTCTGCTTTGATCCATGCGGATGACATGGCCAGTCCATCGAAGCTGGGCCTGGATTAATTTGGCTTCGATGCTTGTTGTGTTGGCTCTATCAAGGACTTCCAGGAAGGTGATTCGGTCCTGCCACTTGATCCGCATGATGGATCTCAGGGAGCGCTGGTGGAATTGTTCTAACTGTCTGATGTGCCTTCTGTAGAGTGTCCACGTTTCACAGCCATATAATAGAGACGTGAGGACAACTGCATTGTACACCTTCAGCTTTGTTGACAGACGTATGTCCTTGTGCTGCAAGACCTTGGTTCGGAGTCGTCCTAGTGCTTGACTGGCTTTTTGGGTCCTCGCAGTGATCTCTTTGTCCAGAGAGCCATCACTAGATATTGTGCTGCCAAGGTATTTGAAACTGTCCACATTCTTCAGCTGCGTGTCGCCAATGGTGATACAGGGTTGCGAATGGACAGTGTTTGGGGCGGGCTGGAAGATGACTTCTGTCTTTCCTAGACTAATTGTGAGTCCAAATAGGTTGGAGGCTTCAGAGAATCTGTCCACGATTGCTTGTAGGTGAGTCTCTTCATGGGCCATGAGGGCGCAGTCATCTGCAAAGAGTGCATCAATGATGAGTCTTTCTAGTGTCTTGGTTTTTGCAGCTAGTCGACGGAGATCAAACACTGATCCATCCAGGCGATACCTAATGTAGATGCCAGTGTCAATGTCCCGTATGGCATGGAGTAGTACCTGTGTGAAGAAGAGGTTGAATAGTACTGGAGCGAGTACACAACCCTGTTTGACACCATTAGATATGGGGAATTTCTCTGAGGGTTCACCATCTGAGAGAATCTCTCCATTCATGTCAGTGTGGAGGAGCCGGATGAGGTTGGTAAACTTTTGAGGACAACCAAGTTTCTTGAGTACTACCCACAGTGCATCTCTGTTGACTGTATCGAAAGCCTTTGTCAGATCCACGAAGACAGCATATAGATTCATGTTCTGCTCAAGGCACTTCTCTTGGACTTGTCTCACTGCGAAGATCATGTCAACGGTGCTGCGGTCTGGGCGAAAACCACACTGAGACTCGGGGAGGTTATTTTCTGACACTGCTGCAATAAGCCTGTTGAGCAAGATGCGAGCAAGTATTTTTCCAGCAACGGAAAGCAGGGAGATGCCTCTGTAGTTACTGCAGTCCATACGTGTGCCTTTGTTTTTATAGAGGGTCACAATTGATGCATCACGGAGGTCGTCTGGCATCTCTTCTTCCATCCAGATGCTGATTAGCACGTCATAGAATGCCTATAGAGACTGCTTACTGAGAGTCTTGTCTGGTCAGCATACCGCGGCTGGCAAGATCATCCATATCTGCGGTCGAAATAATCAAAGAAAAAAACTTATTATTGGAGCATGGAACATCCGTACTCTCGTGGACAAAGAAAACATATCAAGACCCCACAGGAGAACAGCTCTAGTTTCTAAGGAGCTAGCACGCTACAATATTGACATCGCAGCCTTGAGTGAAACCAGGTTCGCAGAAGAGGGTTCTCTTACTGAGCTAGCCAGCGGCTACACATTCTTCTGGAAAGGAAAAGCCCAAAATGAGGACAGGATCCATGGAGTCGGCCTGGCTATCAAATCAAGTCTTCTGAAGCAGCTCCCGGAAATGCCGGTCGGTATCAATGAGAGGCTAATGAAATTGAGAATACCTATAAGCCACAAACGGCACGCAACAATCATCAGTGCATATGCCCCTACCCTATCGAGTTCAGCAGAAGCCATCGAGCAGTTCTATACGGACCTCAGCTCTGTACTTAGCTCAATTCCAGCTGACGACAAGATCATACTACTGGGGGATTTCAATGCCCGTGTTGGCTGCGACTATGTTCGATGGAAAGGTGTGCTTGGCAAGCACGGTGTCGGCAGAATGAACAGCAATGGCCTGCTCCTACTCAGCAAATGCACAGAATTTCATACATAACAGAAAGTGTATCCATTTAGTCTGGCCACCTCCAAAGCGTTCATTCTCATTGTGGAAATATTTGCTTTATTTCATTATTATCTATCTATATTGAATATCTTTTAATATTATGGAAGATAGTACAATCAGGCGTGCTTTAGTGGTCACCTTTGTGTAAAACACAACTGCCCATAAAGGTCATGTATATAAGTTATTTTTATACATTAATCATTATAGTTTTAAAAACTTTTTGTATAATAATGTCAGATGTTGTATAAACTGTGGTGACTTTTTCAAAAACAGGTTTTATTTTATGCAGGAAAAGTAAAAGACCAAATGAAATACTTATAATATTTTTTTCATCTTTCTCAGTTACAAAAACTGTCAAAAGTCGCTTATTGGGCAATGATGAAACAGGAGATGATGATGAGGAGGAAGAAGAGTCCTCTGGAGATGAAGGGTTTGGTGATGATGATAATGAAGATACAGATCATGATGAAAGTGAAGAAATGGATGATGAAAGTGAAGATGATGAGATAAGCAAAAATGCAAATGATGTAGATGAAAGTGAGACAGATCATAGTTCTGACCTGGAATCTGATGAGTCTAACATAAAGTCAGAGAAGAAGCATGGAGGTGATGGTTTTCTTATGACATTTTGAATTACAATTGTTGCTGACAACTTTTATTAAAAAGCCCCCTGTCCTAATTGCAAATAATTGTTCATTTGCTGCCGATCAACCATGGTAATACAGGCCATTAAAAACATCATGGAAACCTCGCAAAATAAATTTGATCAAATATGACAGAAAACAATCTGGTATGGAGGCCTTTAAAGTATATACAAATAATATTGATCTACCTACATATTTGGCAACCATTACTAAAATTAGCAAAAACTTTAAATGACTTTTACTTGAACACCGTTTAACAGAAATTGACAATAAGCATCCATGCATGAAAACCCTTTAAATGAAAAAACTATAAACTTTTAAACACAAATGATGCTATTTGACCACTGCTGTTGGAAAAAAAGAAAAATGTTTTCCGAAGCTTTTAAGAAACTGCTTTTATGACTTTGATATTTAAAAATTTTAAAAAAAGCATTGTGGCTTGAAACCATTAATGTTTTTCCAATGACAATCATCCAATTTGGCCATCTTTAAGTCCTTTAGGTCACTTCTCAAAACTGCTCAGCTGTAATTAACTCATTTTGACAAAGTGTAATAGTTTACACAAAATGATGCCAGTGTACTATTAAATATGGCTGCATGTGATAAAAACTGAAAAAACATTCAATGACTTCTTCACAAAAATCACTGGACTGAACTTTGCAAAATTTGATAGAAAGCGTCCAAACATAAAGATGATATATTTTTACAAGTTGGACACTGCCATCAGATACGGCCACCCTTACTAAATATAGCAAACTATTAAAAAAAATATACTTACAAATTGATACCAAGAACTTGATCAATTATAAGATAAATAATTTTAGTATAAAAAACATATAATTTTATACAAATGATGCTGATGCTTCATTGAATATGGCTGCTGATACTGAAACAGAAAAACCATTATCCAACTTTTTTTTACAAATTTATCACATAATTTGTCAAAATTGAACATTATGCATCTTGGCATTAAGGCCTTTCAAGGTTATGAATAATTTGGCTGCATTACAAAAAAAAGCAACAAAAAAAAACAAAGCTTGAAAAGACTTCTTCCCCAAATCAGGTCTTTTGAATTTGACAGGCATCTTGAAATGTCCTCCAACTTTACATAAATGATGCTGATCCACTACCACAATATTTAATAAAAATAGAGAAGCCCTTAAAGAATTCATTATAACACTACTGATCTGCAATTGTTACCAATATTTTACAGAAAGTATCAGCTATAGGTTACTGCATTTCTATGGGAAAATATGAACGAGTTTTTCGGATGGAAATAACTGCATGACCTTGGGAGTGCAGTATATCCATCCAGCAAAACGAATTCAAATTTTCCCGTACAAATGCAGTAACTTTTTTATTATGCTCAATTTCTTATTCTACCAAAGGCTTTTATAAACAAAATAATTTATATGAAACAGAACTAAATATATGCCGTATTCCAAACTAAATACACAATCGCAGATTCATCATTACACAACAACAACATTATTAATGCACACATAACTCCGCCCAGATAAATTTGAACTTAGTTGTAGTATTTTGGTCTACTTAAAATTTTAATTTTGAGTCATATTGTAATTGAATGTACATTGCAACAATTTTTCCATTTGATCTGAAATAAATAGAATTTGGTATTTTTATCAATTATATGAAATTTATTGATTATGGACTGAATTTATCATGATAATTCTACATGAAATACATCAGATAAAAGCAGCGAGGGAGAAGTGTGTTGACATCTGCAAGTGTGTTCCTGTTCGGTCATCAATGTTTGAAATCCTAATGTGGGGAAAATATGAAGTCTTTCAATTGCAATTATCAAAATGATGCTATTGAGAACCCATGACATGACTCATGTAATTATGATTTGCAGACCTAAGAAAGTACATTTGATTTTGAGAATATTCAGGATGTAAAACTCTAAGAAGAAGACAGTTTATGCCTTGTCACTTACATGTTATTTGTAAGTACCCAGCAATTTTAAGAAATCTGGCATCAATCGCCTGCTTAAATCCAAAATGTGGTATTAAAAAAAGTTAACGCAGAATGTTGCAAAGCAGCTGGTATGTAACAACCCAAGAAACACCTGCTTTAGATCATTCAGAAACAATATTAATCAACCAAAACATAAACCACCTACTATGTGAGTGTACATTTGTTACAAATCAAAAGTGCTGCCATCGGCCTCCATTTTTTTTTTTTTTTTACAGTAGTTAGTGGTTTGTTTATGAGTGCAATATGAAAATACTGAACAATTCTGACAATACAAAGTTAACAGAGAAGAAATGAGCATATAATATTTTTAAAAATTTAAACTTAGTATTGTCATTGTAAAGTTAAAAGTAACTTAAAAAAAATATAACGTGAAAATATAACAACATTAGAATGTTGGAAGATGTCAAACTAACCCTGATTCATCGGGCCTCAGGTGGCCAAGTGATCTAAAGCACTCGCTTTTACAGATCACTGACATCTCCCCTATTTTCCCTTGGGTTTTAATCTCTAGTGTGGCCAAGGTGGGTATACGATGAAGCTTGCCAGTTGCTTCCTTGGGTCATTGATTCTTCCTGGATCAGGGGTGGGTGGGCCCTTCCTCCACCAAATACACAGGCTGCCATAGATATTCTATTATGTGTTGAAAAATGATTTAAAACCCACAGCAACAAGAACAACAATTAACCCATATTTCTCAGCCAGCTGCCCTGGTATTTAGCTTTTGGTAGGGGCATCTTATTTCAGTTTGTCATGATAAATCAGGGAAACTGATTAGTCACTATTGTCATAAAAATTCAATTTCTGGACTTCTTTTATCTTACAGGTAAACCAGAGAAATCTCAGAGGAAAAGTGATGTCTCAGAAGGCAAGACTCTATTTATCAGGTAAAAGTTAGATTGTTCACCTTTTATGCAGTATACAGGCTCAATTTATTTAACATTGGCAGCATAAAGTTATGAAGTGGTTTCAGATCCATTACAGAAATATCAGTCCTTTTGTTTTTTATATATATATAAATTTGACATGTTTTAAATCCATGTCTTGACTAGTTATTGCTCTTGTGGCATATATATGCATTTATGTGACAAGAAATTGGTAAACATTGTAGTAGGGTAAAGATGCTTTTTATGATACATATCAGCCTTTTCCTTTATTTGGCACATATTGGCCTTTTCCTTTATTTGGTACATATTGGCCCTTTTCCTTTATTTGGTACATATAGGCCTTTTCCTTTATGTGGTATATATAGGCCTTTTCCTTTATATGGTACATTTAGACCTTTTCCTTTATATGGTATGCAGTCAAACCCACTTATCTCAAGAACTCATGTATGTCAAGCAATTTGGTCTGGTCCTGGAAAAAATCCTTTATTATGCTACTTTTTCCCTGCTTATCTTGATAAACCTGTTATGTTGGGCATACATTTTGGTCCAAAGTAACATGTGGACCCATTTAATTCATTAACCCCTGGCACCCTGTGTAAGCATCAGGAAGTAGTAGCCTACTTCTTAGCTCTGTAGCATCAACAGACATAATTTTTCTCCATTTTAAAATGGCTTGACTTGAATCCAATTTTTCTTGATATAGTCCGTTTTTATTTTTAAAAATGTCCTATCTGTTTTTTTTCTCCGGTTTTTAACCGTTCTTTTCAGTCCCATTTTGCAACAACCCTTGTAAAGTATTCGCTCCTTATATTAGTTAGTCCATGAGTCTCATAAAGAGTATTCTGATTGGTCAAAAGTTTAAATTCATCCAATGAATCTTCGTGTAAAGGAAACTGATGGCAATGGAAAGAAGAAGTGTGCTGTAGTTGTTGAGAGAGAGGATGACACGAAAAGTTTAGATAAAGGTTTTTAAAAAACAGAAGGGAATGGCTGGAACGAATTGTCGATGGAAATTGAGTTGGTCAATTTATAAGAAAACTGAACGCGCGAGGGCTGGCATTTTGTGCCCTGCAATATATACATTACAGAAGTTGTGGTTGAAAGAGTCTGGAACCGCAAATACAAATGAAGCTGCATATGAAAAAAAATGAAGCCCTCTGTCAGAATATGTGCATTGTATGTCGCCAATACACGTTGAGCTTGAAAGGAAAAAAGCCTAGTTGAGAATAAAAAGAAACGATTGCACATTGAGCCAGCAAAATCATTGATGACAAAACGGAAGAAATCTTTCTTAAAGCGCAAAAAGAGCTCAACTAGCATATCAACAGGTTGTGTTCAGTGGACAAAAAGACAAGTGAATATATGGGATTATTTGTATATAGATGATGTATTTGGGTGTTTATTTTACATATTTATTTTGAAAAGATAGAAGTGTAATATGTTGGCAGCAAAAAATGCCAAATTATTGACTTAATTACAATGTGAACACAGACATGCACATGAAATAACTTAAGTACCAATATTATTGGAGAACAAATTCATGTGACAATAAATATTGTAAAATTATTCAAATTTTTGGTAAGTTTTAGTTTTTCAAATGATTATTTTGTTACATATTATGGTCACAAGTTGCACCAGGAGCAGATTTTCATGTGTGTAAACCCCCCCCCCCCTTTCACATTTTCATTTTTTTTTTTAAAGGTCAAAATCATGTCTGCATCAAGGTCATGTATGATACACTAAAGTGGGTGGTATTACAGAAAATAAACAGATGTAGCTCAACAATTATAATCTGGATTTTCTACTCACATTACAGGGAAAATGTGAGTATAGGGAAAACCTATGTTTTGAGACCTGATTATTTTACACCCAAAATTCACTCTTGGTTGGAATCCAATTTTCTGTCTGAATTTTTTTTTTTTTTTGGCCTCAGATTTAAGGCAGACCAATCTGAACTGCACGCATACAGGAGAATCTTTGCAAAAAGTGGGATAAGATGGGGAGATGGTGTAAAAATTGGCCACGACCATAAAAAAGGGAACAAATAAGAAAGAACTCCAACTTTCACCATTCTGCACATGCGTGAACAAAATAGCCACAGCACACTGCACCAGCCCAGCTCTGAATTTTTTAGTGTTGCATGGGAATTCCTCGAGAAGAGAGACTCATGGGAGTTTGTAGGGTTGTGAAGTGTGTAAGGGACTGTGAAACTCAACGAGTCTGATCCTGAGGATGGCATGGCAACAACCACCCCACTGCCAAAACAAAAAGAGTTTGGTTATTAATTTGTTTTGAGCAAGAATGAATAAAAGCACAAATGGTATTTTTAAAAATTCATAGTCCCGGGTATTCTTGTGAAAGTCCATCTCTGTGCCATGATTACTGATTCTTCAGCGCAAATGGAATGAAGCAGAAAGTTTCTGATAAGAGTAACGTCTATGAAACAGAAAGAAGATTGCTTTGATTTCTCATGTTTTATCTTGAATCTAATATCAAAGCCAGCCAGCCATCACTGATCAAAGTTTGATGGGATATGGGACTACAACTGTATGAATAGCATAAGTCGG
Organism: Unio delphinus; assembly: GCA_029339505.1. NCBI lineage: Eukaryota > Metazoa > Mollusca > Bivalvia > Unionida > Unionidae > Unio > Unio delphinus. The sequence goes on from JAQISU010000155.1 coordinate 9,968,571, forward strand.
CTTCTTCAAGAATTTGATGTTGAGACACTTAACTTTAAAAACTTTAAACACATTTTACAGTTTGTCGGTACATAAATACTGCCAGCCTTATCTTTGTTTTCCAGTACAGAAGCAAATTGCATCAGTAAAAACTGGCATACCAGAGTAAAAGAACCTCTGATGATCAACACAAGCAATCAATTTTTGTGCACATATTTGGTCAGTACATTTTGGTACTAGTTAAAGTCAACACTAACAAAAGAAAATACTTTCTTTTTTAAAAGTACAGTAATACATATACATATACTTACTTTGCCCTTGATTTTGGTCAGCATGAGAAAACCATTGCCTTGCTGAAGCTACCAAAGGGATGAAGAAGAAAAAACACTGTTAAACCATTGACTATGTTACAGTAACTTAAGTGTTATAAAAAAAAAATTGACTTGTTACTTAATCTCATTTCAAAGACCTCCAATCTTTTTAAAAACAAAACTACTCATTTTGGTACTTCAGGTGCATAATCATTGTTCTGAAGTACATTTGTCAACTTAGCCCTGATATCTTGGGACCCGGTTATGTTTGCAATTTTTTGACAGCCCCAACATAATTGAGATAACCTGGTTTAACTGTGTATAGACCTTTTCCTTGATTTCTTGATATGATATATCAAGGCTGTTTCCTTGAAATGGTATATAGAAGCTTTTTGCTTTATATGGTATAAAGAGGCCTAGAATTATTTAACTACAATTACAACTCGTCCTCGTATTTGGAACAGAAGTAAGGATGATACTTATGTTTTAAAAAGTTAACAGAATTTTATTTGATGACTCGTATGTTGAGAGTGAGTATTTGAAGCTAGTGTTTTGGTATATTAAGTTTCATATCAAAGCATGAGAGTAGTGAAAATTGGTTGTGCCTTGTGTGTAATAATGTTTAATTGAAATATGAAAATTTTAAACAACATGTCCAATAAAGAATATTGCAGGTATATTTCCTCCACTGCACAGTGATAATTGTCTCTCTCCATATAAAAAAATGAAAATTTAAATATTGGCAGTGAAAACAAAAGAGAAAATTATAGGCATATTTCATGTAATGCCTAGTGTTGGTTGTCCACAACAGAAATGGTAAAGAATTTAAAATCTTGTGGAATAATAGGCAGTCGAATGAGCTTAAAACTATTACATTTCAGCTAATCAGATGCCTATGTTTAAGAAAGAAGTAAAGTTAGTCACCTTGGAATGACATTAGTTTCAAGCTGTCAAAGAGTGAAGGCAGTTGATGTGTTTGTCTTCCCCAAAACATGAAATGAATTGTGTTCAAATAAAATTTTTGGCTCTGAGAAATTTAATAGTATTTAGTTCAAATTAAAAAAATTGGAAACAATAAGTGTGTAGATGTAAAATTTCACATATCAGACAAAGCTAATTTACTCTGTGTTGTGATATTTCCTTTCAGGCAAACCTCACATATTTTTAACATAACGTAACATGCCTGCATTTTTAGCATGTCTGTTCATGCCCCATCATGACTTTTCAAGAGCCAGATCGAGTTATCCTTATTTGTCTGTCGCACTTTTTAAACTTCATATTTAGGCCAAGTTTTCCGACACTTGGTTCCATAGTTTGTATGTAGATGTTTATTGGTGAGTTCAAGACTATTTCACTAGAGGTAGGTCACCTTGATTTAAATTTCACGCATGAATAACTTTTAACTTTTGCAATTAGGTAATTTTCTCCAGTACTGTTAGCTCTAAGAGTTATGTAACTCTTATTATGTACATAGCTGCCAACCCCCGAGTGCAAAAATACTGATTACTTGTGACAAAAATACTGATTTTCAGGATCAAATACTGATTTTTAAATTTCAATGCATATGTATCTATTTACAACATATACAACCATCAGTAAAGTTGGACAGTGCCTTACATAATTATTTAATGTCAAAGATGCATGTGTTGCACATTTGTACCTTCTAGAGTTGCACGTGTTCCATATGGGTGCTCATTCAAAAGGTGCAAGAGTGCAACACACTCAAACACAAGCTATTTATAGGAGCACTTTCCATGCCTTATTTTTTTTAAATCATTGATTCCAATGTACCAGTTTTCATTTATTATCTCAATTCTGTAATGTTCTTATTGAAAAGTTTTCGTTCAAGCATAAGAATTATCTTTTGCGATTTTAATGTCTGAAAAACTTGTGCAAAATAAATCGCCAACAACATTAGTAACTGAAAAAGGAAGGTTTATTTCTAAAAGAAATTTAAAAATTATATTTCGATCGATGTGCATTAAGGTTCTCTCTGTCATTTATCTACGTCGTAAGTTCAGACTGAGTTGTGTGTGATGAAGCAGGAAGCTGATGTTTATTAGCTTTTTCGTGCTCTTGCATTTCATGGGTGCCTCCGTGCCCAATAGCGAAATCACGTTACATAATTTACAAAACGTCAGTTTTTCTTCTTTACTATATGGTTTCACAAATCTATACAAGACGGTACAAATATCCTTCCAGTTGTCTCCTATTTCTTCTGGAGAAAATTCTGAATATTCTGCCTTCGAATTTATCATGATTAGAAGCTGAATATTACGAAGACTAGATATAGCAACAGCAGTAACTATTGCGAAATCCAATATGGCGGATAACGACAGGCCTGGTAGCCTCGATTTCGAATGAACCAATCGTATCGTAGAACTGTATTTGTATATACATGTGATATATTCTGTCAAAATAGAACCGAGAGCGCGTTCTAAACTGGCAATTCCAAAGAAATTTTATTATTATTTTTTAAAATAAGAAACGTATTTTTTGCAAAAAAAAACGTACACCCGTATTCAGGTCCAAAATACGGGACAAATACGGAAAAAAACGGGACAGTTGGCAGCTATGTATGTATGTATTATTATGTATTTTATGTATTATGTATTAAGATACATCTTGGTGAATAAAATACCATGGATGTAAAATTAGGTCACTATGACCTACATTTCATAATTAATGGACTTTTTGGTAAGTGTTTCGTTTAGGTCAGTTTCTTTAGCAGTTTTGGCCAAAAAGGCATGTAATTTTGTTGATTTATCTTAGTTTGGTGCCATCGTGCCAAAATTAGGTTACTCTGACCCATTTACTCCAGTTACGTTATGGATTTGGGTCAGCTTATGAGGAACTGTTAATCATAGGGTCATTGAACTTTATATGTGGATATATCTTGGTGAGCAATACTCCCTACAGCCGTAGTAGGTCATTGACCTATTTTTCATTCTTCCATACTTTGGTGAAGTTTTTGGTTAGATTAGTTCTATGTGATTTTGTCGTCAGGGTTGTACATGAAGTTAATGTAGTGGCATTCAGATTATATGATTTCATTTTTGGTTTAATTATTATTTGATGGAATATCATGACAATAATGTTCTAAGATATTAGCAGATGCATTTAACAATTTTGGGAAAAGTTCATCTTGGTTTTATTTTGCATGACTCTTGCAGACATTTAAAAAGTTCTGGAAATTAAGGAACTTACAAAGTTCATGTGATAGCACCAAAACTTTGAAATTGAAACAGATGGAAAAATCCAATATGGTCAATTTAAATGGAAATATTTTTGTTTTAACTTTCGATGACCAATAAAAAAAAATATCTTTGTCATATTTTTAGTGAAACGTGTATGACATACATTATTATTATTATTGTTATTATTATTATTATTATTATTATTATTATTATCTTTTTCTTCCTTCAGGAACTTGTCATTTGACAGTTGTGAAGAAGATATTGAAGAATTTTTTTCACAGTTTGGGGACCTGAACTACTGCAAAATTGTTATGGATCCAAACACAGAACACTCAAGAGGTATACATATTTCAGTAGCCGCCAAATTAGAGATAACATGACATCAAAAATAGAAACTATTTTTGGGGTTCTTCATGAAAGTTTAACAAAATTATGTGAGAGATACTAACTAGTTGGAACTGGTACATCTTAAATAGTTTGTCCAAGATGACAGACCTTCAGTTAATGGTTTGTTTGTCCAAGGTGACTGACCTTCAGTTAATGGTTTGTTTGTCCAAGGTGACTGACCTTTATTGAACCAGTTTGATTTATTGCAAGACACGCACCACAGTTGTTCAGAATGAGCATTTTTTTTCAAGTGGGAAGTAGTCTGTTTAGTGGTAAAGCTGGCAGTAGTTATTGGAATTTGAAGATTCGTCAAATTAATACCCCTGTGCCACTGCACCCCACTTCCATCTATTACAGGTCTGAACATATTGCTTTACATTTGTCTTGTGTAAAACATTACCTGTAAATTTAGACCATCTTTTTTCTATGGGACAGTCTATATTTTGTTTTAGCCATATCCTGTGGAAATTATTTCATGACTAGCTACAAAATTTTACACTTTTCTAATTATTATTATATTTTTAACACATTTTTCAAAATTGTTGCTGCAAAATGTTGTGGTTTTGGGCCCTTTTTATACACAAGAATTATTGCCTTGTGTTTTATGGCAATCCTGTCTCAAGCAATCAGATATAACATTATTATTATCATATTTTGGTTTTTACACTCCTAGGACAACTTCTTACAGAGTTGCTGTTCTTTTGCTAGAAAGGCTGGGGGCATGTGTTTTATTAACCAGTTTTGAGTTGCACAGCTTTTCAATACTAATTCCAATTTTTTAAATTTTATTTGGTAATTTATTGTTTTGTACAAAACAGTTACATATAAGACTCGATAGATGGTTCATTACTTTTGAGTGTCAAATCTCTCAAGTGGAGACTTTGTTTGACTGATACTACATTAGCTGAATTTGTGTTATACAAGAGTCCATCTTGAAATGTAAGATAGTTTTTTGTGTATGACCTCAACCATTGTCAAGATTACCAAGTCTTTGAAATTTGAGCCCATTACCCATATACTTCTGTTTTCTTTTAGTATCAGAGTTCTTATTTCAAACTGTATAATTTAATGTTACATTTAGATTTTAGACCTTATAAAATTGTTGTTTGTTTTAGAACTATCATAACATGGAGAATTTTCTCTGTATTAAATCACAGAAATATTTGTTGTAATGCATTCTTTATGATTTCTTGTCATTTAATAGTACTTCAATGATGGATAAGAAGACAATGAAATTTTTCTTGTACGTAAAGTGCTGTACTGTTGTTATATGCATACACATATAAATTTGATGATTTGTTTATTCCACTATATAATAATGGCAAAATGAGTGCATTGAGAGCAAAATTGCATTTAGTTCTGAATTTAGATGCAAGAAATTCACATTTTACTTAATGCTCATGAATATATATATAGTTTTAATTTTAATGACATAATTGCAGTATTTGTGATCCAATATGCCTTTCTTTTGCAGGGTCAGCGTTTATCCAGTTTAAAAATAAGGATGCAGCTAATGCCTGTCTACAGAAGGCGACTGATGATTCAAGGGTATAGACCTAACATTATATTTAGTGCAAAATCTTTAAAACTGCAAGGGTTAATGTTGCTGTTGAATATTTCAGCAGTTTATTACAATCAGTCAGTTAATTTAAAGCTATCAAATCAACATAAACTGTCACATCCACAAAGCTAGAAATTTGCAACATTCATTTATTTCTATCAAGCATAGTCTCTCCACATCCTTGTAACCCTGCTGTGTGGGTATTACTCTCCAACCCAGTCTCTCCACATCCTTGTAACCCTGCTGTGTGGGTATTACTCTCTAACCTAGGATTTTGCCAACTTACAATAGCAATATTAGCAAATGTATGCTGCAGTTTTTGAAGCTGAACTGATTGTCATTATGGTCTAAGTGTACTTAACTTTTTAAAGACATACAACCTAAGATTTTTGACTTATTTGTTCTTGCAAATGCATGATATTATGAAAAGTATAGTAGAAATAATGAGTAATTACAGGTCATTCAGTTTGAAAAAATGTACAACTTTAAGTTTAATCAATGAAAATATTAACGATTTTCTGTACAGATTGCTAATTAATTATGCAGAAACAGAATTTACCGATATACTCCGAAGTCACAGTATCACATGACGCTCGTCAACAAATATGGTGGAAAATCCTGACAATAAGAGGTTCCTTTTAAGGGGCCATTCTTGAAAGTGTTTACTTGTTGTATTTGTGAGATTGTGTTACGTTGTAAGATAAACCAACAAAAAATATGATAATTTGTATCATTGTAATCAGAACCGCTATTAAAAGGTCTCGCTAAAGTCGCTTCTTAGGCTCAGAATAAAGTTGATTTTCTTGTGCATTTGCATTACCACCTCACGCTCACATATCCGATAGTCGATGTGATTTGCGCATTTGTTTGTATATTTACATGTTTGCTTCATAGCATAACACAAAATTAATATTTTCCCACCTAACATTTAATGCATTTATTTTATTTGGAATTTTTTTACTGGCAATTTTTAAAAAATGTCTGCTGGACTTCAACCTGGTTGGTTTAGATGAAGTCGTGCTCCTTGTTGCACAGAGGTATATGCAAGATGCCCTGGCAGCAGAAGAAGATAATGATTACACTGGGGGGGGGGGTAGGCATACTGCTAATAGGCAGTTTATTTTATGGACTACAGACATGTCATTTCAAGCTGTTGTGTATGGCATATAATGGATAAATAATTTTGGCCAGTACCATGGCTTTACTCCAGACTTGGGTGATCTATCCAATGATATGATGTGTGACTAATATAATTTATGTTGATTTTAAGTTGTATAAAGCATTCATTTTGTAGTATGCATTTTTTTTAGCTACCTACCCACTAAAGAATGATTATATGTATGGCTATGTTTAGAAAGCAACTGTGAGGAGACTATTTATTAAAAACATAGGATGAATTGAATTTGACAGCATTGTCTTGGGATGCAAAGGATGTAAAGAACAAAAGTACACTGGTGAATATGATTTTAATTGTGCATATACAGTAACACTTTAAGTTAAATGATAAATAACACATATTTATATTGAGTTGAGAAAGCAAAACTTGTTGCAGTGTTTCTCCTTTGAATACGTTCCCCAATCACATTACTTTAGGGATATTAGCCTGCTACCTCGCGAATCCAGCCCTACCAAAAGACGAAAATTCGTCTTTCCTGTCTATGTCATATTAGACAAAGGGCAATAACTCTTGCCCATTACCTCCCCTTGCCGCCCGTTAGGTGTCGCTTCTTTAGTTTTTTAGCTTCGCTTACGCGAAAACACGTACAATTAGACCTCCAATGAATCCAAGCCATCTTAGTGTAAATTCTGACCATCCGAAGTTAAATTTGGAATTACTGTGTTGGATAATCATTCCTCTACAGGTCGTATACATTATTTTACAATATTTTCCCATTTGAGTGACTTTGTCACCTTTTCTAGACTTCGGACCAGGTTGCAACGTGGTCAAAGCATGTAATACATGTAGCACTCAATAATTTCGCTTATTCCGTATGTAACGTTTACGATATTAGCGACTAATAACGTGCTGCATTGATAATGTGTGCTGTATTTATCTTCTTTGACGTTTCAGTAGACTTCAAAAAAGTCTTTGAACGACCAATTGCGACTATTTAATGGCGGACTTCGTGTTGTAGTCACGAATTCACGCGACACTTAATCATTTCGCTTCCTCCGTTAGTTACGGTTATGGAATAGCGACTTAATAGCGTACTGAATTGTTAATTTGTGCTTTGTTTATCTTCTTTCCGTTTCAGTAGACTTCGTCTCTGAACGACCAGTTGCGACTATTTAATGGCGGAATTTCGTGTTGTAGTCACGAATTCACACGACACTTAATCATTTCGCTTCCTCCGTTAGTTACGGTTATGGAATAGCGACTTAATAGCGTACTGATTGTTAATTTGTGCTTTGTTTATCTTCTTTCCGTTTCAGTAGACTTCGTCTCTGAACGACCAGTTGCGACTATTTAATGGCGGAATTTCGTGTTGTAGTCACGAATTCACGCGACACTTAATCATTTCGCTTCCTTCGTTAGTTACGGTTATGGAATAGCGACTTAATAGCGTACTGAATTGTTAATTTGTGCTTTGTTTATCATCTTTTCGTTTCAGTAGACTTCGTCTTGAACGACCTATTGCAACATGCTCACGGTGATAACTAGTGTGGTCATTAAGAGTTAACATGGCACGGAATAATTTGACTACTCCGTTAATAACGGTTATAGTATTATCGAATTAATAATATGCTGAATTTTTTTAATCTGTGCTTTGTTCTCTTCTTTTGTCGTTTCAGTAGCAAAGTCGACAACGAAGGCATGAATGGCAAAATGGGTGTTGGCAATGTGGAAATGGAGGAAATTATGTTGACATGGTTTAGGCTGCCCAGTGGATGTAAATTTCACCGCAGGTCCGTGCATGGCTTTCGGGCCTGTAAGTCCGGACGCATGGAGTCTAGGCTGGATCAATTGGATCCATTTTATTATGCACTTTCGCCGGCCGTCCAGCCGTCCGTCCAGCCGACACCGTCAGTTCAGCCGGCACTTCAGCAGGCACCAACCGGCACTAGCCATACATCCGGCACCGTCCGTTCAGCCCAAATGGCACCGGACGGCCAGCCGACCTTCCAGCTGGCATCAACAGGCACCGGCCGTTCAGCCCAAATGGCACCGGCCGGCCAGCCGACCTTCCAGCCTGCATCAACAGGCACCGGCCGTCCACCCGGCAACGACCGTTCAGCCCAAATGGCACCGGTCGTCCAGCCGACCTTCCAGCCGGCATCAACCGGCACCGGCCGTCCATCCGGCAACGACCGTTCAGCCCAAATGGCACCGGTCGTCCAGCCGACCTTCCAGCCGGCATCAACCTATGCAGGCCGTCCATCCGGCAACGACCATTCAGCCCAAATGGCACCGGTCGTCCAGCCGACCTTCCAGCCGGCATCAACCTGCACCGGCCGTCCATCCGGCAACGACCGTTCAGCCCAAATGGTACCGGTCGTGCAACCGACCTTCCAGCCGGCATCAACCTGCACCGGCCGTCCATCCGGCAACGACCGTTCAGCCCAAATGGCACCGGTCTTCCAGCCGACATCAACCTGCACCGGCTGTACATTTGATTTACGGAGATTATAGTGATGTACCCGTCAGTCAATCTGTACTACTGGTTACATATCACTACCATGAGAGAGATGTTATAGATGTATCTCCGTCCAATCAGACCATTCGAGAGGCAGGTGCCGGTCATAGCCGGACCTTCGCCGACATTCCGGCCGACCATATACCAGACAAATCAGTCGGTATCGCCGGTGTACACCTCCCGTCACGTCAAATACGTGTCGGTGTGATTTTAAAACAAGGGAGAATTAGTGACATTATCAGAGATGACGGAATTGAGTTATCTATGCCACTTGGTATGGGCTACCCAGATATGGCAGCTTTACCAGAACAGGACTTTCAGGCCCACCATTCGTCAGTTCAATCAGCCGTTAGTGCCGGCCGTCCATATGTTCACGGCTTCTCCACAAGGGAGATTTAGTGAAAGTGTCAATTATGACAGAATTGCGTCATCTAGGTCACCTGGTGTGCTGTACAGATATGCAAGCTATACCAGAACCAACATTCCCTCTGAGCGAATGGTAGATGGGTGCACAGTGCTGGCCGCACTACATAAGCATTATGTAATTATTATTACCTTCTAGCCGGCACCAACCGGCACCGGGCGTCCATCCGGCAATGACCGTTCAGCCATATGGCACCGGTCATCCAGCCGGCACTAACCGGCACCGGGCGTCGATCCGGCAATGACCGTTCAACCCAAATGGCACCGGTTGTCCAGCCAAGCTTCCAGCCGACACTTGCCGGCACTGACAGTCCATCCGGCTCCGGCCGTCCAGCCCAACAGGCACCGGTCGTCCAACCGTATGGAGATTTTAGTCATATACCAGTCCGTCCGACTGTACCACTGTACCAGCACGGGGACTTTTATCATACCGCAATCCGCACAAATCGGATTGACGAAGATTCTAGTGATGTTTCCGTCTGTCAATCCGTACTACCGGTTACATATCACTACCATGACTCTGATGTTGGCGATGAATCTCTTGATCCAACCCGACCATTCGAGCTGTCGGTGCCGGTCATAGCCGGCCCGTCGCAGGCGTTCAGGCCAAACATATACCAATCAATTCATTCGGCATTGCCGGCCGTCCATAGGCTATCAACTCATCCACAAGGGAGAGTGAATGCCTTTTTTAGAGATGACGGAATCGAGTCATCTATGCCACCTGGTATGCATTACCCCGATATGGATGCTTTACCAGAGCAAGATTATGCACATAGTGAGTGCGATGAATCACAGGCAAATCAGCTGTATGCAGATCCAACTATGGAACGGACTGAGTTCAGCTTCAAAGCCGCAGTGGAGGAAATTTTTAGGGTGTTAAGGCCCCTTCAGAATGCCCTCCACCTCCTGCTGCAATTACCGACTATAGGGTTAGTGCGTCGGTCGATCTGGATGAAGGGGAATAGATTCTATCCTTCCGCCTCCTTCCCCAGTCGACAAAATTAAGGAAATTAATGACCGTCTGTCGACACGTATAGGGGATCCAGGAAATGCTAAGGCGTTCTTTTCTGAAAGCCAAGTACCAGCGTCGTTTTCAGGTCGATGCGTTCAATACTGAGGTCCTGGCTCGGGATAAAATAGGGCAGCAGTCCATATGTCTGCGGCATTGTCTTATAAAGTGGACAAAACTGTGTTCAATGCCACGTCCAAGCTGGTTCGAATGTAGTCGCTACGTCTTCACTGTTAGACCTAGCCTCCCTAGCCATTTTCAGGATCGCTGAAAAATCTGGCAATGAACATGCTTGGGATTCGACGGCCCGGTTAGCTAGGGTTCTTAACAGGGCAGCTCACCATTCCATGGCCAATGCGCTGACTGCTTCTGCCAACCTAGACCTGATACGTCGTGACGCATGTCTGAAGGGCACGTCGCTTAAACCCCATCATAAGCTGGCTAGATATGACCGACGCACATTTCACGTCCCTATCCCACGAGTAGCGGACATTCTCCGTTGTGCTTGTCGGGACTAGGCTTATCAGTTCCATGTCATACCTTTTGGCCTAAATTTAAGCACTTGGGCTAGTACCAAGGTTATGGGTTACGTCGTCACCCTGTTCCGCTCGACTTCATCTATTGCGTCAGCAGTATATTTGGATGACATCCTCCAGAAACATCTGTCAAGTTCTATTCTGCTCAAAGGCAGAAACGATCTTATATCACTTTACGTCATATAGGCTTTCTCGTGAACTGGATAAAGTTTGATCTCTGTCCAATCCGGATTTTGGTCCATCTGGGTGTGGAGTTTCTCCCGATCTGAATCTGGTAAGGCTTCCTCGAGTTTGCGATTATCCAGATAATTGCACTCGTAGAGTCCGTTTCCGACAGGATGCGCATTTTAGCGAGAGAGTTGCAGATCCTTGGATTATTCAATGCGGCAGCAGACTTGATCCCGATCAGCCGTCCTTTTATGCGCCCTTTACAAAGGACGTTGCTAGCGTAATTGCGCTCTTTTCAAGTCCCTTCGATCCCAGAAAACAGTCATGCTCACGCCAGAGATACAATCATTCTTGAGTCAATGGGACAACCCCTATAGGCTGTCCACAGGGATTACTCTGGAGATACCCCAAGGGGATAACGGTATGTTCCGCCACTAATACCTACGGTTGGGGTGCCCACCTGTTGCCGAACTTCGATACTGTCAGCGGCACGTGGGTGCCAGGGGCGAGCCCTTTCCACATCAACCTTTCAGAAATAACGGCTGTCATCAATGCCTTTCATTTCGGGCAGGATCAACTCTTATTACAAACTGCCCTCATTATGTCAGACAACATTGTGGTGGTGCCTTGCCTCAAAACAAGGGGACACCAATCACCAGACCTGTGCAATCTGAACTGGCAATTTCTACATTGGTTCGACAATCTCCACCTCAATGTACAATTCAGACACATTCTTGGCAGACTCAATGTCTTGGCTGACACTCTATCTAGTCATTCACACAGAATGGTCACTCCATCAATCGGACTTTCTTCCAATTGACACACTTTGGAGACGTCCGATGATTGATCTTTTGCAACAAGATGGAATCGCAAGTTCTCCACCTTTCATCTCACAGGTTCCAGACCCAGAAGCTTGGGTCGTGGATGCTCGATCAATCACCTGGGAAGGGTTGTGGGCATTCTCCTACCCTCCCACGGTCTTGGTACTGGAATTAATCCAGAAGTTAAGGGGTCAGAATTGTCAGATGGTTCTGATTACCCCTCTCAGATGGAACAACTCCTGGGTCTCCGATCTACTCAATCTAGGCGATAGATCTACCCAGGAAGATTACAGTCAGCACAAGTATTCACAAGCAACCGCGGCCAGGGGTGTTCCACCCCTGTCCGGACCGTCTTTATGTTCAAGCTTGGCTCTTGTCCAGACAGCCTTGCAAGACAAACAATTTAAATCTTTGATTGCGGAGAGAATCTCGAGAGCAAGAAGGCCCTCTACTCTGAAGGTTTACGAGGGCAAGTGGCATGTTTTCAGAGACTGGTACCATATCATTCACATTGTTCCTCTGAGTGTCACAATCCCTCAACTGGCCAACTTTTCTCTGGCTTTTCAAGGAGAAACATCTGGCTCCAGTTATTCTCAAATGTTACCGCTCCATGATATCAGACACATTCCGCCATTCTGGTACATGTGCTATCAGCCATGATAAAGATTTGTCAGATCTTTAGACATTTAAAAAAAAAAAAAAAAAAAAAAAAAAAAAAAAAAAAAAAAAAATTTAATCGACTTATATCCCTTACCCTGTTTTCAAATGGAATCTGTCCTGGGTTTTAACATGACTCAATTCAGACAGTATTGAGTCTTTAACCCACGATTAGTTAAAGCTACTATCATACAAATTGGGTTTCTTGATAGCCTTAGCTTCAGCATGCAGGGTGAGCGAGTTACATGTCCTTTCTAGTGACCCGAACTCTCTTTCGTTTAGATCAGAGGGTTTGATGGTCCTCTTGACGCAGCCAGGCTTCGTAGTCCAAAATAGATTACCATACATTGCGATCAACGAGTCGTCATTAGCTCGCTTTCTTTATAGATAAGTCAGGATCAACAGCCATGTAAGATCCTGTTTGGGCACTCTAGCACCATTTCAATGCATAGAGGTGAGTCAGGTCACATACTAGCACCTCTTTCTTCTGGTGATAGCTGGGATATGAGATATCACCATTCAAGCCCTTGCTTCATGGCTGTAGTGGGTTATACGCTCGGCGTACTCTGAGAATTCGCAAATCAGTCACCTTATAGAAGCTGTTGCAGAGTCAACCTTCTACAGTTTTATCTTCAAGTTGGTACTCGCAGAGGCAAACATTGATTCTAGTAGGTCCGGTGTTGGGCAGCCCAGACGCCCACCAGACCCATGTGCAACAATCAGCACAGCCTATTAGCTTCGCTGGATTCGCCAGATAAATTTTCGTAGGTAAGAAGATTTCAATAACTATCTTCTTAACCGCATAAAAGGGTCACATATCACGTGACCCTGGGCTGTGTTGCTGATTGAAAATTAGGAGACCGGGTTATCATTCACATGGGGAATCCAACCATCATTCCCTAGAGGATACCCGGGGTGGAGGTCGGATGCTCCGCATTCCCTCCTCCTATTACTTATTCTCCTAAAGTAATGTGATTGGGGAACGTATTCAAAGGAGAAAGCAAATTTTTTAGTAAATTATGTTTCTCCGAGAATACTTACCCAATCACATTACTAAGAAACCCTCCCAACCACCCCGCCATGCGAGCATCCTCGTGTTTTATATATCGCTCAGCTTAAAAACTAAAGAAGCGGCACCTAACGGGCGGCAAGGGGAGGTAATGGGCAAGAGTTATTGCCCTTTGTCTATATGACATAGACAGGAAAGACGAATTTTCGTCTTTTGGTAGGGCTGGATTCGCGAGGTAGCAGGCTAATATCCCTAAAGTAATGTGATTGGGTAAGTATTCTCGGAGAAACATAATTTACTAAAAAATTTGCTTTCATGAAAACAGATTGGCTTGTAAATATCAACAAAACTACAAACACTAGGATATTATTCTATCCAGATACTGCTCATTAATTTCAATTACATGTAAAACAAAATGGCTCTGGAAACAGAATAAGGTTTTTAAGACTAAAATACTAGTTCATCAAAAGCAACCTTGAATACTTATATCACACATATATATATAGTGCATCATCAGCCATCTTCTTACAACTAAATCAAATATACTTAACACCAATTAAAAGCATCAAATTTTCAGTTTTTTTTAAAATGTGTTCATTTACTATGGAAATAATTATACCCTTTATATGAATACACAGATGAATGTACACAACTGCATACACTGTAAAACTAACTGTTATATATTATGAAATGTACTAAACTTATATAAGTACAAATGTGCATGTACAGACATAACTTAAATTCAAGAGTACAGTCAGGCATAAAAAACTGAAGGATATCATCTAAGAATAATTATGGCACATATTGAGGTTTTCCGTGTTATTTAGGTTGGGTGGGGTGCTCCCAATATTATTTAAATTATTACAAAAGACCTCCCCTGGCTTGTTTTTGAGAGGAATTGAAGTAGTGATAGAGAGATGCAATGCTCAGAGCCCCCAGTCAGTGGTGCCGACAGTTAAATTAATGAATACACAAAATGTGAAAGTCAAATAAACAACAATTTAATATCATTAAATAACAGTCATCTCAAATGAAATTCAAATTAAAATCCTATTATTCGTCTTTAACTCGACCAAATTATGGTCTATTTTATCATCTGACTTAGTGTAATAGATTTTCCTCCTGTCCTGTGTTCCTACTCATCTGTATGATCTTTCTCTGGACTCTTAGTCCGATTCCCTCCAGTCCGTCTAACTTCTGCCTACGTTCTTCCTTTTTTTTGTCTCCCAGAGACTTTTATATGAGAAACTAGTGTACCATTACTATAAAAGATTGATTGCAGACATCCCATTCCAAAATACTAGACAGTTCTATAGAAATTACATTGATGTTTTAGTATCCTGTGCTTGGTTTCTATGCTTTTGACACAAGCGATCACCATTTACTCAATGCCAAACTTTAGTACATCACCTAAACAAACTACTGCAGAGAAACAAATATTGAAATTAAGCCCACCCCCATGTATGTTGCCTATTGCATTTCTATTAAAATCAGGGTAGCTATATATATACTGAATAGTATATATAATGTACTAAGTACAGTGCAAAACTGGCTCAGATATACTTATCAAATTCAGGAATGCAGGGGTCATGCTACCAGGTGAAGAAACTTTGCCCTCTTGATTTTTCAGATGTAAAATGACTGGTTGTACTTTATACCTTCCTTGATGTACCCATTAAGTTCTGGCAGTGTTGTAACCCAAGGCAAAATGTATTTATGCAGTGTTGATACCAATTAGCCTACACAGACAAACAAACTCTTACACATTCACAGGGGTGTTTTAATTGCTAACTGACCATTAACCCTGTTTGCAGCAATATATCACTGCTCGAGTTCGCGAAATTGGGCCTACTGTAAAGTGATGAAAATATACCGAATTCTGTTTCAAAATTGAAACAGTGTGTGTGATTTTGATTTTTAACATACCTTGAGGATGACCAGTCCACACACTAACCTCTTAATTCTGATTACCAAATGAGGCAGCCGTTAATACCATTTTTATGTCTTTGGTATGACTTGGCCATAGATCAAGGCCTCCACAACCTCTTGCATCTGAGGTGGATGCTCTTACCACTAGGCCACTGCAACAGTCAACACCAGTATGTAAATAGTAATTTGTTGTTAACAAATATAATTGGTGAAGGTCATTTCTAATTTTTTTTTTTTTAAACAAGTTAACAGCATTATTTTCTTTATAAAATCAGTTTGAAACTGTACGTGAACCTGTAATGGCAGACATCGCTGCACCTGTGGTAAACCACTTCATTACATTGTATTCTTAAAAAATTGGGCAAATAAATTCAGGAAAATATATAACTTAATTAAAACAAAGTCTAAATATTTTGTGTTAGAAGATTTAGCTTAAATATTTAATGATGTAGTAAGAAATATGGGACAATACTATGTTGTGGAATTCAAAACAATGTTGTTAAGTTCAATGCTGTTTTCTGATGTAATTCATTTTCTTGAAAAAACTTACACACACACACATACACACACACACATATATATATATATATATATATATATATATATATATATATATATATATATATATATATATATATATATATATATATATAAAAGCAAAAACTCCTTAAAGCAATGCATATCATTGCTATCAGTATTTAGGCAAATAATAAAACCATAAATATGCAGACCTAATATTGGATGTTTGTAATAAATCTAAAAAGTGTGTAGTTAAATTAAGCTGCATTCACATGGCACAACACATGTTTTTTGATGGGTTTTGTTGAAAAAAAAGGGTCCAGTTTAATTACATATCAATTTTAATGCTTCAGTCTGTTGTCTGTTGATAGGTACAATAATGTTTAGCGGAAGCAATGAAATCAAGATGAAGAGTATGGATTGAAGTCATTTGCTCCAATGTACATTTTTTCTTCTTCAAAGTATGCTAGAAATCTTACACAAAACATTTAGAAAATAAAATTATTAAAAGGTACTTTGTTATGCAGTAATACCGACTTGTAATTACATGATTTTTATCTTGTTACTCCTATAAGATTAAATGAATTACAATGTATAGTTTCTGCTGTGCTTTTTTTTAATACATCATATGGCCAAAATACACTGCATTTACCTCAATCTAAACATACATAAGACAAGTATAAATGCAATGGGCATGAAAAGTTATAAAAGGTCCTATATCTTTTTGTTCAAATGCATGTTTTTAAAAGCTTTAAGAACATAATCAACAGTGGTCTGAAGATAAACTGCTACTTGGAAATCAAACAAATGCTGGACTTTGTCTCATGGTAGGCACTTCAAGAAAGACTTAGTTAAAATCTATATGGGTCCATGGTAGGGATCATTTGTTACCATGCAATCACTAGAATAGTCTCACCATAACAATCTGATATCAATAGGTGTTACCTGACTAAAAGGCCTAAATCATTTTAACTTAAAATGAGATTTCTGCTTTGTAACAATCTCTTCTGTAGGTGGTGGTGGTATTGGAGCAAGTACGTCAAATATTCACCTAGGATCATTTATGTCCAAAACAACTGGATGGTTCATCCCAACTCTATCATATAACCTCATTTTCAATATTTTCATAATTATTTCTGGAATATACAGGTACTGTTGATTAGCTTTCTTTTGGTTTGCAGACCATCTCTCACTTTTTTGTTGAATGACCTTTGGTATCTGACAAGAAAATGTAAACATTTCACAGACAAGGTCATTTCATATTCTTTTAATTCTCAAAAGTCCAAATAAAAACTGCATTCAATTACATGTAACAAATCATTTTGCTACAGATGAAAATGGCAATATAGCAAACCTGTATCTTACCCATATATCATAAAAATGTTTAGATTATTTACAGAATTTTCTAATTACATTAGACTAATTCTAACCAAAATTGGTTTATGAAATTTATTTTAAAAAATTTCTTCTGTTAAAGATTAAATTGTACCACAACAGATGGTTTATCAACTTTCAGGTAAAGCATTAATATTTTAACAAAAATGAATTATTACGTTAACAAACAGGAATAAAGTTTATCACCTTATTGTTCCATCTGTGTTTACAATCACATCTCTGTCAATATCATTGTTATGATCAAGAGCTGCCAACAGATTCCTAGCTCTGAAAGCTGATGGCTTATATGAATGTCTTTTGGAGGCATACAATAAAATCAAACTTCTGGAAATTCTCCAGTTCTGCAGTAATTCTGAAACAAAGTAAAATGACTAAATAAATAAATAGATTCAGATGCAGAGAACTATTTAAAATTTATAAATCCCCATAAATCTGTTTTGATGAAAATGCCAATGTACAGTAGCATTATACAGGCAGAGAATAATCAACTCATTCCACCCCTACAAGTTTTTTCCTTGTCACCTGAAATGGGGGTAGGGAACGCATTTGTGGGCTAATTTTCAATACATCAAAATACATTGCTTTCAAGATTTTTTTGCTTAGATATATGCCTAGGTGTGCTAGAAATATCATTCGGCATCTGCATAAGGGTAAAAGTTGGAGTTTTTTCTTCTTCTGACCCATCATTTTCCTCCTGGAAACTTCTTGCTTCCAATCCCCAATTTATCCTACTTTTGCAAATGTTCACCTGTGTATAGTTCAGACCAGTGTGAATTAGATTGCAAGCAAAAAAGTAAAAAGTCCGGAAACGAAATCTGATTCCAACAATGGGCATGTGCACAAAACATCGGGCAAAGCTTGACCCCTCCCTCCCTGTACACATGCATACTTTTTTTTTTACACACACCCCATCTGCAAGCATGCGATTGGCCTGTAGAACAGCCTATATTTAATCCACACAGAAAAGATCAAGGATTAAAAATATTATATATTTAATATAACAGATAGTCCACCAATGTTGAATGTCTGGCTGCATAAAGAAATAAGCTGCTTAACTTTAAAACGTTTGTCTATTGTCCACTAAAACTTAATCACCACCTGAACCCAGTCAAGCAGGTTACATATTAGACAGATTACTATCGAGGTATATGTGTACATACATTATCACCCACTCCCATACACAAGCATATGCATTTGGGTAAACCCCACCTTGCCCTCTCCATGTGTACTAAATGGACAAACCATAACTATGGCCTTAGTGTAGTTTGTATTTATAATACAATGCATTCATTTTCTTAGTATGATAACCAGTATATCTTCATTCTTTCAATTATGCATCAATACTATCTTTAAGATATATTGTAATTACACATTTTTAACTTATATGTTCATACACAGTAAAGAAAGCTTTTGTGGGAGCAGCTTTCTGGTTCATACAAAATACCATCCACAAATACCAATACAATACTATATATATATATATATATGTATATATATATATATATATATATATATATATATATATATATATATATATATATATATATATATATACAGTTACTTTTAGTTTAGTTACATATTTCATGCATGTATCATAATGGTTGTTTTTTAGTATACTTAACACAAATATTCCCCTTTTATGTATGTTATGTATCACAATTATTTTTGTTAGTATACTTTCTCAAATGGGTTGATAAAACTTTTAGACTTTTCCATCATTAAACTTTCCTTCTCAAGTTTTTCAACTGCAGACAAGACTGAATCCCTTAAAATAAAATTTTGAAATGTGTAAATACTAATGTTGAACTTGGAAATCTTTAGTTTTGTATCAAAAGAAAGCATTATCATTTATCTTGGTTATTATGATGGGAATGATAATGCTTCAAGAAATAATAATAATAATAATAATAATAATAAAAATAATAATAATAATAATAATTTATTTATTTATTTAAAGGGGTGACTCATTTAGTAAAAGACTATTATCCCTTGAGACCCTTTAACTAAAATGCAAACAGCATGAAGAGGAACATATCAATAACAAAAAAAAGACATTTGCCAACAAACAATTTACAACAAAAATATTATTCTAAATAAAACAAATCATATTTGAACAAAATATACAATCTTTACCAACTGCAAAATATTAAACTAATATAGAATGATATATTTCCAGGTAATACATAAATTCCTTAGATGTGCATCTACCAAAATATTTGTAAACAAGTAAATATACATAAAATATTTAATAAAATGTAGTAATACTTACACAGATGCCATATCTGATTCTGATGTGGTTATATCAGACACAGTAGGAATTTGTATCCTATGAATTTTTGGCCCAGGTGTAGAAGTTGTTGCCATGTCTTCTGTGACATTCCTCTGTTTCTGATGTTTTCCTTGCACTGGCATTCAATTCATAACTAATATAGCAAGGGAAAATAAATGTTTCATTAGACACAATAATTACTTTACAAATAATAGTATTTATAAAATATACTTAACTGTATTGCATTACTTTAATTTACAGTCATCACCATTTACATTATATATAATTTTTATTTTAAAAAAACAGTAGTGACTGCTTGCCTCTAAATAAAGTCTTATGGTTGCGTGCGAAAATGAAGATGATCATTAATACCCCTTTGGTAGCCTCAAAAACAGCAGTAGTATATACACATGTCATGGCGTACATGCAGGTTTCAAACTTTCAGCGATATTGTTGCAGGGCTGTGACATTTTATTTCAAGCTAAATGGAATAATGCCAGTTTATATAAAATATGTTATACTAAGAGTTTTGATAAAGAATTAACAATACTGAAATAAAATAGCGGTATAAAAACTTGACTTCATTGCAAAATTGAGACTCACCTATCCAGCAAGAATTTGGCGACCTCTGGATTAGTTTTCAGGCACAAAGTGGACTTCCTTTTATTCCATTGTTCATGCTGGTCACCAATACATATGCGTGTGCTGCCATAATTTGTCCAGAGAGCTTTTTTTTCCCCCTCCCCCTCCTTTCAGAATCTAAGTTTTTGCATTAGATATAGTTGCATCCGCCATTATTTTTGTAAACACATGTTTGCGCATGGGTAAAATTCTTAATCTTCGGGAGAGGTCAACTTAGAGGTTACATGAATATAGGCATGGCAAAGAGCGAATTTTTGTCTGCCAGACAATAATGAAAAATCGCATATTTTATCACAAAATTTCCGATATTAGCCTGATTTCGGCCTCAGTAACAACCTGAATCATAAGTTTTCAACTAAATAAGTAATCACAAACTGAAAAAAGAAATATATAATTTCATTCATTTTTACTTAGGTTGTATGCCTTTAGCTGAAGGTCCTTAAGGTCAACATGTACTTAACTTTTTAACTGATTGTCCTTTGGGTCTAAGTGTACTTAACTTTTTAACTGAAGGTCCTTAGGGTCTGAGTGTACTTAACTTTTTAACTGATGGTCTTTAGGGTCTAAGTGTACTTAACTTCTTAACTGATGGTCTTTAGGGTCTAAGTGTACTTAACCTTTTAACTGATGGTCATTAGGGTCTAAGTTTACTTAACTTTTTAGCTGATGGTCTTTAGGGTCTAAGTGTACTTAACTTCTTAACTGGTCTTTAGGGTCTAAGTGTACTTAACTTCTTAACTGATGGTCATTAGGGTATATGCATACTTAACTTTTTAACTGATGGTCTTTAGGGTCTAAGTGTACTTAACTTTTTAACTGATGATCATTAGGGTCTAAGTGTACTTAACTTTTTAACTGATGGTCATTAGGGTCTAAGTGTACTTAACTTTTTAACTGGTGGTCATTAGGATCTAAGTGTACTTAACTTTTTAGCTGATGATCATTAGGGTCTAAGTGTACTTAACTTTTTAACTGATGGTCTCTAGGGTCTAAGTGTACTTAACCTTTTAGCTGATGGTCATTAGGGTCGATGCATACTTAACTTTTTAGCTGATGGTCTTTAGGATCTAAGTGTACTTAACTTTTTAACTGATGGTCTTTAGGGTCTAAGTGTACTTAACCTTTTAACTGATGGTCATTAGGGTCTAAGTGTACTTAACTTTTTAGCTGATGGTCATTAGGGTCTAAGTGTACTTAACTTTTTAACTGATGATCATTAGGGTCTAAGTGTACTTAACTTTTTAACTGATGGTCTTTAGGGTCTAAGTGTACTTAACCTTTTAGCTGATGGTCATTAGGGTCTATGCATACTTAACTTTTTAGCTGATGGTCGTTAGGATCTAAGTGTACTTAACTTTTTAACTGATGGTCTTTAGGATCTAAGTGTACTTAACCTTTTAACTGATGGTCATTAGGGTCTAAGTGTACTTAACTTTTTAGCTGATGGTCTTTAGGGTCTAAGTGTACTTAACTTCTTAACTGATGGTCATTAGGGTCTAAGTGTACTTAACTTCTTAACTGATGGTCATTAGGGTCTAAGTGTACTTATCTTTTTAACTGATGGTCATTAGGGTCTATGCATACTTAACTTTTTAACTGATGGTCTTTAGGGTCTAAGTGTATTTAACTTTTTAACTGATGATCATTAGGGTCTGAGTGTACTTAACTTTTTAACTGATGATCATTAGGGTCTAAGTGTACTTAACTTTTTAACTGATGGTCATTAGGGTCTAAGTGTACTTAACTTTTTAGCTGATGGTCATTATGGTTTATGCATACTTAACTTTTTAGCTGATGGTCTTTAGGGTCTAAGTGTACTTAACTTTTTAACTGATGGTCTTTAGGGTCTAAGTGTACTTAACCTTTTAACTGATGGTCATTAGGGTCTAAGTGTACTTAACTTTTTAACTGATGGTCTTTAGGGTCTAAGTGTACTTAACCTTTTAACTGATGGTCATTAGGGTCTAAGTGTACTTAACTTTTTAGCTGATGGTCTTTAGGGTCTAAGTGTACTTAACCTTTTAACTGATGGTCATTAGGGTCTAAGTGTACTTAACTTTTTAGCTGATGGTCATTAGGGTCTATGCATACTTAACTTTTTAGCTGATGGTCATTAGGGTCTAAGTGTACTTAATTTTTTAATTGATGGTCTTTAGGGTCTAAGTGTACTTAACTTTTTAGCTGATGGTCTTTAAGGTCAAATTGTACTTAACTTTTTAACTGAAGGTCTTTAAGGTCAATGTGTACTTGACAACTTTTTTAAAATTGGTCAGACTTAACAGAAAAAAAAGTTTACTGTATTAGTCAATTATTGTTGGCAGGTAAATATCATGAAAATCATGTAATTGCTAGTCCTTTTGACAGTCACATGACAATCATGTAATTGCTAGTCCTTTTGAATGGTCAGTCTCATGAAAATCTTTTGTGGGCCTAAATGAAAATATTGCTAATCTGACATCCCATGTGAAAATCTTGTTATCACCTTTCATCCTGAACAGAAAGTCATATCAACATTGGGTTTACACCAGAAGTCATCTTATGATGTCATGTTGGTTCATAATGTAAATGGCACAGATTGGGGCTATGTTGGCCATGTTGAAAATCATATTATCAGTACTCGTGTCAATTCTGCATCTATGATGGCAATCTTGAAAATCATATCAGTACTCGTGTCAGTTCTGCATCTATTATGGCAATCATGAAAGTCATGATCAGTACTCGTGTCAATTCTGCATCTATTATGGCCATCTTGAAATTCATTATCAGTACTCATGTCAGTTCTGCATCTATTATGGCAATCTTGAAAATCATGATTCAATACTTGTGTCAGTTCTGCATCTATTATGGCAATCTTGAAAATCATGATTCAATACTTGTGTCAGTTCTGCATCTATTATGGCAATATTGAAAATCATGATTCAATACTTGTGTCAGTTCTGCATCTATTATGGCAATCTTGAAAACCATTAGTTGTTGTTGTTGTTGTTGTAGGGTTTAATGCCATTTTTCAGCACACGATAGGCTATATATGGCGGCCAGTATTATTGGTGGAGGAAGAACCCGGGGAAAAGCCCGGAAAGAGCCACCGACCCACAAGAAGTTACTGGCAAGCTTTCTTACATAATAACTACATGAGCTGAATCTTAGACTCAAACCTACACAGACAGAGGTGAGATGGCAGTGATCCGTAACGGAAAGCACTTTAGACCACTCGGCCACTCGGGGCCCTGAAAATCATCAGTACTTGTATCCATTCTGCATCTATTATGGCCACTGTGATGGTCCTTTTGAAAATCTTATCACTACTCCTCCAGACTGGATGGTCATATCAGCATAGGGTTTTAACTCCAAGACTTCTTATGATGTCTTGTTTGTCCTAAATAAAAATGATGCAAGTCATTATGAAAATCTTGTTACTGCTCCAAAATATCAGAGTTGGTCTCAGCATTCAGCAGTTGAAAAGCAGAAACAGTCTTATCTTGGTCAGCCAGTTAAGCATTAGTGTCTTCAAAAGACTCTAGTTTTCTTGTCAAACTAATAATTCAATGTTTATTTCAGTAAGATTTTTCCTTAGAAATTGAGCCCCTTTTGTAACTAATTCAACCTCATATTGATTGATGGGAGGAAAATCAGTATCAATTGGTGATTTATCATAAAAATGCATAAGGAGTAAGTTTTCAAATGATTAGTAAAATCTCAGTTATGTGTGCTTCGAAAACCAATTCTTAACTCATTTATCCTATCCCATAGTCAGGAGGGCTGGAGTTGGATGGTAGGAGGCTGATTGTCACACTGGCTGTGACGAAGGATGAAGCAGCCAAATTACAGGAGAAAGAAGCTGACAAGAAGGAGAAAAAAGACAACAGAAATTTACATCTGATAAGGGAAGGAAGTAAGACATTTTTCTTAACATTGTTTAAACATTAAGATCGGTGGATAAAAATGAAAAGTTCACTTAAAGTGAATCATAAAATTGTCATAAAATTTTGTGGCATTCATTATTTCACCTTTCAAGAGACCATCAGCTGATATTTGAATCAGAAAAGTTTTGGAATAGTGGAGAGAATGATTAATTGATTCCAAAATACCATAACAGTTCTAATTTTGGTGCCTTTTTCAGCTTCTTTCAAATTTGGAAGCACCTGTTTTAAATAATTTATAAAATTTCAATTTTGAAGGCACCAATTTTAGAGGTATTCATCTTTTCGAGATAATTAAGTATCATTTTGTATGTGTTAAAAATGATCATAACAACATACCTTACATGGTTTTTGCTAGCATGAAATATAATTTAAGGTTAATGTTGCAGTTTTCATTTATTCATTGTGTTTATTCTACTTAAGGTGATTCCATCCAAATTTCCTGTTGTCACTGTCTCAACAATACATCTTCGACTAATTATTTAATAACTTGAACAAAGGATCATCTCAGCTTTATTTAAAGATAATTAAGATAATTTTATTTCATTGAATGTTAAAGAATGGCTACTGTCAATGACTCCAACGTTTTAACTTCCCATGTACAAAGCACTTGATCTTAAAGCACATGTTGCCAGATTTCAGGTCAGTCTAAATAATGATTAGTATAAAAGAACTGACGCTGTATTGCAGAGATACCCAGTATTGGAGGCATCATACAAACCATATTTTCATATATGCATTCATATTTCAGGACTTTTTAATGCAAGATGAAATCAAATTAATATGAACTTAAAATGCATCTGATGCTTTGTCAATTTAAAAATGAAGTATTATCCTCACTTCAATTTTGTTCTTGACTTTCAAGTAACCAGTTTCAATGCTTTCATATAACAGTGATGACTTGAAACAATGTTTCTTTTTTAAATACAAGTTTACTAATTAGATGTTAACCGCTCTGGTGGCCTAGTTGTTAGAGCGTCCACCTTGGAGGTGGGATGTTGTGGGTTCGAGCCGTCATACCAAAGACTTATAAAAATGGTACTAACACCTATCTCGCTTGGCATTCAGCATTAAGAGGTTAGTGTTAGGACTGGTCGGCCTGGTGTCAGGATAATGTGACTGGATGGGACATCATGCTACATGTCTGCGGCATGATGCCCCAGTGCTAGACATCACTATAAACTGCCACACTGCAGACATCATAGCGATATGACTGATTTTTTAAAGCTACATTAAAAAACCCAATCACACACACACACACACACACACACACACACACACACTAAATAAGATGTTCAGATGTGGAACATCAGTTTTACAAAGTAAGTAATATTGTTAAAAAAAAGTAATATCGTTAAATAAAAGGTTATGTCAACATTATTAGAGTATCAACCTGATGCAGTGTAATATGTGTGGTTCACTCAGTTCTTGTTAACTTGGGCTTTTTTATAGTGCTGTTACATTTGTAGTTGAAAATCATAAGTATTTTGCAAAAATAATTAACAAGATAAAAGCTTATAAAATGGTCTTAAGCAGAGATATGGAAATGTGTCACTTGTTGCCATTTTTACATGTTTGGGGAGAACTTGGCTAGTAAATGTTCAAATGTGAATGGTCTGAAGAAAGTTTTAACAAATTTAAATAGAATTTACAAGCTTAAGTAATTTCTAATTCTTAAAATATTCTCAAGAAGTGAAATAAATGACTTTTTTAGGTTGTTTGCACTGGAATACTTTACATCTCATCTACTTTCAAAGGGATACATCTGTTATCAGCTTTCATAAACAGGCAGTGGCCTGAATAGTTAAGTCCTGTACATAATGTCATTTTACTATATAGTAACATTTTTATAAAATTATACATAGCTACCAGAGTTACTTCGAAAATATTGACATCTTAAGGGGAATCGTTACTCATCACAATCAAATATCATCCAATATCATTGATTTTCTACCATATCATCATGATCTTGGATACCTTAGATTATGACCAAGAGAATTTGCTTATCAATTATGCAAACCTTTAGGAATATTTTTTTTTTAAAATCAGACTTTAGTCAGATATGTACAAACCATCGTGATGTAATCTTTAGGAGATGGTTTACATAAATGTTGTCCAGCCTGTGTCCCATGGGCCACATGAAGTATGCAGGCTGATTCTAACATATCTGACATAGCTCGAGCAATTTTTTTGTGCATTTAAAAAAAGTTTGTGGCCTGCTTTCATGGTATATCTTCTCCAGGTAAACAGTTGTGAATACTTTTTATGGTTGTTGCTTTAAAGTTTTCTGCATCAAGAAAAACATTTAAGTGGCCCATGTTGTCAAAAAGGTTGGACAGCACTGGTTTTTATAGTTTATGTCCTTACAATATTACATAGGTCAACTAAATGAAATGATGATGCTGTTATGACACGTGAACCAGATGAGTGATATCATGCCCACTTTGTCCTCTTGTATATTTTTAATTTAAGCACAAATATAATAGACAATATTTCACAATGCCATGGATTGGGAGAAACAGTAAAAGCTCGTATTTCGTATCTTGATATGCCACAGTGCACAAGGACTACACAGTATATACTTTAAGTACACTATGATGGATAGAGGAGATTAACTCAAGAAAGAGATTTAATGGATGTGACTTCTCTATGATAGCATTAGATTGAGTGTGCATGATTTGGTTTTTATAAACTGTTGAGATTATTAAGACGTAGTTGACAAAGCCCAATTTTAATCATGTTGTTTATCTTTCCCTTCATTCTTTTTGATGCACCTAGTGCAAATAGCTCTAGCTTTTTCCAGTATATTAAAATTCAAATATTAAACAGGATGTTTTACGTTTATATTTTCAGTGATAAGACCAGGAACACAGGCAGCCCAAGGATTGTCAGCTGCTGATCTGGAAAAGAGAAAGAAGGTAGAAACATATTTTGCCTCACCTGCATTAGCAGGTAGTGGGAAGAAGTATGACTTTAACATTTTGCAGTATTGGTCCCAACAGTGTTAATAATCACAGGAATCCATTGGATTTATTTTGTTCAGTAGTTCAGGTAGTAGAGAGTACACATCATGAGCGAAGTATATTCTGACTTTGAATTCTCGTGCCACACATTGTTGCCTTAATCACATTGCTAGAAGCATTGGGATCATGTAATAAATGCCCATCAGATTCACAAATTACCTGTCTTTCAGCTTTAGACATGGTTCTGTGTGATTACAAATAATGGAAACACAAGATGTCTTCCAAAACAGGGGAAGTATGTTAAATGAGCAGATAAGATGCATCGTCTTAGGTGACTAGCCTGTAAAAATACCTGAGTAGAATCAGGGAGTCCCAGTTTCAAACATCAGTCCAGCTGCAAATGTGTATGACATTAAGATCTTGTTTGGATTTTTCTTTTCAAGCTATTGAACATCTAACATCTTGTGTTCTAATTAAGACTTCTCATTTTTTTCATTCTTCATAATTAGGCATGATTAAAAAAAAGCCCTCTTTAAGTCCCCAAATGCCACACTTTGGAAACAGAATATTTTTAACCATGACAAAAATATTACAGTTACCATATATTCTCAACCATGATATATATACTGCAGTTATCAATAGACATGTGTAAAGTTAAAGTGGTGCATAAACTACATCATATTTGACAGTGGATGTCAGTTCTAATGTTTAAATGTAAAATATATAGAGTTTCAGAGAATTAATTACTTTGGAAATATCATACTTTGTTAATGCCTGCCTCCTTCAAATACATTCCCATTCACATTAAATAAGCTTGCTACATCCTGAATCCATGCCTCCCAAAAAGATGAAATGCACTAACAATTTCCAGACTTGATACTTCCTGAATTCATGCCTCTCAAAACTGTAACAATTTCCACTTACTTCCTCTGCCACCACCTCCTGTTGCTAGTTTTATACTTTCGCTACAGCACAGACAATATTGTAAGGTGGACTTAACAAAACTCCTATATATTAGCTCTGTGGTGTTTGTCCATCCATACCAGATTTGGTTTTTTTATATGTAGGAAGGAATTTAGTACAGGTGACAGCTCAGAAATGCACAGCTCAAAACCATTTGTGGAGAGATTTGCTTAAGCATGAAGGCCCTCCTCTCTTTGAACATATGATGGCGAGAGAAAAAAATTCTTTTTAGATATGCTATCTATCCAGTCACATTATCTTTGGAGAATGGGTAAGAGGTGGAGGGAGATGCAACCCCTTACCCTGGAGAGGCCATCTCCATTCCCATAAGATATGTGAGACAGCTTTGCAATAACCCCACTGGACAAGACTCCATGTGCTGGGGAGTGTCTTCAAATTGGGAAATGTTTTCCTCCTGCAAATCTAGCGAAAGTCATGAAACATTGTGAAGATGTTGAACAACCTGGAAATGTGACCTGTTATTCTAAGGCTATAGTTTCGATTGGATCCAGGTGAGCCCTTTAGGATTAAAGATCTCTGACACAAAAGCTGAAGAAGGTTCAGTCTTATTTCCAGCCTGTGGCATGGATAATATCAGAGACCAGTTCAGCTCAAATGTTACACTTGTGCAACTGCTTTATCCTTGTGAGCTGAAATGCTCAAATTCATTTAGATGGGGGGGGGGGGGTATTTCGTGATATACAAGAGCAATTAACCCATTTTATTCAGGACAAAAGTCCAATCAGCATGAGGTTTCACAGGAGGACTTCTGAAGGTGTCTGGATGGTCCTATGTAAAAATAAAGCAAATCTGATATCTAATATGGTTACCACAGTGGCCATCTAGAAAATCTTATCACTACTTTGCCTAGATGGAGCATTGGGTTATACTTCTGATAATGTTTAGTGGTTACTAATTGAAAGTAATACCAAGGCAGCCATCTTGAAAATTTTGATATTGCTACTCCACCTATTAAATGGAATGTCATATGAACATCATGTTTGCATCATACATGATTATGATATCTAGTTGGCCCTGAATAAAAATGGCGCTGATCTGATATGCTACCAAAATGATTATTGTAACTAGTTTTGTTGTGAGGGTGGTCATATCACCTTGGAGTTTTCATTAGAAGTCTTCTGCTTATTCTAAGAAAATGATGCTGATCTTGTATCTAATATGGCTGCCACAGTGGCTAATATGAAATCTTATCCTCAAGAATATCTGAAAATGGTTTCAGCATTCAGTAGTTAAGAAGAACTGGTCTTATCTTAAATTTCCTGACAATTCTTTGCTGCTAGTAGACCATCAATTCATTTAAGTGACTTTTGTTTCTAATCTTTTTGATAATTTTTAGAAATTTAAAAAACATTCATGAGGCATTACATACAATATCCTTAACTTTGAATCCTTTAGAAAACAGTTGTATTTTCAGTGAGTAAGAGATGACAAAAATGCTAAAGTATCTTGGAATATTTCAGCTCAGTTTTGCCAGTTTAATAAAAATTCTCTATGGGCAATCTGAGTCTTTACATTTTTAGCAATCTCTGAATTGATAAACATTCCACTATAGTAAAGAGTAAAAAATAAGATAATGTTAAATCTTCTCAGTCATAAGAAAATGTTTACAAATTATTATGATTTTGGAGTGACTTTAGTATGTTTTTATTTATATTTTTTGCAAACTAAATTCTGTAATATTTTTGTTTTTAGGTGGAAGCATTGAAGAGAGAAAAACTAAAGAATCTTAACATTTTCATCTCACCTTTGCGTCTTTGTGTACGAAATATTCCTGTCCATGTGGAGGACAAAGAACTCAGGGAAATATTCTGGAAGGCTGCAGGTGATAAGAAGGCCAAAATTAATGAGGTTTGTATCCACAAGTAGAAGCTCTGTCTCAGCTTTTAATTTCCTCAGCTTAATATAATACGAATCTCCCACTGGCATAATGATGCATTTTTCAGTATGCATCATACATCAAGTGTATTATGTAGTCTAAGTGTCCATCTCCTAGCTAGTGACAGATTTATTGTTGTGATGAGTTTATGGCTCAGACATCAAGTGTATTATGTAGTCTAAGTGTCCATCTCCTGGCTAGTGACAGATGTATTGTTGTGATGAGTTTATGGCTCAAACATCAAGTGTATTATGTAGTCTAAGTGTCCATCTCCTGGCCAGTGACAGATTTATTGGTTGTGATGAGTTTGTGGCTCAAACATCAAGTGTATTATGTAGTCTAAATGTCCATCTCCTGGCTAGTGACAGATGTATTGTTGTGATGAGTTTATGGCTCAAACATCAAGTGTATTATGTAGTTTAAGTGTCCGCTGTCCTGGCTAGTGACAGATTTATTGGTTGTGATGTATCAGTTTTTTCCTTTTCAAAGACTAATTGCCTGCATTATAGGGTCTTGGATGAGTTTTAATCAGCTTCCTTATAACTGCTAATTCAGCTACCATTGGAGCAAAGATATAGAGTTTGAGCACTTCATTTCTTAGTTATAGAGTCATGGGAACAGTTTGATATCTCGGTAGCATAACTATAGTATTTATGCACCTGGGAAATTGTTGTCATTTGCTGATTTGACCTTCACTTTAAACAGAACTCAGGCATTCTTTGTCAGCTCCATTGCGACTTTGCTCTGTATCCCATTATTCCTTGTGATTTTGCTGTGGATCCAGTTATTCATTGTGACTTTTCTTTGGATCCACTTATTTATGGAAGGTTTTGTTTTGTTTTTCTGGGATTTAAAACACATGATAGGTTATATGTTTTAGCACATGATTGGTTATAAATGGAAGTCAGTATATTTTGATGAAGGAGAAACGTGGGAAGGCATCAGGAAGAACCATCAACCCACAAAAAGCTACTGGTAAGCTATCTCACATGTACACATTAATAAGGCCACGTTTCAAACATGCACAAAGATATTTGTCAGTGATTTGTAAAAGCGAGTCCTTAAACTACTCACCCACCCAGGGTCCCAGTTTGTTTTAACTGCATATTTACTAGAATTGCTTTTTGTTATGACCTAACATTTATTTATATTAGATAATATTATCATTATTGATACTGTAAAACAGGGATCTCAGACACAATACCCATGGGCTGCATGTGGCCCACCAATCCATATCCAGTGGCCTGCAAAATGATTGGTGTCACAAGGTGTCATGATAGATAACAAAGGTAGTGAGGCCATTAAAAATGCCTTTATGCAGCTCTTGCTGTAAATAATGCAATTTATAATGAACTTAACTTTCTGACCATTTATAAAAGAAAAGAAAACATTTGAAAATATTATTTAAAGTAATGGCTTTAATCCATCATAGAATATTTTTAGACCATCCTCAATTAAGGACATTGGTTTCATCATAAATATAGAATATACTAGATTGGCACAAATGTTATTGCCACTGCAATTACAGGGAATAGACTTAAGTAATTTTCCCACATTAATTTATCTGTACTTTAATAAATGGCCTTTCATTAATTGTGGGAAACATAATCTTTAATTAGATTTAATTAATTGCCCTTTATTATTTTTATCTGTACTTTAATAAATGCCTTTTCAATAAGTGTGGAAAATATAACCTTTAATTGCTGTCTCACATTTTAAGCTCTGTAATTTATTATTGTGCAGTTATTGATATAAGAAAATTTTATAAGAATCACAAAGATGAGTAATGTGTTTATAATTTTAAAGACAATTTTTTTAATTGATGATTACTTCAGTGCCGGATAATGCGAGACATGACACGTGTCAATTCAGCTGGGAAGGCCAAGTCCAGAGGATATGCTTTCGTCACCTTCACAGAACACAATCATGCTCTTACAGCACTTCAAAATACCAACAACAACCCTGAGGTTTTTGGGGAACATAAGGTACTTACTCTCTCTGTGTCGCTGTCTGTCTGTATGTATGTATGTATGTCTGTCTGTCTCTCTCTCTCTTGCTATGAAATTTTGTTTTTCTCGTATTTGTGGGCATGGAAGGACTATTCCTGCTTCATCGTTGACATGTTATGGGAGTCTCTTTTTTACAACCTGAAAATAAACTTTTTTGGTAATATTTGCCCCAAACAAAGGTTATTCACACAGATGAAATTTTACAGGG
Source organism: Unio delphinus (assembly GCA_029339505.1). Taxonomy (NCBI): domain Eukaryota; kingdom Metazoa; phylum Mollusca; class Bivalvia; order Unionida; family Unionidae; genus Unio; species Unio delphinus. The sequence goes on from JAQISU010000155.1 coordinate 10,000,981, forward strand.
TTGTATATCCATATCAGGCAAGGAAATAATGTAAGAAATAATTTGCCTTGCCAGATGCTGATGCTTCACACATGGCAGCCCTTATCAAGATGCTGCCTGTTTCTGGTATATTGTACCATCTATTATTTGCAGTCACGGCGTGAAAATTTAAACCTCTAAGTGTCTTGAAATTACATTGTGAAAAAGGAATTAAGTTTGGGCCATCAGGGCCACACAAAAAGCCCCTCATACCAATTCAGACGGCACTTATTTTCAAAATATAATGGACATTTTGAAAAGCATGAAAGTCCCCATTTATTTTAGAAGACACTCATCCTGCTTCCCAGCACTCTGTGAAAACCCTTGATGAGTGGATTTTCTTTTGCAGGTATACTAGAACTTGAACCTTAGATCCACTTTTTTCCAAACTGGTTTCTAACTTATAATTGAGCAGTCCAAACTGAACTTTCACTAGTCATAAATTGAACTTGGATCTCCATTAGTACTTTTCTCTTCTTTTTTTATGATAACATTAAATTTTTTTATATATGAGGATGTTGTTTTTTCGTTTTTTTTTTAAAAAAAAATGTTTTCAATGCTTGCACTTTGACACAAATGCTGGAGAATATTTTGTTGTAGGGTTTAATGCCATTTTTCATAGATTATACATGGCGGCCATTTTTATAGGTGGAGGGAGAACCCAGGGTAAACCATTAAAAAAAAAACACTGACCGACGAGAAGATACTAGCGAGCTTTGTCATATACCCACATTGGTCGAATCTGAGACTCTAACCCACACAGACAGAGGTGAGATGGCAATGGTGGAGAATATTTTATCCCATGTATCTCAGTACATAATTAAATAAAATTTACTTGGTGAGCAAGTTTCATCTTAATGAGATCTATTCAGAAGTAGGTTCATATTTTATATTTTAGACATTTTTAAAGTTTTGTTATTTAAATAAAAACTCCTTGAAATCACTTCGATGTCCATGAAAACTCATTGAAAAAAACTAAAGATATTTAACCGCTCTGGTGGCCAAGTGGTTACAGCGTTTGCCGCAGAAGTGGGAAGTTGTGGGTTCGATCACCTGCCGAGTCATACCAAAGACTTACAAAAATGGTACTAACAGCTGCCTCGCATGGCGCTCAGCATTAGGAGGTTAGTGTTAGGACTGGTCGGCCTGGTGTCAGGATAATGTAACTGGGTGGGACATCATGCTACATGTCTGCGACATGATGCCCCAGTGTTAGACATCGTAGCGATATGACTGAAAAATTGTTAAAGCTATTTTAAAAATTGTATTTAAACAAACTAAAGGAATTTAATAACCATGGGTAATTTCATGCTTGAATTGCATCTCCTTTAGTAACATACCCTTACAACTTAGGAAGCTCCTCAATATATTTTTCATCTTTAATGGCTTTGGTTAAGTGTTTGCATTGAGCTCATAATGACACAAAATGTTTTACTCATTCTATGGGATGAGCTTATCATGTTTTGATATTACCCAGTCATCTGTCTACCTGTCAATTACCAGTTTCACTTCTGCATAATAACTCAATTGTACATCACTTTCACATGAAGTAGGGAAGAACACTGTTGATTTTGGGGTCAGAAGCTCAAAGGTCAAGGTCACAATGACAAGGGTGAAAAAATGTTTTGTGCAATAATAATAATAATAATAATAATAATAATAAAATTAGGTACAAAAATGATATAAAAATATCATGCTACATGCAGAAATAAAACTGATGCATAAAGATAAAATGTTTTTCGTACCAGTTTGTGTTCTCTTGCCATGAATAATCCAAAAAAGCCATGATGAATTCACACTGAATAGTTAACACTATCAACACGTGAAATTCACTCCATTTTATGTACACAGAAATTCCACTTGTCATCTCTATTGCAAACTTAACCTCATGTGAAAACTTCTTCTGTCTGTCCTGTAAAAGTCTACTTTCAGCATTTGATTCCCATAATTTTCTTCATTTTCTGATCTAAATATTTTCACTATTTTTGGTGTTATCTAAGTCAAACTTTTTTTCCTCTCTTCAGCAATGTTCACTCTATCTTTATAATCTAACATTTTATTGGTTAAACTGCCTGCATAATTAGTAAATGGCATCAAATCAACCAGTGGTTTGCACCACTTTAACTTGTCGTTCAGGATACAGGCATAGACAAATACTGCCACTTGGACTCAGTGCCCGGGATACAAACTATGTAAACTCAGCCACGTTATTGAGGCACTCAGGAGTTGAGGGAGGTAAAGTATGACGGGTTATCGAGGCAGCAGTGGATAATGTGTTAATAACTCAGGTTCTCCACTGTCTTCAGAACCAGACTGTGTGGATGTCTTATACTTTAGTATTGAAGGACTGAGTAATTTTGGTATCCAAAGGACAAGGTCACTTATACTACATAAAGAAAAGTGGTTTTCATACAATAACTTTCATTTTATGACACACATCAGGACCAATCATTTTGGCTGCTTTACACTTTTAGTTATGAAGAATCCTATCATTTGGGGGTCAACAGTCTTGCAGGAAGATTAGTTGGTTTCTGCTGAGTAACATTTGTCGAACATCACATATCTGGACACAGCTTTGTAGAAGGCTTCCACATGGTTTATGTAGCTTGCACCCATATTGGACCCAGTACTGTCAAATCTGCTATTTTATAATGGTGGCAGACTGGTTTATGAATCAATAGGCAAGAGAACCAGTGTAATATTGTTGTCCTTGGTACTAGAAAAGACATTTCAAGATCATGTTTGCTTTATATAGTATCAAAATAAAATAAAATTTTTATATCATATATTTCAAGTTATAAATTCTGAAAACTGCGCATTAATTGCATGCATAGAAAATACATGCTGAACCAAAGGTGTAAAGTGGACAGAATGTTTTATGAAAACATTACTTCATTGTGATTTGCTTACTAAAATTAACTTAATAGAATGTTTGGATGCTTTTACATGAATTAAATAATCTTTACCAATATAGTTTCTAGGCTGAGAGTAACAATGGCAATATCTTCCAATCGCTTTCTATGTTCAAATAATTAAACGAGCTAAAAAACATCCTTGACATTTTTCACAGATTTACCAATAGTGTATTACGAATTTCTGATCTTTTTGTTCCAGATAAGATGTTCTGTCTTTCCCATTTCCACCACTCAGCACTTAAATTATATTCATTTTGCTTTAATTTCTTGTACAGATTTACAAGTTTTAATCAGTGCCAGTGAATGAGTAACAATTTCTAACCGATCACCCCACCCATCTTGAATGTCTTGTGAACATTCAGTCCATATTTTTCATTTACCTGTGTTCAACAAATTCATGTAGAAATACATTTGAATAAAGCAAACTTAAAATAAATAAAATATTTAGAACTTCAAAAATATTCAAATCTTCATTTTTGTATTTTATAATAACATTTCTTTGTGTTTTTTGTAATCAAAAGATATAAATTGACCAAAGCTCATTTTGTCTAATTGTTCTAAAGCATATAATGTTTCCCATTGTTTATATTATAAACAGTATGATGAATTCCTTTTGGCATTTGAGATCTTAATCTTTGGTTGTGAAATTTCAATCTGTAATTTTGTGTTGTCTGAATGAGGGTCATTTAAGGATCTTTTTATGAACTTTGTGGTGCTACATTTACACAGTTTTTACCAAGAAGAACCAGTGGCCTACAGGTTGGAACATCCAAATTTGGATGTGGGAGGTTGCGGGTTTCAATCTTGGCCAAGTCTTACCAAAGACATAAAAATGGTATGAACAGTGACCTTGCAAGGCACTCACCATTTAGAGGTTAGTGTTAGGGCTGGTTGGCCTGGTTTCTGGATAATGTGACTGGGTTGGAGATGATGCTGCATGTATGCAGCATGATGCCCTAGTGTTAGACATTGTTATAATCTGCATACTATGTTCATCATTGTGATCTGACTGAAAACTGGTTAAATCTATGTTAAAAGTCAAAATCACACACACAGCAAGAAGAACCTCATCTAAAGATTCCAGCATCTCTTGTATCTCCAGGCTTTTCAGTTATAAAAATATTGGACAGTTCCAGATACTCTGTTTTAAATACAAATTCATTTCCAATAATAATCAAAACATAGGGACATGCTACCTTTATATGTTATTTTATTTTCTATTCTTGGATATATGGATAAGATTTTATTTGCCATTTCAAAACAAAAAAGATTATTTAATACACTGTTATTTATCATCACTACCCTCCCATTCCAGGAAATAGGTAACATGCTTGTAAAAAGTAATCATAGTTGAAGGGAAATAACTTGTTTTGTTCATAATTATTTTTTCATACATTGACATTGAAAAGTTTTATATGTAAAATGTCACTGTTTTCTCATAAAAATAAAAGTTTAAAAATAAAAGTTTACTTGAAATACAGCTCATTCATATTGTAAGGTACTGTTTAGGTCTATAAAAGAAATATAATCTTACAAACTCTTCTTTAATTAGCTAATTAGGCAATTAAAAGTAATTAATACATGAATAGACTTTTTACATATATTATTTGCTGTCATACTTAATGTTAAGAAGAAAAAGATATAGGGAGTGGCCCATTGTTGGTCATTTTATCTGTGTGGTATGCAATTTTTACATCCAGTAATACTGTAATTGTAATCTCACATCTGTTTGACCCCATGAAGCCTTTTCTATGAGAATAAAAATGAACACTCTTTAATGGGGCCACTTGCAAGGTAGTTGTTTACTCTAGAATCTTTTAAAACCACTTACCTCATTGGGGGGGGATGTTTGGAACACATTTCATTCTGTTTATATAATTAATTCACAGAGTAAGTCTGGTATTAACCGCTCCTGCTCCTGCATAAGCAGTATGCAATTATTATTCATACAGCAACTGTATCAGCCTTAGTTACATTTAAGGTTGAAATCATTTTATTTCACTATTTAGCCAAACCAGATCATACCAGAAATTTAGATGCTCTGTAATTATGTTAGAATTTTGCTTTGCATTGATGTTTCATGTCTCTGTGATTTGACATGGCTAGAACAATGTGCTGATTCATTGTATTGTGCTCCCCCTTCCCAGGGGATACCAGCACCAGGATCTATGACTATGACCCTTCCCATGGAATACCGTAACCAAGGTATATAACAGTGGTTCCCCCTTCCCTGAGAATACCATCACCAGGACTCTATGATAATGGCTCCTCCTTCCCAGGGAATACCATCATCAGGGAGAAGGCTGTGTGTTTCCTAAACTGAACCTTGCAGTCACTTGTCATGCCATTCTACTGGTCAAGTTTGAACAAAATGCTGTTAAAATATAATAAGCCCCACCTTTACTATACATTGTACATGAATATTGTGATATGTTACTATCAGGGGGTAAATTGTTTGTTGTACATGTAAAGGAGTATTGAAACTGCTAGTATTTCATGCTGATCAAGGTAATTAATGATCCATGACCAATGCTTCTGACAGTTGTCCACTGGTTGTCACTGAGGTTAAGCAAATCATGTTATTTTCACCCATTACAACAGGACTGCTAGGAATGTGCTTCCATATGATCACATGATTCACACAACTTTTTACAACAAATTGTTCAATGCAAGAACTCCCACAAATTAGTTTCTGTTGTTGTTGTAGTAGGGTTTAACTCAATTTTTCAGCACAAGATATACATGGTGGCCAGTATTAATGGTGGAGGAAGAAACGTAATGAACAACCTACCCTTGAGAAGCTACTGGCAAGCTATCTTACATACCCACATTGGCTGAATCTGAGACTGAAACCACACAGACAGAGGTGAGATGGCAGTGATCTGTAATAGACCACAGGGCCAGGTGGTGCCCCTAAATCAGTTTCTGGTCATGCATATGAAAGTGTTCTCAGCTCAGTACCATACAGTTTTATTCAGCTGTTCACCATTAAAGTGTTTGTCACACCATAAGACAAACTAGTAGAAATAGTGTCTAATCTAAAAGTGAAATAAAAAAGGACACTTTTATTTGATCACTATAAATAATTTTTAACAAATAGTCATGGCAGTATTGAATCCTAATACAGCATTATGAAATGATAAATCTGGCAAAGCATTATGGAATGAATCCTAGTACATCATTATGGAATGATAAATCTGGCATAGCATTATAGAATGAATCACTAATACAGCATTATGGAATGATAAATCTGGCACAGCATGATGGAATCATAAATATGGCATAGCATTATGGAATGATAAATCTGGCATAGCATTATGGAATGATAAATCTGGCATAGCATTATGGAATGATAAATCTGGCATAGCATTATGGAATGATAAATCTGGCATAGCATTATGGAATGATAAATCTGGCACAGCATGATGGAATCATAAATATTTCATAGCATTATGGAATGAATCCTAATACAGCATTATGAAATAATAAATCTGGCACAGCATTATGTAATGATAAATCTGGCACAGCATTATGGAATGATAAATCTGGCATAGCATTATGGAATGATATATCTGGCACAGCATGATGGAATGATAAATCTGGCACAGCATTATGGAATGATAAATCTGGCATAGCATTATGGAATGATAAATCTGGCATAGCATTATGGAATGATAAATCTGGCACAGCATGATGGAATCATAAATATGGCATAGCATTATGGAATGAATCCTAATACAGCATTATGAAATAATAAATCTGGCACAGCATAATGGAATGATAAATCTGGCACAGCATTATGGAATGATAAATCTGGCATAGCATTATGGAATGATAAATCTGGCATAGCATTATGGAATGATAATTCTGGCATAGCATTATGGAATGATAAATCTGGCACAGCATTATGGAATGATAAATCTGGCATAGCATTATGGAATGATAATTCTGGCACAGCATTATGGAATGATAATTCTGGCATAGCATTATGGAATGATAAATCTGGCACAGCATTATGGAATGATAATTCTGGCATAGCATTATGGACTGATAAATCTGGCACAGCATTATGGAATGATAATTCTGGCATAGCATTTGGACTGATAAATATTGCAGTGCATTAAGGAATGATAAATCTGGCATAGAATTATGGAATGAATCCTAATACAGCATTATGGAATGATAAATCTGGCACATCATTATGGAATGATAAATCTAGCATAGCATCATGGAATGATAAACCAGGCACAGCATTATGGAATTATTAATCTGGCATAGCATTATGGAATGACAAATCTGGCATAGTAGTCAGTAGGATGCAATTTCAAGAAAGTTAAACTTTGGCAGAACTTATATTAATGAAAAATCTCATGTTTGGAGCTGAATTATCCAAAAGACAATGCCTGTGAGCCATGTAAAATTCTACAAAACCATAAGAACAGTTTTCAAATTTGTTACAACTGGCTAAGCTAGCTATCAATATGCAACTTCAGACAGCAGAATATGAAAGTGGATTCTCAGTACAGAACAATATTCATACATAGATTAGAAACTGATTAAGCTCAGAAACAACCAAGAGATTATTGCTTGCACAACTAGAGGCAACATTATGATTTTAATAGGGGTCTTAAAGTGGGAAGAAATAGAGATGGATATTGAAGTGTTATGTAAATATTTAACTATAGTTGTTTCTTTCTCCCCCTGATTTTTGTTCAACTGCCCTCTTTTATGTGAACAGGGGGACATCCCCCTCATATGAGAAAATCATGGGAGGATCTCTGTTATCTTTAAAATTATTTGCCTTTAAGTATTAAGCAGATATATGTTAGGTGAACAAAGTCAGACCAACTTGGGACTCATTGTTTTAAGTCTTTTAATCCTTGTTATATATGCCATTAATTTATTTGTCAACAACACACCAATCAGAATTTATTTTATTCATTTTCTGCATCCTAATTATGTATGCAACTGTTACCGGAGACTTCAGAAAGATGTGTAGATTTGAACTATGTAATCGTTGATTACAGTCTGGTTATCTTAAGCCAGCACAAGTTTTTATTTCTTTCCCTCAGTGACTTGCAAGCTGGACTTATGAATTGAAGGTTACTGGTTTGAATCCTACCATCAGATTATCTTAGATCAGTTATTGTGGTGTGATCCTGGGCAATGTATATTGCTCCAATTACCCTGACACTACAAAATCTTGTGCTGCTATGGTCATCTCTCTCTCAAGTTTTGTTTTGTATGAAAAAATAAGATTTTCTATCAGGCTTTGCCTTTTCTTACATGGTTCTGGAGTACTGAATTTCATTTAACAAGTGCTATATTGTAAGTTGGATGAAGAGAAAAAAACAAGAATTTGGACATGTTTCAAAAAGAAATGATGCAGGGATGTTTGGTTTTAAATTGTTAATCATAGCAAGAAGTTTGGACACCTGTGAAAATAAATTTCTTTGTGATCTTTGAACCAAATCAAGGTTAGGTGAAATTTTAGAGGGTTATACAAACATATCAGACAAGGAAACAATGCAGGGAAGCATCTTCTTTGCCAGATCTTGCAGTCTTTATCTGGAGGCTGACTGGTTCTTATTATATCATTGCCCTATTTATTCCTGGCAGCAAAATGTAATAATTTAAACTCTCAAGTGCCATATCAGATATTTGCAGAACTCCCAAGGCTGAAAAAAAGACCACAACTTTAGGTCAAATTGTAATGGATTCCAAAGTATAAATAAACAATTTAGAATCATTTAGAAGTCGCAGTTGGACTAGTTTTTATAGGAAATTTGTTCCGTATTTGTGTTATAATCCTGATTTCTATCACTCTGGACCTACCTCCCTTCTAAGTGGAAATGTTATTGCATGTGGCAATGTATGCATTTGGACAAATTCTTGAAACCTAGATCCAGCTGTTTTCAGTCAGGTGCTTGCTTATAACTTAGCAGTTGCAGCTGTTACAGGTGTCACCTGCAAAATTAATTTGTATAAGTTGGGTACAATAATAAAAAAATTGACATATTGCCAAGTTAGGTTCATCTACTATTAAATGCCTATCAGTCATTATTTATTCAAATGTTTCATTGATTTTTTTAAAATGTTTTTGCTATTTAGGTGCAAATATTTGCATAATTACACTGGGGCTTGTCTGATTCCAGGCTGCATAGACAGTTGTGTCTGTCAATGTGTAACATACAACTTCCAATACACTATCTGTGAAGTTTTTAAAAAATGTCTTTTGGTCTTCACATAACCTCAGTGATTATGTTTCCAAATAAAATCTCAGTTTTGTATATAAAAAAATTAATAAGGCCATGGTAATAATGAGGTAATGGCAATCTAATAATTCCCTGGACAACTTACATCAACAACAAAAACAATGTGGCTGCCTTTTTAGTATTGATCCACTTAGGAGGCATATGTGTAGGGCCAAATCTAAAAACCAATAAAACAAAACTTGAAACATTAGAGTGACTGGCTATCATGTATCCAAGCTTTTATTTTATAATACATCTTCATCCTTTCCTGTCAGCATCCCTAGATAATGATCCAGGTGTCAAACATAAAACATGTTATATGTATACATACACATACACACACACACACACACACACATATGCATCCCTGGGATAGGGAAGAAAGCAAAAATAATAATACTCCTTTGAGAATAGTCACCATATCAACACAATATCTATTGGTGAATTTCAATACAGCAGTTTAGAAGCAATTAATGCATGGACAGAGAGACACAGTATCGTAATATCTCTAGTGTTGATGGATACATTTTCTTTTTAACAAATAGATTTATAAAAAGTTATATAAGTTTTTTTCATGGAGAGATCTATGTGTATTAAGATTAAGATGGTAGAGGCATTTGTTTTTCATTGTTTGTTGAATAGTTTTGAATTAGAAGTGCAGTTGACAGTAGAATAGCATTATAATAACAGTCTGATGCAAAAGCATATTGATAGATTAAATTTATTCTTTGATTTGATCTGTTTATTTAAGATATTCCCATTTATACTCTTTAAAAGGTGGTTCTCTTCTCAAGACTTGATGGGATTCACCATTAGATTGTAATCATTTTGATTTTCTTGTTTACTGAAATTTGCTACCACCATCAGACCTGCTGCTGTGCACTTATTCCTTTTTATGTATTTAGAATAGGGCTACACAAAAGTAAACATGTAACACATATATACTTGTTTATAAGTCAAGTTCAAACAGACCCTGATGTGCCATCACATAACGTACTTGCAGATTGAGGTCTGTGTTCTACAGATTATTCCTCACACACTGCAAAGACTCAGATCTGTTGGTTCAATGTGTTGTGGCAGATATGAGCCTATTATGTAGTTTGCAGTTAAATCCAACCCACATAGGAGTACGTATGGAAAATCGAGTTCCGGGTAAATCAATAAAATGATGCCATGGTAATCTTTTTAGATTTGATTATTTAACATAATATATTTTGTATAAGTAGGATCCAAAAATGTAACCAGCATACATTCATATATATCACATAATGCATTTTTATTGTTAATCACTAGCCAGCACTGTATAGCCAGTATTGTGCATACTTGTAGTAAAACCCCATTTATAGTTGTGCCTTTTGTTGGGATTCAAAGTATAGTCTATAATCTGCAATTGCGTTGTAAAGGAGTGCACAAAATTTTTCAGGGGCCCTGAGTGGCTGAGGTGTCTAAAGCGCTCTCCGTTAGGAATCACTGCCATCTCACCTATGTCTGCATGGGTTCAAGTCTCGGATTCGGCCAATATGTGCATGTAAGAAAGCTTACCTGTAGCTTCTCGTATGTCAGTGGTTCTTTCCAGTTTCTTTTCTGGGTTCTTCCTCCACCATTAATACTGGCCGCCATGTATAGCCTACCATGTGCTGAAAAATGGCGTTAAGCCCTACAACAACAAACTTTTTCACCCAAGGGCCAGATAACTTTTTTAAAAACCACTTGAGGATCGCAAACACTAATTTCTTTAATATAATTACTTTTCATGGGCCAGATTTCTGTGTTGTCTTAATTTGCCCTGAGGCTAGACAGAACATGTTTGAGGGTTCAAATCCGGCCCATGGACCAGGGGTTTTGCACTCCTACATTCCTACATTATATAATGGCATGTGACGATCTATATTATTTTACAGTTGGATCCGACTGATACAGGAGTATATATGTTAGGATTAGAACTGTTAGCAGATGTATGTACCGTGTTTACTCATGCATACATCTAGATGCAAAGGTCTAGTGTCACATATTAGGCTGTCAGATCTGGGTCTATGCTGTAAATTCTATTTATGATTTCAAACTAGCAATGAAAGACTTTGATCTGCTGGTACCATATACACTCACTTGTAAGGCAAGTCCACATGCAAATTTCACAGACTGAAATCTACTGGCACATCATGTGCAAGCAGATCATGGTCTGTGCAGTTTTTTAGGAGTAGTCAGTATAAATGCCAATATAGATTCTGATCTGCAGTAGCAATATAGTTTGGCAAATCAGGAACTATGTTATCTGCAGTTGGACTTTGCTTATAGGCGAGTATACATTATGGCATGATGCAGCTGTAAAGGAGTTTATAGGTAATAGCTTGTTTAATCATAAACAGGTGTAAGATAGGTTTAGAGAACAACATCATGGAGGAAAACAAAAGTTGAAGTGTGGCTTTATTTTGATTGTACTTATCACTAGTGGTTTCTATCAGTGTGGTCTAGTACATTAACCTAATGCTTAAAACAGAAAAAACTGCCATAAGTATTTCACTGCTATCAGCTTAATTTGTAAGAAGAAAGTAGTGATTTTTAGAAAATATTTGGTTTTGCTTTGGTGTTTTATGCCAAAACAGCTCAAGTAGTATTTTTTAGTGCCAAGGCAATCGGAGTAAAGTGCCTAAGGGCACACCTTGGTAGCCAAACCAAGCTGCTTCAATCAAAGGATTCTAACACAATCATTTTTCAACCTGTATCTGGAACACTGATATACTGAGTTGCCACAGCTTCAACCTTCGTTAGTCAGCTCTTAAGACACATAGGAGAGAGTACATCTGATTTACTTTGTATGTGTGAATTCATTAACATTACATGTATTGCACTGAACAAAGGTTTTCTTGTATGTATGGAAATTGAATCCTTATGTTTCCTTAGTGAAATAATTTAAGAAGATTTCCACCCTGTATTTTGGCAATACACTCTCATGAAAGTCACCCCATCAAAAAGCAGCACCATTTTTTATGCAAGAAGTATGTGCAAATGTTCTCTGTGAACAGTAAAGTGCTTCAAGTGATAACAGCGATGGTTTATGTATATCATTACTTAAGTACATAATAGACTTTATGGATTTGAAATGTAAGATTTTGAAAGAATACCGGTGATAATATTTTGTTTTTATAGCTACTAGTTTACAATGTTAATTTATAAAAGGAATTTGAGTACCCATGACAATCTTGGTGTCATCCACAACACTTTGGTAAATTCCTTGACCAAAACAATATGAAATGGCCACTCGTACTATTATATCATAGGTTTGTTTAGTTTGACTGGTTATAGATGAGATTTTATGAAATAGCTTTTTCCTGTCATCTGTTGTCCAACCTCCATCTGTCCATTAGTACAACTTTGTTATTGCAACTCTTCCTAAACTTCTTGTGATTCTAGATGAAAATGGTTTATCTCAGACATCCAGTATGGCTGCCACAACAACCATCTTGTTATTGCTATTCCTCAGTGGATATTATATTTACATGTGGTTTTCACTAAAAGACTTGATACTATATCTTGTTACTCCTTACTAAAAACCGTGCCAATCTGATACCCAATGTACCTGCCATGGCAGCCATCTTGAAACTATTATTTCTTTTCCAGAACAAAATGTCAAATCAACATAGCTTTCACAAGAAGACTTTTAATGATGTCTGTTTGATCATAAATTAAAACAGTTGAACACATGCATCCATTATGGCTGCCAATGTGGACATCTTGAAAATCTTTTTTATCTGTACTCATTCTAAATGTATGGTCATAACAACATGGGGTTTTCTTGTTGGTTGTAAATGGTGCTGATCTGATTAAAATCTTGTCAAGGATATACTACTTAAATGGATATCAACCTGACTTCATATAGTGTCTAGTTGGTCCTAAATGAAAAGTTTGCCAATCTGACATCCAATATTGTCACCATGGCAGCCATCATGAAATCTTGTTATTGGTACACCACCTAAAGAGGAAGTCATATGGATATAGGGTTTTCATCTAAAGACGATGAATTTATGAATGAAAAATGGTGCTGATCTGATTGAAATCTTGTTAAGGATATACAACTTAAATGGATAGGTCCTATCTTACATCCACTATGGCTACTTTGGTGGCCATATTGAAAATCTTGTTATAGATGCTCTGGATTTTATGGTCTTACCAACATAGAGTTTTAACCAAACAACTTGTTTTGATATCTGCTTGGTCCCAACTGAAAATGGTACCCTATAGACATTAAATATAAATGCCACAAGCAACATGTTGAAAGTCTTGTTTCTAATTTTCATGAATTAAATGTCTTCATAGCATGATGTTTTCATCAAAGTCTTCTAATGGTGTTGTCCTATAAGAACATGGCTGCCAGAGTGGCTATTTGAATCATGTCACTTAAGAACATATAGATGGTTTCAATACTCAGCATTTCAAAAAAGAACTCATATCTTGAATTCTTTTAAATTCATTTTGGGCAGTGGAGTATCTTTTTTTTTTATTAAGGCCCCATATATATCTCCTATGTATATTTCTCCATCCACTCCATATAAAATTGATTTCATTTTTGCTCATAAACTTTAAAGGACACAATAAATTTAAGCCAAACATGTTTATGGGTCTTTTTATTTTTTAAAAACTAGATTGATCGGTAGCTTTCATTCTTTTGCATTAAAATCTGAATTGTGACCGCTGTTTTATATATTAGCTTGTCTTTGTGTCTAAAAATGGAGGCCTTATGGTGGCTGAGTGATCTTGGTGCTCACCCATCATGTGCACAAAAATGATGCTAAACTGAAGAAAGAAGGAAAATACTATTTCATAAAATGAAGTTAAATATATTTTTCAGCCACATCATTTCCTCAGGCCACATATTTTGTTTAAGTTTATGCAGAATTTCTGTGATACCTTCCAGACAGTGTTGTTTTGTTTTTTTTAGACTAAGAAAAATGTTTTGTAGCCCAGGTTGGACAGGATGGGTAAGGTCAGTGCACGTGACACAGTTAAGCAGTGTTCTAAAGCTGTGAAATAGTTATCATGCATGTTCATTTTACAAATGTACACCAAGTTTCTGTCTTTAGTCTTCATTAGAATGTTGAATATTTGGTATTTGCAATACATCTATCTGAATGGGCCACAGGTGGCAGGGTGGACTAAAGGGCTTGCCTTTACCAACCGCTGCCATCTCACCTCCATCCGTGTTCGGTTGAGTCTCAGGCTCAGCCAGTGTGGATATATGAGAAAACTTGTCACTAGCCTGTTATGGGTTGTCTCTTCTGATCAGGGTTCTTCCTCCACCAGTCATGCAGGCTGCCACATATACATGTAGCTTCTGTATTCAACGAACATGAAAATAGACAGCTGCAAACAAGAACAAGGCTACAGATATTGTCTAGTAAAACAAAGATTATGGCAACTTTATGTCTTTATGGCTGCTGTGTTAGAAAGGTTAGTCAAGAGTAGGAAGTATAGTTTTTTTTATTGATTTGGTCCAATCCCAAGGAGTATGTTACTACATTATCCAGCATTTTTAAGTGTCTTCACCTTTCTTTCATTATTGCTTTTTTGCAGTCATTGCCAGCATGTGTCTGGGCCTGATGGTCTAGGATTTAACCACCTTATTTGTCTAATATTGTTTGAGTTTCTTGTTTCAGTCCCAAATGCCTACACTGTTATTTTAATTGTCCTGGCTCATCAGATACTGTATTGTGCAGCGAGGTCCTGATGGTCTGGACTTATGACCACCTTATAATCTTGGGTGTGGACCAATTGAATGAGTTGTATTATGAAGCAATCCAAACAATGCCACATTGTGTTGCAGGGCCTGATGGTTCAGACTTGCAATGAACTTGTATTGTCTGCATTTTCTTTGAGGGTCGATTGGAGTTAGTCTGATATTCCTTGGACTTCTAAACAAGTGTCATCACTAATCTGAGTGAGAGAAGAGAATAGAATATAAATAAGAAGTTGGGGGTTTTTTTGGTAGGGCTTGGGTGGTGGTAGTTTTATTCCTTTACAAGACAGGAATCAACTCATTCATGTTAGTTTGTCATGCATAAGAAATGTTTTGGGAGGTATTTTAGGTAGAGAGGCAAATTTTAGTATTCGTAGAAAGAGTGGGAAAAGCGTTATAAAAAAAGAAATAAAGGACAATCTAGTTTGTTTTAGGAGGCTGATTTTTTGCTATAATTATTCTCTTTTGAAGCCGTATACGATTCCACCCCCATTTCTCATTTATTTACTTCACTTTGGATCCTTGTTTTCTATGAGTTTAGTTTGCTGACTAGAAGTCACCTCATTGACATGGCAAACTGGCTGTCCTTTATGGAGAGGGTCCTGTTTATAAAGGTATTGTGGGTCAGAGGTTGTGTTTGTTTTCTTCTCTGTATTATATGTTTGAGTGACAGCCATGTTCTCTGACTCTGGGATGTTCATCAACATGGTAAACTGGTTGTCCTGTATGGAAAGGGCCCTGTTATTTTGGGAAGGGTATGTGTGTGAAAAGGTTATGCTTTTATCTCTCTGTAATATTTACATGTCTGATTGACAGTCAAGTTCACTGATTCTAATTTGTCAGTTTGACATGTTGAACTGACTGCAAGCAGTCTATGCTGGTTATAGAATTGCGTACTTGATTTCATTTGGTTTTTGTCATCTTTTTTTTTAATGTGCCTTATTTTATTTCTCCCTAGTGATGTGTTGTGTTCCCTGCCTTGGATTTGGCCAGCTGTTCTGTAATTCGTTTAACATAGTAATTAAATATTTTGTCCAAATCAGATTATAGGCTGTTTTAATGATCCAGGAAAACAGCAATTAGGCTGTGATCACATTTCATTTTTGCATGGAAAGCCAGTCTTATGCTCGATTCAAAGCATATTTAGTTGATCTAAGGATCTTTGCTTATTTCAGAATCGGCATGGTTATTCGATTTACAATTCTTACTCTTTAGGCACTGCATAAATCTAGTATTTAACTTGGTTTCCACCATCTTGCATAATTGATTATTAGTGTGGGTGATACGAGTTTATATCCACTGGATCTTTTTCTGGGTTTCAGGATTGCATTAACAATGGCTTGCTTCCATCTTATGAATATTTCTTAAAATCTCCAAATCTCATTTGGAAAATCCAGAATCGCAAGTACATATTTTTTCTGGTAGATTTGAGTGTCCTCATCATGTGAAGTGGTTTTCTTCCTGCTGAGTGACTTCCACCATTTATGATTGGTGAATTCTATATTTAGGTCACCTGAATGGATCACCCTGGCAGTGAATCAGTCTGGTTCTCTTTCTACTTTTTTTCCAGTGGTTTTTGGAACTTTATATAATACTGGACTGATAATACTGGCAAATCTTGAGGCAATTTTTCTGTACTCAGGTGGAGGGAGTTTTGGGGTTGAGCAAATAGATTTTTCCCCTTATTTTTCTAATTTTAGCCTTGTTTTGAATTTCTGCAATATGGTTTAGCGATTAGCAGAATTTACTCGAGCTTTGTTTTGTCATTAAGATGGTGTTTTTTACTCAACAATAATGTTTTTGTAAGTAACAAAATCCAAAGAGATTTTAATATATTATAAATGTATTTCTTTTGTATTATGGCATGCTTATAGTCTTCATTTCACCACAGAACAGATTGTTTGATGCCCCACCTTCCATTTTGGATTATGTACCACTCTCTGCTGCTACTGACAGTGCCCTGATGATATTTTCATTAAATGTTTCAATGCTGTCATTATATGGTTATGTGCCATCAATCCCTTCACATAAAAATTGAAAAGTCTCTCACTCCACCTTGTCCTATCTCCATTTTGGCTTCAGTTAGTTTTTGATTTTTTATGAGCTTCATTTGAATATTGGGTAAGCATTAAAAATTTCACAACAAATGGGGATAAAATTATTGGCTTTAAAAAGAAACTTAACCATCTGTGATTTATTGTAAGTCTACAAACACGCCATTCCTGCCAATCATAAGCTCAATTGTTTCATTTGGCTGACAACAGCTTACTGTAACATTCCCTAAACTTGAGACCAGTGGGGGTGGGGCGCCTTGGATAACGCCATTTTCAACAGCAATTACAGTTATTAATATTAACAGTAAATACATTTGTACACACCTATCATTGCCAACTACATTAAAAGAAGAAAAATGTACATTTATCAAGAGAGTTTAGAAAATTCTATACAAATGTATCTTTACATATAGGCATTGCTAACTAAATACATGTATAGCCTGAAATAACAAAATTTGGCACTATAATAGTAGTCTAGAAAATTGTTGAGGTTTGGTCTAACATAATGTTATTAAGTCTGCCTAACATAGTTATTACTAAGCCTGCCAGACATAATGTTATTAAGCCTGCCTGACAAAGTGTTATTAAACCTGCCTGGCATAGTGTTATTAAGCCTGCTTTACATAGTGTTATTAAGCCTGTCTGACAGTGTTATTAAGCCTGCTTTACATAGTGTTATTAAGCCTGTCTGACATAGTGTTATTAAGCCTGCTTTACATAGTGTTATTAAGCCTGTCTGACATAGTGTTATTAAGCCTGCCTGACATAGTGATATTATGCCTGCCTGACTGTGTTGCTAAGCCTGCTTGACATGTCTGACATAGTGCTTAGGATGTCTGACAGTGTTATTAAGCCTGCCTGACACAGTTGTTATTAAGCCTGCCTGACAATGTTATTAAGCCTTACAAAATTTTCATGAGTGCTGTTAATATCTTAGAATCAGCTAATAGAGTTGAGATTAAGATCAAATTTGATTGATCAGTAGTTTTTGCTAATGAATCAGTGCTTAATTAATTTGTCTACTTGATGTCTTGCTAAAACTGAAGAGGTTTAAAGCAACCTAAAGGCCAGAATGCTGGGAATGGTGCAGAACTGAATGATTACAGGATTTTATAATCAAATAATTGGTCATGTCATTTAAATTGACCATTACTCAACCAGATTGATTAATTAGAACACCCAAGGAGAAAAGAAGCAAAAAGAGGTGCAAAGAGCCACATCTAAATGTAGAACTGTTTAAGGTTTGGTTTGGGGTTTTATACACAGAAACACAAATAGGTTATGTAATGCTAACCTAACAAATAGGTTATGTAATGCTAACCTAACAAATAGGTTATGTAATGCTAACCTAACAAATAGGTTATGTAATGCAGTATGAGTAAAATGACTTTCCCTTGAGTGTCCACCTCGGATGCGGGAGATTTCAGGTTTGAACCCTGGCCAAGTCATGCCAAAGACTTTTAAGATTAGTACTAATGGCTTCCTCACTTGGCACTCAGCATTAGGAGGTTAGTGTTAGAACTGGATAATGTAAAAGGTTGGGACTCTGCAGTCATCGTAGTGGTATGACTGAAACATTGTTGAAGCTTCATTAAATATCCAATTGCTCACACACACATGCAGAGACACACACACACACACACACACACTAATCTAATGTTAGGATTCAAATACCTGAATTGTTTTTAATGTCTTCATTTCTTGGGTATTATGACATACCAGAGAACATGCATGCCTTTTCTACATCCTCCAGATGCTAAAAATTATAAACCCCATCTTTGAGAGAAACTTGTGCAACTGCAGTATTGTGTTCTTTGTGGTGCCTTTTATGAGGCAGTTGAAAAGGGGTGATAGCTGTTGCCCTACCAGCAGGTGTTCTTTAATTGGAGCTATCTGCTTAGGTTGCCTTAACTGTATTTTCTGTAATTTGGTAAGTTATAAACTTCTAAATAGAATTCAGAGCGCAGATATTGTGTAAATATTTAATAAAATATTTGATCACCTCAGTGTTGTTGTAGGTATTGGCATTTTTCAGTTTTATTTGTTGCTTTATATATTGTACTCCATTTATCTTTAAAGCACTGAGGCAGCTACAGAATTGTTTAGACCAAAATCTGTTTTCAAGTGGATGCTGTCAGATCAGGGTTCATGCTGTTTGCCTCAAAACACAATTTGTGTATATCTTGATCCACAGGCACACATGGCAGTGGCAGATCCTGTTGTTTGGGGTTTTGTTTGTTGTGTTGTTTTTTTATTTAGGTGAGTATTGCACATGGATAACTAGGATCTATAAAGAGGCATGGTTGAGGAGAAATGGCTACCATACAATGATACATATACACACAATATACACACAGACATGTATCTGGTATCAAATTGGTCTGTTATTACATGATGTACCAACAGATTCATGATTTTTTTTTTGTTTTGCTGATTAAACCCAGATCTGCCAGTGCATTATGTGATGATAGATCTGGGTTTATGCTGTTTTCACTTGTTTCTGACATGCGAGTATATATGGTACTTGAGTGATACTACATCTACTGGCTTGGAGTAACAGCTGCTTTATGCTGAGGTCATAACAACACAGACTGATGGCCAAATAGCCTATTTCTATGATTTGAAACATACATTGTGCTACTGATATCATGCCCCTTTCCCCATCCATTTCCATTTTTGGGCATTTAGGGTGCCCAATATTCATTTTCAGCTTCTCCCTACCCTGATTTCCACTTCCAAAAAGCAAACCAGGATCATTCATCACAGATGCAAAATTTTGAATTTACAAAAAGCATGTGTTTTTTTTTAGGAGTAATCAGAAGAGCAAAAACAAAGACCCTGATCTGCGGGCACATTATGCTATGACATAATCTTTGTTGTTTGCAGTTTGACTCGACATAAGCGAGTATATACAATGTATGGTCCCTCACACATTAGTTAAGTCTTGCATTTATCAGTTTTTGGAACATTTGGTCAGTTCAGTTTTGTTGATGAGGAATTGTATTTGTGAATTTGACACAAGCCTTTGGAAATGAGGTGACTGTGACCTATAT
The DNA here is from genome assembly GCA_029339505.1 of Unio delphinus. Lineage (NCBI taxonomy): Eukaryota > Metazoa > Mollusca > Bivalvia > Unionida > Unionidae > Unio > Unio delphinus. Next base: position 10,021,006 of record JAQISU010000155.1, read on the forward strand.
TTCACACAATGAGTTTCTCAAGCATTATGGGCCAGTCCACAACATGACGTGTCAGACAAGATTGATAAATGATCTAAAGTGACCAATTTTCCTGCTGGACATATCAAACATTAGATTTAAGGGCTCACTAAATATCATGTTTAAAGATGGTCATGTTTTGATGTGCATAGAGGTTTCCCCATCTAAAAATAGATCATGCCCAATAGCAATATGGTCATGTGTAGTCTAAGAATTTCATATGAGTTCAAAGATTATTTACTACAGTTGCTGCATTTAAGGTCATGCAATGTCATGTGTACATTAACATTTATCACTTGTGTGAAAGACCACTCCTGTGGCATAGTGGTTAGAGCCTCTGCCTTGGATGCAGGAGGTTTTAACCCAGGTCAAGTCAAGTTATACCAAAGACATAAAAATTGTACAGACAGCTGCTTCACCAGGTGCTCAGCATTAACAGGTTAGTGTTAGGACTCAGCTTGGTGTCAGGATAATGTGGCTAGGTGGGACATCATACTACATGCCTGTGACATGATGCCACAGTGCTAGATATCACTGTAAACTGATACACTGAAGACATCATACCAATATGACTGAAAAATTGTTAAAGTTATGTTAAAAACTCAAATCTATCACACACACACACTAATGTGAAAACCCACAAAATCATAAATTGTGGCTGTAATGACCTACTTTTTTTAGTAAACTGACTATGCCAAGTTTTTAAATTATGTATTTACTACACTGGTTTTGCAGGTGAGACATCGCATAACATAATTTCCTGCTGATTCATTCCTAGCATAGACCTTCACGTTTGTTTCCACTTGAAAGAAGAGAAAAATCTTCGATCTGGATTGATTTCATGTTCCATATTTCACTTGCTTTCTTGATGGCATTTTTCTAAAGTGCCAGTTTTATACTTCTTGACCGCAGTGTTCCTAGTAGTTTTAGCATCCGCCTCGGATGCAGGTTTAAACTCTGACTGTATCATACCAAAGACATAAAAAAATGGTACTTACACCTGCCTCATTTGGTATTAAGCATTAAGAGGTTAGTGTTAGGACTGATTGGCCTGTGTCAGGATAATGTGTAATCTTTGACATGATTGACCACAGTGTTTTTGCCAGGATTGAATAGTTAATAACATATGAAATTAATTAATTGTTTGTTTGTTTGTTTGATTATGATTTTTAACGTAGCTTTAACAATTTTTCAGTCATATCGCTACGATGTCTGCAGTGAGGCAGTTTATAGTGATGTCTACCACTGGGGCATCATGTCGCAGACATGTAGCATGATGTCCCACCCAGTCACATTATCCTGACACCAGGCCAACCAGTCCTAACACTAGCCTCTTAATGCTGAACGTCAAGCGAGGCAGCTGTTAGTACCATTTTTGTAAGTCTTTGGTATGACTCGGCCGGGGATCGAACCCACGATCTCCCGCTTCCGCGGCGGACGCTCTAACCACTAGGCCACCGGAGCGGTAAATTAATTATTTGAATAACAGAGATCTGAGCAAAGATACAGAATAAAACAACAAATCCTCATGTAACAATTCAATCAGTTAAGTAAGGAAAATGAAATTGAACATGGCATTTAAATGGTACACTTTTTCTGAAATAGAATTAAAGATTTTATATGAAATGCATTTAGCCATTCTTTTATACCAATAAAATAAATTTCATCATATAATCACGTAACTGATAAAACTCAAATTGTGGGGATGTCAGCATAACCTGATTGCCTCTGGTCCTTTCTAAATTTCTGTTGGTGAGAGGTCAGCATTGCCATATCTCTCTCTCTCCCCCCATCTTCCAGTCTATTTCTGAATGTAGTGCACAGGTATGGAGCTATTTTCCTTCAAATACATATAATACACTGCCTAAATATTTGTCAGGGATTTGTTTTTCTTTTCTCCTGGGATCAAACACTATTCACACTATTTTTATGTCAGATATAATTTTATCTTAAAACAAAAGAACTTAGCTATGGTCATTACACAAACTGATCTGATACACAAACAACCTATTAACGTGAATTGATGTATTTTTTTTAGTAGCTACTCGCATTTATTACTGGAACTATGACATTACTAGACCCCTTTGATAACTGTTATGCCCCACTAATAATTACCAGCCAAACAATGTCTGTCCATACATGCAAACTTTCACAGTGGAAATAATTAGCAACTTAATTACACAAATGAATTTCACGTCTTGTCCTAACATCATCACTTGCTAATTTGCAATTCATTTACTTCTTGAGATTTTCCCCAGAAAAAAAAATGGATCAGTTAATTTTGAAAGGGAGATTACTTAAACCTTTGGAACTCGTCTGGGAACATATACACCCTCGTTTATCTTGACCAATCAGGATGAACTCTCTTTAACCACCAAAAATATTAACACTCCTATTGAAGTCAAAATAATTCTCTAGTCCACCTTTATTAATAACTATTCTGGAAAATATCATTTGATGACACCTATTTCAAATAGCTCAAGATTTTCCAAAATTTGTCTCAGGTTTATCTCAACACTGTTAATTCCTGCACTTAACCTGTCGTTGGCATATCTGTCCCACCATTACCTGAGTGGGTTTTCATTAAATTCAATTATGTGCCCAAACAGAGCATATCACATCCTTTGCAGGATGATATTGATTGTATTCAGATGATTTATTCTTATATCCTGTAATCTTCCATGGAAGGAGATAAAGATGATGAGGTAGAAATTTATTACAAGACTAACCCATATGTCACTTTTAATGTTTACGTGTCACACTAACCATGACAGAATGTACTGCCAAAATATCTACAAAAGTTTGCACCATTACAAAACAAATATGAATGCATTTTGTATAAACCCTTGAGTATGTAGATGTTTATGAACAATGTGGTAAATGATATCTTTTCCAAAAAATTGTTTCCCACCCCCACTACCACCACCCAAAAAAATAAATATTCTGTAGGTATCAAACCAAACTTAGCATGTGGATACATCTTCATAATATATGATTCAGGTTCAGTGATCTTCTATTTATGATACTAGAACAAGGTCAAAAGTCAAGTGACAGACTTTTTTTAATTACTTTGCAAAGTGAATTGAAACATGTAATTAGACAATTTTGTTACCAAATTTGGTATGTTGATCTTATCAGGAATATTGAAGATGATTAGGCATTCAGCAATTATTAAAGATAACTGGAGTGAAGGAGCAGATTTATCGTGAATTTCTACAGAATTTTTTTTACCAAGAACTTCAGATTGTGAAAGCTTATTGCAAGTAGATGAATTTCTACAGAATTCTTTTTACCAAGAACTTCAGATTGTGAAAGCTTAGTGCAAGTAGATGAATTTCTACAGAATTCTTTTTACCAAGAACTTCAGTTTGTGAAAGCTTAGTGCAAGTAGAGAATGGATTTATCAGCAGTCATGGGCTTCTTATGGGAGATTTAGAGGGGTACCATCTGTGCACACATGTAAGTCAAATCCATTTGTAAACTGCACAGACCAGATCAGTGGGCACATTGTGCAATAGCTGATCCGGGTCTGTGCAGTTTTTTGGTTTTTTTTTTAAGCAATTGTAGAACATACAACATAGGCCATTTGTCCTCTTCTGAAGTTAAACCAACTGCAATAAAAAGTGACCTTATAAAATTAATGGCTTCTCATGAGATGGGTGAAAATGCATATATACACTAAAGTGTTGAGCAGAAGCTTCTGATGGCTTTTTTCAGAGGTCTCATAGCAGGTTGATCACTGTATTTCAGGAATGATCAGGAAAGAATTAGTCCAGAATAAACATCTCTGCATGGATGAGACTCAAAATGGGTGTTATATTTCAAATCTTGGGTCTTTGTTTTGGAGCTGGTGAATCAGAGATTGATTCATTGCCAAAGCCCTGATAACTAGCACAGCTTTTCATGTTACAATTATCCTCCATAATGAAAGTTAAGAAGATTATTTAAGAAGATACATTTCTTGAAACTTTGATGAAAGATAGTGAAATCACCATAGTGTCAAGTAGTAAGAATGGGTCCAGATAAATGTTTGTGTCAGGTCATTGATTTACACATGACCAGCAAATATAGAATTGGTCAGCAGTTCATTAGAATTTCTGCATTCCATAATTTATGGACTGGTTGAAGTTTCAAGATGGTTGACTGTAGACCTATATGTGGTAGAATATGGTATATAATGTTAATGAGTGCCAGCTTTCCTCCCTTTTGGCAGTCTGGCAAATGTTTACTGTTCATGTGTTAAACAACCTGTTTAGTGTCTTTCTGCTTTATGATGGGACTTCTTAATGTGAAGGGCCAGGAAATGTCAGTCTCATTAACCTGGTATTGTTCAGGGGCAATGGCTCAGTTAATTGTTTTTACACTTCTAGAGAAGAGAATATAACTTTGCTACAGTTCTTGAAAATCCACAGTAGCCTATTTGGTAGACCACTAGATTTGTAATCCATGCATTGATGTCTACCCAAGCCAGGCCAGATCAGCTGCTTCTGTGTAACTTATGGAAAGGCACTTAGCTCCAATTTCTTAAGCATGATATTGTGTGTTAAAATTGCCATTAAAACACATGAAACTGTTGTAGTCAGTTTCACTCATAATATTCCACCTGTGTTTAATTGCAACTGTCCCTTGATTTATTTGACAATGAGATTATACTTATTTGACAATGAGATAATATTTATTTGACAATGAGATCATATTTATTTGACAATCAGATCATAGTTATTTGACAATGAGAATTTTTAAATTTAACATTGAGATTATACTTTTATGATTTTTTTTTACACATTAACTCCTTGCACCAAGTTTACGGGGCATGAAGTATTAACCTACTTCCAGGGTCTGTAGCATCATGGTCATGCATGATACACTAAAGTGGGTGGTATCATAGAAAGGTAGGCAGATTTAGCTTGACAATGATACAAAATAATCTGGACATTTTAGTTGCACTGCAAAATACAGAGGGAAAAAACTTTTTTTTTTGGACTAGTTTTTTTTTCTACCCCAAATTCGCCCATGGTCGGAATCTGATTTTGTGTCCAGATTTTAGACTTTATGGCCTCAGATCTACGGCAGACCTGTCTGGAGCGCACACAGACAGGTGAACCCGTGTAAAAAGTAGGATAAGGTGGACATTTTGAATAAAGAGTCTTTATACAAAAATTATGGGTCCATTAAGTGGGGAAAAAAAGAGCTCCATTTTTTCACCATCTGCTCTTGCACCAGTAAACTAACCAGTGGAAAACATTTTTTAGCACAGCTAGGCATTGGTCTAATGGAATTTTGCTTGGAAGTCCCCAAAATGTGTTTCCTACTCGCATTTCATGCAAAAACAGCAAAAACCTCCAGGGGTTCATATGTTAATAGGAACATTTTGCAGCAGGTCAGTTTTGGAGTTTTTTTAACTTTGTATACCGGGTACATTGGCATTTTTTATCATGGTCATCATAAAAATGGTTTTAAAAATCTTTTATGTAAATTCAGATCCCTCAGTCGTAGAAACATTGATTTCTTGCTGTTGATCCATCACCCATCAATCTGTCACACTGAGTTTGCAAGCAGAATATTTGCAAAACTTAAAACCAAATCAGACCTTGGATATGTAGATGCCATGAACTAAATCCAGTCTTCAATTGCACAGAGCAACATTTTGTGAAAAGAGATGGATGTAATATTGAAAGCAAGATAGTACATATATTGAAGGTCCGAACATGATCTCATTTAATTTACAAATACTTTAAAAATTCCCAAGCCTTAGTTTGGTTCTGGTAACCTTTATCATATTTTCAAGTCCCAGACTGTATATTTATGCATGTTCTTAACACAGTTGCATTTATTTCATCCATTTGGTTATCCTTTCTTTCATAAATTTGTCACTGTTACAGGTTGATATAATTAATTAGTCATGGCAGAAAAGAAGGAGGGTAGACATCTTTTATATGCTATTAAAAACAGTTACCTTGTATATGTTTGAGATGCAAACAGTGTTGGTTAGGGTATTCTAATCCAGATAAATTGTTTTTGGTTGTTTTTTTCAATCTGCTGATTCTTGTAGGTGTGACTTGTCAATTTCATCTGACTTTACTTCAGCCACCATGCTACAGTGGAACACTAATTATTACAGACATCTATTATCCAGATTGTTCACTTGTGCAAACTCTCACCATGCCCCCCAAAAATAAAAACACTGATAGGTTAAAAATCAGTTTACTGGATGACCAGTTTTCCAGAAGAAAAAAATCGTAATGTTTTCCAGTGGATTTAATTATTCCAGCATATATTATCCAGATTGTTTATTTAGGCAATCTCTCTCCATGTCCCCCAAAAATAAAACACTGATTGGTTATAAATCAGTTTACTGGATGGCCAGTTTTCCAGAAAAAAAAGTAGTTTCCAGTGGATCTAATTATTCCAGCATATATTATCCAGATTGTTTATTTTGGCAAACTAACTTACCATGTTCCTGAAAACTAGAAACAATGATTGGTTAAAAATCAGTTTACTGGATAACCAGTTTTCCAGAAAAAAACATAATGTTTTCCAGTGGATCAAATTATTCCAGCATATATTATCCAGATTATTTATTTAGGCAATCTCTCTCCATGTCCCCCCAAAATAAAAACACTGATTGGTTAAAACTCATTTTACTGGATGACCAGTTTTCATGTTGGTCTGGATTATTGACCCATTAATGTTCTACTTTTTACATCTGGTATTTCCTCTAACTGTTACAACCAGTCCATTGACTTCTATTACACCTTGCTTCTTTTCACTCTGGGTCATGTAGTGTGCTTTTCTTCTCCATTTTATGAGTAATAGTTGGGAATGGTGAGCCTTCTACTATTCTGGCATTGATTATGGTACAGTAATAGGTCAATTGTTCTTGCACTTTCACAGACCTCAATAGCAGCCTTAGTAATGCCTTTGAAGAGCTCCTGGTTAATTTTATTCAGCTGTCGCCATAAGTATAATGATTCTGGTTTCAAGTTCCTTTTTTGCGTGAGGTTTCTGATATAAGTTTGTGTATAACACTTTTTCTTGCATACAGGTGAAATCAGACAGTGTTGTTTCTTCAGGGTTAGCTGAATTTAATGCCTATCCTAAAGTACATGTACCATTGACCCTCAAATATGACAAATTTTCATGCAATCATGACTATGAAGGGTAAAAGGTACAAAATGTGACCTTCAGTCAGGTCAACTGTGGGCACAACAGTTCCTTGGGAATGGGTCAGTAATGGCAAATTGCAAATGTACACACATGCTTAAATCCATGTACATGTACATTGAACCCCCAGGGATAAAAAAAAATTGTTGGTTTTTGACAATGTTAGGTTTACAAAAGTTTATGCTGATGTGGATTTTTTTTAAAATCACTTGTTTGATGAGAGAGGGGGGGGGGAGGAGAGGGGGAATGTAATTATGAGGGCATCAGTGTTTGTGTGTACGAGTGCACAATATTAAAACTGATCTTTTCAAATATAAATATTTACTGAAGAATTAGCTTAACAAATTACTTTTATTCTGAAAATCACATCCTGTCACATAAAAAATAGTCATCACATAAAAAATACAGTCATCATATAGAAATACAGTCCTTGACATAAGAAACATCTAAGGACTAAGACGCTTTATAACTTTTCTTCAGGTCAATTATAATGATGAATGATATGCCACAATGTTTAATAAATACTCTGCATAATTTGTGGTGTTCACAGTTCACCTTAAAAAAGGTGTGGAAGGCTATCTTTTTGCAGCTTGTGGTAGTGATCTTAGCAATCTCAATTTTTCTTGTTTGTGTAAAGTTTTTAAACTGAAAGCATTGTCATTTAGTGAATGTGACATTTAGTATACTGGTTTGCATCATGTCTTGGTGAGCAAAGTGTTAATGTATACAAATGAATAGTATTGATCACAATTAGATAATAGGCAGATAAACGTAGTCTTTCTTAAATGGCCTATAGTCATTCTTGAATGGCCTCTAGTCTTAAATGGCCTATAGTCTTTCTTAAATGGCTTTTTAGTCTTTATTAAATGGCTTATAGTCTTTCTTAAATTCCTTTTAGTCTTTCTTCAGTGGCCTGTAGTCTTTCTAAAATGCCTTTTAGTCTTTCTTAAATGGCATGTAGTCTTTTTTAAATGCCTTTTAGTCTTTCTTTAATGGCCTGTAGTCTTTCTTAAATGGCTTTTTAGTCTTTCTTAAATGGCCTGTAGTCTTTCTTAAATGCCTTTTAGTCTTTCTTAAAAGGCATATAGTCTGTCTTAAATGGCCTGTAGTTTTTCTTAAATGCCTTTTAGTCATTCTTAAATGGCTTATAGTCTTTCTTTAATGGCATATATTCTTTCTTAAATGCCTTTTAGTCTTTCTTATATGGCATGTAGTCTTTCTTAAATGCCTTTTAGTCTTTCTTTAATGGCCTGTAGTCTTTCTTAAATGAATTTTTAGTCTTTCTTAAATGGCCTGTAGTCTTTCTTAAATGCCTTTTAGTCTTTCTTAAAAGGCATATAGTCTGTCTTAAATGGCCTGTAGTTTTTCTTAAATGCCTTTTAGTCATTCTTAAATGGCTTATAGTCTTTCTTTAATGGCATATAGTTTTTCTTAAATGGCCTGTAGTCTTTCTTAAATGGCCTGTAGTTTTTCTTAAATGGCCTGTAGTCTTGCTTAAATGGCTTTGTGTCTTTCTTAAATGGCCTATAGTCTTTCTTAAATGGTTTATAGTCTTTCTTAAATGGTCTTTAGTCTTTCTAAAATGGCTTATAGTCTTTCTTAAATGGCTTATAGTCTTTCTTAAATGGATTATAGTCTTAAATTTATTATAGTCTTTCTTAAATGTATTATAGTCTTTCTTAAATGGCTTATAGTCTTTCTTAAAAATGTATTATAGTCTTGCTTAAATGGCTTATAGTCTTTCTTAAATTTATTATAGTCTTTCTTAAATGGCTTATTAATCTTTCTTAAATGGCTTATAATCTTTCTTAAATGTATTATAGCCTTGCTTAAATGGCTTATATTCTTTCTTAAATGGATTATAGTCTTTCTTAAATGTATTACAGTATTGCTTAAATGTATTATAGTCTTTCTTAAATGTATTACAGTATTGCTTAAATGGCTTATAGTCTTTCTTAAATGGATTATAGTCTTGCTTAAATGTATTATAGTCTTTCTTAAATAATTTAGTCTTTCTTAAATGTATTATAGTCTTGCTTAAATGGCTTATAGTCTTTCTTAAATGGCTTATAGTCTTTCTTAAATTGCTTATAGTCTTTCTTAAATGTATTATAGTCTTTCTTAAATGGCTTATAGTCTTTCTTAAATGGATTATAGTCTTGCTTAAATGGCGTTTAGTCTTAAATGGCTTTTAGTCTTTCTTAAATGGATTATAGTCTTGCTTAAATGGCTTATAGTCTTTCATAAATGGCATATAGTCCTACATAAATGATTTTTAGTCTTTCATAAATGGATTATAGTCTTTCTTAAATTGCTTATAGTCTTTCTTAAATGGATTATAGTCTTGCTTAAATGGCTTATAGTCTTTCTTAAATGGATTATAGTCTTTCTTAAATTGCTTATAGTCTTTCTTAAATGGATTATAGTCTTGCTTAAATGGCTTATAGTCTTTCTTAAATGGATTATAGTCTTGTTTAAATGGCTTATAGTCTTTCATAAATGGCATATAGTCCTACATAAATGATTTTTAGTCTTTCTTAAATGGATTATAGTCTTTCTTAAATAATTTAGTCTTTCTTAAATGGATTATAGTCTTTCTTAAATTGCTTATAGTCTTTCTTAAATGTATTATAGTCTTTCTTAAATGGCTTTTAGTCTTTCTTAAATGGATTATAGTCTTGCTTAAATGGCTTATAGTCTTTCATAAATGGCATATAGTCCTACATAAATGATTTTTAGTCTTTCTTTAATGGATTATAGTCTTTCTTAAATAATTTAGTCTTTCTTAAATGGATTATAGTCTTTCTTAAATGGATTATAGTCTTTTTTAAATGATTTATAAACTTTTTAAAATGGATTATAGTCTTTCTTAAATGGCTTATAGTCTTTCTTAAATGGATTATAGTCTTGCTTAAATGGCTTTTAGTCTTTCTTAAATGGATTATAGTCTTTCTTAAATGGATTATAGTCTTTCTTAAATGGCTTATAGTCTTTCTTAAATGTATTATAGTCTTTCTTAAATGGCTTATAGTCTTTCTTAAATGGATTATAGTCTTGCTTAAATGGCTTTTAGTCTTAAATGGCTTTTAGTCTTTCTTAAATGGATTATAGTCTTGCTTAAATGGCTTATAGTCTTTCATAAATGGCATATAGTCCTACATAAATGATTTTTAGTCTTTCTTAAATGGATTATAGTCTTTCTTAAATAATTTAGTCTTTCTTAAATGGATTATAGTCTTTCTTAAATGGATTATAGTCTTTTTTAAATGATTTATAGTCTTTTTTAAATGGATTATAGTCTTGCTTAAATGGCTTATAGTCTTTCTTAAATGGCATATAGTCCTGCTTAAATGATTTTTAGTCTTTCTTAAATGACTTTGTAGTCTTTCTTAAATGACTTTGTAGTCTTTCTTAAATGGCCTATAGTCTTTCTCAAATGGCTTTGTAGTCTTTCTTAAATGGCCTATAGTCTTTCTTAAATGGCTTATAGTCTTTCTTAAATTGCTTATAGTCTTTCTTAAATGTATTATAGTCTTGCTTAAATGGCTTATATTCTTTCTTAAATGGATTATAGTCTTGCTTAAATGGCTTTTAGTCTTAAATGGATTTTAGTCTTTCTTAAATGGATTATAGTCTTGCTTAAATGGCTTATAGTCTTGCTTAAATGGCTTATAGTCTTTCATAAATGGCATATAGTCCTACATAAATGATTTTTAGGCATTCTTAAATGGATTATAGTCTTTCTTAAATAATTTAGTCTTTCTTAAATGGATTACAGTCTTTCTTAAATTGCTTATAGTCTTTCTTAAATGTATTATAGTCTTTCTTAAATGGCTTATAGTCTTTCTTAAATGGATTATAGTCTTGCTTAAATGGCTTATAGTCTTTCTTAAATGGATTATAGTCTTAAATGGCTTATAGTTTTGCTTAAATGGCTTTTAGTCTTAAATGGCTTTTAGTCTTTCTTAAATGGATTATAGTCTTGCTTAAATGGCTTATAGTCTTTCATAATTTACATATAGTCCTACATAAATGATTTTTAGTCTTTCTTAAATGAATTATAGTCTTTCTTAAATAATTTAGTCTTTCTTAAATGGATTATAGTCTTTCTTAAATGGATTATAGTCTTTTTTAAATGATTTATAGTCTTTTTTAAATGGATTATAGTCTTGCTTAAATGGCTTTTAGTCTTTCTTAAATGGAGTATAGTCTTCCTTAAATAGCTTACAGTCTTTCTTAAATGGCTTACAGTCTTTCTTAAATGGATTATAGTCTTAAATGGCTTATAGTCTTGCTTAAATGGCTTATAGTCTTTCTTAAATGGCATATAGTCCTACTTAAATGATTACCGGTATTAGTCTTTCTTAAATGACTTTGTAGTCTTTCTTAAATGGCCTATAGTCTTTCTCAAATGGCTTTGTAGTCTTTCTTAAATGGCCTATAGTCTTTCTTAAATGGCTTTTAGTCTTTCTTAATGGCTTACCTACCAACATTTATATATTAATAATTCACCTTTAAAGCTATCTCTTGTTTGATACAAAGATGTCAGATTAGCCTTTTGTAAGCCCAAGTCTGTGTCAGCATGTTTGTGTTGTGGCTGTGTAAGGTTGTGACAGCTACATTGGGAAATTAGCTTTTAGAGCAAACAAACAAATGTATGTAGGTTACATATTTTGTTAATGGTTTCTTTTTACTGTACCAAATTCAAATTCAAAAGCTCCCCCTTACCATATCTACCTCCTTGTGTGTGTGTGTGTGTGTGTGTGTGTGTGTGTGTGTGTGTGTGTGTGTGTGTGTGTGTGTGTGTAAGCCTAGGGGACTTCACAGTACACATTCATATAATAATAATAATAATAATAATAATAATAATGAGGACTTTGTACAGCATCTATCTTTCGAAGCTCTAAGCGCTTTACACCATCAATATTGATATGACTACATTACAGAACAACAAATGACAAAAACAATGAAATTGGAAAACATAAAAACATGCTGGAAACATGTAAGATACAGAACATGATTAGGTCGCTAAGTTTGTCCCTGCAGGCGAAACAGGTGAGCCTTAAGAGCACTCTTAAAAAGGACCACTGTGTCTTTGTGTCTAATTTCAATTGGCAATTCGTTCCACATCGATGGGCCCTGGATTGCAAACGAACGTTGTCCATATGACTATGTTTTCACCTTGGGAACAATGAGTATACGATTATCAGAAAAAGAGCACACGGATCTAGCTGGTGTATACACATGGGTGAGGCTGGATAGGTATGTTGGACTGGAGTCTGTCATTGAAACATAGCCAGTGTATGGTACAGAGCAGTGGTGAGGTGTGCTCTGATCGAGATACTCTAAAGATGATCCTTGCAGCTGTGTTTTGAACTTTTTGAAGTTTCTGGAGTAAATATTGTGACAAACCAGACAGAATTGAGTTACAATGGTCCAGTCTTGAAAGTACTAATGAACACACAAGTGTTTTAGTGGCATCAACTGAAAGATATATATGAATGGAACTGATGCATCTCTATTCAAGATATGCAGCCTTGCATATGTTCATGACATGTTGGTACAATGTGTGAATACTGTCTAGAGTAACCCCTAGGTTCCGTACTGACTGTGAGAATTTAATGTTGCTGATATTTATTGTCTGAGGTAAAGGATGTGAATGAGAAAGTCTTTGTGTTATGATCAGAATAGCCTCAGTTTTGTCATCATTCATCTGCAGCTTGTTACATGTCATCCATGATTTCACATCAGAAATGCACTTCTCTACTCCATGGATGGTAGCATCAACATCAGTTGAGTGGCTAGACTTGTATATTTGGGTGTCATCAGCATACAATTGGTGGACACTGGGTGATGATCTATGACATTTGAGAGCGTCCGAGTATACAGAATGAAGAGAACAGGTCCAAGAACAGATCCCTGTGGAACACCACAACATATGTCAACTGGGCTGGAGTGTATTCCATTTGCAGATATAATTTGTGACCTGTTGACTAAGTAGGACTTGAACAAATGTAAGGCTATATTCTGAATGCCAAATACATGCTGGAGACGGTGATGTAATACTGTAGTATCATCAATATTCGTGGGGGATCAATTTTCGTGGTTTTCGTGGTTGGCACAAACCACGAATTTAAATCCCCAACGAAAAATGAGCCACATAGGTTGATGATCCCCCCCCCCCATTTCCCGACCCGTTTTTTTTTTTTTTTTTACAGTGCTTCATTTAAGTAAGGATAGAGAGAAAATATAGAAAAAGCATAACATATTCAAACAATAGTAATACTAAACAGAAAGAAAGAAAGAAAAAATATTAGTATAGATTTAATACTTATTCAAGTCGATCCTTCAATCTAGTACAGCTGTTGTTTAAACATTCAAATCCTTCTGAAAGCACATTTCATTTTATTTATGCATTTTAAATCCAATAGAACAACAATCCTGTAAAAGTACTGATATTGCAACTTTATGGACAGTGGTTTAAGTAAGAGATCATTCAAATGTACTTTAATAACTGATTGGTCTGGTTTTGTTGGCGGCGTCGGCTTCCTTTGATCCTGAACACTCAAACGAAAACATGGCGAAACTGATTAATCCTGACGGGTGTTTGATATGTGCTCACATAGGTGGAAGTATTGTTTTAGTGTTGTTGGCTGAGTCTGCTTTGACAGATGTTAATCACTTGGTCAAAAACACGTTGTAAGTATTGAACTTGCTGGGTCTTAGATATGTACTCATACAGGTGGTAGTATTGTTTTAAACATTAATGTGACCGCCATTTGCGTCGGCATCGTTTTATTCTTTTGTATTCTTTATTTTGGGGTACTTGTAGAGGTTAAACCATGAAATTAACTACCTTATAATAGGCAAAATTTGACAGGCAAAACCACGAATTTACGTCCCCACGAAAATGCCTTTTTTTACAAAACCACGAAAATTGAGCCCAACGAAAATAAATGATACTACAGTATATCATGGTCTATTGTGTCAAATGCTGCAGATAAATCCAGGAGGGTGAGGACTGTAATCTTTCCACTATCCAAAGCAGAGAGAATGTCACTAAATACTTTCAGAAGAGTAGTTTCCATACTGTGGCAAGGGCGATAGGCAGACTGTACATTGCTAAAAAGACTGTTTGAATTCAAATGAGATACAAGTTGAGTTAGAACAACCTTTTCTAAGATTTTTTATATGAATGGGAGATTAGAAACTGGGTGGTAGTTCTTTAAATCATTATGGTCCAGTGTTGGTTTCTTCAGCAGTGGCTATACGATGGTAGTTTTGAAAAATGATGGGAATTCCCCTGATGAGAGAGAGATATTAATAACATCAGTTAGTGAAGCAATATTGGGTCTAAGCACTCAAGCAGCAGTGATGTCGGAATTGGATCAAGTTCACAAGACTTTGGTGCACTTTTCATCACGATTGTCCATACTAAATCAATAGAAACAGGTTCAAATGCTCCTAACGGTTGTCACTGAAATTCTGCATCATAACTATGGTGATGAATCTGTTGAAATTTTGCTGTCAAGCGAATCTCTAATGGTTTGTACTTTGTCGTCGAAAAAATTTGCAAATTGGTCTGGTAGGTCTAGTGGAGAGAAGGTTGTTGGAAGTGGTGTACATTTGTTCCTTGACATTAGTTTGTTAGTTATCTCGAAGAACTCTTTGCAGCTGGAACTCTCCATGATCTTAGTACTGTAGTGGGATGATTTGGCTAAATGGACTATGTGACGTTCTTCATAGCGGCTTCGTAGATTTGTTTATGAATAGTGAGTCTGGTGGAAAGCCAAAGCCTCTCTGCTTTTCGGTGATGTCTTTTAGCAGTGCGAAGCTGGTCCCTAACACTGCTATACCATGGAGAACACGTTTTTATTGATACTCTGCATTTGGTGGTTGGGGCATGTTTTTCAAGCAATGAATGCAGGCAGTTTTCAAGTTGTTCCGCTGTTGGATGAATCCCAGGATGTAAGAAAGTTGTTAGGTTTTCATGGATGTCATGCATGAATTTGGTTCTGTTTGTCATACGGAGGTTTCTCTTAGTAGCAAATAGAGGTGGAGGGTTAGGGACTGATACGTTGAGAAGGCATACAATGCAGAGGTGATCCGATGCAAGTTCGTGGGATACAAGGGTGGATTGCAGAATATTATCATCAGGTCTATAAAGAAACCAGTCTAAAATGTGACCAAGTATTTTGGTAGGTTGTTAACTGGCTGTTTAAGATTGAAAACCTCAATGGAATCTAGGAGTTTTGACCTGTATGGTTTACCAGGACAGTCAAAGTGAAAGTTGAAATCTCCAAGAATATCATATTTCAATAACTGGCTTGATTGTTTCCTATACACAAATCTGTTTCCCTACATTAAACATTTGATATCTCAATAATGAGTTGTCCAAAACCTGATTTGAAAACATAAAATTGATTATAACCTATCTGATCAGACACACACTCAATTTCAACCTTTCCCAAAAACATATAAATGTTAAATAAATGTACCTTTTGTGTAAGGGTTTGCAAAGATTGTCAGAGTTCAAATATAAAGTGTCAGTTTCTTTTCAATCTGTATTCAAGTTACTTTTGCTAATCTGATAAACTTAATCTACTATCTTTTCTTTAATATCATCAACATTTTCAAAATCAAAAACTAATTTTAAGTCTGTAAATAATCATTGAAATAATTTGCATAAACACAAATGCCTCTTGTTCTGACTACATAGACCATAGAGGTAGACCAAATGATTAATGTCCAAAAGGTCATAGTGGGTGGGTGTTGTAAAGACTCTGCTTGTATTGTTTTAGGCTGTAGAAGTAGAACATTTCTTGAAATGTGGATTCTATCCAATATGGCTATGTACAAAACTAGGAAATTTGAAAACAGTTGAATCATATCAAAAGTCCCTACTACATTTGTATCATTTTCCAGATCTTAGACTAGCGGATCAGTCCACTGGACTAATGGATCAGTCCACTGGACTAATGGATCAGCCCACTGGACTAATGGATCAGTCCACTGCAGTACTTGCTAACCATAATTAATCTGTTACATCATATGTCAGGAATTTAGCAGTTAAAATATTTTTCAGCTTTGAACTGAGTTTCAGTTTTATGTTGTTGTTTTTTTGAAAGCATAACATTGAAATTTGGGATTGACACTTGTTTAGGTTGACGGTGTTCCAGAATACTTGGATTTGAGGTTTTAGGAGTTTCACTGTACAAGTACCAAATGACAAATGGTGTAGAAGAAAATATAAACTATAGACTCTTTTATAAAGTAAGTTTCAAAGCAATACACAGAACAATTACCTGGTTAGCTTTTTTTATGGAAAAGTTAATATGTTTAATTGCCTTCCATCGTGTCAAAATGCTATAAATGTTTGTTATAAGTTAGTTTTGGTCTTAAGTTATTCCAAGAAAAAGCCCTGATCTCTTGGCATTGACCCAGTTGTCAAAACTGTTTGATCCCAGAAATTGTACTTAGTGTGAAACCTACAAAACGAAAAAATTAATAATTGAACTTATGCAGAACTTACTACTGAAATTGAAAATATTTGATGGTGTAAACAATATGATTGTAACCACACTTTGAGTAAAGCTATAGAAGATGAAAGTTTGGTAAATTTGAGTACAGTTTTATTTTTTGCTTAATAGTAATTGCTGTTACTACTGGGCCAGCTACTTTTCTTGTACCTTGTGCATTCAAGAACAGATAATGGCTACCAAAATTATTATATCCATCCATAAAAATTTAATTTTCTGAACGCATATGTAGTCAACTCTAAATTTAGCTGTTATTTTAGGTGTTTTGCAAATGTCCACAACTTTATATGAATATATTCATCCTCCAGAGAATTGGTTCATGAGAACACATCTGTTCAAGTAAAGTGTACATTTAAGTTGAATTTCCTCTGTCTCTGTGTATATACTTAATGGAAGCCTAATGCAGAGCATTGCTTGTATGCATTTAGTTGTCATTCTCAATGTCCTGATTCCAATCCTTAGAGGGCCTAACAACAGACCTCCACCACCAGAATTTCCATTTTAGATGTCAATACATGGATGATGTTCCATTTATTTCATTCAGAAACTGTTTCCTTTATGCATCCATATTTTTGACCTTCCTGTGGTAGGTCGTAAAGAGAGATGCACTGAATATAAAATAAGTAAATATATCAGCATTGTGGGTGGAAATTTTAAATTATCTTTTGACCATTTTTTAATAATAAATATTTAATAAAAGAGTGGAGTGGAATGAAATGAAATAATGTTGTTGGCTAAAATTCTATATTGCAGTTTTGTCAAAGAAAAAAAATAATTTGAGAGGAAAGCAGTGAATCATGGAAGGGTAATAGTAAAGCAGCAGCAAATCTGGAACTGAAAATGACAAATTTCCAACACATTTAATTAAGTGTATAAATCTTTACTTGTTGTCAAAACTTATTTTATCGCCTTTTACTTTATATTTCACAAATAAATGCCTGTCATTTTAAATTTCATTAAAATATGCCTGGCAAGAGCCATTAACATTTCATGTTCTTATATATATATCCTTTACAGAGGTTAATTGTGGAATTTTCATTGGAGAACAAGGCAGCTCTTGAGGCAAAACAGAAACGATTTGAACGGCAAATGGTAAGTTCAGAATTATTTTTGTGGGCCCTCTAACAACTATATATATATTTATATATGGCCTGTGTGTCAGTATATTTGCTTCTTAGATGTTCTTTATGCACAGGTGTGACTGTATAAGTTTTTGTCAATATGACAGTGTAACAATGTAGCTTGCAAATCAGATAACTCTACTGGAAAATAGAGGGTATTTTACTCATCTGTATGGAGAATCTTTTGTGATTGTATAGTAGAAAATATGTCAACCCAGCTGTCCCACTATGAGTACAATGACTGTCTTTCTTCTCCTTTTGAAAAGAAACAATGCTTTGTTTCTACTATCAAGGGCTATTGAGCAGCCCAGTCCAACACACTTAAATTTGTCAAAAGCCCAGTCATCATGAGGGACTCGAACTAAGTTATTTTGAGATACGAAGATATGTATCACACTTGCTAATACCTAAACAGAACCTTTCTTGTTTCTTGTTAATAAACCCACCTATGAACCTTTGGGTGAAGCTTCCTTTGAGAACCTTACCCACAAGACTTAGTGTCGATGAGACTTAGTATCCATGAAACAAAGGAGCTTGCTTCATATCCTATCCACAGAGCAAGACTTTATAAGGTTCAGTGGAAATTATGAGTCGGTTTCATCTTCCATTGGTTGCTCCAGTCCCGATTGAGATCCACTGTCTCAGTTATACCTTTGCTTGTGATTATCAAGATAGACGTTTTTGTCCAGTTAAGGTTTGCTTTTTTATTTGGCAGCTTCAAAAAGGAGAAGAAAAAGAGGAAGCATCTTTTCCTCTCCATGAAAGATTCAACTAATATTTAAGCTTCCACCATTTCAAGTTGTATTGCAATAACTATAAATATCATCAGTCTCTTTAAATATGGGAACTGAACACCATGAGGTTGAAGCCATTGCTACCTCATGGGTCTGTCTAACTCATTCATATCTGAGGATGTGGTGAAAACCATTTTGGGGATTCTCAAATTACCTTATCACTTTAACTTTGCCTATTAACTCACCAAAGCATACTTTGATTGGGTCATATTATCTTAGCTCCAATAGTGCTCTAAGCAGATACCATTCAGCATTAGTCTTCTACTGTTATATGAGTATTCCTTGTATTTTGTTTTCTTTTGCCAGTTGTGGGTTCTTCAACCTCTCACGAAACTGACAAATTCAGCCACATAATAGCAAAAAGTACATCTTAACTGAAATTAAAATTTAGTTTGGGGTGGGGTAAAGCTAATTTCAATGATGTACATGTAATTCTTACCTGTTGCTATTGACAGATTCCCTTCTCCCACCCAGCACTCATATTCCACTAGTTTAGTTTAAAAAGAATAAAGGAGAATACACATAGGCAAGACATCTGTAATTTATACCAGGGGTGACCTAGTGTTCTAGGATTGTCTGGTTCATCTTAATAGGAGGATGAATTTTCATCATGTAGTTGGGGTATTTTCTGGACAGAAAAGAACTAGCTATGCAATAGTATTAGTATCACATTCGTAAATTTAGTTTCAGCCCCCCCCCCCCCTTCACATTCACTTAGTACATTTATTCAAGGAAGACATGAAAATTATAGTTAAAAATATAAAAACACCAGGGAATTAATGTTCGTTATTGCCATAGATTTTCTTATACTTGGTCCTCGCAATTCTGTGTCCTGCTTAGTAAATTTGGGTATTTTTTAAAAATGTTTTAGTGGTCATTCATGCTATGGTATTTTACATAGTTAATACATTGTTTCATCACAATAAGGCAGCTTGATTATACATCAAGTTTTACTAGAATTTGATATTTTATATTTGATTAAAAACTCAGTTGCAGTGCCATTTGATATGCAAGGATTTTAAAAGCTCTGTAGACTGCTCCGTTGGCCAAGTCGTTAGTGCATCCATCTCGGATGCAGAAGGTCATGGGTTCAAACCCTGGCCAAGTCATACTAGAGACTTATAAAAAATGGTACTAACAGCTGCCTCACTAAGCTCTAAGCATTAAGAGGCTAGTGTTAGGACTGGTTGGCCAGGTGTCAGGATAATGTGACTGGATGGGACATGATGCTACATTGTCTGTGGCATGATGCCCCACTGCTAGACATCACTATAAACTGCCACACTGCAGACATTATAGTGATATGACTGAAAATTGTTAAAGCTATGTTAAAAATCCAAATCACGCACGAAAAGGTGTTACGTCTGGGGTTCATATGGGAATCTTGTATTGATTTTGGTTGCAAAAGCTGTGAATTAAAAAACCACAGCTATGGTACAAAAGTGATTTTTATCATTTCAGCAAAAACGAGAGCAAATAAGAAAGTCAAAAGGTGACACACCCGTGGAGGGGGAGAAGAAAGATAAAAATATGAAGAAGAGTAAAACTGATGTACTCAGCATGCTCAAGATGAGTGACAAGGATAAGAAATTAAGAGCTGAACAAGGGGGCCCTAAAAAGCTGCCATCTCACTCAGGCCCTAAAATCAGGCACATACCTAGACATCAGCAAAAGAAAGAGACCAAGAAAAACAAAATGAAGTCAAAAGGAGGTAAAGAGGGACAGAAAAGATCAAGACCCGCTGATGCATTGGACGAGGTAAGCTGATAATAGTTCTAGTGACTTACATGTCCCTTTATGTAAGCAGTAAAATACAGACAAATTTCCAAGTAAATCCATTATTTGTTTTCTTTAATGACAGGAAAGAAATTTTTTCCTTGATACATTTGTCATCCATGCATTCATTAATGTTGTTTAAATTCTCTTAGTTATTCAGCTTAAAGAGTTTTTTTTCTGTCATTTTCAATTTTACCCATGTTTTATTAGAAAACTTGGGAAATTCTCATTAAATTTCAAACTTAATTGCTTTTATGTGGAACATCAGACAGGAATATTTTACATGTATTTTTAAATCAGATAATGCTATGCACTTATTTCTCTGTGCTTATATTTTTATTTTTTTATTTTTGCCCCAAAATAGCTTTTCTGTTGGTATTGAAATTCCAGTTTGTTACACAGAATTTGATGTCACAAAATAACTGTTAAGTGTGAGAAAAATGTAAATAATATTTCAAGAAATAATAAGCATAGTTGGTATATAGTCATTGACAATCAACAATACAGATATTTATTTAGATCCCAATTATTTTTTAATTTAAAAATTTAATTTTTAGAACAAATATCAAGGACATTTAAATGTTTGCTCATGTCCACAGTGGATGTGTCATAATTAATTGCATTCTTTATTTTCAGACTGAGAGTATTCATGATAATAAAGTTGCTTATGAAACTTAAAAAAATAAAATATGTCCAAATTCATGCAAAGATCCTCAGAACAATTTCAACTGACAAATTATTTTTTTGCCGTATCTAGAATGTAACATTCAGTTCATACGGTTTATGTCTTATCAAGTTCATTCTGGCACAAAGTGACATTTGCGTATTTTAGTCATTATGCAAGTCATATAAAGAAAGCTCCAGCTAACTTTCCTAAACCATTTTCTTAATTATATAAATGGGTTTGAGGTGGGAATGTGATGTTTCCAAATTTTATTATCCCCCTTGATAATGATTTTTGGTGAAAAATAATAATCATTATATATGTCTGTCTATCTGTCTGTATTTTTTCCAGACCATAGCTCTTAAACCATTTGTGTATTCAACTAAACTTGGCATAAATGTCAAGAAATTGGCATGAAGGTGCTTTTGATACTTTGAAATTTATGCATTAAATATGTTTTTATTTTGAAAAATTATGGCATTAACATATATACAAATTTAAAATGTGGACCATGGTTTATTTCATGCGGAATCTTTCCATAATATACAAAACTGATAGTGTCAACCATGGTTACTTCAAGAGTCTTAACTTAAGTAATAGGTGTGGATCATAGCTATTTCAATTTAAATTGTGGACCATGGTTCCTTGAAATTGTGGACCATGGTTAGTTTCTAGAGTCTTTCCATAAACAGTATATTAAACTTATTGTGTTAGCCATGGTTACTTCAAGAGTCTTTACATAAGTAATATAAGGTGTGGATCATAGTTATTTCAATTTAAATCATGAACCTTGGTTAGTTTTGTGTCTTTCCATAATAGTATACAAAACTAATGGTGTCAATTGATGATATTCATCTGCAGTCCCTACATTCATGTAAGTAATTATTTATTAAATGTTTATACATGACCCATTTATGATCGTCTGACTGTAGGGGATGGGGGTTTACTGATTGGGTATCTCGCATAATTTGATTTTCATTATCTAGAGGAGGTTGATTGCCTTGATGTTTCTGCCCGTTTTGAGTAAATATATATATATCATTAATATTGTTTAAATTCTCTTAGTTATTCAGCTTAAAGAGTTTTTTTTTCTGTCATTTTCAATTTTACCCATGATATATATATATATATATATATATATATATATATATATATATATATATATATATAGTGGTGAAACTTATCGGTAAAATATATAGAGATCTATCTGAGCAGATATACAGAATAAACCAACACAAGCCTCATACAGGTAAACAAACAATTTAATCAATTACAATAAACAACTATGAGAAGTCATTACATCAGGAATATACTCTGCTTTTAGAATCAAAACTTTCTCCAGAGGAAAGCAAAAATGGATTTAAATAAAATAGCCAATGTTTTTACTAATAGATTTAGTTCATCATATGATCCAGTGAACATTTGAAGTCAACATCTTGTATGATTGCATGACCTGTTTCTTCATTATGATTGCATAACCTGTTTCTTCATTATGATTGCATAACCTGTTTGCTCTACTTCCACTGTAGCTGTTTAGACCCCTGTATCTCAGGATGTTATTTTTCACAATCAGTCTCAGGATACTCTCAGAATTGGTACATTGCAGGATTACGTCACAGGATTGTATGTCCCGCTACACTTCTCTGTATACTTCTTAGTATACATCTTAGAATTGATACGCCACAGGAGCTATTTTCTCCCTTTGAAATAAATATAAAAAGAGACAACTGAAATTTACTGTTATTTATGATACAGGGAATTCTGCATTATCCACTCCTCATTATCAGCTCGTCCTATTTGCGCTAAACAGATACTTAGGCTATCTATCAATCTACTCCACATGTCCTATAATGACCCTAGTTAGTCAAATGGCTAATTTGTCATGCATTAACATCACACATTAACACACACCACACAAAACCTAGCGGTTCTGAGCCAGCCTCAATTTACACAGCGAATAAATGAGATACATTACATCAGTTACTATGTTATTTCACTCATTACACACTCACTCTTAATCATGCATGAAATCTTCTAAATTCAGTGAAGTCACACAGATTCTCGTAATCATATTAAGTAATGTAATGCATTAAATTCTGAGAACGTAATTTTTATGCAAACATGACGAGGCAAATTCAAACAATTCGTCAAACTTATCTAATGATTAATGTACAACTTCCTATGCATAAACTCTACACCGTTATACTTCATAAAACAAATTATTATACAAATGTAGAAAGAAAACAAATTCATGCAAATACAAATAAATAAATTCATCAAAGCATTATATATAGCATCAACAAATTAGTTCATCGGTTTCCTTCAACAGTAGTCTCCTATTGACAACAGTTTATATGAGGGAATTTCTTGCAAATCCCCCAGAGCCTACTCAGGTTTCTCTTGCAGAAAAGCTTAGACTGATTAAAATGTTCGATGTGGCAATATTAAAACATAGGAAATTTTGTGTGAGAAACATGCCTCTCAATTAGCATAACCAATCAGAGTCAAATATCTCTGCTGCCCTTCTCAGAGGGGCCAAAGTTGGTGTCAGCTTGACCTGTTAGCTTGATAGTTACAGATTTTTCAATTATTAAAGTTTACTGTGTCCTTAATAGTCTGTCTGGCTGCTGTATAACCAAATGCTTAATTGAGAATAACATTCTCCCCTCGAAAGAACATTACATGGCAGTATGGCGATTGATACACACCTGTCTCCATAAATCTAATTAATGGTTTTCTGGTATCAACTAATGTTTTCTTGTTAGATCACCAGAAATTTGCCCCTTCACACTGACATAATGTTACAGCGTACTTGGTTTTGGAGTGCAAGTGTATATTCTTACAACTGTTATGTATGTTTAAACAACTTTCTATATTGAATAACTCTTGAGACAAGGACAGAAAGTGTTAATATTTTTGAATTGGTGGTATGTAAGTACAATTTATTAAAAAGGTGACAAAGAAATAAATTAAAGTGTTTGTAATGTTGGATTTTGTAATCTTACCCACAGTATCCAGTAGTACAAGAACCATTATCAGTAAGTATCAGATGCGCTAGTATTAAGTAACATCGGCAACTTATAACTTGAAGTTTTGGGACAAGGATGAGGTACAATTTAAATATGTTTTTGTAACTACAAACTCCATAAAAATTGGTGAATGATGCACGCCTAGAGCAGTTTTATGTCTCTTGAGTCGGCATGGCCATTATTTACACCCCTTTTGTAGGCATTTTAATTTTAATTAGCTATACAAAACTTGTACTTCTTGAGTTACACTCATGCAATCAGAGTACAGGTAACAAGAAGGAACTTGACTCATGTTTTAAATATTTTGTTCTTTTATATTTTTGTTGTGTGCAGATGTCTGCCATTTTAGTAAAACAGCTTTAGCATGTTTTGAATGGTAATTTTTGCTGACATTACATGTTTTTGTAAAAAAAGAAGCATTCTCTTATATTCTAATGCCGACTTGAGGAGTTTCTGTTAAAGTTTTATAAGAGAATTATGTTGGTGTGTTTTTTACGAGAATTTCGGCAATTTTTTTGAGTATTTCTAGTGTAGCATCAGACCTTCACTTTAATAATTTGTTTACCTAATATGAATAATCAGTGCTTGCTCCTAAATGTAACGTTGCTTCTCGCTTTTAATCGCTGACAATAACCTGGTGTAGCTGAATTTACTTATTAAGTTATCTTGGCAATATGGCCTGATAGTCAACACTGCTATATATATTGGCAGTATAGACTGTAGATAATCTTTTTATAGAAATGAACTTCCTGTTTAACTTTTTTAGAAAAACAGACTTAAGGAATAGGTTTTGGTTTGTGTCACAGTAATTGGAAGTAACATTGATTGAGTGGAAGTTCAGTAAATAACTTGCCACAGAAGATGGAGTACATGCTACCTGAGCAAAGTGAACTGGCTGATATTTTTTTCTTTCTTTGAATCAAGAATTAGAGTTTGGCATACAGGTACAGAAAAGCAGTAAGTGTCTAGATGCCAGCTTCCCAGACTGTAACAAAGATTATATCAGATTAAAAGTTTTTGTCTCACCTGTGAGAGAATCATAAACATAGGTGTCATCTGTTTCACTTCTCCAGCAGTAACAACAAAGTGATCAAGGTCTACATTTGTCTTTAAGTTTGTATAAGTCAGGTAAGGCAGGGTTGTAGGGATTACATTATCTCTTAGACCCATTGGTCTTAGGGACTCGTCTTTTATTTAATGAATCCTTCATCTTAGGTACAGGATCATTTATTTGTTTTCAGCCGATGTGAAATTATGAAATGGGTATTTTATTATATGTTATAATATGCTTGTAGCTTGTGGCATACTGTATATTTCAAGGATTTTTGTAAATTATATGTCCAGTGAACACAGATTTGTAATTGTTTTTGTTACATAATACTGATTTAAGTGAGTACAAATGTCTAGATTTACTTTCAGAAGATGTTTTAGGGTACTAAGTAAATTCTTTTCTGTAGTTATAGTGGTCAGTTATCAAATCACCAATAATACTCAGTATCCCTTTATGTTGTGTCACTGAATTATATTTAAGTATGCCTGTATTATTGAGCTTTTCTAACTTTGAGGCGATTCACTTAGCCACCAAATTAGCGTTCATTAGCTACAAATTACAGAAATGATGTAACTTCAGTATCATTCATTCGGTTCTCATGAACATGTAACCAATCACTTCCTGAGGTATATGATATTTATTATGGAATTAAACCTGCATTATTGAGGTTATTTAACTAAGGCAATTTGGTTAGGATACTAGGTTGTTTTCAGTAGCTAGCATTCAGTTATGTTAACTTAAATATCATTCATCCCATTTTGGTGACATCCTCACTCTCAGTTTAAAGTTACTATCATAAATTGGAAAAGTATTCCAAATAGCTTTGATTTTGTAGAAAAAACAACGATAATAAGTACACCTAATTATAGTTGTGTATCAGTTAATATTGTTTACTGCATGTAACGGATCAGAATAGAACCATTAGTGCAAGTTTTGTTTCATACTCTTGTTAGAGCACAACCTCTAAATACCATAAACATGCCATAAGGCCAGGCATTATTATTGTGCTGTTTTCTTTTCATTTGTCCATTACCAGTTTGATTTCTGCACAATAACATGAATGGTATACCTCTGCATTTTATTGATATCTTGCACATTTTCAGGAAGAATTTACAATGTCAAAGGTTAGAAGTTACAGTGTCAAAGGTTAGAAGTTACAATATCAGAGGTTAGAAGTTACAATGTCAAAGGTTAAAAGTTACCATATCAGAGGTTAAGGACACTAGGATAGAAGGAAGAAAAATGGTTTCGGAAGAATAATTAAAGTTTTCCACCATCTGCATTACCAAACTTCAGTGGATAACTTGTACTTGAGATAAGGAAGAACACTATCAATTTTGATTCAATAAGTGAAATGTCAAGCTTACTGTAAATAGAAGAAGAAAAACTGTTTCTACACAATATATTGAATTTTCAAACCATCCACAATTTCCCAACTGCATGGATGTATTGCACTTGGATGAACCCAATCAGTTTCATAGTCAACGGATAAAAGAATAACATTAGTCTTACATTATTATTTAATTCAAAACCACATACTGAACATGAACCTAAGCTTGAGGTCATCAAGACCCATCGGTCAGTAATCTCCAGAGTAAAAAATACCCTACCATTGCCTTCCAAGAGAACTATTAAACATGGGACAGGTGAATGATGTGCTGCTCATAGTACTCTTGTTTGTAATTTTGTATGGACTAGAAAAACTTCAATAATTTAAGGATCTATGTGTATTTTAATAACAGTAGAAAAACTGTTGATAGAATTGTTGTTGCTGGCTTTGTCTATTTATTAAGTACAATTCTGATGTCTTTTGTTCCTGATTTGAGAAGGGGTGGTATTGTCCATCCATCTGCCCTCCTTATCCAAACTAATACACATGAACTTCTTAATGTTTTGACATTTAACTTGCACCGTAGGTTTATCTTGGGATGAAGATATGTTGTAGACCAAAATTCGGTCACTTTGCCCTTCATAAATACATCACAAAACTGCAAGAGGTTTATTTTTGTAAGCAAAAATGGATGACTTTCCTAAAACAATGACAATGTCTTTTGTGAACTGGTACTTGATAGAAGGAAAAGAAAAATATACCAAGGTGATTAAAATGGATTTTGTTTGGATTTGATATAGAAAGCAGGAAATGATTTTAACACATTTATTATTCTTGGTACTCGTTTGAGACTGGATGGTACTGTTCTTCCCAAAAAGATCTTGTTGAATTTTTCTCAGCATAGAAAATGATCTTTCTGCATCTGCACTGCTGTGAGAGAGTGCCAAACATGCTGGGTGGCATTTCTAAGTCAACAGATGTCTTAAACTCCATTATGACTAATGTTGATATGGTGTTTGCATTGTGTGCAAAAAAAGAAAATACTCCTCCTTGTTGCTGAGCATCATACACTCCATCCAGGATTCCAGGGGTGGCGTTTTTTTTTTGCTGCCTTTTGCAGATGGCTTATTTTTTCCTAATTACAATTGCCTTAAAAGAAGAACCACACTTGCACACCAAATAATTATGTTTTATGTTTAATATATGACATAAAATTTGACTTAAAGAAATGTTTTATAATAGTATATAATATTTAATATTTCTTCATACTAACTACAAGTAGTAAGTCTGAGTCAGGCAGCTTAGCTAACAGAAGACTACATAAAAGTTTAGACCATCAAATTAATTTACTAACTAAATGAATCGGATTGTTCCACTTAAGATATTTTACCTATGCAAATTAGCACAATGGGCTCTCCCACAGCAGTATTTAAAGATCTTGAGATACATCATCAACACTTTTATGAGCCAGTTAAGTAATCAATGAAACAGTAGCTGCTTTATCAGACTGCCTTATCTTTGATTTGGTTATAAGATAATTAGTCTTATAAACTGTCACAAGGATAGTTTTATATGGGCTCTAAGCAGGACTGTTTGTGGTTTATTCCATCTACTTGTTTCTGACACCATTATAGTGGTTGAAAAATGTCTCTTTTTTTCATAAGCGATTTTTGATCATTGTTATTTTTGAAACACGTACTTGTCAAGAGGGTTTGGGAGCCAGAAATTGTGTTTTTAGCATGACATGTCTGGGAATGCATATTTTTTTAGTCCAACCCAAAATTCGGAACCTACTCTTGGCTCATAATAAACAGGCCCTAAGGAAAAAAAATTTTTTGGGAGAACAAATGGATAGACACTAGGACAAAAAGGCCTGCCACATTGAAAGTTATAGAGGGCAGATGGAAAGTTTTCTGTCTGTGATACAAGAAGGGAAATTTTACTCTTTTAAAAGCTAATATATCACAAACTTCCTCTTCTGACCATTTTATAAAAAAGTTACTAATACTCAAATCTGCTGACCCTCTCCTTTTGTCATGAAAGAGTCTCTATTCTATTAAGGGTTGGATGTGATTGTCCTGCAGTTTGTGGAGTTTTTGTAGATAGAATGTACCAATTAATTGAATTCTTAAGTTGTTATATGGTATATTTCAATATGAAATTGGTTACTTCCCCCATAATACCAATGTAACTAGGCAGCCAATACTAAGGAATATTTTATCCTGATTTAATGAGAAAATCATGTTTCTGTTGGCTTTCTGGGGAAATGAAATCTGAAAAGATAAAATACTCAAGTGTTTTTTGAGGTTTCATTACAGTTCAGCATGTGTATTGTTGGAGCTAGTATGCAGTGACCATGTGAGATAGTGTTGTCTGCTGCATCATGTCTCCATCTTTCAAATCATCCCTACATTGCCATGATAGGAATCTCATTTTTCGTTGAATTTACTTCCAAAAACAATAAGTCTGAGAGCTGGAGGATTTTTTGCAGCTATGATTTGCAGGGTGATCCTTATACAATAGGTCACACATTGAGATCTTACTAAGATTTGCAGGGTGATTCATACAGAACAGGGCCACAAATTTAGATCAATCACCTATTTTCCCAGATTTTGAAAGTCATGTAAAACTGGTATATGTCACTAATTTAACAGCTTTTATTCTATTACTGTTTAAGATGCATTGTAATTGCATCTGCAGATAATGCTGTAATTCATCAAAACTGGGATGCAGTGACATGGTTTATACAGTTGATTAATCAGCTGTATTTATTATTGGCCATATTATTGTTATTTATTATGTCTTAGTTTAGTAACAGATCTCCACCTTATTTACTTGCATTTGTGAAATATATCATATGATTTAAAAATTGATATGGCAAAAAAGCTCGAGAAAATATCCCTACATGATTATCAGAGTACTGCCCTTTCACAGTAATAAAAAACTGAAATAATCAATTGCAAATTTGTAAACGTCTATTGATAGATCCTTGACATTGTGCAATACAAACAGAAAATGAATGATTCATATCTGAACCTGTATTCTTTAAATCTCATTAGCGTCAGGTAATGTAGATCCTTGACATTGTGCAATACAAACAGAAAATGAATGATTCATATCTGCACCTGTATTCTTTAAATCTCATTAGCATCAGGTAATGATCATTAGAATTTCTTCCAGACAACTTTAACATTTAATGTAGAATTATTTCCGTGATTTCTGTGTCTTCTGTCAAGTTTCCCATATAATCAGATGTACACATGTTGTAAACTTGCTGGTTTTGTAAAATATTCAGACTCATTAATTTCAAATGCTATGTTTGTGTTTACATTGATATTACAAGAATACATGTTGGTAAATTTATTAGTTACTCATGGATGAATATCTTTGTATTCAATAGTGCTGATGAGATATTTTGCAGGTAGAAAATGGATCTCAGGTGCTTTAGGGTTTGACTAATTGAATTAATTCATTACTCTCAACTCTTACGATTTTATGCAAAATATTATTTTTTTAGGTTTTCAATTCTCACATTTATTCTTTGGTGACTAAGTATCAAATCTTGCACTTTCTTCTCACTTGTTGAACCATGTTTTATGCAGATTCATCATGTTACACTTTTTACAAGCAGCGTTCAACCTGCCTGGCTGATTTTTTTTTTACAAGTCCATACACTGTATAAATATTTATCTGTATTTTGAATTTTTTGCAGCTTTTGATGCAAGGGAATTTATGAAGATTAACTAGTTTGCCAAAGATTTTTTGTTTGCATTTTATTTTGGCATTAGTTTGCCAGAGATTTTTTGTTTGCATTTTATTTTGGCATGAAATCCTGACATAAAAGTGATAAATAATTCTGTGGAACATACCTGTTGCCTTGGCTGCAATTTTCAAAGATTATTCTCTTGAAATGATGTTGCAAGCACTTAAACTAAAAGAAAACACAAGAAAACAGCAGGTAATCTTTCGAAGTGAGTTCTTTTTTTGAAGGTCAGGAATTTGCAGAGGTATATCATTTTACGGGTAAATGAAACACTTTTAAATACCATCGCTTAATAAGATGAGTACAGCTGCAACCTGCACCAGATCTGGCATCGCATGATGCAGTGGTGGATCTGAAGCTGAGCATTTTGTTAGGAGTAATCAGTAGATCAAATAACACAGACCCTGATCTGCAGGTGCATTATGCTACAGCAGATCAGGATCATTGTTGTTTGCAGTTGGACTTGACTTATAAGCAGATATATGCGGTATTGTTTGATTTCACAGAACAGATAGAATGCCGCCCATTCAACAGAATTGTAGTTTACATAACAAACTGCAAACTGCATAGACCAGATCTGTTATTGCATAATGCACTAGTAGATCCGAGTCTGTGCAATTTTTTAGGAGTAATAAGAACAAACAACATCGACCCTGATCTGGTGCATTATGTGATGGCAGATCAGGGTCTTTGCAGTTTGACTTCAGTGCATATAGTAGCTATGTCGTTTTTGTTTGCAGTAGACTTTACTCTTAAGCTAGTACAAAAAGGTGAGCTAAAGATGAAATAGGAGAAAGCCATTAGTTTAATGGCATTCATTCTAGAATAATGGGTAGTTTTACAGCAACAATATGAAAGCATAATTTTTGATAAACGAGTATGAAACTCATATTCTTATTAAAATGGAATCATTATAAATTAGCTTCATTAAAATTTGGCAATTTCAATACATTTGACAATATATTATGTTATAGGTTCGTTTTTTTAAGGGTAATTTGGACTGAGGCCTGGACTGTTTTCAGAAATAATATAGACATGGGAACAAAATTTGCATGATCCTATTCAGCAAAAATAATTCATGCATAGCTGAATGGAAATATTTTTTAAGTTGACACATTTAACAGTATTTAATATATGGTACTGTTGCTGAATATATACAGATTTAATGCAGTTGAAGTTTTGTTGTATTTTGAAAAAGAGAACATCTCAGATCTTGTACCCACTTTAACTTTACCGTGTTGCACTAGTTAATTTTCTTTCCATCATATCTTTCCCTGTATCTTAAGAGTGGGTCATTATGTTGAGTAGAATGGCTTTATCTTTTTTCATTAGTGCAAGAATATATGCCAACTAACTACAGTAATCACAGCAATGTTAATCAGTTTCCATGGTGATTAGAAAAAGATAAACATTTAGAAAACAAATAGATAAACTACAGTTTAACCTATTTGAAAAGAATAAACTTGGAGTTTTACTCCTCTTCTTATATCTTGCAAGATTCAGAACTGGACAGAAATATTATCTGGTTGGGTGGTCTGTTGATTATTAGGTGTGGAGTGGGTAATTTCCCCCATGATGCAATCAATTGAAGAGGAGTTCACATGCTGCATAATCAGTTGTGTGGAAATTCTCATGATGTTGACACTGTTGCTAAGCAACATGTCAGAATGTTAGTTATAGCATGAATGATATAATTTGTCTGTTCATTTGATTTCATGAATGTCGATAGTTCAGTAATAGTGACATTTTCAGTATTTTATGCCCTGTGGAAAGTCAGAGGGTAATCTTTTTTATAATAATTTTATGTCATGTCTGTAACTTCATATCAACCATCCAACTCAGAAATAATTTGCACCTTCTGTGGAAAGGAAATTTGTAATGTCAGAGTTGAATACTGGAAGGTACCTAAATTGAGTTAAATTACGACTTGTTTTGATGAAACAGCATGTACATTTCTTTTTCCAGGCCCCAAAGAAAAGGCGGAAAAGAGGAAACAAAGAAGTGACAGACAGTTTTGACAGACTTGTCAACCAGTACAAGCAAAAATTATTGTCTGCAAGCAGTAAGACAGGTGGCAAGAAGTGGTTTGATGTGTGAGATGGGAACATCATCAGGTGGGGGCATTTGAGCAGTATGTCAGAGTTTATGGAAGAGTTTTTGAAACTTAAAGCATTTGCAAATCCAGGTTTTACCAGCTGGAGTTCAGGATATGAATATCAGGTGCTAGCAATAAAAGATTCAAGTTTGAAGACCAAGAGCACAATAATAGAGCCTGGAGTTTTTTGAAGCAGGGAATATTTATTTGGGATATCTCTAAGCATTCAATTCAAGTTTACATCAATAAAGGCATTGATGAAACAATAAATTAAATTGAAAGTTTTTTTAATTTTCAGATTTTTGTGTTCATTCATTTTTCAGGTTTCCTAGGTTTGGTAAATTAATGCATCTTATGTGTTCAACTTTGACAGAAATTGCATTAACGAATTAATGAGTTGCAGATTTCATCCAGCTGTTAATTGTTTCTTGCAAATCAGAAATTCCACACTCTGCTGATCACAGTTATCAAGTTCTGTGTGTGAAACATTTTGTTAGGATATGGTCAGTTTGATAGTGTAACAAGACACCTGTATCACCTAGTCCAAGTTTCCTCTGAATTTTTCCACCTCATGTTAAATATTTCTACAGTTATGAGGTAGGAAGTAAGAGTGCATCCCCTATTAAAAATACATGGAATTTGCCAAAACAATACATTAGCACCATATGATGGTACTTTATATAGGGGTCTGCATAATTAGGCAGCTTGGTATCAAACCCAACCTGCCTGAAATTGACATAACATAGCTTCTCATTCATAACAGGTAAAACCTATTTCACCTGGTCAGTAAGTCATTATATGAGGCAAAATTAGTACATGTATTTACAAAGTTGACCTGGTATTGCTGTACACATTTTTTTACATTGCTTGATCATATTATCCCAAATCTTGTGCCCTTCACTTTGTTTTTTTTGTTTTTTGTTGCAGTAAAGGTTAAATGATCATATGATACAAACAATTTATGTGTGGAAAAGGCCAAAAATAATTTGATTGTACTTGAATACCAGGGTTGTGAGATGTGGTGTTAATTTAATTGCAATGTAGAATTAGTACATGAGTACAGTCTAAATGGGTTATATGTCTGCTTTTTTACAGCTACAAATTATGTTTTTAATTGTTATGTCTGAAAAGATAATAGTCTTATAAATTTTAGGTAGTATAGTTTGACGTAAAGTTGCATAATTTAGCTAGCCCATAGGTAATTTAGCTAGCCCATAGATAATTTAGCTAGCCCATGGGTAACTAAGCTAGTCCATGGGTAATGTAGTTAGCCCATTGGTAATTTAGCTAGCCCAATGAATAATTTAGCTAACCCATGGGTAATGCAACAAGGTGAAGGGCACAAGATTTGGGATAATTTGACAAAGCAATGTGAAAAATGTGTACAGTAATACCAGGTCAATGGATAATTTAGCTAGCCCATAGGTAACTTAGCATAGCCCATTGGTAAAAACAACTTTCCAGTATCATTAGATCCACTGTAATGTGGTTTTCGTGAATTCCATGTTTTCAGCAGAGGAAAAAATTTCACTTCCCACCCCAGCATATTTGTCCATAGAATGGCAAAGGTCAAAAGAAGCTCAGACAGTACATCACCCTTTGCTAGTTTTCACTGTATCACATACAAATTGTATCCATGATCCTTTCATTATTGTATTA
Source organism: Unio delphinus (assembly GCA_029339505.1). NCBI lineage: Eukaryota > Metazoa > Mollusca > Bivalvia > Unionida > Unionidae > Unio > Unio delphinus. The sequence goes on from JAQISU010000155.1 coordinate 10,055,009, forward strand.
CATCTTTAAGCATGAGACATACAAATTGTAACCATGATAGTTTCATTATTGTATTACATGTAAGCATGAGACATACAAATGGTAACCATGATAGTTTCATTATTGTATTACATGTAAGCATGAGACATCCAAATGGTAAACATGATAGTTTCATTATTGTATTACATGTAAGCATGAGACATCCAAATGGTAACCATGATAGTTTCATTATTGTATTACATCTTTAAGCATGAGACATACAAATTGTAACCATGATCCTTTCATTATTGTATTACATCTTTAAGCATGAGACATACAAATTGTAACCATGATCCTTTCATTATTGTATTACATCTTTAAGCATGAGACATACAAATGGTAACCATAATAGTTTCATTATTGTATTACATGTAAGCATGAGACATCCAAATGGTAACCATGATAGTTTCATTATTGTATTACATGTAAGCATGAGACATCCAAATGGTAACCATGATAGTTTCATTATTGTATTACATGTAAGCATGAGACATCCAAATGGTAACCATGATAGTTTCATTATTGTATTACATCTTTAAGCATGAGACATACAAATTGTAACCATGATCCTTTCATTATTGTATTACATCTTTAAGCATGAGACATACAAATTGTAACCATGATAGTTTCATTATTGTATTACATGTAAGCATGAGACATACAAATTGTAACCATGATCCTTTCATTATTGTATTACATGTAAGCATGAGACATACAAATTGTAACCATGATCCTTTCATTATTGTATTACATCTTTAAGCATGAGACATACAAATGGTAACCATAATAGTTTCATTATTGTATTACATCTTTAAGCATGAGACATACAAATTGTAAGCATATTGCACTGGTTTTAAATTTGGGTAGGTAGGTAGGGATTATTTTGAAAATGAAATTGATATACAGTGATTAGTATATCTAATGTACTAAGTGAATGTTATTAAATTGGAATACCAGTATTTGAGGATGAATTGTTTAAAATGACTTTCCCAGTGCATCCACTATGTGAATTGATTGTAAATACACTGATTCTAAGAAAATAAAAAATATGTGAAGACTTCTAGTTTTGTTTTATTACACATGAAGAAGACAATTATATTTTTCACAAGTGATTCCTAATGCTGAATTTCTATATATTATCAAATTTCCAGCAAATAATCAGTGGAAGAAACAAAAATTGATAACGCTACTGATAAACAAATGTTCATGGAATATTACAACTTACACCAACTGTATTTTAATATATCAACAATTGCTGATGTATCATATAGTGTTGTTGTTGTTGTTGGGTTTAACGCTATTTTTTAGTACACAATATGCAATACATGGCAGCCAGTATTAATGGTGGAGGAAGAACCCAGGGAAAAGACCCAGAAAGAACTGCAGAGCCATGAGAAGCTACTGGCAAACTTTCTCACATACCCACATTCATATATTGTTTTGCTTCATGTAAAAAAAAAACAGCTGGGCATGGATCATACAACTTGCTAATTGAAAGCAAAGATATGCATAAAAGTACAAAGCAATCAAACTATTAAATTTGTTTACAAACAATAATTTGTACACAACACTTGCAATATTACAGTTGGATATTACAAATTATGACAGAAATAAATATTAAAAAACAACTCCACCCCACCCCACCTCACCCCAGAAAACAGAAAACAAGTGGCTATGTATGCAGTTCAAATACCGGGTAATATTAAAACATACAAACTGCAGTTTAAAATATCATTGAATATGTGTCCTATATAATATTGCTTCATATCAAATACAAGTGTCGTGTATGGGTCTGGCAACATGGTTAACATAAGACTGAAATGTGCTAAAAGTCAAGGCCATCAAGTTAATTTTTTTACAAACAGTAATTTCTGAACAACACTTGCAGTATTGTAATTTGATATCAGATAACAACAAAAATTGGACAATCTGAAGAACCATTTTATAAAAGCATTTTTTTGTGTGTAAGATTTCAGTTGCTCACATAAGTTTGCATATAATGTATGATTTTATTATCATAAAACCATGATTCAATGGACAACAAAATAATTTATGAGCATGAACCTTGACATTTGCCTACTGTCATTCTGATTTAATTTCTCTATTGATGGCGTCAAGTCAGTTAAATAGGGTATAATTTAATTTATCTTTTGATAGCATAAAGTCAGTTAAATAGGGTGTAATTTAATTTCTCTATTGATAGCGTAAAGTCAGTTAAATGGGGTGTAATTTAATTTCTCTATTGATAGTGTCAAGTCAGTTAAATAGGGTGTAATTGAGTGTATGAGGTGTCAGCCTTTTAGCCTCAACCAACTCAACAAATAGTTAAAGTCTCAGTCCAGACGAATATTTACATGCATAAAAGCTTGCTAGTAGGTCCTACACTTCTAAATAATGGCTGTCATGTATAGCTAATAAAGATGAAGTAAATGGCATTATACACCATAGAGATGAAAAATGTGAAAATGTATTTAGTTCGATGTTCTATCTATTATAAATGATGCATGTTGAAATGGGATGAAACATGAAAGCCATTAACCATTGTAAAATCTTTGCCCTGTATGAAAGAATACTCTGTTTTTTATTAGCAATTAGAAATTAAGAATAACTGAAGGTGTCCATGAAGATTATGTTGTGTCATTATCCAAGGCACCAAGTGTTGTAATTGTTGGAACAATCAATCTTTTGACATGTGAACCAGTAGAAACTGGATATGCTTCTTTACTATTTTGGCTTTGTTCTTACATAATAAAAATGCCCACATCTAATAGTTCTGTCTCCTTTATACCATAAACTGAAACTAAAAATTAGATGTGAAATTCAATGCAGCTTTTGCACATAAGTTGTGTTGAGCGAATTGTAGAGGAGTCAGCGCATTCTTTGACTGCATTACCATTCATCTAATGATAGGAAATGAATTCAGACAAATGGGCCTTTCCATGTCTTCAGTCATCTGCAGTAGTAATATTTTTAATATGTCAAATGTGTTACTTGGTTTTCTAGACATTAATACAAGGCCTTCCAGACATTAATACAAGGCCTTCCAGATAATAATAGAAGGCCTTCCAGACATTAATACAAGGCCTTCTGGAATAAGATCCACATCACCCAAAAATATTAACTGGAATCACTCTTGAAGTTACAGGATAAGATGCAACTGTTGCATTTAATGTCAACCGCTCTGGTGGCCTAGTGGTTAGAATGTCATCTGTGGAATCAGGCGGTTGTGGGTGCTATCAGCTACCTCGCTTAGCTCAGTTAGTGTTAGGACTGGTCGGCCTGGTGACAGGGTGATGTACATCATACAGATCATGTACAGGTTTAAACAGAATATTTTATTATCAGAATTGCAAGATAAAACACAAGTTCATCCAATTTAGCGATATGTTCTACATCTTTCTATTTCAAATATCTGAATTAGTGAATATTTACTTATAATATATTGTACTACCTCTGTGTTGACAGCAGAATATTCCCATCCATCCACCATTAATATTTCAAAATGCATTTACAACCTTGATGCTGCTTGGTCATCAGTGTTTTGCTGGCATTTTCTCAGCTGGTATGTTGTTTTTTTCTACCAAAACTGTACATGTGATTATGTCCTTTTATTGCTAAATTTATGGGCAATATCACAACCAACAACTTTTCATTCACTTTTCATTCACTTCCAGTCCATCCAGTGATGGTGCCACATTGGTTTTATAGATTCCCTCCATGGAATAACTTGTCAGCAGTGGCCGCTCTAACGACTAGGCCACTGGAGTGGTTGACTCCTTCATGGAATAACCTGTCAGCAAGTTGCTGTGGTCTCAGTGAAAATGTCTGCTATAACTTTATGATTGGAGATTGTTGTTACAAGAGTTTTATTATTCATGTGCTGACATTCATCAAATTTTGACATCAGCACAGTACATACTAAGTAAAGCATCCATGGTGCCAATCAGAAGACATAAATCATGGAGATACTATAGACTAATCAAGGGAAAAGTGGATGCCAACTTTGTGTAACCAGGCAAAGATTAATACTGTGATCCCAAAGCCTGATGAAGATTCCCACAAAAAAGCAAGTTATCAGCCAATCTCCTTGCTATCAGTCTGTTTTAAGGTACTGTTGAGAAGGCAGGCTTCAGGCATGGACATAGCAGTTGTGATCAAGTTTTCCCCCTGCTTTAATTTGTTGAAAATGGTTTTCAGAGGAATCTTAAAACCAGAGTTGTCTTTTTTGATGTAACAGCAGCATTTGACAGGGTCTAATATGCAGGGCTGTTGTTCACAATTTCCAGAGTATTTCCATGCTGGACAGTTGAGACTATTGAGCTGTTCCTTCGTGACAGACATTTCAGAGTGCACTTCATAGAGAGCTGCAGCTCGTGGAGGCATCAGGCAAATGGAGTCCCACAAGACTATGTTTTTTGTCCAAGTTTATTCAATGTCTATATCAATGACTTACCCGTAACACAGTCACACAAGTTTATGTATGTGGATGACATTGTTCTCAGGATTTCTTCAAGTAATGGAGTTTTCAGCGAAGCACAACAAAGATAGTCTCAAGCATCATCCACCTCAGTAATGCATGTAAACCATGAGTTTTGCATCCTCTGCAGTGGGCAGTAAATAAAACATGACCCAACAGCTATGCACTTTGGTGCAACTCTGAACAGATCACTGACTATCCACAACCACCTAAAGAAATCTGCAGCAAAACATAGCACTCAAAACAATCTACTGGTACTCTGGAAACTGACTGGCTTAACCTGTGGTATCAGTGCTCAGACACCTACTTCTATACCATGGCTGCCAGTACTCAGCAAACATTCATCGACATCTGCGCCACCAGGAAGCCACCACAAAAGTGTTGGCTAAGGTCTATGCCAGTGAAAAACTTACACTATACATGGACATTATCACATCCCGCAGTATGCTTGACTTAGAGATGCCCAGTCTGGTTAGGTTAGTTGCCATAGGATATGACAGCTATTTTGGCATGGAGTGTCCAGTGGTCTTCAACAGATGTTATAAACCATTCCCTCATACCTGAGCCATCTGCCTGCCCTTCTGGCTTCAACCTTCCACGTCATCTGTTGACCATGTTGAACCACTTTCAGATAAGACAGGTTCGTTGTGCAGTCAACCTTGTCTAATGGAGCTTCCTAACCTTCCACTGACTCTTCCTGTTGCTGCGGAGGTCTCTAGACCATGTCGCATATTCTTCAGGTCATGAATCTAGTGCCATAACCAATTAACCACTTTAAAAACTGGAAAGTAATTAGTTAAAGGATGGGGTTCTGAACAGTTTTGAAGTTATAAGTCCGGCCCTAGTCTCTCAGGGCATAGAGATATGTAGATGACAGTGCTGTGTTGTATAAATTACTTGACCATTTTGTGTTAAGAAATTTATCCTGTACATATGATCTTCAAAAGCAGATAAATTACACCAGCAGTTACAGCCAATGTTGCAACTTAATGCTCAAAGTTTTTCTTTGTCCTCTACACTTTATATACATGTGAATTTTCATTTACAAGCTGACATAATCTCACCTTCCCTGGTGAGCAATATTTGACATACTTTGGCATCTGGTTCTATTTTTTGTTGGTTGCACCTCCAAGAAATGCATTTAAAATTTATTAATCCACATGAACTCTATTACTAGAAATGTCTAATAGAGTCTTGTACTTTATTAATCCACATGAACTCTATTACTAGAAACATCTAATAGAGTCTTGTACTTGTACACAAGCAATAAAGATTAGACATATGTACTTGTATTCAACATTGTCAGTGATGGTTACACAGTTCTCAGATTTGACATTGTCGCCTAGCCTATGCATTTCTAAAAGTCATCATTGTGTGTGATTGGCTGTACATTTCTCAGAGTCATCATTGTGTGTGATAGCCTATGCATTTCTCAGTCATCATTGTGTGTGATAGCCTATGCATTTCTCAGTCATCATTGTGTGTGATTGGCTATGCATTTCTCAGTCATCATTGTGTGTGATAGCCTATGCATTTCTCAGTCATCATTGTGTGTGATTGGCTATGCATTTCTCAGTCATTTTTGTGTGTGATAGCATATGAATTTCTCAGAGTCATCATTGTGTGTGATAGCCTATGCATTTCTCAGTCATCATTGTGTGTTATTGGCTATGCATTTCTCAGTCATCATTGTGTGTGATAGCCTATGCATTTCTCAGTCATCATTTTGTGTGATAGGCTATGCATTTCTGACAGTCATCATTGTCAGGGATAGGATATGTAGTTCTAAGAGTAAGCACTGACAATGATACTTTTTGCTGCTCAGATTCATGATTGTCAGCAATAGGCTTTGCTGTTTAGATTCATCATTGTCAGTGATAGGCTATGCTTTTCTGTATTTTCATTATCAGTGATAGGATTAGCAGCTCAGATTCACCACTTTCAATTATTTGGTTTGAAGCTCAGTCATTGTTTTCAGTGATCGACACGTGAAGCTAGGTCATTGTTTTCAGTGATAGGTTTTGAAGCTCGGTCATCGTTTTCAGTGATAGACACTTGAAGCTCAGACATTTTTTTCAGTGATAGGCTTTTAAGCCCAGTCATCATTTTCAGTGATAGGACTTCAAAGCTCAGATTCACCACTGTCAGTGATGGACTTTGCAACTCAAATTCATCATTGTCATTAGTTGGCTATACAGTTTTCAGATTCATCATTATCAGTGATTGGCTTTGTACACAGATTCATCATTATCAGTGATTGACTTTGTACACAGATTCATCATTATCATTGATTGGCTTTGTACACAGATTCATCATTATCAGTGATTGGCTTTGTACACAGATTCATCATTATCACTGATTGGCTTTGTACACAGATTCATCATTATCAGTGATTGGCTTTGTACACAGATTCATCATTATCAGTGATTGGCTTTGTACACAGATTCATCATTATCAGTGATTGGCTTTGTACACAGATTCATCATTATCAGTGATTGGCTTTGTACACAGATTCATCATTATCATTGATTGGCTTTGTACACAGACTCATCATTATCACTGATTGGCTTTGTACACAGATTCATCATTATCACTGATTGGCTTTGTACACAGATTCATCATTATCACTGATTGGCTTTGTACACAGACTCATCATTATCAGTGATTGGCTTTGTACACAGACTCATCATTATCAGTGATTGGCTTTGTACACAGATTCATCATTATCAGTGATTGGCTTTGTACACAGATTCATCATTATCAGTGATTGGCTTTGTACACATATTCATCATTATCAGTGATTGGCTTTGTACACAGATTCATCATTATCAGTGATTGGCTTTGTACACAGATTCATCATTATCAGTGATTGGCTTTGTACACAGATTCATCATTATCAGTGATTGGCTTTGTGCACAGATTCATCATTATCATTGATTGGCTTTGTGCACAGATTCATCAGTATCAGTGATTGGCTTTGTACACAGACTCATCAGTATCAGTGATTGGCTTTGTACACAGACTCATCATTATCAGTGATTGGCTTTGTACACAGATTCATCATTATCAGTGATTGGCTTTGTACACAGATTCATCATTATCAGTGATTGGCTTTGTACACAGACTCATCATTAACAGTGATTGGCTTTGTACACAGATTCATCATTATCAGTGATTGGCTTTGTACACAGATTCATCACTATCAGTGATTGGCTTTGTACACAGATTCATCACTATCAGTGATTGGCTTTGTACACAGATTCATCATTATCACTGATTGGCTTTGTACACAGATTCATCATTATCACTGATTGGCTTTGTACACAGATTCATCATTATCACTGATTGGCTTTGTACACAGATTCATCATTATCAGTGATTGGCTTTGTACACAGATTCATCATTATCACTGATTGGCTTTGTACACAGATTCATCATTATCAGTGATTGGCTTTGTACACAGATTCATCATTATCAGTGATTGGCTTTGTACACAGATTCATCATTATCAGTGATTGGCTTTGTACACAGATTCATCATTATCAGTGATTGGCTTTGTACACAGACTCATCATTATCAGTGATTGGCTTTGTACACAGATTCATCATTATCACTGATTGGCTTTGTACACAGACTCATCATTATCACTGATTGGCTTTGTACACAGACTCATCATTATCAGTGGCTTTGTACACAGATTCATCATTATCAATGATTGGCTTTGTACACAGATTCATCATAATCAGTGATTGGCTTTGTACACAGATTCATCATTATCAGTGATTGGCTTTGTACACATTCATCATTATCAGTGATTGGCTTTGTACACAGACTCATCATTATCAGTGATTGGCTTTGTACACAGATTCATCATTATCACTGATTGGCTTTGTACAGATTCATCCTTATTTGTGATTGGCTTTGTACACAGATTCATCATTATCACTGATGTGGCTTTGTACACATATTCATCTTTGTCAGTGATTGGCTTTATACACAGATTCATCACTATCAGTGATTGGCTTTGTACACAGATTCATCATTATCACTGATTGGCTTTGTACACAGATTCATCATTATCACTGATTGGCTTTGTACACAGATTCATCATTATCACTGATTGGCTTTGTACACAGGTTCATTATTATCACTGATTGGCTTTGTACACAGATTCATCATTATCACTGATGTGGCTTTGTACACATATTCATCTTTGTCAGTGATTGGCTTTGTACACAGATTCATCATTATCAGTGTTTGGCGTTGTATACAGATTCATCATTATCAGTGTTTGGCTTTGTACACAGATTCATCATTATCAGTGATTGGCTTTGTACACAGATTCATCATTATCAGTGATTGGCTTTGTACACAGATTCATCATTATCAGTGATTGGCTTTGTACACAGATTCATCATTATCACTGATTGGCTTTGTGCACAGATTCATCATTATCAGTGATTGGCTTTGTGCACAGATTCATCATTATCAGTGATTGGCTTTGTGCACAGATTCATCATTATCAGTGTTTGGCTTTGTACACAGATTCATCATTATCAGTGGTTGGCTTTGTACACAGATTCATCATTATCAGTGGTTGGCTTTGTACACAGATTCATCATTATCACTGATTGGCTTTGTACACAGATTCATCATAATCACTGATTGGCTTTGTACACAGATTCATCATTATCAGTGATTGGCTTTGTACACAGATTCATCATTATCAGTGATTGGCTTTGTACACAGATTCATCATTATCAGTGATTGGCTTTGTACACAGATTCATCATTATCAGTGATTGGCTTTGTACACAGATTCATCATTATCACTGATTGGCTTTGTACACAGATTCATCATTATCACTGATTGGCTTTGTACACAGATTCATCATTATCACTGATTGGCTTTGTACACAGATTCATCATTATCACTGATTGGCTTTGTACACAGATTCATCATTATCACTGATTGGCTTTGTACACAGATTCATCATTATCACTGATTGGCTTTGTACACAGATTCATCATTATCACTGATTGGCTTTGTACACAGATTCATCATTATCACTGATTGGCTTTGTACACAGATTCATCATTATCAGTGATTGGCTTTGTACACAGATTCATCATTATCAGTGTTTGGCTTTGTACACAGATTCATCATTATCACTGATTGGCTTTGTACACAGATTCATCATTATCACTGATTGGCTTTGTACACAGATTCATCATTATCACTGATTGGCTTTGTACACAGATTCATCATTATCAGTGATTGGCTTTGTACACAGATTCATCATTATCAGTGTTTGGCTTTGTACACAGATTCATCATTATCATTGATTGGCTTTGTACACAGATTCATCATTATCAGTGATTGGCTTTGTACACAGATTCATCATTATCAGTGATTGGCTTTGTACACAGATTCATCATTATCAGTGATTGGCTTTGTACACAGATTCATCATTATCAGTGATTGGCTTTGTACACAGATTCATCATTATCATTGATTGGCTTTGTACACAGATTCATCATTATCAGAGATAGGATTTGAAGCTCTGAGTATTCATTATCAGTAATAGGCTCTGCTGTTCTCATGTTCATCAATGTCAGTGATGGGACTGGATAAGCAGTTCAGCAACCTATGTTCTTTATTTTTCAGTATTGGTTAGTCCTTGAGAGATAGTAATTGTTAGGCTAGATTAATTTTTTTATTTGACAAAGTTTTATATCATTATATTTAAATGGAAGTGTTCCCCTGAGTGCTTCATTATCTTACTCTTTATCAGATTTCTTTGCAGACCTTATTAAGATTAAATGTAGTAAATAATGTAATCACACTTTATGAGAATAAGATAAAATGACTGATTTTTTAATGAATAATAATGTGTTTTAAAATGTTAGTTTTTTTATTTCTTAATGCAGCAGAACATACAAAATTTTCATTTTATTGATTGGCAACAAGTAGCTTTGGATGAGCTAGGAATCAGATTGTCAGGTTGCCAATGTTCTTACATTTCCATTTATTATACATCCATGCATGCATTGGGAAATAGGTACTGAAGTTGTGTCATTAGTCGGGTCTACACTGCATCAACAATATATTGTGGACTTTTCATGCACTTCTGAATGCATTGTTGCCCGCTTCACATGTAAAAGCACATAAATATGTCCCTGCCATTCTTTCTCCCTTCAGTCCCCGTTAACAGATTGGATTGGATGTCTTATCATTTGCCCCCACTGAGGCAGGAGCTAAGGGCAATAACTTTGTACATCTGCATTATTTGTATAATTTTTTTTTTAAAAAGTATTTCAATTTTAACTTATTACTGCATAGATTTTACACACACACACATATGCACACACAAACACACACACACACACACATATATATATATAATATAATATATATATATATATATATATATATATATATATATATATATATATATATATATACACTTAAATCACGGCGTTTAGTGAGGAGCTACTTGGTGAGAAATACTACACACACGCACACACACACACACATATACACATATATATATATATATATATATATATATATATATATATATATATATATATATATATATATACACACTTGAATTGTGATGTTTAGTGAGGAGCTACTTGATGAGAAATACTACACACACACTTAAATCATGACTTTATTTTTTAGTGAGGAACTACTTGATGAGAAAGAAATACTAAACACACACACTTTAATCGTGATGTTTTGTGATGAGCTACTTGATGAGAAATACTAGACACACATATACACACACACACATTTAAATCATTTAAATCATGACTTAAAGTTTTAGTGAGGAGCTACTTGATGAGAAAGAAATACTATGCACACACACACACACACACACACTCTTTAATCGTGATGTTTTATGATGAGCTACTTGATGAGAAATACTACACACACACACACACACACGTAAATTATGAAGCTTCTTCATACACACGGCCATCCCATTCATGCACACACATTCATTCATCACTAAATTTTGTGAATCAATCATCATGTGAACATTGGTTTTAAAATAATTTTAAAAATTCTTCTAATGGTCTCTGGATTGTCCTGAATGAAAATGGTGGGATCTTACATCCAATATAGGGTGCCACGAGTGGCAGAGTGGTCTAAAGCGCTCTACGTTACTGATCAATGCCATCTCACCTCTGTCTGTGTGGGTTCGAGTCTCCGATTCGGCCAATGTGGGTGTGTGAGAAAGCTTGCCAGTAGCTTCTCGTGGATCGGTGGGTCTTTCTGGGGGTTTTCCCAGATTCTTCCTCAACCATTAATACTGGTCAACATGTATCATGTGCTGAAAATGGCGTTAAACTGTACAACAACAACAACATCCAATATGTCTACCATAATTACAATCTTTTCATCACATATTAATGACTTAACTTTCTATGTTATAATTCTTTGTTCTGTCTCGACTAGTTAACTGTATATTGTGTGTTTTAGTGGGTAGATAGAATAGTGGACTGCATGCATTTTATCTTGGGAATTAACTATTGTAGCCAATCAACCTAATTATTGATGCATGAACTGTTGCTTGTAATATTAATCATAATGGTTTTTACCCCAAGGTTACTTACAATACTAAATTAAATATGTCTTCAAGGTGTGAACAATGATAGTAGCTTCTGAGGTAGATTATAGTTACAATTTTGTTATATAAAAATGAAAATCTGTCTCTTACCTTGTCTGGCCATAAGGCCAAGCGTGCCTATGAGATGGCTTTTCATTCGTCATCTGGTGTGTGTCCATCTATTAACCATTGCATGTTACCACTCCGGGATTCATATTTTTTTATCGGATTTTAATAAAACTTCAAATGTGTGTTTCTATCATCAAAACTTAGATGAGTTCAGTAATTTGGGATATACAATATATATATATATATATATGCGTGTGTGTGTGTGTGTGTGTGTGTGTGTGTGTGTGTGTGTAAGACACAGGTTGTTGAGTGATATTTTACAATGTCTTTTCTCAAAGATATAAAATTGGGTCATACAACTAAAGTATTGTTCTGTTTAATGTGATGGTTAACTGTTATATTATACAAGTAGATGAGCTCTATTTTTATGGCCGACCTAAGACCAATAGACAACTTAGTGCTCCAGATTTATTTCCATTCTTCAGTTTCACTATTTGTATGAATTTGCTTTCACGAACATTACGACTCAATTTTTTATTGTCAATTTTCATCAAACGTCATGGTAGTGTGCTGTCGATTTGGGGTTTCAAAACAGGAATATCTTGGAATTATTATTACTAATATCCGAATTGTGCGACTAATTTCAATCTTGAGCTATTTCTCGTTAATCTTGCTGCTTTGGAGTAAAGCAGATAATTGTTTTTTTTTAGTTTCCACACAATAACTCTAGTACCTTACCAGATTAAAAATTGCATTTGAGATCCTTCATTGAAATTTTCCTAAGAGCTGCTCGCGGTGGATTCGTGACAGTGGGTCAGAGGTCATGATCATTTAAGAAAACCTTGTCATTGCACGTCTTCTCGAGTCATTTCTCATGAGACGTCACAGCTAGACTGCTTATCGCTAGGGGCAGCTGACTATCAAACCACTGGCGATTATTATGAATATTTAATTTTGTATCGTGTGGTTGACATATGAACATAATTGTTGATTTGCAAGGGTCATTTATAAATAACATATTAATTATTTTTTGTCTTTGATTGTAGATTAGATTCTATTTTATAAGTATCGCTTGCAGGTAAACACTTTTTCTAAGTCATAGTTCTAGACAGCTGTCATTCTGACCTTTGAATTTTCAATAAACCAATTTTTGTTACTGTTTGGTGGAAATTTCCAGTATGATGACAACGTATTTTCAAAATAGTGGTATTGCGAAATGGGTTTGGTGGTTATATATATATATATATACATATATAACTAGTTAACTGTATATTGTGTGTTTTAATGGGTAGATAGCATAGTGGACTGCATGCATTATATATATATATATATATATATATATATATATATATATATATATATATATATATATATATATATATATATATATATATATTATATCACAATTATTTATTCATGTCTTTTAACTTCATTTGTGTTCAGCTTTAATTTAAGACGGCTCATCTATTTAAATTATTCACAGGAATTACAAAGCGCTCATTGACTTGAGGACTATATTAATATTTTGTGACATATATTTGTAATACACTCATATTGTTTGCTCGTCTCACTATTCCAGACTGTTTTTATACATCAACGCATTCAAGATCAAAATTTATTTTGAGCACCAGTGGAATTCCTTCAGAATTTTAAAAAATTTACTTGTGATTTAGGACTGTTTGGGAATTAATTCGCAATACTTTTAAGTAAATGTTCTATTTTTGCATTTTTGGGAAATAAATTATTTATTGAATATACGAAACTTGTTGGTTTTTGCTCGTTTATGTTCAAGACCAAAGAGTTGTTGCACAGTGATTTCACAAAACATCTCAACCCAGAGTACGTACTTGATTAAAAAGTTGACTTTGCATACAATTTCATAAATCTGATTCACATGGAATTAAATGAAGTTTAGCCCCGTGACTAACACAAGTTTGAAGCATTGTGCCGATTGCACATTGGAAACAACCAGGTCAGAAAATCTGAGCTGAATATGCACTCACAGTTGAGACAGTTTAAGACGGCAGGCATCAGAGAGAAAGCAACCGTATGCATGTGTGATTCGTTTTCTCAGGTAGTTTTAGTTAAGCACGCATTTGGGAAGCGAGACTCATACGTGACATCTCAGTTTGGGCATTAAGTTTGTTTAGATTTAGGTTTAAGTTCAGGTTTAGATATCGTGGGCTCTACGCGTATGCTCTATCTAGCCCTCTTCTTTTCAGGGCCGTTTAAATGTTCTTTTACGAGACTATGTTAGATCATTTATTAAAGAATAACTCAAAAGGCAAAAAGTAGTACGCTAACGTTCAAGCTGCATCCCATTTGCCAGTTATCCGATGAACTGCAAACACTTTAAAATGAGGGGCCCCGAGTGGTCTAAAGCGCTCTCCGTTACGGATCACTGCCATCTCATCTGTCTGGGTGGGTTCGACATTCGGCCAATGTGGGTATGTGAGAATGCTTGCCAGTAGCTTTTGTGGATCGGTGGTTCTTTCCGGGGATTTTCCCAGGTTCTTTCTCCACCATTTATACTGGCCGCCATGTATAGTATATCGTGTGCTGAAAACTTGATAAGAACACTTTAACCATGGCTACGTCAGCGATAATAAGTACATTCTCCCGTCAAATACTCGAGATCAATACTAAAGCAGTAACTTTCCCGAAATACGCATGATAAACACATTTTATTACTGAAAAGCAAATAACACTTAACATATATACCGTTTAATAATTGCTGAAAAATGAATATATTTTAAACTGATAAGACAAAGAAGCGAGAGGAAGAGGTGAATGAAAGGTTATGACGGGTATATAGGACTTCTGTATCATTTAAAAGAACTTTAACTTTTAGCGTCCATTTCAAATTTACAAACAACAATTAAAACGAAGAGTAAAGAAATAAGAACCGAAGTACGCTAAAAATAGTTGTATGTTATATTCCAATAAAGACATCTAAAGTAAGAAGAAAGCTTCGTGCTTCCATGCACCGCTAAACTGAAAACAACTTTAAAAATCAGTGCACTAGTAATATCCCACAAAACGAACTTGCAGTTATCAACAACACAATTTGTATTTAACAAATACAAATACAAGAAGAACGAATCCCTATGACGATGTATCCAACATAATCCTAAAATTTCGAGCCAAATCTCTGTTCAAGGTCATGGTTTATTATTTGAAACAATGCAATTCTCGACCTAATTTTATGAATACTAAATATTTTTGGCTGAACATGTATTATCTGCAAATGGGTCAAGGTGTGAAAGCTCAAGCGATGTCAGCAAATGGGTCCAGGTGTGAAAGCCCAAGAGTATGTATAACCCGTATTTCTTTCCAAGAGGTCAGCTAATCGGTATAGCTGAGCGCGGTATGTAAGTTGCTGACAAACAAAAGACCTGCAAATCACTGGCCCCTACAATGCAGGCTAAAACTGAAAACTTTTCCATTATATTATCAAATTTAATCTTATTAGTTGATTAGCTGTGGGCGGAACTTAGTTACGGGCTTGCTGGAACAGAAATTGCATACCAGATATTATTCATCACGAACAAGCAAATAATAAACCTAGTAGGCGAGGTCCTTACGTTGTCAACGAGAGAGAGAGAGAGAGAGAGAGAGAGAGAGAGAGAGAGAGAGAGAGAGAGAGAGAGAGAAATCAACAAATGTTGTGATCAGTCGAATGATGTAATCCTGCTGTCTAGCTTATTATACCTTTTGCCATGGATGATTGAAAATTACTATATAGAAATACGGAACCTCGTCCTGACAAGTTTCCTTCCTTACAACACATGTATCACTGCACCCCACCCCTCCACCACCAATCCCTACCGTTATGGCTCAAATTATCTTCATAGTCCCTTGCAAGTACGTCTACAAAAAGTTGTTTAAATATAATGGTTCTCTTGTATACAGGAGCTGCGAGGGTACAAAAGTTTGCACGCCGAAGTGGCAACACAAAAGGTACAGATTCAAATCCTAAATTCTGAACAGCCCGGGTTGGGTCCTTTGCAGTATCATTGGGCAAGGCATTTTATTTATATTGCTTCTGCACGAAACGACATTACTGTGACGTAAAACACCAAACTAATTACATTCTACTAAGGTATTTTCCACGAGGAGCCTATCTAGATATCCGTAATATAGTTTCTTATTCTAGTTATCAACCAATGCTTAGGTAGAGTTAATTCCAAGGCGGGACAGCTGCTACTAAAACACAGTGTCTTAATCATTGCAAATCAAAAATGTGGCTAATAACATTTTTTAGCCTGAAGTGCTAATCATAGGGCACCCTGTTGTTTTTAATGAACGCGAACAGAACAGTCAGTCATAGTGGTTTACGGTGCTTATACAAAAATAAATTGAAAATTGATTAGATATTATAATTAAATGTTTCGAGAAAACAGAGTCTATCATGATTGTCTAGAAACTCGGTTGTTTCACACAAACGAACAGTCACTCACTTACCACTTGAAATTTGACAATCGTTAAATTCTTGTTCACGTTTATTATGCAAACTTTAAACCAGTAGGTACAGAGCCCATTTTTAAATTTTGGACACTCCCTCCCAAACACTTTTCCTCATCCAGCTCTGCTCATTCTCTCAACATTACAATGATTTTTGGACACAGTTGTGTAAAGATGGAAAATATTACAAAAAGTGGATTTTTAATGGTCCAAATTTAAATGTATAAATTTGCCATTTCCTTCAAACTTTTGTATCTTTTATGCTTTTCCAACTTTCTCTAGTATTTTTAATAAATGTATAAGCTAGTGAAAAATGTGTTAATAGTATGGATACCGTTGATTGGGTATCTGCTACCTTAACCAGTTTCTTTACCAATTTGCTTTTAATGTGGAGTTTATTTTTTAATTGCAAATGAAAGCAAGCAGTATATTATATATATATATATATATATATATATATATATATATATATATATATATATATATATATATATATATATATATATCGGTTTCTCTAACTGCCTACGCATATAAACGCTTATCAAAAATATGTACTTATACATTTGTTTTCTACTTATGTGTGACCAGTGATAATCGTTTAAAAGAAAAATATTAACAACAACAACAACAACAACAACAATAATAATAATAATAATAATAATAATAATAATAATAATACTTCATCTCTGGTGACCTAGTCGTACTCATATCCATGCACATTTGGAGAAAATGTTTACTATCTAGTTTCCCATAGTGTCTGGGAGTAGGAGATAACAACCGCAAAATATTTTGGCTTTCAAATGTACTGCAGCCTAAGCAGAAGATAATGCTGGAGAGAACTTTAAAATGTTAACCCATTTTTGTGCCCATGTGAAACGTTCAGTGCTGCGCGCAGTCAGCGTCAGCCTTTTTTTTTTTCTTGCTGCATCTGGACCAGGAAGCATCAGTCCTGATGGACGATAATACAAGCAGCATCTATTAAGTATGCAAATTTATGCATGAAGTATACATATTAACTTGTGACTGACTCCCTCCCCCTCAAGTCTTTATTTCAAAGTTATATACCAGTGTTGCCATTGTTTGATGATAATTTACTTAGTTTGTTTTGTTTGTTCTGTTTTCTCGTTTTAAAGAGAGAAGACTTTTAACATAAGATGTGGGATGGAATAGACAAAGTTTCTGTTTTTGAAGGCTGTTAAAATATGCCTATTTTTTGGCAAAAGATACAGACTGCAAATGTGAACAATAAAAGCTTTTTAAGTTGAACAGTTCATGGAAACAAATCTAAGACACGCAGCCATGTTTTAATGGCTATTCGTTTCATAAGCACGCACAGACATGTAATAATGCAGACAGCAAAATGCTCGTATGCATGTCTGCGTTTAAATCAGAAGCCAAGAGAATGCACAGGTAGACTGAAATTTAAATTCACCTCTTTAAAACGAGCTTCATTTGGAGTTGTTTGATAGTCCCAAGATGGCTAAGGAAACCCAATCACTGAAGCTCTCTGTCAACTTCAAGACCAGCCAGAGCTTAACTAATTATGGAATTTGCAAAGAGACGCAGATCGAATGTTTTTCAAATTTTTTCCGAAAGCAACAATAAGAAGTGAAAATTTCTATCTTTAATAAATAATATATCAGACTTCTACACATGTGAATCTGGGTCAGTAAAATACGAAAGTTTAGTTTTAAAAGGGGGCTTGCTACCGTCTGCCAAAAAAAAGCCAACTGCAGCTTCTTAAATTTCGTCAATGGAAATCGGCACTGACATCTCTCTCTCTCTCTCTCTCTCTCTCTCTCTCTCTCTCTCTCTCTCTCATGGAGCCATTCAGTTTACTAAAATTTATATTTGAAATCGACGAAAAAGATACAATTGTACCACGACTGACCCAGACCTGAACATAAAGAATACGTTCTGAGCCACAGAAAATAGTGTAAATTAAAATAAAAGGGTAAATTACAGCGAATATCAGTTACTGCTAATTCAACAACGGTGTATGCATGTAAATCCAAACTGGAATCCATATCGGATTCACGTGAATACAAAGTAGTTTGGTAAATGTATAACACAGTAAATGTTCACTAGATGGTTTTCTAGGTTCTATACAACTTAATTATATACATGGGGGCTGCTCATCCGAAAATGCAAACATAAAGCACAATAAGGCACCAGAATATGTTGAATATATATATATATATATATATATATATATATATATATATATATATATATATATATATATATATATATATATATATATATATATATATATATATATATATATATTCACATGAAAAATACATGTTATGAACGTCATTCAGCATTTCACAAGATTGCACAATGCTCCAAACACTGCGTGTTTCCATCCTACGAAACACTACCTACGAGAACTGCTAACCGCTTGTCATAACCGTAGTTAACTATCATCCGATGGAGCGACAAAATCACGTAATGGCATATCATATTTACGGTTGACAAAGAGAGCATAATATTAATTAAAGTCGCTACACATAAACCTTCAACATGACTGCCTCTATGTGGCTTGTTCATTCTTACAACTGCTTTGAGATTCGGTCTCCGATTGAATATGGCGCCGTTTGGCCTTGGCAGTCATGCGCTGCTTTCTGTGCTGCGCGTGAGGACCAATTGGAGGCAATGAAGCATTTGAATTTTCTTGCACATCCGACGGTTCGTTTTCTTTATTTTCCCTCCTATGTTCGTCACCTTCCAGACGAGATTCTTTTATAGGCCCAGCATCAATCAAAGAACTACTTTTATTTTCGTTTTCTTCGGACTGGTTTTGACCATCCTTTGTATCACCCACGACATCGTTCTCTGGGATAGTGTCCTTCTGAATTCTTGAAATTTTTGAGACTAATCCATCCATGGAACGAGAAAAAGCCATAAACTGACCTTTTAAGCCCGACTTCTTCTCCCCATCTACTTTATCCTCTTCTTTGAGATTATCTTCGTCTACTTCCTGAATCTCGTCAAAAGTCACAGGCTGTGTCTTGTATCGGGCACCCTGACGGTTCGCACGTGACCTTCTGATTCTCCTGGCCACCGGCACATGGTGACTCAATTCAGGATTCAGATGTAGTCTTGAAAGGCGCTCTGGAAAATGTGTTTCAAAGTGGAAAAGTGGGTCATGGACCTTGTCTGGCAAGGCCATTTTCTGGACAGTTTTCACCACTCTTTCGTCGCAGGTATGATCTGAAACCAGAATGAAGAGTAGTATAAGAGTGATGTTTAAATGAGACATTGGAAAATTGGCCAAATCATATTTCTTGCTGACTCCTATTGAACAATTCATTTTTTTTTAAATTTAGCCAGTATTGTATATCACTGAGATTGGTCATTTTGTCGTGCTGCTGATGCTTCAAATGCTAACAACACACTGATGGACATTTCTTCCACCTAAATTTTCCAAAACTGGCATTTGCTTACCCTAAGACCAACTGTCAGTGAAATGTTCGACAAGGTTGTGGAGGATGTGTGAAAGATATCTTTCCCACTCCTTAAAGGTTTTGACTATCGTAATCTAGGAAATGATATTGGCCGGATCGAGTAAGTAACCATAGAATATGAAATTAAGGGATGGAATACCACATAACTGAGCCGAGATATGTAGAACATGTAAAATACAACCATTTAGTTAAATCAACAAAAATGGCGTATGAATGATTCGCTTTCTCATAAATAGAGCTACAAACAGTATGCAAAATTTAATTAGACGTTATGTAGTCGCTTTTTCTTGTGGGTTATCCAAATCCTCGTTCGCATATCATCCGAGAATTACCCGTGTCCTTCTCTTGACGCTGGTCTATAAACTTTCCACTGACAATTTAATAACCGACCTTATGTCCTACGGACAATTTAATAACCGACCTTATGTCCTAAGGACAATTTAATAACCGACCTCATGTCCTACGGACAATTAAATAACGAGAAATACTTGCCATTTCACGAAGCCAAGACTTCCGCATTCGCAGAGAAACGTGACTCATTAATTCGATGAAGGGAAATATCGAGAACCCTGAATTCGGTCAGGGGAACCACCCTCCCCTCGTTTTGCTTAGGGGGCAGGGTCCAGTTTTTATGTACAAATTTAATGTCGCATGCACCTGCCTAATATAAAAATTCATTAAAAATATAATACGCGAGTGAGGTCAAAAAGGTACATATTTCTGGATAGGTATTATGTAGTGCAACATAATCATATCACACACATGACCTGACAAGTCTACTGAAGTTCTTAGAATAAAATATTTATGTACCCCAACCCCTATTTTATACATGCATTTTGCACATCCGAAGGCCATTTTTGACAGCATGTAGTGCTCACAGTGCAAACGCAAGGCCTTTTCCTAGATGAAAATTTTTGAAAAACATTGTCTACTAAATAGCTTGATGCAATTCATAATAGTTGTCATCCATGCAGTTTTTGAGATATTCTACTTGCCTTGAACCCACGTGTCTACTGCTATGGGAGGCTAGCTCTTCTTCCTAGCCGACTATTGGTATTTCACAATCAACATACTGCAGAGTAACTAAGGAAAGTGTACATGTCTGACATCAATTTCAAGAACAACACAAGCCTGAAAAATCTAGTTCACAAATTTATCCATATCTTTAATTATTACACAATAGTAGCTCAAAAACTCACACCATACCCTTAAGTTAAGAAATTTGCCAGGGGCCAATTTACGAAACTGGACACTGCCACCTTAGCCATCAGGATTACTACTTTACCAGCCAAAATTCTTTATGACTCCCATATAAGTCACATAATTCTTTCTACTCAGTCTTTATTAATAAATATACTAGAAAAGATCACTTTATGACATCTATTTTGAAAAAAAAAAAACAACTTCCTAAAATCTTCTCTGGTTTATACAAGTCTGGGCCGTTTACCGCTACTACCTAGTGTTGACTTTATGCTCTTGTCTGGCTCTAACCGTTAGCCACGCGTCCCCTAAGTGGACCTCATTTCGTGTCAATAGCAGAACAGATTAATTATTACAAGTTGCCAAGCTATATCGATCCTAGTCAATACATCAAACATTGCTTACATGTCACGATGAACCTAACAAAATGTAAGGTGAAATGTATGCTACAGAGATGTACAGTGTGATCGAAATTAAAATGTAGGTTGTAGTGTTACAATATCTTGTCAACAAGCTGTTCCTATAAACAATTATCTTTTTTCCCCAAATGTCACTGAAGTGTATTAAAATGTATCACCAGCGACAACAACTGTGGATGAAAGTTTTGCAAAGACATTTCTTTGGACGCGAGCGTAGAGAAGGAAACAAGTACATGCATATCAAAACTACTTATTTTATAATAAAATAGTCTGAACGTATGTACCCTACTCCGCTAAAAGATTTTCCCGCCTCCATTTTTATACAGTTTGATTTTCTTTACTAATTAATCGCTTTGTTTGAAATGACTATCCTGTTTTAACATATATTTATTGTTATTCGTGATTTTTCGAACAGCAAACGTAACAAAATTGAACGAAGTATATGCACAAAAATGACAAGTGATTGGGGCTATATTACATTTGGGTGGGAAGTGTTAGGGGCCATGCTATATTTGGGGAAGATTATTGAACATATAAACATCAAAAGAGAATTTTCTTATAAGAAAATTGGGTATCCATCTATGAATGAATCAGCTTTCCCAATAGTGATGCAGATTTTGATCCCTTTGTATTGGATTCATTTGCTGACAACCTTTTCCAGACAAATTTGGTACTATACTATAATACTTCTCAGCCTTCAGGTCACAAATATTGCCACAATGTAACGGAGATCAATATGTTTCCTTTACAAATCGGATCAAAAAGTAATAACCGATCATAAATATGTCTCTTGCCTCGTTTTCACACATTGTAAACTGAATAATAAATGATACGCAATACTCAATATGCTCTCTCTCTCTCTCTCTCTCTCTCTCTCTCTCTCTCTCTCTCTCACACACACACACACACACACACACACTTTGTCGGTTTGGCTTAAGTTTTACCATCAGTCATAAGTCTATGGACATCGTGGGATGGCACAAACAAAAATCCTCCACGCTCGTCATTTCATAGATTTTAGCCCATATCTGGCTACGATGGTCTCACTCCATATTTCTGTGT
This sequence comes from Unio delphinus, assembly GCA_029339505.1. NCBI lineage: Eukaryota > Metazoa > Mollusca > Bivalvia > Unionida > Unionidae > Unio > Unio delphinus. The sequence goes on from JAQISU010000155.1 coordinate 10,077,806, forward strand.
AGTTTGTCCGTTATGTATGAGAGGAGAGGGGGGTAAAAGAAGGCAGACAGAACTGTGATGAAACATTTTCATATTGGGGATTAATAATACTTTTATCGTTATTTTCATACCTCACTAATGATTGATGTGTGGAAATTGATCATAGATCTAGAATCAACTGCAAACGATCGCGAGAATGTTCATATATGCTTATTATTGCGCCATGGGCGGATCACAATTTGATATACCAATAGTATATATCAACACTTTAAATGCCATGTTATTTTTTTATATACATACATAAATATATATATACACACATTCATGAAAATTATTTTAATCACTATATAATTGTTGTACGTGTATGACATAAATTTATTTAACCCAGTTTTAAGTTCCAAAACAAATTTTGCATATCAATCATTAATTCAAACTCCACACCATTTTGACAAATTATTTATTATCAATCATGCTGAATATGCCAGCTTTCCACTTCGCTCCACACTCGGTTTCCTCCAGTTGCAGCCTTGCCGACAACTCTAAGAAATACGAATTTAATACTATTAGTTATCACGCACGTGTACCAGTCTATCAATATAATCGTGATGTATGGACTGGCGTGGACACGATTCCTTCTAATCTCATACTAACGGTACATACAAATATCGCTTTTCATACACTTTAGAAACTTCAGAAAGGTTGATTGGTTGGTTGGTTGGTTCTTAACGGCAAGATCAACGCATGATTTGCAATAAGATGCAGAGAATACGATAAACCTTTATCAAAAACAGGCAAAACTGTGTCCATTTATAACGAGGAATCCCGAATCTCGCATAACATGTATCTAGTACCCCTTTTGTGTTATAGAAATAGACAAAAGCATACTGAACAAAAAAAAAAAAAAAAACACCAAAGCAAAAACAAAACTAAAAGACGCGGTTATTTTATTTTATATTAAAAATATTCTTTAGAAACTGTAATCTCGAGTTTGTTTATTTTCAGTCCATAAATTTACCAAGGGGCTCATAATTATATTTCTGGAGTAGGACATTTCTTCCCAGTCATAAGTCTGAGCTCTTAACCAGTGTAATTAAAGTATAATTTCAAATAAAAGTTTAGAAGCTTTAATAAACTGGATTTTGTTATATTATAACGTGATACACATAATCTAATAAGAGAGGCGGTGCAGTTTTATATTATTTATAGTGTTACGGCAAAAAGAGCCGTTAGGCCAGGTGAGGGCAAACTACGGCCCGCCAAGGGCTTGTATGCGGCCCGCCTAGGGTTTTCATTTATCCTAGTAACACGTCCTATGTTCACGCTATTTAATTTTCTCAAGGGTAAAATTTCTTATTAAATTTTGAGAGAAATGTAACCACACGATGCCAAATACCCACTAAGTGGTAAAAGACATAAATTTCAATAGAACTTTGTTTGGCTTGTTTCGCATTCTACCCACTGGGCAGTGGTAAAAGCCATAGAAATTTCAATAAAATTTTGTTTGGCTTGTTTCGCAATCTATTCATATATCTATAATTATTTTTTTCTATGCGTTGTCTTTCACCGTTCCCACGCTCGTGATTAGCTGAATGCGTCGTCAGTGTTTCTTGACTGTATGTCATCGGAACCAGCGAGCTTACGCGCCAAAAAGATTTTTTGAACAGTGTCTGCACTCGCCATGGCAGAGGAGGGACTGGCAATTAACGTGAAATTGTTGAAGTGAAGAATTTACCGGGATGGACAGTTCCATATCAATCAATACATTTAAAAAAGCTTTTATTATCTGCCAAAGTTTACCCAAATTGAGTTGTTCGAGGATATCTAGAAAGCGAAAAACTGAAGATGAATGTCGTGCGTTTAACAAATAGAGGACTGACAAGTATTTCTTTACTGATGTTGGAGTTAAATCCGAGTGTTTGATTTGTCAAGACACTATTGCCGTTTTCAAGGAGTTCAGTTTGAAACGTTACTTTCAAACTAAGCACGGTAACTTTGGAAAGAATTTAACCAAGCAAGAACTGAAAAAGTAAGCAACTGATTTGCTATAAGAAGTTGAAACCAAACCCCTGATTGAGTTTTATGCTTGTCTACACCCATAAAAGTTTCATAATCTGAAAGAATTTTCCAGAAAGATGTTTTCGTTGTTTGCATCAACCTACATTTCTCTATTATGAAAGTCAACAAGTCAAAGTACAGATCGCTTTTCACAGATTAAAATTTCACTCAGTTTTAACGATCAGCACGAGCAACTTGTCACCAAATTTGACAAACTGATCAATGAATGTGATTAGCTGCATCATTCGTACTATGTTCATGTTACTCTGTTTATCAAAGAAATGTGCTTCTTTTGAAGTTTAAGTTTTCAAATATTAACAAGATATTAACAACTGAAAATTATTTATGATGTTATTTAGAAAAACCTTTTGTATTTGCTGTTTCAAATATTAATTATTTTTACTTAATGTACTATGCGGCCCGCTAAAGTAGTAAATTTGTGTATGCGGCCCTTGCAATGGAAAGTCTGCCCACCTCTGTGTTAGGCCCATTAACGATAAAATCCCCTACTTTACAGAATGAATAGCAAGATCTAACTGGTGGATTTCTGGAATGATGTCGTTGATAAACTTTAAAATAACGCTTATCTCCACACTGTCTGCTAGTCCCACGGTTTCTTTTCTCTCTAAACTGTTTAAGCTTTGAGGGTTGCTTGCAAGTGACTCGCAAATAAATATCACCTATATAAAGCTGTCCTAACACAAAAAGGCACAATTACAACACCAACCATATAACACCACACATGACTAAAGATTCTGGCAGAGTCACTTCGGTTAACTACTAGATGTGGATCTATGGAAAGGAAACCCACACTAGGACTTAACAGTCACAAGTAGGAGAGGTACAATCCTTGTTCCAAGCAGGGGATAGAACCCAGGCCCACTGCCAGCTCCGGCAAAGGGAAGGGAATCAACACCGCCAAGCTTCCATTGGGAGAATGAAACGCTAGAATTCGATGAACAAAACAAAAAAGAATCCCTAACCAAATTACTTTTTTAATACTATAAAGCATAACACGGAAACAATATCACTTATGGAAGTTATGTGTGGACACGGAACATCTACACCAAAAAGCATTATTTTCGGAACACAAGGGTGTCACTTTAGGGCTCAATCAAGGTAATATGCCGAGGAGAGTTGACATGTGTCAACAGCCCCTTAATGGGTTGATGAAGCTTGTAGCTAGTCAGGTAATTCAGGATCGAGGTGTTAAAACTGGTAAATCACAGTTCAGTCTTTTTTGTGTCTATATATCAGTTCTTAATCGTATAATTTTTTTGTATACTTTTAGACCTACAACACAAACTATGTATAGGTATTGCTTTCAAAACGTACGCACATTTTGCAAACTGTCTGACTATGACATTCTGCATTCCTTTTGTTTGTAATATTTTTTTTAATAAAAAAAAAGTAGTTTAAAGACTCCAACATACGAAAATGTGTAACAAAAATATTGTTGACGTGTATAAATTAGCATGTTTACAATATACAAGTAGATGCAGTACAAACTTACTTAGTATTTAGTATGAAGCATTTAGCACGGTTAAAAACCCGAGTTAATCCCTTGGTCCTTAAAACCTAATACAAATATGGAATGCTAGACAAGTAATCGAGTAATGGAATCATACATACAAAAATGGAATAATAATAATAATAATAAAAATAATAATAATAATAATAATAATAATAATACAAAAAAGAATACTACTACAAAGGAATGAAAGAAAGTTAGGAAGAAAGAGCTTGGAGATGAAAGGAGTGAGCAACCATGATAACCAAGGGATAAAATGGCGACGAGTACGAAAAACATACGTGAAATGAAAAATGTTCATACTGAATATAACTGAAATAGAGGGAGAAAACTACATAAGGTGTGAATATAAGAAAGGAACGCAGGAGCTGGACATGTCGATGATACCGAGAAATGAGCTACCATCAACCACAAAAGTGATGATTACCTTGAAAACGATGAACGAAGCATACACAAGGGGTACTCAATAAATCCAAACCGATATAACGGGTATATCATAAGACCAAAACGAACAACAGCAATACTACCTTACGGATAAATGAATATCGGAGAGCATAGAATCACCGTAAGAGAACCGTCACCGATACTTAGGAAAATAAATTTTAAAAAACCGGGGACATACATATTTTAGATATCCCGTTGGAAATACCAATAAAGGCAATAGTCCAAAAATTTGAAGCGATGTTAGGAATAAAGGTAGTATCGAAAAGGCTAGAGACGATTCCTAATACAACAATTTACAACGGCATACGGATACTGGAAATTGAGAAAACAAAACTGAAAGTGATCAAGAATGCCTTTTATTTATTTGGTTTCCTAGTACATACATGGTACAAGGGTTGCATATATCATCACAAATGCAGTAGATGTGGCAACACAGGGCACACAATATCGAACTGTACGAACAATCAAGCGCCACAAGAGGAACAACAACAACAAAAAAAAGACCCCAAAAAAAGACAACGGATTGAGCAGATAACTCAACAAATGGAATCTAACACGGTATAAATAAAAATCGATCGAGAAGCAAGAAATGCACAGGATCAATATAATTACCCAATAACTAGAAGACGTAACGAAATTCAAAAGGAGCAAGAAAGGAAAGAAATGGAAGAAACAAGGCATGAGGCTGGATGGAGAGAAAGCCGAAAGCTACAAAGGGTACAAATGTTGCAAGAACAACAAAAACATAGGCTACAAGACCATGAAGCAATGCAAGAAGTAACAACATATCAAGAACCAAGAGAAGCAAAAAACCAAAATGAAAATGAAGACCAAATAAATAGAACACACAGAGAACTCATGAATAAAGAAACAGAATCAGAGACTGCACAGCGAGAAACACGAAACCTACAAAGGATACAAATGTTGCAAGAACAACATAAACAAAAGCTACAGTACAATGAGAAGATACAAGTACAAACCAGAGAAACAATGGAGGAAAGGAGAGAAAAAGACCGGAAAAGGAGAGAAAAAAGAAGGACGAAAACAGAGGAAGAAAAGACGAGGAAACAATACCACTATTTAAATGATGATGACTGTATAGAATAAAATTGGAATGAACAAATATTTGAAAATTATATTTTAAAAATACTTAATTTTTTTTTAAAAAATACATTAAAAAAAATACAAAGTGATATAAAAATATGCACAGAATGGCACAAACATAAATAAATCAAGAGGGCCTCCATCTGGTCTGCAAAGATCTAACAGGAGAGAGTACCCCCACCCCTCTTTACAACAAATTAAAACCTATGACACAGTGCTCAATGTCAACTTGTCAACTCAATAGACTGGTCAAATTTAATTTGTATCATGTACGAGTCACCGAGTTCGTAATTTAGGTGAGAAACATAAAAATGACTTGACCCCAAGGTCAATTAGGTCGTTTTCCAAACTCCTTTACAAAAAAAGCAGATCATGCGAATGGAGATAGAATTTTCTATCTGGCCACTGATGTTCTATATTGCTGGAGGTCATATATGCACGAATTTCGTTTAGAACCAGCTATATACAGCTTTATCAGTGTTTCACTGAAACCCCCACTTCGGTATGATAATTTGTTCAGGAGAAGCAGGCATACCATGATTTTGGGGAAGGCAGTCAATGCAGCGATTTTGGAGGTTAGGTCAGCATTAGTTAACTAGATTGTATGAAAGAGGTGGCTCGTTGCTGTTGTTTTATTTTATTGTTAGGATGGCAATCTATTCAGGAGAAGTAGCTGCAACGTGATAATTAACATTTTGCGAGGTCAAGCTGGCATAAGTTTTATTGTAGAACAACATATAATAAAAAATGTTTTAGTTAAAAGCCAATGTAAATGTGATCATCCATTAGAAAGGCTTTTATGAGGGTCATCATTGACCAGCACAACTTTCATTTAGGACAAACTAGATATTATAATAAGTCTTTCAAACAAACCCCATACCAATAGGAATAAGTAGCAATAACAAAAATTTCAAGAACTGCCATGAACTGCAATGTTGCATATCTAATAAATTACATTCCGGGTCAAAAATATATCATAATAAATCTTTAAGTAAAAACCCAATTCTGGAGAGGTAACGGTAACAAGATCTTCAAGATAGCGATCATGGCCACGAACGTAGGAATCTAATTAGTACTACAGGACTCTATATCGACACCCTTTTTAGTTTGTACCAACTAAATATTATAGGAAGTCTTTCAGTGAAAACAGCATGTTGATATGACCGTCCATGTAGGAAGAGTAGGGATAAAAGGTTATTCCAGATGGGCGCTGTGGAGGCCATATTGGGCATCAAATCGGCATCATGTTTATATGGCCATCCAGTCAGGAGAGAAATAGTTGCGATAACAAACTTTTCAAGAGGGCTGCCATATTGTACATCAGCACCACTTTCATTCACTACCAACTAGATTTCATAAGAAACCTTTTAGTGAAAACCTCATTGTGATATGACCATCCATTCAGGAGGGATTAGGTATAAGACGATTTTCGATATAGTGGAAACTAGGGCATAACCGACTTTTGATCCGGAAATCGGATTCCACCGGATAGTATGAACTTCCGATTAATCGGAGTCGGACAAGGCAGGAACGACCGATTCGGATATCAAAAATAATAAAGTTGAATTTCTATAGCACCGTGTCTAACACTGCGTGTCATTCGATAGTGCGTTAATAAAGTTAAATAAGAAGTCAGAAAAGTCCAATATGGTCAACACAACCACGCTGTGAGACAATCTATTTGAACCGACGGGTGAAAACCGGAAATGAAGCCGGATATGGTAAAGTACTAAGTAGCATGCTAGACACGGCAAAACCAGATACCAGAAACACGGAAACGGAAGATGAAATTTTTTAGGAAAAAAAAATACGGATTTAGCATTTCCGATTAATCGAATCGTATCCGGAATTGGAAAAATTTCATGCTCAAAATCCGGAATCGGAAATCGGTAGAAAAATGCTAATCGGTTATGCCCTAGTGGAAACTATGCATTCTAACTGCTAGATGTATCCCGATTGCTATTGGTAATCGGGAAGTACATTATGTAATAAAATACAACTAGAACAAATTGTGTTTCTGTTAAGTTTCAAAATCTTCGCTAATTTCACTAATAATATGAAAGTGCATCACATTACGACACTGTTTGGAATAAGCCATGAGCACAAATGTCCACACATCATAAGGTAAATGTATAGAAACCGTAATTGTCACAGATGTTACGTGGGTTTAATCTTAGTTTTACGACTATATTCTGCACAGAAGCTGCTTGCTTAATCAAAATTTGTACCAGGCATTTCTAACTTAATTTTTCTTTGGTATCAAATTATATGATGGGTAAATTTCTATTCCAAGTTTCAATTAAACACAAAGATGGGATGTTTGACTTAAAACTGGGGAGATGATATACAATTGTTTGCAAAATCACGATACTGTTTTCAACCGGTCGAGTTTTTCCTTGCATTTCAATGTCATAAGGGTTAATTGACTCGCCAACGCATATTTAAGCGTGAAACAGATATGTGAACGCCATTTTCGATTCAACAGTATTGCACATATTATCAAATGTTGTGGACTCGAGACCTGAGAATTATGTTCTCACAAAACAACGATCTCGATGCGAAAGAATGTCAGCAGTAACTGACAACGAATCAAGATCTATCATGCTTACTTGTAAAAAGGAGCGATTACTGCATAATTTGTTTATCTTGCTGAATGTCAGTACAAAAGGGCAGTGAGCTTGAGCTAACAGATCCATAATTTCAAGACATTCCCCACGACTGTTTGATATCTGAGACCTGCAGCGATGCTTACGCAAGAAAAAATATCTGAAGGGATGGTTAACTTGATTTTGGACTCTAATGGAGAATAACAGCCATTTTACAATCCACTCGGTCTTTAGTAACCTGATAAGAACCTTTGCAAACGTCCTTGGAAGATTTAATTTTCTTGAAATTTCGTGAAGTTTTGGGAAGTGTATTTAATACAAAATCTGATTGAACTAAAAAAAATTCTACATGCCTGGGAGCCGACAGACAATAATGAAAATTCACGTTTTGGTGATCTTTGCAATTCCGGTTTCATTTATTTTTGGTAGCCGATCAAAAAAAGGGTTGCAATTCATTTTGGGGAGTTGTTAATCCGAATTATATTTTCTGAATAACGTTTTTCACTTTCAAAAATATGAGTTCTGTGATTTAATTGGTAAATCATACGGTCAGCTGAACGTGGTCTCGTATCGGTGCCTATCAGATCTACCTATTATATATTGACTGCGACTTATAGCAGAATGCTTCATACACAAAAGTTAAATGAGGTCGCAAAACAACAAATATGCCATATCTGTAAATTTTAGAAAGTGTTTTGCCAATCCCGTTTTATAACATTCTTCCAACATAACATTTGCTTCTAATTCTGTAAGAATATGCAGGTCAATAAGGTCATAATAAACAGTTAACATTATTTTTTATTAATGTCGTTTGTCGCAGGAGTCCATCTAGACTCTTTTAGAACAAACAAAACATGTTTTGAATACAAACAGAACTATAGCAGTCTGATGTAAAGAATGTTCCATCAGCACGCCACTTATTATGCGAGTACTTGTATTTGTTCTTTTAACTTTTACAACCCAAAAACTGCCTTTCCTACGCGATTAAAGAACATTCCAAGGCATATCTTCGATAGCTTGGACTAATTCCAAGAATGTTTCTTTCCAGTCAATTTCTTCTTCTGGGAACTGGCTTCTCTGTCCTTTTTTTCATGGCCGGTATTTGTGGAAAAACTTAAATTTACCCCAATCAGTTATCGCATACACCGTTCGCAGGCATGCTTTGTTGAAACTTAATGATTCACAGATCATAAACGTCAATTTCAATGATTTATGAGTTTATTTCATTCGATAATACATTGTATTATGCATTATTAATTTGATTAAGTAAAGACAGTCTTGAGCTATACATTGTGTCCAATTTTAACTTTATATGACAAGTTTTTCAAAATGCAAACTGTCAATGCATTATGTTTGTGTTTTTTGACCAAACTGCAATAAGGTCACTAAGGGATATGTTAGCAGGTATCAATTGGTATAGTGCCATTATTGTTGTTGTCGGTTTAGCGCCATATATCAGCACAGGAAAGACTATACATTTGCCGTCAGTAAATCTTGGAGGAAGGGTGCAGGTAAAATCCAGGGGGAAAAAACACCCACCCACGGGAAGCGACTCACGGTGCCAGAGCTCGAGACTTAAACACACACAGACGGAGGTGAGATGTCAGTGATCTTTAGAGGCGAGCGTATATTATGTATTATGGGCCCCCGGTATAAAGTTAAGATTTATAAATAAAACGAGCACGGTAGTGACACAAATTAAAATATCATGCTTTTTGTCCCAGAATAATCCTTTACATCGACGTGCCAGGTCATCACACCGAATAAGGTGTTCGCGTGAAATAAACAAGTTAGTTCACAAGCTACTATTGTCACATTAGCTTGCGTTCACGAACCACTAAACAATTTCAATTCCCTCAACTAATAATTTCAGTTCCCTCGACTATAAATTAATAAAATAGAAAAAAGTCCACAAGAGAATGCAAGAGATTCGTCTTTCTGTATATTTAATTTGTATCTGATTGTAAGGTATGTAAAGCGTTGCTTTTATATACTATATGATAAAATGCAATAATGCTGTGACGGACAACCTGTCTGTTCTTACTCTGGTTATTCTTCCGATAAATAATTTTCTTTTCATCCTCTCAAAACAATATTTTTCGGCAATTTTCTTTTTATGCAATGGTTTCATACATGATGCAATATTTTGCTTTATTCTGAAATGAAACTTGATCTGAGTTATTATTTTTCCTCCCTGAGTTTATAAACCGACAAGTTCGAAATATCCAGTGGAAAGGAAGCAATGTTTTCTCATCGTTATCGTAACATAAAACTCGCGCATGAAAGACATGCATTCACCAATCAGTAAATATGACAACTTGCGCGCGGGCGTGTGTGTGTGTGTGTGTGTGTGTGTGTGTGTGTGAGAGAGAGAGAGAGAGAGAGAGAGAGAGAGAGAGAGAGAGAGAGAGAGAGAGAGGGAATCTGAAGTTAGTGGTATTTAGCATTTTGCATGGCTTACATTTCGCCTTGATGCGTAGTCGCTTACGTGCTTTGAATTTCTGTTTTGCCTTTCTCTATTCTACGATAGAGCACATTTCTTTACGATGGAATTCTGCAATAAAAGACGATGAAATGGCTTGATGTATGGCACGAGCTACTGTAGTGAAGTATATTAGTGAAAAAGAATCTTCTGCCAATAATCACGCTATCATAGGGAAACAAAGATGGCGACTTCCCGTCCTCGTCTTTATTCTATAGATGATACGATCCAAAAATGTATTATATAATTATCTTATTTGTTTTCAAAATTTGTTTACTTTCAACAATATCGCATGTCAATGATACATAATTTTCGTGTTTGCAACGTAGCCGACACTGCGGCGTCATACACTACATGGTATACCCTGCGTGGAGGTACAGACGAATGAACATGTGAACACTGATGCAAGTCTTCAGGGCGCTCGATAGACTGTTGAATTGACTAAGTATATATAGGCTATAATTACACCCAATAGGTAGAAACCATTTCTTTAAAATAATTACAGTTTCAATCGATTTTTAATGACAGTTTGGGCCGTCTTTTAAAACCTCTATGTTTGACACGTTTATTAAAGTAATTGACCCTTCAATATCCCCGATAGTTATCCCCCATGAGTAGAAAAAAACAATTTCTCAGATTAAAACGTACAATTGAAATTGCAACTATATACCATTAAAAGTCTCTTTCAACAATGCCGATTGTATGAAAAGTAAATTACACTTCTGTTGTTGTTGTTATTAAAGGGGTTAACACCATTTTTCAGAACAAGATACGCTTCAAATAGTTTCCGGTATTAATGACGGATGAAGAACCTGGGAAAACCCCGGAAAGAACTACATAACCACGAGAAGCTACCGGCAAGCTTTCTCACATTCCTACATTGGCCGAGCGCGAGACTCGAACCCAAGTACACAGAGGTGAGATGGCAGTGATCCGTAACGGCGAGCGCTTTATACCAATCGGGCTTCAATTTCCTTTCTGTAATGTTATATAAAAGGCAAGTACAATTGTAAAACATATAAATTAAAATGTGTAACAATGGTTTAAAATATTTTGTAGGAGAAGGAATAAGGTTCGTTCAAAAAGCTTATATGTGTTATCTGTGAGTGTTTTCGAATGCTCTTTTGGGCGTGAGGTGGAGCCAAATAAGATGAGAATGGTTGGACCGGCATATTACACGATTAATTACGGTGTATTAGTATTGTTTTACATTTGAGTAATTGAGGTGCTTCAAGAAGACAGTGCTGTTTTGTACGCACGTGGACATGCCATTAATTTTAATTACCATCAGATATTTGTACAAGCATGTTTCTTGTCCATAAGGGTATATATACGGTAGAACAAGATTTAGTAATACAAGTATATATGTACGTATAGACAAATGGGGTTCCAATAAAACCCTCAATAATAGACGTTATTTAACCTCGCCCATTAGCCTTTGATAAAAGAATGTACTTTCCAACATCTACAACATGAAGTGTTCGGTGATTAAATAATCCTACAACTAATTACTTTTCGTTGCACTAATGTTGCAACCAGTGTAACTATTGTCTACATTGGATGGCCCACAAACGATGCATAAATCCATTAATAATAATAATAGAGACAGTATATGATAAAGTAATAACACAGACTGCGATTTATATTTATAAAATGAACACTAACAAGAAGCAAACAGATCTTAAAGAAATACAATATTATTAAACAGTTGAGTAGTTCAGGATCTTAAGAAACAACCTCTTTAATCAGTTATTATAGGCTTAATTGGAGAAGAGGCAAGATGGTATACATTTTAAGTTCTGAACATTTTTACATAATATCAACTGAAACATTTTCAAAATTAATTCCTTTGTTATAAAATATCATCTATCTGCGTCTATGCATGACAACTATAAAATAAAATTATTCATTAAATCTATGCTTTTCTGTTCTGTTTTGTTTTTAATAAAAAGATATTTCATGCTGTACAGCTTGATCGCAATGAATAAGTTGTCAAAGCATTGAAACAGTTAACGATTTCTAAACGTTTAATTCTTCATGCTTCTTTGTTACATGACTGCTTTTGTTGAGAGGGGGGGGGGGACGGGTGGTCTAAAGTGCTCGCCGTAACGGGTCACTGCCATCTGACCTATGTCTGCGTGGGTTCGAGTCTCGGGTTCGTCCAATGTTGGTATGTGAGAAAGCTTACCAGCAACTTCTCGTGGGTCCGTAGTTTTTTCTGTGGTTTTCCCGGGTTCTTCTTCCATCATTTATACTGGCCACCATGTCTATCTTGTGCAGAAAGTGGCGATAAATCTTACAACAACAACCTTTCAAACTTCCTGATATCATTTTTTTAAAAAAAAATAACTTTTCGATGTGTCCATAAAAAATGTACACATCCTTATTAACATATGCACTTTCTAGTCTGCTTTCCCAAATTTATCAATGTATCGTCCTCTAATACCATCATCTTATTGGTGTATAGAGGATATATAGTAATAGTTAACAACGATCCACTACCAGTCGTGTGGCGTCGAACGCTTCCATAATCGCTTTCCTTTGTCAACACTGTCCGCAAATTCTTCCATAAAATATGAATGTAAGAAACTATTTCCATATAAATTGCATCGTTTCAAGTACACCATGTGTCTAAAGGAAAATAAACAGGTTTTCTTGGGGTTTTTGTTTAAGTCCAAGGTAGTTATAGGATAGTGAACGCGTGCCGTTTCATATTTTGGGCAGATGAGCTGTTTTGGCATGTTGCCGACCATTTTTCGAGTCGGCTACACCAAAATCAACAGTCAATACACATTCGATAAATGGTTAATATGTGTATTATAGTTTAAGAGAAATCTTAATGGAAAGGCAACTTACAAATACAAAATAAATATGCTATTTTTTCCTCTTTATCAAACTTTATTCATGATTTCATTCATGATACGTAAGTGTCAAGCGAATCGCATGACGATATACTCTAAAACTTTATAATTCCAATAGTTATGCACTGATCGAATTTTCTGCAATCTGATTGGATATAAACGGTTAAGTGACACTGGTCAAGACATCGTTTTATACATCGGTAAAATCCGTGGACTACGTGTGGTTCAAAGTTTTCAAGTAGTTTATGTGAAGCTTTAACAGTACCGTCTTACAACATAATAATAAGCCCCACCCACCTTTTGTGATTTCCAACAAAAAATGTGCAACACTCTGATGAAAATCGCCCAACTGAAGTTAACACAATGTAACTGCAGTCATTCCTGCATTTCAACACTCATCTCTTTTGCCAAAGAAAGCAAATGGCATGATGCTTTCGAAGCAAGTCATGAGAAATATTGTATTGCATTTTGCTTCGATAATGTCGAACAATGCAGACAATCTTGTCTCTTGAAGTGAGGAAATTTTCATTCTTTTGGACTTTATTTGACCTTTCTCAGGGACAGCTTGGATTCACTTCAGAATATTATAAGCTCCTTTCACATTTTCATTTATAACTTTGAGAATTAAATTATTTAAGTTTTAAAAACTTTTTGGTTTTGATTCTATCTGTTACTAAGTTAGCCATAAGAGACTATCACAGCACTTCCGTCATATTTGTGTTAAGTTTATTCCAGCAAGAGTACCTTTGCGTACTCTTCTTATAAATGAAAAAACTGATTCCTGACTATATTTTCGTTTAAACTCTGTAAAATGTCTTTGCCTCTCATTATAAAAACAACTTTAAATATAGTTATTGAACAACGAATCAAATTAAATTAACGTCGATCACTGTTGATATGTTGTTGCCTGTTGCTTGGCTTTCCGTATCTATTTAAAGCTCGGGTGTCATGTAGCGGTAAACGCTATTACGTCACAAATGAAAACTTGTTTGCTTTCATCCAAACAGACCAACGGTCACATAAATACATTATAGACGTACTGGGTTTGCCAGATTACAAAGCATACACTCAACAAGAGCATCATCTGGTATTTCCGTAAATCATCTGATGCGGAGGTAACCATTTGTCTAAATATAATGTCTCTGTATATACGAAAACTAAAGTACTGATATACTATATATATATATACACACACACACACGTCCAGGAAACATCGTTGGATGAGTACAAACACCAACGTTCCCTCTTAGCGAATGGTAGGTGTGCGCGCAGTGCTCGCTGCACTGCGCAAGCATTACGGAGACGAGCAAAATTTAACGTTGGATTGAGCAAAACTTTACAATTCAGCTGCGCGGGGATGTCTGAGCAGCTGCGCGCGCGTGCAGCTTAGAGGGAACGTTGACACAAACCCGTCCCAACCCCATATGGAATCGCATCACAATTATTATTTCCAGAGTATTTCTAGTCTATTTTTAGAACATTTTTCCTCTCTCATTTTGGTGGTGATAGAAGAATTATATTGATGTATTTTTTATAGGGATTTAAAGGTAATTGTTTATTCTTGAGAATATGAGCTGCGAGAGTGGTTGTCTGTGTGTATTTTGGCAACAGAGCACATTGAGTAATAAGGCCTTGGTCATAATCCGGAAGTGAAATCTGAATATTTGTTAACTGACACTCTAAAGATTGCATAAGATATATTCAAACAGATAATTTGAGTTTAACTGTGTACAACTGATCTTAGCATGGTTACATATCCCACATGAACAAGTATCCACATATTTCAGAATGTTTGGGATCCAAAGTTCACATTCACTATATCATATAGGCTGACATTGTACCTACAGTGAATATGTAAGGCACATTTCTGGCTGTGCGCACTGAAATTATCCCAAAATGTTATTTTCCTCATGAATATGCCCATATATGGTAACATATTTCAATTCAGTACTTGGACAGAGTGTGGTATTGTAGTATCAGCTGATTCAACTGAATAATTGAGCTTAATAATTCGTAACAAACACCCTTAAAAATACACCTTAAATGTTCAAACAGATCACTTGAATTATATTTGCACATTTGATCATAACAAGTACATTGTATATGTCCCACATTCTTGTTTACATGTTCTGGGGATCATAATTTCACATTTAGTTTATTATATATTATGTATTGGTACCTGTAGTAGATATGTGTGGCCACATTTGGATGTATTCTCTTGCATTATCCAGAATTATTATTTCCCTCATGAATAAGATTGCTTATAGTAATATATTTTATTTTACTACATTGTCGCTTGACCTTCCTGTATACTGGAATGTACTAATGTTTGCACCAATGATCAAACCTCACCGTCCCAGCATTTCCTTAAAGTTTGTGATGCATTGTCTACCTGAGTAGTTATTTAACCTGTAAATGACCAAATTTGCTTAAAGAAACCTCATATACTTTTAGGATGAATTTATTACTTTAATACATGGCTATTACTTCACATTTCTGAGTATCATCTGTCAAGTTTAATATTTGTTTCCTATCCTTGGAACCTGAATGTTATTTGGAAATCACTATATCTAAAACATTTTAACTTCATTTACATACATCTTACTGTTTTCTAGAATTAAGTGAAGCATGTTATATCTTTTCAGGTTTAGTCTGGTATCTGGAACAAAGTGTTAGAGGTGGATAAGCTTGGAAGCTCTCCAGTAGTCTGGTGGTGATAGCAAGGTTACATAAGGACATATGCAGTGTACTGCCATAAGTGATCATGATTAGTTCATATCACCACACTAATATATAGCACCTCAAAGACACGGCTTAGATCTTCACGAGAGAGATTAGCACCATTGTTCAGTAAGGTAAATCCTGCCTAGAAACTGTATTTTCCTATCCCATTGTCGCTTTGTATAGTTATCGACACTGAAATGTAATGCAATTTTGCTATAAAACAGTGGTAGTGGTCCTATCAGAAGATTAAATCGGAGTGCGCTATTAGTTATACAAATAACTGCCTAAATACCTGACACAATAAATATGGAACATAGCACCTGTTGTTGCTTCTTTAGTGTGTACGCCTATATGCACCTGGTCAGGCATATTGCGGTTTGTTGCCAAAATCACTACGAGTCATGCTACTTCACTACCCCTGGGAAAAATGTTCTCAGTTATACAGACCCAAACTACCAATTTTTAAAAATACCATTGATTGGTCAACTTTTCTGTTTAAAATTTGTCAAACTCTGTTTTCAAACTTGTATGAAAAGTTCATTTTTCAATCAGATTTAGTTTATAAATTTAAATGTTTATTAAAATTTCAATTACAATTTTAACGTATCAATATATTTAAACTTCAAACATATTTTCAGACAGGCCTTATCTTATAGTACAATTAGGTTTTTACTGCATTGAAAAAGTCCTATAATTAAGGAAGATATAGCAAATTTAGTTTTGGTTTCTCAAGAGCACCTGGACCAGCACATGCACCCTGTGGAACACCAGCGCTACGCACTTTCCGACAGGCGTCACATGTCTTGTTTGCATGAAAATTCAAAAATGCTTCATGTATAAAGTTCAGATAGGTGTGGCATGCAAATATAAAAGTTTACTACAATTTACCCCCCAAAATTGGGCCTGTCAGGAATCGCATCACAATTTTTATTTCCAGTTCAGTACCTACGAATGTAGTTCTAGTCTATTTTTAGAACATTTTTTCCTCTCATTTTGGTGATGAAGAAGAAGAGTTTTATAGATGCATTTTTGGTAGGGATTTAAAGATAATTGTTTATTCTTCAAAATATGAGCTGTGAGAGTGGTTGTCTGTGTGCATTTTATTATTTTTGAGTAATAAGGCCTTGGTGATGATCCGGAAGTGAAATTTGTGTTCTGTTTACATGCTGTTCTATTTACAGTGCAGCCGCTCAAAACAATGCCGATGAACCCTTGACAAGAACTTCACCATGAAGTCATCTTTGGATGTATGTTAGATTAACATATGATTTCTATTTATTGTCACACAGTTGAAAGGTCAGTACTGAGAAATATATGTAGAGTACATATAGTAAAATTAATTGTGGTGTATGTCCATATCCAGATTTGATCAGGGGGAGGGGGCGCTTGACAGAAAGTCTGAGATTGTTCTTATTGAGCAATTACAACGAAAACCTATAAATTGCTGCACGACACATATGCGCTCTCTTATATTTATATTACCAAATGTTGTAACTTTCACTAGAACTGACACCTGTTATATAAGGGAAACGTTGCGTATAGAACAGGAAAAGGTGTTGTAATGCGTTAATTTCATTTGGGTTCACATATGCGTTCCTTATTCTGGAGCATATCACGTGGAAATCCTACTTTCCACTAATCAGAATTGTCCAAAAGATGCGTAAACATTTTCAGATGAGGTAATTCTGATCGGAAATCAACATTTATCGAAGGGAAACAGAGAGGAAAGATGGTCGTTATATTGCAAATCGTCTGCAGGTAACCAAGGAGAGCTGTCAATTTTAAATTTAAAAAAAAAATGCTTAGCTTTTGAGAATCAAGTACACAGTACCGGTAGAATAGTAGTTGTGTTAGCTTAATTAAGAAATGACAAAGAAAATGTAATCTAACACTGGTACGAATGTTGATAGCATTGTGATTAATCGAACATCAAACATTTTTACGACTCTACTTAAGTCTGCATCCAGATAACTTGGCAGAACTAGTAGGTACATCTCTCTCTCTCTCTCTCTCTCTCTCTCTCTCTCTCTCTCTCTCTCTCTCTCTCTCAAGAACGCGTAGACTCTTTTTGAACTTGTTTTATTAAGGGTTGAAAAATATTGCGGAATATAATTTATAATGAATTCCTTATAAATAATCAATATGGCGGTTAGGTAGTATTATTTTTGTTTTCTCTCTGACAGAACGAATATTTTTC
The DNA here is from genome assembly GCA_029339505.1 of Unio delphinus. Classification (NCBI taxonomy): domain Eukaryota; kingdom Metazoa; phylum Mollusca; class Bivalvia; order Unionida; family Unionidae; genus Unio; species Unio delphinus. The sequence goes on from JAQISU010000155.1 coordinate 10,095,789, forward strand.
GGATAAGGTCTCATTCGAGAACGTGCCCTCTCATAACTAATATGTTAACCAATATCAAAAAGAAGTTCAATAACCATCAACACAATCTGACTAAAATCTGATATACATAAAGATCTGACCGCGGCCTCTTAAGTATGATGATGAAGTTGATTTATATTACTGTATCGCCCACTTGGGGCACTGTTCCTCTCAGGTAAGGGTCATGTTCTGGTAACCTATGTTATTACCATGATTGCTAATTTTATCAACCAATCAGATGAATCCTTATATTATTGCATTTGGAGACAGCGCTGTAGATAAAGAGCACGAATGTGTACCAAACGATTTGATTCACTTTCAGATTTTTTAAAGTTGCATTTCCATGTCGTAATTCAAAGGTCACACGAACATGACCCTTAAGCGGTCATCGTCAGATCTTCACGTAGGACAGCGGAGATCCGATTTTAATCAGATTGCATGCGTACGTTTTCAAACTCGTCAGCGAAACCAAACCAGTCACAAGATTGACACGGCCAACCATATATTTGTATATATTATCTTATAAAACCAACCAACTAAAAACCCTCCCTACTAAATCCGCAAACCCCCGCAGAAGTAATAATTCATAAAGCTCGCAATTTTCACCAAAGAAAAACCCTCTACTAAGCAAAATCGAAAACATTTTTAACAGGCGGTTGCAACTATGTCCAAGATAATGAATTCGTACAAAATAGTTCACAATGAAAATTGCGGTAAACGTACAAAACTGGGGAAAAAAAATGGGCAACTGCTCATGAATATCGTAGGCTCGAACCTATTCTCGAACCTGATTATCACAAAAGTGTTTCGGCATTAGAACTGTCTATTGATGCAACATGGAATCATGTTTGTTTTGACACCACTCCAAATAACGAGGATGAAACATGGAAAAAAATACGGATGTTTCTGCCTCATGGACAAATTAATAAACTGTTAACTTTTACCCAAATCAAGAATTAATTTCACTACTTATGCTGGTGAAAACAGGTCCATATTTCCACCAACATGTTGAAGTAGTCCAAATGTAAGAAAACGGAACGGTTAAAATAAGGTCACACTTCAAGTTCATTCAGAAAGATCCAATCCCACCATCGCACTTGTCCATACTTATTTCAATTCTGTCCGAAGACGACTCTAGCTCGACAAGTCCATTCTATAAAATCCATAACTGGAAATGAACCTATCAAAATGGGAAGAATATATGTCCGGAATTTTAGAACAGTGACGATGTATAAACCTAATATTCACACCTGCATTTCTTTCCTAATAACCTCGCCGTCGTGCCATCTTAAACGTGGATGGATTAAACTTCAAAAAATCATGTTATATAATGTATAGTATACTGAACATGCGACTGGAAGTATCAAGTAACTGCTGAAAAAGCGTACCAGCAAATCGCGTTCACAAGTATGCACGCACGCACAGCCAGATAAGATTGAAGTATTCTCCCTGTACCTCGGATTACAACACCATGGGCGCAGAGGGCCAACGGTAAATATAGCTAATTTTAAAATATTAAATATTTTGAGAAAATGAACTTACTAATATCCCTTGAAGAGCCTCTTCATTCCAGTTTAATGTAACGCATGTACTAACGTCATGCTTATACGAAACAATGGTCTTATGTACTGCACGTTTTGTTATACATTCCTGTGCCAATAAAACGCCTCTGCATTGTATACATGTATTATATCACATGAGTATATATATATATATATATATATATATATATATATATATATATATATATATATATATATATATATATATATATATATATATATAACGTGTATGATTTCCCAAGTGCAAACAAAAACAGCTGTTAGCTTTGTACATAGTTAACGTGTCCACAGTGGTCATTATTTGCGTATATGGCTACAAAATTTCAAATTTAAACACTATGTAATTCTATGCTAGAATTATCTATATTATATAATGGCAATTACTAATAGGTACAACTATTTCATAAACTACTACTAGAACAAAACTACTTACTTTCTTTTAGTTTCTGAAACTTGATTCAGACCTGACAATGTCCAAATGAAACAAACCAAAACAAAGATGTGTGACCGCTCCGGTGGCCTAGTGGTTAGAGCGTCCGCCTCGGTTTGTGCACGATTAACGGCCGAGTGATATCAAAGACTTACAAAAATCGTACTAACAGCTACCTCGCTTGGTGCTCAGCATTAAGATGTTAGTGTTAGGACTGGTCGGTCTGGTGTCAGGATAATGTGACTGGGTGGGACATCATACTACTTGTCTGCGGCATGATGTCCCAGTGCTAGACATCACTATAAACTGCCACACTGCAGACATAGTAGCGTTATGACTGAAACAGTGCTAAAGTTACGTTAAAATCCAAATCACACACACACACACACACACAGATGGTTTCAATGTCTTGTGATACTGAACTGACGCACGAAACCCAATATTCAGACCCACGTTAGCGATTTCTGCTAGACACAATTATGCATAAGACCAAGTCGACGCAGTAATTTAAAGAAACAACATACAGTTTGTTCGCTAGAAACTTCTTAACAAAAACAACTGCAATATATTGGAACCTCTTCGGTTGTTTCTACGTTTGGATTGACCGAAATGTTACAAACAAAAAAACCGTCTGGGATAACATGCCAAAAGTATAATTTCATCTCAAGTTAGTAAATATGGTCAAAGCATTATAAAAATCAAATTAACAATAAAGTATGCTCCTTTTCATGGTGTTTGCTCATAGCAAGTGAAAACAACTTATTTTATTGCCTGCAAACAAAATATTCTCCAAAACGTGAGCACTTTTTGTATATATTGAAAACAAATCCAGTAATGGAATGTTGGGGGTTGGGAGGTTACATAATGCAGCAGTCACTAGAGAACATAACCTGACTGTTTTTGAGGCATAATTTAGAAATGTATGTGGCATATAAAATTAAATTTTGGGGAAATGTGCCTCTGCCAATCTTGAATTTGCAGCTTTAATTACTCAGAATTTACATTTATATGTGTATGTCCAATCCAAAAACCAAATATTGTGTAAAGCTTGTTTTTATTCATATGAAAGTGAAAAACAAAAAGGGATTGGTAACATCCACTTCCTTACTTTTCAAAAGAAATCTATTAAGGACAGTGTAAACAAACAACCCAGGTATTTATTCCTTTTAAATGCCTTACTGTGTTACAATTTGTTAGACTAATAATTCATGTAAAATATCGTTTTCATGACTGAAAGTTTACATAAAATATGCATTTGTCCCTAATACTGTATATAATTTTTATTTATATTTATTTATTTATTTTGCAGTTGCTTTATTGCATAATTAGATTTTGATGGCATTTTTTGTCATAACAATATTATCTATATTTAAACAGTGTAAAACAACGCTATTATCACGGAAAAATGAAGATGTTTATGCACGGGGCATGGATGCTACAGCAACCTGAGCTGTGAATAACCTTAAAAACTTCAAAAGTTTTTTTAAAAAATGATTATAGGCTGGGTGGGGGTCTTATCCTTCAAACATAAAACAATCCCATCTCATCTGCGCAAATACAAGTATACATTTGTGTTAATCTTTTTTTTTTATACTACTAATTAATTTAATATGCAAATCCGGTATCAAACTGGTGTTTTACTATTTTGTAGCAGTAATAATAAAAACAAACTGCTGGTTACAGGTAGCGGTAGCAACGATATTTATATTCACTGTGTATATAATTGCTACCGAACGAGTCTAACGTTTTGTCGGTAAAGTACCTTACAAATATCACTTTAATGCACTATAAATATATGTATATTTTTTCATACTGATAAGGTGATTTCGTGTTGTCACAGATTTCGTTGCACTTACTGAAAAATCGTCAGACAGTGGTTGCTACATCCACCGGGTGCTGAAGGAAGAGAACTGACTCATTTCCGTTTAAAATTTTTAAAATGGTGTGTGTGTGTGTGTGTGTGTGTGTGTGTGTTGTTATATAATACAATCCTATTCCCACGAAACGATGATGAGTACCACAGTATTCTTGGCAATTTCTATATTTCTATAATTAGATACCATTTATGTACAAAAATAATAAGCTAGTGACACTTGGCTCGACCAAAGCGCCCTCTAGCTATGTTGTTATCGCTAGTATGATTTACGTCTGCCGGGCATTTTCGAAGTATGATCAGTAGGACTGACAAAGTGCAGGACGGAGGCGCACAATGGACAAAACCAATATATATATATATATATATATATATATATATATATATATATATATATATATATATATATATATATATATATATATATATATATATATATATATATATATATATATATATATATATATATATATATATATATATATATATATATATGGCGTCTTAAATAAGTTTAGAAAACAAATTTTGGCCCTCCAGAAAAACTTTATACGAATGCTCTTCCTATGAATTTTACAAGAAAAATAAAATGTTTGCGAAAACCTGGTACAAAGGATGCATTTACAATAGAAAATGTAACAGGCGTAATGAAACGGGACAATATAGAAAGTGTACAACAGCAACAACAACAAGACCAAAGGATACTGGAGAAACAACAACAACAAAAGAACACCCACCCACCCCACAAAAAAAGGATGAGTATACCCAAAACAACAGGATAACTAATCAACTGGCGCTCAGCATTAAGATGTTAGTGTTACGACTGGTTGGCCTGGTGTCAGGATAATGTGACTGGGTGGGACATCATGCTACATGTCTGTGGTACAACCAAGTAAAGTCCAACAGAAAAGGCAAATACAAACAGTGAAGGAAACAGTAATCCAAGTTAAACAACATACTGAAGTAAGACCCAAGGCAATGCTGCCAACAAGAGACACAAAAACAACAGATTAACGTGAGAGAGACAGGATACGAAGGAAAGGAAAAGGAAGGGAACTGGAAAGAGAAGAAGAAAACTACAATATTGCACAAGACTTCTTTGTTCATGACGACGAATATATAAAAATTTTATATAAAACAACTAACAAAAAATAACAAAGTTTTATACTACAAACTACAAGTGCTCGACCCGAGCTTGATGTGCAGAAAAAACCCATCATATAATCTAAAGGAACAAAATCATACAGAATGACAAAAATACCTTAGATTACAACCATGACCCATTCTGATATATGAACCTCTCAATCATACTGTACAAATGTAGCTCTTTTCACCGGTTGCCACATGAGCTGGCACTTGTCCAAAGAGGAAACATTCGCGAAAATCGCAGGTTTTGGAACCCGTAACTTCAGTTTGGTACAACGCAGAAAAGTCAATGATGGCTTGGTTAATAGAAAAATATCTATCGTACATATCGTAAACAATCGACTCTATTTTCAAAACAGTTCAACTATGAGGCACACACATCAACACCGAAATATGATTGGCTCAAAAGGTTTTACTTAAATAACCAGAATTCACTACTATCAAACTATGGCATCGTTCAAACTCACTAACACTCGACTCCGTGACGTTTGCTCCTAGTAATTGGCTAATTATTTCGGGCTAGGAATATTTCCATGGCGTCGAATCCCAATAATCACACAAATCTAAGATTGCTAAAAAAATTGGGGCGCTATCAAATGCACATACTCCAAATGTATTAATTTGGAGTATGTGCATTTGATAGCGCCCCATTTTTTTTTTAGCAATCTTAGATTTGTGTGATTATTGGGATTCGACGCCATGGAAATATTCCTAGCCCGAAATAATTAGCCAATTACTAGGAGCAAACGTCACGGAGTCGAGTGTTAGTGAGTTTGAACGATGCCATAGTTTGATAGTAGTGAATTCTGGTCCAAACCGAATGACTGTCCCTAGTCCATATTAAAATCTAATGGTGTACAATAGTGTTGTGGCTGAGGTGGCAGTATTTACAGTAGGAAACCGGTAAATTACACAATGGAATCAATTAGTAGGAACTTGTTAGATACCGTTTATGTGTCCATAGTGGAAAATAGGTGATATTATATTGGCGTAATGTGCCGGTAAAAATGTACTTTGACTGGCCTAGGGTGGCGGAGTTAAATAGTTCCCAGTGAAAAAGGGGATACTAGTGTATTTTCTATGGCATAACCGGCTGGCGGTACGGAAATCTGATGATAATGAAGAAAAACCATGCAAATATGCCATTGATGGACTTTTGGCAAGTTGATTTATCTGTGTCGTGGTCTTGAATTGATTAGAGTAAAATTTAGTATATAAAAGCAGACACGTCTGGATTTCCAATTTACAACTCAAATTGTATGGAACTTGGAAGTCTTTGGAAATTTGGGGAAAAAATATGACTTCCAGCGGGATTCGCGCCAGGGTTTGACACCGCTCGGTCAAGTGATACCCCTGTGCGTGAAACAATACTATATAATAAGAAAAGGTACGTAACTTCCTAATACTTGGTTCCACCCATGACCCTAGATTTCTTTCTGCTATTTCCGCCGTTAAAGGCACACGACCAGTCTATATATATTGTTTTAACTATTACTCCTAAGATATTTTTCTATTAACCAAGCCATCATTGACTTTTCTGCGTTGTACCAAACTGAAGTTACGGGTTCCAAAACCTGCGATTTTCGCGAATGTTTCCTCTTTGGACAAGTGCCAGCTCATGTGGCAACCGGTGAAAAGAGCTACATTTATCATGTTTGCGACTCTATGATACATGGATTCTTTAAT